>CM061140.1:106224993-107424993 GCA_030789695.1 Scilla litardierei
GTTCTTCGAATGGAAGGACCCACCTCACGGGGAATGGTCCACATTTTTTATCCATCATTTAATGGATGCGAATGACAGAGGGCCAAGAGTAGAAAGCTCTTCGAACTCGATGTCTGAGAGGAGGTTGTTGAAGATAGTGGGGCGGTTGGAGACTAGTTATTAAGTTTGAGTGAATAAAGGAGAAAATGGATAGCATCCTTTTTGTTTTCAAATCAATTAAGTTTGTTTTGTTTTCTCTCATTGTTGTACTGATTATTATGTTAATGATGGTGTACAACAAGTTCGACTTATGTATGACGGAAACATTTTGTATAATTACTATGTTTTTATGTTGGTGTTGTATTTTGTATAACTACATTATCCCCATTTCATTTTGTATAGTTTTATCTCAATCCGGTCTATGTTGCATGCATGTTATGCCTTTTGATGCTTGATGTATTTGGCTGTTATGATGGAGCTAACATGGTGGGAATTGGATTCTATACCCTAAAAACTTGTGTATATTAGTTTCATGTCTGTCATACCGTTGATGCTTTCAGTTTTTATGATTTAGCTGAATTGGGGGGGGGGGGGCTTGTGTTCCATGGATACTGCTTTTGAATATCTGATTCATGTATGTCTTGCCTTTACTGCTTCCCCGCTTTGGTTTTTATGATGGAGCTGACATAGGGGAGTTGCGACCATGGCTACTGATTTTTTTCATTTTCATGCCGTCCTTGCCTTTTGCTGCTTGTAGTCTATAGTTGTCATGATGGAGCTGACTTGGGGGGTTTGGGTCTATGACTACGGCATTTGTATATCTGTTTCATGCCTGTATTGTCTTGGATGCTTGATGTATTTGGTTTTTTCATGGACCTGCAATTGTGGAAAAATAACCCAAAACAAAGTCAATTTATTTAGGGGGTAACCTTACCTAGGTTCACCACACCCCCACAATCCAACTTTCTTCATCCAACTTTCTTCAACCAAAAGAACATGTTGCGGGTCGAAATCCGTCTGACAATACTATTTGTTTAATTGGAAACCAAGGGCACAACGGTTACAAGTGAGGGGGTGATTGGGGTGGCTGTTAACAAGTGTTGAGGGGATGTAGAGGCCGAGCACACTTTGGATGATGACATCGGGATCAATCCAACAAGGTCGCCCCTTGTTCGCCGCTCTCCTGGAGTAGGTCGCCGGTTGCTCGTTGCATGGAGGATCTTTCCTGCATATAGAGCAGCTCGTAAGAAAGGCGGGGTTGGGTTCAAACCCTTATCCCCTCAGATGCTTAAGTCAGAATTAGGGCTAAGAAATGTGGGTCGGACACGTAGGCCGAACTAGAGGTAGGTCGACTTTACGTGGCGAGCTTGAGTGGAGGAACAAATATGTGGATGATATTTTCTCTTGTATGTGAGTGAGAGTTATAATTCGATTAACCAACCCCTTTCTTGATGAAGTTGATGGGTATGTATAGGTGAGTAAGGCGATTGGGTTCGGCTGAGGTAGTGTGCTGAGCTGGCATGTCAGACTGCTGAAGGTTCGGCCGCAGATGTCAGATCTATCCATGTCAAGCGTGCTTTTGTCAGGGTGTCAGAGCCGAAAGCGTCAGTCACGCTTTTGTCAGACGGTCAGACGACGCAACAGCCAGGTGCTCTTTTGTCAGGCTGTCAGGCGGAAAAAGTGTCAGTGATGTTCTCGTACAAGGACATTTGTTGTGTTCGATAGGCTGAAGGGACACCTAGGTGTGTCCGAGGAGAGGGACCGCTCATGGGTCGCTTGGTCACTCCCCGAGGGCACCGAGCTTGTTATCTAAGAGTGATGCCCCAGGGTCTCGATGGCCGCCCCTCGCGCCCTGGTTGGGGGGCGAACTTGGGGGGATGATGAGCAATGTGGGTGCTCGACCGAAGAGCTTGGAGGGGAACATGCGACCAATCGGTGCGGCTGTGGCAAAGTGCGACCTTCATGTTCGACGAGGCGGCCTTCATGGATGACGAGCGAGCTTGGAGGGGAAGTTGAGGCATTCCAATCGTTGGTCGTAATAGAACACACTACACGGAGTGGGTCCCCCAATCAACTTTCCAACTTTTTTCCATCCAACTTTTCACCAAAAGAACACAATACACCAACTTTCACTCTCCCAAGTTCCATACCCTCCCACTTTCCCCATTTCCACATTCTAGGAAAAGAACAGGCCCTAACACAACTCTTAGGATATACTGTTCTTTTAACGTCATCGTGCATTTATTTGCATCTAGCCTTTCTATACTGTAAATAGATACGTTGGGTCCATTTGAATTAAAGGGCAAGACAAACGAAAGTTTATTTAATATTTTGGTAATTCATAGAGTATGAGGCGGAGGAGGAAGGCGGAAGCCCGGCCTAGCTTATTTAATATTTCTATACAATTGTCCCCGTCATTCGAGCTTGAGGCGGAAGCCCGGCCTAGTTTGGATGACATACAATCTCTCTTTTTGTTCGAAAGGGGAGGGGGTGATCTTCGCTCCGAATATTTGGAAAGGGCGGTAATTAATTCGAAAAGCCCACCCACCACTTCTCTGCCATCATTTCAATTCAAAAGGAGACAAAAGGTCGAGGCTCCCCAGCCATCCCGGATGCGACACGTTGCTGACGGGATGGCGGGTGGCAGTCGAGGTGTCAGAGGGACTCAGATCCATGCCACGTGGCTAGGCTTCGACGACAGAGATGAACCGATGCTCGCTATAATTAGGAGAGGGGGAGATCCATCGAGAGACTTCTTTTTCTTCCAAGCTTCTCCGAGTTTTATTCTCCAAGTTTTCGACTACCACCGACGTCGTCACCGGAGCTCTTATTCAATTTTTCGACTGTCGCCGGAGTTTTTTTAGGTATCCTTCTTGTCTCTTAAATGGTTTCTCCTTCTTCTTCCTATTCCACAGCTTCTAGAGAGATATAAGGTTGGTATAGAGGTGGTGGAGTGTTGGACAGCTCCGCCACGGACACGGAGGAGGGGGTGGAGGAGACTTCACCGGTCAGACAGGACCGTCCCGAGGGTAGGCCGGCCGTCGAACTTGCTGCTGCTTCGTTATCAGCAGACCTTAGGGACCCAAGAAAAGGGAAAGGGTCGGCCATAGTGAAGCCCAGATTGTCTACTCGGGCCGTCGTGACCATTGCCGAGGCCGAGGATGTCCATGCTGAGATCTCCAGTATAGAATCTGTTGCATCAACCTTCTTCATACCCTTGGCCCGCACAAAATACATAAGGCCGCCCTACACAGTCTGTCTTCCAACCTCCACCAAGTGGGTGTGCTTCCCCAAAGACTATGAGGTCAGAGTATACGTCGCTTGCTTCACCCAAGGACTCCACTTCCCTATGCCTTCCTTGCTTCTCCACATTCTAAACTTTCTTGAACTTCCTCTTTTCTAACTGATGCCGAATTCCATCAGTTGTATCGTGGGTTTTCTCTTCCTCTGTATGGGAAGCGGGATCAGTCCGACCCTATCCCTGTTTCGATACTTCTTCGAAACCAAGAGGTTGGGGCCACACTTCTATCTTTCGGCAAGGCGACGTCGGCCTACAGTCCTGGGCCTGTCGGGAGAGATCAAAGGTTGGATGGAGAGATATGGGTTCGTCTCGAAGCCCAAGGATCTAGCACTGAGGTCGAACTGGGGCGTGCTGAATCCTGAGGCAAACATGGAGGTTCTCCTTGAGGCAGATGACGTAGAGCAGGCCAAGATCTTGCAGGGAATCCCGAACAGGAGATTTGAGGATCTTGCCAAGGAAGAAATGATCATAGGTACATCTAGCCCGAAGGTAATCCGAGCTTTGTAATTTTCGCTCCTGATTTGCTTACCCTGATCTATTTCCTTCTTGTAGGTGAAACGATGAGTCTACCGATGAAGAGCTTGTGAGATTGGCCACGGAGCATTCGACCAAGCAAGCAGTGAAGACTGGCCCGAAGAGAGCTCGGGAGGGGCCGTCCACTATGAAGGCGAAGAAGCTCGTGCAGACGAAGAAACATAAGGTGGTGGGAGCCACAACTTCTTCGGGTCCTTTGGCAATTACGACAGACTTGGGCCGTCCCACTGAGAACGTGGCTACCACGGCTATCCCATTCCCATCGATGTCGATGTCGAGGAAGAGGCGTGGTCTAAGCAGGAGGTCCATGGGTCGCAAAGGGAGAAAAGACCTCTGATCCCCGTGGTCCCACTTTAGACAGTCGTGCCCCAGGGGTCTCCGATCGGCTCTGACTCCAGTAGATGAATGACGACCGCAGATCGATGGCCTTACTGTTGCCCATCGTCCGGGCTTAGAAAGCCCGCTCACTTGAGCTACGAGTCGGTGCTCGTGGTGTTCAAGTCAAAGAGAGACGAGCTCCTGGCTCTATCGGCGGTGGATTCTTTGGCGGCGTCGTATCCGGTTGGCGTCGCTGAATCGGTTTTTGACGAGGTGGGAGTGGCGGTGCGGCTGGCTGAAAATAGCATATTGCCCAGAGACCGAGCATCTCTGATGAATGTGGACAAGAAAAGGTTGTGCACCTCGGCCATCTGGCACAACATGCAGGTAGACCAGCCTTCTCTTTTAAGATACAGCTCTTTGTTTGTGTGTGTGCTCTAATCTTCTCTCTATCTTTGGTGTGTAGGTGAATGCTATGATGGTCTCCCTTCGGTGCCATACCACTGGGATAAACAACGCCGAGGCCGCACTGGGGAGGAAAGCTACTGAACTTGAAGCGGTGAAGAAAGTGACTGAGGAGAGGGCAGCGAGGCACATGGCCCGACTAGGAAAGCTGCAGTAGTCGTACGCTGTGCAAAGGGTGACAATCCAGAAACAAGAGGCGTGTTTGGAGGAATTCGAGAAGAAGGCTCAGACTGAAGAGGCCCGCAGGGTCGAGATAGAGGCTGCTCTAGAGCAGGAGAAGAAGAGGACGGTGGAGCTGGAAGCACTGGTGGTGTCGGGGAAGACCGAGCTCAAGGCGAAGCAGGTGGAAGCGGTCCGACACTATCAGACGACGGAGCTCGTCCCGACAATGGCGGTGATGAAGGAAAAAGGTTATTAGGAGGGCTGGGAGGTGTGCCTCTAGAGGATAAAGGAGAGGATGGGGAACCTTTATCCCTTTGTTGAGGTTGATTTCTCGAGACTGCAAGCCTCGGATGACGATGAAGAGGAGGAGGTAGCTACGCCGGCCGAGGAAGAAGTGGTGGTAATCGAGCAACAAGCTGAGGGCAGGGCACAGGGGGGAGGCAACCAAGACGAGGGCGGCCAGGGCGAGGGCGGCCAGGGTGCCGCATGATCTTTGAAGTGGGGGTTAAGGGCCAGTCTCGGGGCCTTACTTTAGGACTTTTTTTTGTTTTCTTTAGGTTTTGAGGTTTTGGGTTTTTTGTAGTGTCGGCCAATGTGTGGTCGGCCAAATGACCATTTTTGTAGGGTCGGCCTATGGAAATACTTGTATATGTTTTCGAACATTTTTTATCAATGAAAATACTTGTCTAAACTCCATTTTGTAGAGAATTGTGACTTGGCATTGCCTCTTAGCCTTGCCCTTATGTTTGCCCCCGACATTCAGGGCGGACGAGAGCTGGGGGAATATCGTGTTGGATGTCGAGAGTATAGATCGATGCGAGCCTGCCAAAACCTATCGAGGGCAAAGCTCATAGGCTTGCCCCAAAATTTGAGGGAGGGGAGGGTACGAGCCCGTAGCTCGGCCCTAGCCCTCCGGAGCCTATCGAGTGCGAAGCTCGTAAGCTTGCCCCGGAATTTGCGGGATGGGAGGGTAGGAGCTCGTAGCTCGGCCCTAGCCTTCCTGAGCCTATCGAGGGTGAAGCTCGTAAGCTTGTCCCAAAATTTGAGGGAGGGGAGGATACGAGCCTGTAGCTTGGCCCTAGCCCTCCGTAGCCTATCGAGGGTGAAGCTCGTAAGCAAACCCCAGAATTTGAGGGAGGGGTGTACGAGCCGTAGCTCGGCCCTAGCCCTCCAGAGCCTACCGAGGGTAAAGCTTGTAAGCTTGCCCTGAAATTTGAGGGAGGGGAGGCTACGAGCCTGTAGCTTAGCCCTAGCCCTCTGGAGCCTATCGAGGGCGAATCTTGTAAGCTTGTCCCGGAATTTGAGGGAGGGGAGGGTACGAGCCCGTAGCTCGGCCAGCCCTCCGGAGCCTATCGAGGACGAAGCTCATAAACTTGCCCTGGAATTTGAGGGAGGGGAGGGTACATGTGTCATGCCCCGCTTCCCCAAACGGCGGAGGCGAAGTGTGACTAAGGCCCGCTTAGGCCGGAGCTGTGAAGCTCGGACCCAATAAGCGTCTGTAGGGATACAATTTTAAAACTTTCAGGTTCTTGCATTTATAAAATTCGGAACAATAGGAAGTATAGAAAGGAAAAGGCATTCATTAAATTAGAGATATAATATCCAGTGAGTACAAGTCTAAAAAGAAGCCTAAGCATGCCAACAAGCTATCTAAAAGCAAACTAAAAGCAAACTAAAAGCAGTAACCTCTAAAAGTGACGACTAAAAAGACCTCAAGGTCTGATCCTCGTCAGGCACGTACTCTGGGTCGACGTCCTCGGCTCCTCGTACTCCAGTGAGTCTGCCTCGTCCACGAACTCTGGCTGAACACCTGACATACAGCACCCAAGAGAAAAGGAACTGTACGTCAGGTAAAGTCTACAAGAAGGGTAAGACTCTACTACAAGTGCACCAACTATTAAACAATGGTTTACTGGTTGATTAGCATGCTGGGGTTATAACAGACGGTTTACTGGTTAATTAGCATGCTGGAGTTAAAACTGAATAACAAAAGAAGTAACGTAGCAGGAAGGTAAAGCGTAACAAGTAGTAGTCGTAGCGTGTGCTACCAACTATGGGACTAGCCAAAAGGTGTCAGGACTAGATGGAACTAGTCACGACAAGTCGGACAGGACACGTCACGTGAGACACGAAGGGTTCACGCCTTACGGGTTGAGGGGGATCAGACCATCTCCCCGTGCGCACGCTCAACCCTACCCCAAAACCCAGGAACTCAGGACAAGAAGTACAGAGATCACTTCCGCTAGGGAAGCACATGAAA
Organism: Scilla litardierei; assembly: GCA_030789695.1. Taxonomy (NCBI): domain Eukaryota; kingdom Viridiplantae; phylum Streptophyta; class Magnoliopsida; order Asparagales; family Asparagaceae; genus Scilla; species Scilla litardierei. Next base: position 106,232,013 of record CM061140.1, read on the forward strand.
CGCCCGGAGGCTTTTTGTATCACGGAGATCACTCCCACAAGGAGAGCATCTGAAACGCCCGAAGGCTTTTTGTATCACGGAGATCACTTCCGCATGGAGAGCATCTGAAACGCCCGAAGGCTTTTTGTATCACGGAGATCACTCCCGCAAGGGGAGTATCTAAAACGCCCGAAGGCTTTTTGTGTAACAGAGACATGACACGACCAGTGTACGGGAGATGTTATTCTAGGGTGTCCACACGCACGCACGCACAAGATAATCATATGGTGTCAAAGTTGTTGTTTGTCGGGCTTAGACTTCGTCGTCAAGTCTGAGCCGTCAAGGGTCGACCCGGACGCTATCATTTCACGTCCGGTTCTATTTGTTCACAGTTATCAGTTCTAACCAACTAAGGCCTAAGCACTGCCAAAAGTGCAAGTGGGATACACTTGCCTGCGGTGGCGAGTGTGTCGTTCGTCCAGAGCGTCTCATCCAGTCGTCGCATCCACGGTAGTATGTCTGAAACAGTGTCAGGGCGATGGTGTCAGGTCACGATTTTCATCAAGTCCTATTAGGGTTTGTTTCTAGATTATCGGGACTATCCAAATTGTCACAAGTCACGTTTTGATGTTTCATCAGCCTAGATCGACTTCTACCCTATGTGCACAGAAATAATTGTCCTATTGTCGATCCTTCCTACTGTGAGCAGCGTTTTACAAATACTGAAAGTAAATTTAGTTTGAGTTGTCCAGTTTTAGTTTAGGGTTTGATTATACTACGGTGTGGGTTGCTACGAGTTTGGGGTACCAACCTGAATGATGTTCACACGTAAATTTGGCGTCAGATCTGAGCTGCTACGGCAACGAGCTAGGGGACGTCAGCGAGTGACAACATGCAATAGGACGTCGAGAACCAGATGGTAGAAAAAGGGGCGTACATAACTATCTGTGTCATTTAGATCAACTTTAGAAAATTTAACAAATGAATTAATATTAACTATCATGTTAAAAATTTCTGTTTACGCGCTAACTTATAGGTATTAACAAAAGCTAGGTATTTGTTTAACTGCTAACACTAAAACACTAAACAATTATTAACTAACATGTATGCTACTAGCTAATGGGGTAAGCTAAGTTATAAATTAACATTTCTACCATGCAACAACTTAGTGCTAAAGCATCATAAAAAGAGGGTTGTGAAGTATTGCCACTACTGACAACATATGTTTATTAACGTCGTAGGATACCGTTCTGGCATGGGGATTAGTGTTAATTAACTATAAATATATTAGTTATACGCCATGAGTGAAAAAAGTTCACCCATGCTAATGTTGTACCAGTTAACCTTATTGGCCTACTACAAGTCCAACATATCACTAGGCATGTCCAATTCTATAAGGTAACAGTTATATAAGGTAAAAAACTTATACATAAACACTAACTAAAGTAATACTGTCCTAGCCAATTCACAATACAGATAATAATTATTCTCGTGTATCATTAATCTTGCACACATTAACCAACATATAAGAAACACTCATAGATTTGTTCTCTCAGTTAGGTGTTCGCTGATCGCAGGCCACAGCGAGGGGCGCGCTGCGACGGCATGGCTAAGGGAGGCTCTCAGCGCCGATCGGGGTCGAGGAAGCCGTCCGTGGGCAGAGCAAGAGAACGGCGGAAGCCATAAGCTGTGCGGCGGTAGCTGCTGCGAGGCTGATCGGGCCGTCGACGGCGGTTCTCCGGCGTCGTGGGCGGCCGAGGAGGGGGCGAGGGCGTTCTGCGGTGGCGTGACGTCGTAGAACAGCGGCAGCGGCGGTTGGTCATCGAGCGGCACCGTAGGAGACATCGCAGCGGTGATGCGACGTCGGAAATGGTAACTGCAGCTGTTGTGGCCACTCGCTGCACAGAGAAGAGGCCACCGGGCGGTGGAGGACGACTGCGAGTATGCATCAGAGGTCGCTGACGGTGATCGGGGTTTAAGGGAGCCGCCAGCCGTGGAGTTGAGTGCAAGGGAGGGAGAGAAACGCGAGGGGGAGAGAAGATAGCTCGGGCTGTGTTTTGGTGTCGGCGGCTGCAAGGGAAACCCCTAGTTGTATAACATGATGGGTAGGGTTTTAGAGCTCACGTGATTGAGGGTTGATAAAATTTAGTTATAAAATGAAAAGTATTGCTAAACTCCTATAGAATTTTGGTTTAAAAGTGGGAGAGAGGTAGAGATATGGGGGTGTGGAAGTAGGGTGAAAGCTAGGTGCAACTATACGGTGAATCTCAAACCAATGATACGTATGGGTATCCCATGGGATTTTATTAGATTTGATTACAATTTTAAAAATTCAAATTTGATTAGGGTTAATCGACGGTCGAGACTTATCCGGGAGATATCTCTCGCTTCGGGTGTCGGAAAAATAATCCGAAAATACCGGGGCGATCGTGGAGATGAGACGCACAGATCTACAGAGCCTAATCGTGCGTAACGCCTACCAAGGATTTACATAAAATTGGAAACGGCGTTTCGAGTCAAATGGCTAAAACGCCCCTATCGTTCAAAGTCGTTTTGCGAGGAAACGAGCAGTGAAAAGACGTTCCCAATAATTACTATAAAATTCAACACCCCAAAACGATCGCAACGGCATATCACATCGCATATGCCGGAGCTCAGAAATAACCAAATAAAATACGTGCACGATAAAGGACGTGCACACAGAAAATGCGAATGGTCAGAAAGCGGCCGTTACATTCTACCCACCTTAGAAATTATTCCGTCCTCGGAATCACCTATGCTATAATAATTATAAAAATCTATAAATACTTAAGCCTATAACTCCCATCTCCCACACCATGATCCCTAATCTCATAACTTCAATATCGTTCCTCAAATAATCCGTCCTAACCCTTCTTTTCACTGGATAATACCACGACTAGAATCGCATCCTAGCACCTGATTATAGATCCACATTACCGCTCAAATTCCCATCTCCAAATTCTCATAAAAGGATAATATTCATCTTCTCATTCCATACCATTCCACTAAACATCATCGTTCAATAACATCTTCAAATTTCTCAATCTCTTCCCAATATTAATAAATCTCCAAAATGAGATTCTAGTCAACCACCAATCCAAGACAAAAACTTTGTCTATCCTATAATACCTTCACAAATCAACAATCACCGTGTCTTCAATACATTCTTGTCCTATCTTCCCATAATTTTATTCATCAAATAATTTGGACTATCAAGATCACATCTCAACCTACCTACTATAACTAATCCCAAGCAATATTAAGTCCGACTACCTAACCATCCATTTATCTCAACGCGTCGTATCATTCTCAAAGCCTTCTCACGTCAACTCGACAACCAAGTCTCGATGCTAATAAAAGCTCTACTCAATCTCATGATCACCCTAACTTATACTATACTCCGTAGCTACTCCTATCTACCACTCGTCTAAGCCTCAAGTCTGATAAGTTACCATCTCCTCGCATATAATTTCATCCGACCAGAATTTCCCATTGAGTCCGTCTCACATCGGTATTATAAATAAGTCTTGGACAGCTCATTCTTTTCGTCCAAAGAAATCTAATCTAATATCTTTGTGTTTCAAAATCAATTAATCACTGCTATAATAAATCTCATCTCACCATGTGCCTACCCGCAAACAAAATCCCATGACAGTAATAGCTAGTCCCCATAATATAACAATCATAAACACAAAATTCCTAAGGGAGAAGAAGAGAAAAGGAAAAAAAGGAAACTTAAGGCCAAAGACACGTTTTTAAAATATTTGGAAAAACGTGTGGGGTTGTGGTAATGGATGAGGAAGGATAATTGATTTGTTATCTTGTGAGCTAATTTCAAAAACTTTAAAGGGTTGGTTTAAAAGAAAAACAAGGTTTTGATACAATCACACACAGTCAAAGTTAAGCTATTCTATAATCGTGAAAAAACTACGTCTAGGGAAATTGCCTGCTATGACCCTATTCATATACGTATGAATACCGTCATTCAGACAACTTCAATCATATCATGGTTAACACTGAGTACACATTCAAGACACAAAAAGGCAATTATCAGGATCCTAAAGATGACACACTCATACAGGTCTACACACTCTACCTATTCTCATGCATCACGACAACATCACCTACCAAGGGCCTACTCCTATACTGGAGATAGCATGGACAACTACAAGGACTAATGTCTAGATAATAGAAAGAAAAGAAAACTAGACCAAGAGCGAAACGAAATAAGATCGGAAAGAACGAGTTCAAATAAGACGGGGTAAGGAGATAGTTGGTTGGATGAGACAAAATATTTTTCAGAATAACTAGATAGATGGAGGAGATTTACTTGTAAAATATGATATCGTATACTTTATACTTATAAAAAAATATGTAGGGAAAAATGATCAGGTGTAAAATTATTACAATGTGGAGAAGGAGTTGGATGAAGGAGATAAGGTAGGGTGAGGTAGCGGTTGCTTTGCAAATGAAAGTAAGTTTAAACAAAGATTCTTGACGTATGAGCACGATGAATCATAGAGATGCTTATACATATACAAGAAGACATTTAAAGTTCCCTTTGGTTTAGAAAGTATTCTTAAAAGTACGTACGGTAAGTGGTTAGAAAATTTGGTAGTCCTCAGGAAAAGAATAATATTGAATTTTTTTAAAACGGTAACAAGTTTTAAATCTGAAATACGAAAGATAATGATTCAAAAACGAGTACGAGATATTGACTTAACAATTTACGACCAAGAAGGTTTCAAAGTCAAAGAAAGAATTTTAACTCAAGCGATAAACAAGAAATTTTAAAATATATAATATATGGGTTTTTAAAGAAATTAAGCCGAGCGAAAACTTAATAAGAAATTTCAAAATTACTTTTAGAGGAAGCAGAATTGGCCAAGGAAGGGATTCGAAGGATCGACGATAATCGTCAGGAAACGATCACGTGAATCGGGAGACATGAAAAATGATTGCATGAAGATTACGCGTAAGCTATGAATCGCGAAGAGCTACGATGGAACTTTACGGCCGATAACACAAAAGTGTAACGATCAGGGAGACGCTAGAAGTCAGGGGTTCTAATTATCAGGTCATCTAAAGATCATGGAAAGCACAACACTAAGGCTTCCTAATGAACCAGACGGTAATAGAGAGATCTCAGGGAAGGGCCCTAAGAGAATCGAGATCACGTTTTGCCGGACCCGAAGTCGATGGACCCTAGCGAACGACTAAAAGAATGGCTCTAAAAATCTAACACGGTCAGAGTCAAGTGGTGGCTACTAAGGTATTTTAGGACGCGGATGACTAAATCTTAACCAAGGCATCAGACTATCAAACCGGGACGTCTATCTAAGTCTTCCTACCATCTAAGACTGGGAAAACCTAATTTAGACTTGTACATGGATATTAAATGAATGCGGTACTCTTATTGTTCCAAACTTCTGCATGACCTGCATAGGCCACCACTAAAACCTGTCACGCCCTGCTTCCCAAAACGACGGAGACGAAGCGTGACTAAGGCCCGCTTAGGCCGGAGCTGTGAAGTTCGGACCCAATAAGCGTCTGTAGGGCTACCATTTTAAAACTTTCAGGTTCTTGCATTTATAAAATTCGGAACAATGGGAAGTACAGAAAGGAAAAGGCATTCATTAAATTAGAGATATAATATCCAGTGAGTACAAGTCTAAAAAGAAGCCTAAGCATGGCAACAAGCTATCTAAAAGCAAACTAAAAGCAGTAACCTCTGAAAGTGACGACTAAAAAGACCTCAAGGTCTGATCCTCGTCAGGCACGTACTCTGGGTCGACGTCCTCGGCTCCTCGTACTCCAGTGAGTCTGCCTCGTCCACGAACTCTGGCTGAACACCTGACGTACAACACCCAAGAGAAAAGGAACTGTACGTCAGGTAAAGTCTACAAGAAGGGTTAGACTCTACTACAAGTGCACCAACTATTAAACAATGGTTTACTGGTTGATTAGCATGCTGGGGTTATAACAGAAGGTTTACTGGTTGATTAGCATGCTGGAGTTAAAACTGAATAACTAAAGAAGTAACGTAGCAGGAAGGTAAAGCGTAACAAGTAGTAGTCGTAGCGTGTGCTACCAACTATGGGACTAGCCAAAAGGTGTCAGGACTAGATGGAACTAGACACGACAAGTCGAACAGGACACGACACGTTAGACACGAAGGGTTCACGCCTTACGGGTTGAGGGGGATCAGACCCTCTCCCCATGCGCACGCTCAACCGTACCCCAAAACCCAGGAAATCAGGACAAGAAGTACATAGATCACTTCCGCTAGGGAAGCACCTGAAACGCCCGCATGCTTTTTGTATCATGGAGATCACTCCCGCAAGGAGAGCATCTGAAACGCCCGAAGGCTTTTTGTATCACGGAGATCACTCCCGTAAGGGGAGCATCTAAAACGCCCGAAGGCTTTTTGTATCACGGAGATCACTCCCGCAAGGGGAGCATCTGAAACGGCCGAAGGCTTTTTGTGTAACAGTGACATGACACGACCAGTGTACGGGAGATGTTATTCTAGGGTGTCCATACGCACGCACGCACAAGATAATCCTACGGTGTCAAAGTTGTTGTTTGTCGGGCTTAGACTTCGTCGTCAAGTCTGAGCCGTCAAGGGTCGACCCAGACGCTATCATTTCACGTCCGGTTCTATTTGTTCACAGTTATCAGTTCTAACCAACTAAGGCCTAAGCACGGCCAAAAGTGCAAGTGGGATACACTTGCCTGCGGTGGCGAGTGTGTCGTCCGTCCAGAGCGTCTCGTCCAGTCGTCGCGTCTGCGGTAGTCCGTCTGAAACAGTGTCAGGGCGACGGTGTCAGGTCGCGATTTTCATCAAGTCCTATTAGGGTTTGTTTCTAGATTATCGGGACTATCCAAATTGTCACAAGTCACATTTTTATGTTTAGCCTAGATCGACTTCTACCCTATGTGCACAGAAATAATTGTCCGATTGTCGATCCTTCCTACGGTGAGCAGCATTTTACAGATACTGAAAGTAAATTTAGTTTGAGTTGTCCAGTTTTAGTTTAGGGTTTGATTATACTACTGTGTGGGTTGCTACGAGTTTGGGGTACCAACCTGAATGATGTTCACGCGTAAATCTGGCGTCGGATCTGAGCTGCTATGGCAACGAGCTTGGGGACGTCAGCGAGTGACAACATGCAATAGGACGTCGGGAACCAGACGGTAGAAAAAGGGGCGTACATAACTATTTATGTCATTTAGATCAAATTTAGAAAATTTAAAAAATGAATTAATATTAACTATCATGTTAAAAATTTCTGTTTACGCTCTAACTTATAGGTTTTAACAAAAGCTAGGTATTTGTTTAACTGCTAACACTAAAACACTAAACAATTATTAACTAACATGTATGCTACTAGCTAATGGGGTAAGCTAAGTTATAAATTAACATTTCTGCCATGCAACAACTTAGTGCTAAAGCATCATAAAAAGAGGGTTGTGAAGTATTGCCACTACTGACAACATATGTTTATTAACGTCATAGGATACCGTTCTGGCATGGGGATTAGTGTTAATTAACTATTAATCTATTAGTTATACGCCATGAGGGAAAAAAGTTCACCCATGCTAATGTCGTACCAGTTAACCTTATTGGCCTACTACAAGTCCAACATATCACTAGGCATGTACAATTCTATAAGGTAACAGTTATATAAGGTTAAAAACTTATACATAAACACTAACTAAAGTAATACTGTCCTAGCCAATTCACAATACAGATAATAATTATTCTCGTGTATCTTTAATCTTGCACACATTAACCAACATATAAGAAACACTCACAGATTTGTTCTCTCAGTCAGGTGTTCGCTGATCGCAGGCCACAGCGAGGGGCGCACTGCGACGGCATGGCTAAGGGAGGCTCTCGGCGCTAATCGGGGTCGAGGAAGGTGTGCGTGGGTGGAGCAAGTGCACGGCGGCAGCCTTGCGCTGTGCGGTGGCAGCTTTGCGCTGTGCGGCGGAAGCTGCTGCGAGGCTGATCGGGCCGTCGTCGGTGGTTCTCCGGCGTCGTGGGTGGTCGAGGAGGGGGCAAGGGCGTTCTATGGTGGCGTGACGTCGTAGAACATCGGCAGCGGTGGTTGGTCATCGAGCGGCACCGGAGGAGACACCACAACAGCGATGCGGCGTCAGAAATGGTAACTGCAGCTGCTGTGGCCGCTCGCTGCACAGAGAAGAGGCCACCGGGCGGTGGAGGATGACTGCGGGCAGGCGTCGGAGGTCGCTGACGGCGATCGGGGTTTGAGGGAGCCGTCGGCCGTGGAGTTGAGTGCAAGGGAGGGAGAGAAACACGAGGGGGAGAGAAGATAGCTCGGGCTGTGTTTTGGTGTCAGTGGCTGCAAGGGAAACCCCTAGGTGTATAACATGATGGGTAGGGTTTTAGAGCTCACGTGATTGAGGGTTGATAAAGTTTAGTTATAAAATGAAAAGTCTTGCTAAACTCCTATAGAATTTTGGTTTAAAAGTGGGAGAGATGTAGAGATGGGGGGTGTGGAAGTAGGGTGAAAGCTAGGTGCAACTATAAGGTGAATCTCAAACCATTGATACGTATGGGTATCCCATGGGATTTTATTAGATTTGATTACAATTTGAAAAATTCAAATTTGTTTAGGGTTAATCAATGGTCGAGACTTATTCTGGAGATATCTTTTGCTTCGGGTGTCGAAAAAATAATCTGAAAATACCGAGGCGATCATGGAGACGAGACACACAGATCTACAGAGCCTGATCGTGTGTAACACCTACCAAGAATTTACGTAAAATTTGAAACGGCGTTTCGAGTCAAATGGCTAAAACGCCCCTATCGTTCAAAGTCGTTTTGCAAGGAAACGAGCAGTGAAAAGACGTTCCCAATAATTACTATAAAATTCAACACCCCAAAACGATCGCAACGGCATATCACGTCACATATGCCGGAGCTCAGAAATAACCAAATAAAATACGTGCACGATAAAGCACGTGCACGCAGAAAATGCGAATGGTCGGAAAGTGGCCATTACAACAAGCCCGTAGCTCAGCCCTAGCCCTTCGGAGCCTATCGAGGACAAAGCTCGTAAGCTTGCCCCGGAATTGGAGGGAGGGGAGGGTACGAGCCCGTAGCTCGGCCCTACGCCTCCGGAGCCTATTGAGGGCAAAGCTCGTAAGCTTGCCTCGAAATTGGAGGGAGGGGAGGGTACGAGCCCGTAGCTCGGCCCTTGTCCTCCGGAGCCTATTGAGGGTGAAGATCATAAGCTTGCCCAGAATTTGAGGAAGGGGAGGGTACGAGCCTGTAGCTCGGCCCTAGCCCTCCGGAGCCTATCGAGGGCGAAGCTCGTAAGCTTGTCCCGGAATTTGAGGGATGGGAGGGTACGAGCCCGTAGCTCGGCCCTAGCCCTACGGCCGTCTACCCTTGCTCCGTTACCTTACCTATCATGTCCATAGGAGCGTTCTAGGATATGGTCGACCTTTGAAAGGATGCTTTTGACCTTGGAGAGGAGTCGAAATTTCTTAAACAGAGATGACAATATCTGAGAATATGCACAAAAAAGAAGATAACTTCATTAACATTTACAGAGCTATTGATAGTATATGAGCAAGTACTCAGCATTCCATGAGTGGGCCAGCTCGCTGCCTTCCATGGTTGCAAAGATGTAAGTCACTGGCCTGATGATGTCAATAATTTCATAGGGGCCCTCCCATTTTGCAGCGGGCTTCCCTCGGCGAGCGATCTCTGGTTTGAAGGTCGCGTCCCTAAGGACTAGGTCGTTGACTCTGAGGCTCTGTTTCTTTACTCGGGAGTTGTAGTGTCGAGCCATCCTCTGGCTATACTTGACGACATTGGTAACGGCTAAGTCTCTTATTTCGTCGATGAGCTTGATGTTGAGGTTGAGGCCTTCCATATTGATGTCTTCATCGAAGTATCTGAGCCGAAGAGTCTCCTCTCCCACTTCTACTGGAACGACGGCCTCTGCCCCAAACGCGAGCATAAACGGACTCTCCCCAGTCGACGATTTGTCGGTTGTGCGGTACGACCATGGGATGCCCGGTAGCTCGTCCGACCAGGACCCAAGCGCGTCGTCGACCTTCTTCTTCAGGGGGGGCCCAATATACATTTGTTCACTACTTCTACCATTCCATTACATTGAGGGTGCACCACGAAGGTGAAATGGAGTTTGATGCCCCCTCTGAATAGAAGCTTCTGAAATCCGCACAGTCAAACTGCCTCCCATTATCTGTCATTATAGAGTGAGGTATCCCAAAGCAGCATACGATGGATTTCTAGACGAAGCTCTTCATGTCCTTCCACGTGATGTGCACCAGTGGTTCAGTCTCGATCCATTTAGTGAAGTAATCAACAGCGACGACGCGGAACTTCCTCCTTCCAAATGCCATCGGAAAGGTGTTGGATATTGGACTCCCCGGATTTGGTTTTGGATGATGAACAAACATAAATATATTGTGAACTAACAATTTGTGAGCGCAGTTATGGAGATCGTCGCCAAATTCATATGAACATCCAAAGCGATGTCTCGAGACTTCTCAAAGCACGTGATCGTTTTCCTAAAGCTTCGTTGAAGCTTTTGGATCATTTTAGAATTCATGAAGATTCGGATCGAAGCTTTCGAAGACGGTTCGTCAAGTTCTATTTCTAGTCTTCTAGCTTCGATCCGTAGAATGTTAAGCCTTGAGTAGGTCTTACATTTTAATCTTCATAACGCTCCTATCTTGGACATAGGATCTTAGTAGAAGTCCATACGAACTTTCCCGAAGCTTCGCGCTTCGATTCACGACATCTTGTGCATGTTAGTTGGTTCAAGAAGAAGAACCAACCGACTAGATGGTGATCTAGTCGGTCGGCAATGCTTCTTGGACCGACTAGTTTGCCTTCTCAATTCTAAGCTCTTTACTGTTTACAGTTAATCGGTCTACGTTGACTCACCGACCGACTAGTTTGTGAACTAGTCGGTCAGTGATGCTTCTTAGACCGACTAGTTGAGCCTTCCCTGTACATGCCTAGTTATTATTTATCGTTAGTCGGTCTATGTTCATTTAGCGACCGACTAGTTGATGAACTAGTCGGTCAACATTTGTTCTTAGACCGACTAAATCAATTTGTACTCAGACTATTTGTTTTATCTCTTAGTCGGTCTAAGTTAACTCACCGACCGACTAGTTATGAAACTAGTCGATTGGCAAGTGTTCTTTGACCGACTAGTTCTGTTGGTCTGAACTTTGACATATTCCCTATTCACCAGTTAGTCGGTTCATGTTGATTGACCGACCGACTAGTTGATGAACTAGTCGGTCGGTGGTTGTTCTTTGACCGACTAGTTTGGTTCAGAATAGAGCCGTTGGAGCATTAATTGAAATGTTTTTCTCTCTCTCTTTCCTCTAACCCATATATACTTGGTGATCTGCATTCATTGCATCCAAGGCTGCTTTTAAGAGAACTTTAGAGATCAAAGAGAAAGCATTCATTCCTCATTCAAAGCTCTTTCATTCCAATCTTGAATCTCTTCTCACTCTTATTTCAAAAGAGAGATTCATTGATTGTGAGCCTTCCAAACCAAGTGCTTTATCCTAGGTGACCAACAGCCTCATAGCTCTCCATAGCTGATCTACATCTTGGAGCTAGGGTTTGGTGCCACTTCATCATCCCCAAAATCCGTTTTGCCCTAAATCGTAAGTTTACTCAAGGCATAGGTATTTTGTGGTAAGAACTTTCATTTCAATTTACTTTGTTATTGTAAGTGATTCACTCTCGGTTGTGAGAGTGTGTTTGTGATCCCAGGTTGTGTGAGTCACAATTTTCATCTGTGTATGATTTGACTTGTGAAGGTTTTTTCACAAGTATTTCATAGTGGAAATCTTGAGTTAGGGTTTCTAACTCAAGTATCCGGAAGTGATCCGGGTGGTTGGGACGTAGGATCACCGGGAACAAGTCGGAGAGACTTGGGTGGATCCGAACCCAGTAATATCGTTTGTTAACGATTGTTTCTTTGTTGTCTAACATTTACATTTCCATATTTCTGCATTGTTTGGTAGAGTTTGCAAGATAATTAGGAATTATCCTCTTAGTTATTTTAAAGTACTATTCATCCCCCCCTCTAGTACTTGTGCAGTAGCTTAGCAGGGCATTACATTTGGTATCAGAGCCAAGTCTATAGCTATGTCTGCCAACGACAACAAGACCGTTCGTCCACCTTCCGACTATAGCACCTTCAAGAATCGTGAAGGAGCGTCTTCGGTGATGGAAGGACACTCTTCAATAAGGCCTCCCTTCTTCAATGATACCAACTACAGGTACTGGAAATACCGGATGGAAACTTTTCTCCGGAGTGCTTCACTATGGAGGGCCACGATGAAGGAGTATGTCAAGCCCGCCGAAGAAGATTTCGAGAAATGGACTCCCGCAGAGATCGCCGCGGAGGTAAGCAATGCCAAGGCAATGAACGCCTTGCAATGCGCTTTGGAGCCCGAGGATTTCAACAAGATATGCACATGTAAGAGTGCATATCAAATTTGGAACCCCCTCCTCATCTTGCATGAAGAGACTAGTAGGGTAAGAGACTCCAAACTCGTAGCAGTTAATAAAGATTACGAGTTATTTCATATGCTACAGGGTGAGAAGATGAAGGAGTACTATGCTCGCTTCGTCGACATCACAAACGAGTTGGAGGCTCTCTGTAAGACCTACACCCAAAAGGAGAAAGTCTCGAAGATCATCGATGGACTTCCTTCTAGTTGGGAGAAACGTACCTTCGCCATCGAGGAAGGTAATGATATGAAAACTTATACCGTTGTTCAACTAATGGGTACCTTGATGTCTTATGAGGTGCGCAAGGATAGCAAGTTGAAGTTGCAGGAAAAGATGAAGTCCTACCTAAAGCAAGACGAGCCAAACAAGAAGGCTATTGCTTTCAAGGCCACTCCATCAACCTCCACATCGACCGATGATGAAAACTCGGAAGACGAGTTGGACTTGGAGCACATGGCTCTCATGGCCAAGAAGTTCAACCGGTTCTTCCGGAAAGGTAACTTCAAAAACAAATCGAAGTTTAATTCTTCTAACGCCTCCTCTCCTTTGTGTTTCAAATGCAACAAGCCAGGACACATGAAAGCGGAGTGTCCTCTAAACAAGCAAAACGAGAAATAGAAGGCGCCAAAGTTTGACAAGTCCAAGAAGTACAAGAAAGGGTACAAAAAGGGGCTTGTCGAGACATTCACCGACTCCGATGATTCCTCTAACGGAGAGTCGGATGATGAGCAAGTGGAGCAAGCACACATGTGCTTCATGGCTAGAGAGGAGCAAGATAAAGATTCCTCTTCCGATGATAGCGACAACGAAGGCAATGAGGTAACCATGGATGACCTTAGAAATGCTAATGAGTAATTATGGTCTAAATACACTAAATTAGTAAATAGGTATACTAAGGTAAAAGATGATTTAGCTAGCATACAAACATCGCCTAAAACTATCATCACCAACAACGACACCGTTGTTGAAGAGTTGAAGAATGAGATTGTTAATCTCAAGACTCAACTTGAACATGTTAGCATTGAGGATCCGGAAGAACACAAGATAGCGGATTTGACTACTCAAAACTCGACTTTGAGTATTGAGAATGAGAATCTCAAATCTTGTGTTTATGTGCTCACATCGCAAGTATCCACCTTGGATGCTTCTATGCGTTCTCTCACCGAGAAATATGAGAACACATTAGGCCGAATTAATAAATTCAATAAGGGTAAGGACCATTTGGATAAAATCCTAAATGACTTACTCCTGGCCAATCACCACATTGGTTTGGGGTATACGATGGAAAATTCATCCAAAGCAGCCACTACTTTTGTTAGGCCAACTTCCGATGCCTCAACTAGTGGTAGCAAACACTCTATTGGTAGTTCATCTACCAATGGTACTTCCACCTCATACACCTCTTCATTTGGAAAGAAACCCACTTTGGGTGGACCTCCAAAGAAGGGCCATGCTTACATGTACACGAATACTATGCCACGTAGGAACACACGTCCTTCTCCACCGGCTCACACATATGATGATTTCTATGCTACACGTACACGGCCACGTGCACACCATGTGAGACACCCTCACGCACGTGTTCCTCCACATGCATATGTACACCCACATCATCATATGAATCATTATCTACATGCACCATTTCATCATGTTCCTTATGTCTATCCACGGCATGCATCACGTAGAAATCAACAACGCATGCATGCTCCCAATAGGATGAAGGCTCCCAAAATATTCACTATTTGGAGCCCAAAGGACACAAACATGGATGAAAAACAAGTTTACATGAATGATTATTTTATGAATGTAGTGGATAATGATAATTATGTGGGGAAGTCTAAGTCCAATTGGACTTGGCTTCCAAAGGTCTAATCTTTTGGACCCAATGACCTTGGGTACCATGATACGATATTTTCTATCTTTAGGTACTCAAGAAAAAGAAACGGAGCAACAAATTTAAATTTAGCTCCAAGAGGTATTGGATACTCGATAGCGGGTGTTCAAAACACATGACGGGTGACGCTCAATTGCTCTCCGGAGTGGTTCCCATTGCAAATGGAAACCGGGTAGTCTTTGGAGGCAACGAGAGCGGAACCATCATAGGTGTTGGTAAAGTGGGTAATCCTTCTAAACCTCTTATAAATGATGTTTACCTTGTTAACGGATTAAACCACAATCTCATTTCAATAAGCCAACTTTGTGACAAAGGTTACAAAGTTAGCTTTGCGAAAGGAATGCGCCATATTTTAAGAAAAGATAATAATGAATTATTGTTTTCCGGCACACGCCATAAGGATATATATATCCTTGATCTTCAAAGATCACATGAACAATGTCTCATTGCCAACACAAGTGAACAACACTTATGGCATCGACGCTTTGGTCAACTGAACTTTGGAACACTATTTAAGCTTTCCAAGTTAAATTCTATTAGAGGCTTCCCTAAGCTATTCTTTCAAAAGAAAAGCGTTTGTGACTCGTGTCAACGAGGCAAGCTTCCAAAATCGTCTTTTAAACCTAAGAAAAGCATTTCTTCTAAGCGGCCACTAGAGCTATTACATCTAGATTTATTTGGGCCAACTAGAGTTGCTTCATTAGGAAATGCACGATATGGACTTGTCATCGTTGATGACTTTTCTAGGTTTACTTGGGTATTTTCATTGTGTAATAAAAATGATGCTTTTGAAAACTTCACAATTTTTGTTAAGAAAGTACAAAATCTCATTGGAACAACCATTGTCACTATTCGTAGTGATCATGGAGGGGAATTTGAGAATAAGTCTTTTGAGACATTTTGTGATGACGTTGGTATTACACACACCTTCTCTTTCCCTCGTGCACCTCCTCAAAATGGTGTAGTTGAGAGAAAGAATAGGACGCTAGTGGAGTGTGCTCGCACTATGCTTGATGATAGCCAACTTGGCCATCAATTTTGGGCGGAAGCGGTACACACCGCTTGCTATGTGTTTAATAGAATACTGTTGAGGCCCGGCACTAAACAAACTTGTTATGAATTGTTGTTTGGTAGGTTGCCTCAAGTTAAACATTTTCGTGTTTTCGGTTCGAAATGTTTTATTAAAAACACGTATGGTAGTTTGGACAAATTCGATCCAAGATCCGATGAGGGGATTTTTGTTGGATATTCCTCACGTAGCAAAGCCTACCGGATATACAACAAACGAACCTCAACGATCGAGGAATCACTTCATGTTTCATTTAATGAAGGATTTGTTCCAACTAGAATTACTAATGATGATGACTCCATGGATGTTTTATGTGATTCAATTGGTAATTCTAACTCTAATGATTCTATTGATTCTATTGATACTAACCAGACTAATGAAGTTGTTGAGAATGTTCCTAGTGATCAAGGAATTCCTAAACAGCTTCATACCGTTCGTGACCATCCTCATGAGCAAGTCATTGGCAATATCCATGATAGTGTCAAGACGAGATCTCAAGTCAACCACTTCGCTCATTATGCCTTTGCCTCCTCAATAGAGCCAAAGAATGTTAATGAACCGTGCGAAGATGGTGCTTAGATCCTAGTCATGGAGGAGAAACTCATTCAATTCGAGAGGAATGAGGTTTGGGAGCTTATTCCATTGCCATCGACGAACAACACCGTCATAGGGACAAAGTGGATCTTCAAGAACAAGACCGACGAAAACCAAGTCGTCGTCCGGAACAAAGCTCGGTTAGTAGCTCAAGGCTATCGGCAAGAGGAAGGTATTAATTTCGAAGAATCCTTTGCTCCGGTAGCTAGATTAGAATCAATTAGATTATTGTTATCTTTTGCATGCCATAAGGATTTTAAATTATTTCAAATGGATGTAAAAAGTGTGTTTTTAAACGGAGATGTTGTTGAGGAAGTTTATGTTTCTCAACCTCCGGGTTTTATAAATGAAAAATTTCCAAATCATGTTTTTAAACTTAAGAAAGCACTTTACGGTTTGAGACAAGCTCCTCGAGCTTGGTATGCCCGTTTAAAGAATTTTCTTTTGGATTTGGGTTTTAAAATGGGAGAAGTTGATTCCACATTATTTGTTAAGTATTCGAATAATGATATAATTTTAGTTCAAATTTATGTTGATGATATCATTTTCGGTGCTACTAACTTTGCTCTTTGCGAAGAGTTTTCTAATGTGATGAAGAATCAATTTGAGATGAGCCACATGGGTTAGCTCAAATATTTCTTAGGTCTCCAAATTCGCCAAATGAACGATGCAATCTTCATCCACAAAACGAAGTACACGGTGGAGTTGCAAAAGTGATTTGGAATGGAGAATGCCTCCGGGAAAAAGACTCCAATGAGCACTACTACACATCTTGATAAAGATGCGGGCAGAAAAGATGTAGACATTCGTCTATATCGAGGTATGATAGGTAGTTTACGTTATATTACCGCAAGTAGGCCTGATATAATGTTTGCCGTATGTGTATGTGCTCGTTATCAGTCTCAACCTAAGGAGTCTCACTTAGTATCGGTAAAACGTATTTTCCGTTATTTAAGTTACACACTTGATTTTGGATTACTTTATCCAAAATCTAGCACGTATGAGTTAATCTCATATAGTGACGCAGATTATGCGGCATGCAAATCCGACAGGAAAAGTACTAGTGGCACTTGCCATTTTATAGGAAATTCTCTTGTCTCTTGGTTTTCCAAGAAGAAGAATTCTGTATCACTTTCAACCACCGAGGCGGAATATATTGCCGCAGGTGCCGCGTGTGCTCAAGTTCTTTGGATGAGACACACACTTAAAGACTTTGGTATAAACTGTGATACTTGCCCTATCATGGTGGACAACCAAAGTGCAATTTGTCTCTCCAAGAACCCGGTACACCATTCCCGTTTGAAACACATAGATGTCCGTCACCATTTCTTAGATGATCATGTTGCTAAAAAGGACATCATATTAGTGTACGTTGAAACCCAGAAGCAAATCGCCGATATTTTCACGAAACCCCTAAAGGAAGACTCCTTTGTGCAGTTACGTCGAGAATTGGGGATTATGGGTGAATCCGAGATTTAGGATTCATTTTTATTCAATACTCTTGCATGCTTTTCAATTTCGTTATATTTGCACATGCTTGATGTATTGGAATTTTCTGGATTTTTGTTGAATTTTCAGAATTTTCGCTCTATTTGTTCGTAAACGTCAAATTTCAGATTTTCGATGTTTAATGGGGTAGTATAATGATTAATGAGAGTTATAACGATGTTTCGTCCAAGTGAGATTAGGGGAGAAATCAAATTTCAAAATTTTCAATTTTTGGACTCTCTTAGTCGGTCCAAGTTCATTGGCCGACCGACTAGATTCAGTTCTAGTCGGTCAGTGAATGAGCTTAGACCGACTAATTCTTGTCACGATTTTTGGCTTCAGTTACTGTTTACAATTAGTCGGTTCAAGCTCATTGACCGACCGACTAGATCGTGATCTAGTCGGTCAGTGCTTGAACTGTGACCGACTAATTGTGACGGGGACAGTTGCGTCTTTTGAGCTTCCGATCGACTTATATCCATCCCGATCGACTCCTTTTCACTCTAGTCGGTTCAAAATTCCTCTCCAGCTCAAAAACCCCCGACCCCATTCGACTTCCCCTCTCCCTCTGTCGTTTCCGATCAATTTCCGGTCGTTCTCCGTCGCCGTCCATCAATCTAGGTGATCCTCCTCCCTCTCCTAGATATCTAGGGTTAGGGTTTTGCTCCTAGGGTTAGGGTTCTCTCGGCTAGGGTTTCTTTTCGGCTAGGGCTGTTTAGGGCTATCGATTTCGATCTCTTGTGTTGATTGCGTCGTGTCTTGCTTCGCTTATGGCAAGAACACGAATCTCGATCCGGCCTACGAGCCCATCACCTATGACCGTAGAACCATCCCATACGGATCCCGTTCAACCTACGCGAACCCCTCCGAAACGCCGATCGAAGACCACCCAACCCTCTTCGTCTTCGCCTCCTCTTAAGCGTAAGAGGTCGGCGACAGCGAAGCCCCGATCCCAATCTCAGCCCAAGCCCAAGCAAGCTTCATTCCGTGCCCCTACTCCTCCTTCCGATTCTGACACGAAATACATACCCGAGACTGAGACCCATAGGGATCCTTCACCTCCTCCTAGGCAGCCTGAGTCTAGCTCCCGACCCCGTACTTCCTCGCGTCAGCCTAAGGGAAAGGGTCCGATGCCGGTGGGCGATGTCGATATTTCGTTGTGTCGCGACGACCCGTTGTGTCTCGTAGCTTACAACCATATCGAACACTGTCCGCTGCTTCTGGAGCATTTCATACAGTTTTCTGACTTCCCAGGCCTAGCGGATCTTCTGTCATCTTCCGGTCTTATCGATTACCTTCGATATGACCCTAAGGTGAATCCTCACCCCTACCCTCGCCTAGTGAAAATTTTCTACGCCAATAGGATCCGGGGTCAGTACGACGCGACCCACTCGATTAAGACTACTGTCTTGGGGACACCGATTGTCCTCACGGCAGAAATCTTAGGAGAGTTGATCGGTTGCTCGTCGTCTGGCCTCCTCCCTTCAGATATTTCCGTCGATGACATATCTTCCCTCGATCAGGTCATCATTTCTGAGATCTTCCATGAGATTCCTCCCACCATGATTGGCATGCCTTCTAAGTCATTCAAGCCCAATGGCTGGGTCCTTAACTTGATTTTGAAGTCGTGCTTACTTCCTAAGTACGGCTCCTCCTCTTTGCCTTCCCAGCCATTCCTGAAATTGATCTATGCCATCTTTATGGGGAGTGAGATTAACTGGGCTCAGATCATACTCGATAAGATGGATTCTTTCGAGTGTATCTGGAAGTCCACGAAGTCTGCACATATCCCATATCCGTGCTTGTTGACTCTTGTTTTTCGCCACTTCCGTGTCACACTTCCACCTGATGATGAGCGTCCTCTCGGTCCCCCTCTGAATGCGACGGCCGTCAAGAAGTCTCTTGCGGTGATCTGTCACGTTCAGAGGATGACCCCCTCTGCTTCAGCGTCTGCCTCTGCCTCAGCTGCTCCCTCTACCACTCTTGACGAGCTCGCATGTTCAGTGAGACGTATGGAGTCTCGTTATGCTCGGATTGAGGAGATACTTGCTCGTATCGCCTCTCATCTGGGTATTGAGATCCCTCCGTCAGTCTCTGACGAGGAGGAGTTGGATGAGGAGGAGATTGAGGAGCTTGTTCGTGTTTCCACTCGTGCCCCTGAGGGCACTTCTGGAGCTGATGCCTCTTCTGCTGGTGACCCCGAGAGTACTCATGTTGCCACCGTTCCTACGGTGGATGCTACGACTGGTGCTCCCGAGGCCACTACCGTCGCTCCCATGGACACTTCAGCTGATCCGGTGACCACTACTCCTGCTGCTGCTGCAGAGCCTGCTGCTGCTGCAGATCCTGTCGTTGCCTCCTGAGCTTCTCTGAGGCCTCTCCCAATGCACATTGGATGATTTCTGTACTGTGAGAGAGTTTGGGTAGGATAGTGTGGGTGGTTATGATTTTTGGATCTTTTTTATGTCTTTTTGATGTATCTCTGATGTATTTTGATGATATTTTGGATATTTTGATGTAGTGTGATACTCTTATGTCCGGTGTGACATATGTTATATGTTGTGATATTTTGATGTATTTTGTGCCCCGATTGTTGGATCGATGTTATGTATTTCGGCGATGTATCTTTTTGATGTACTCATGCTTCATTTATATATATACATCGATGTTGACTTTTACATTATGTTGTGCACATTTCATATTTTATATGTCTCGGATGTTTTAATTTCGTCGCTCGACGATAATACTTGGTTAAATAGAATTCATTTTATGAAAACATAGAATTGTTTTCCATGCACTAAATTAACCAAGAATGTCGATATTGGAGAGTATATTCCATAACTCAATTCGTGAAATTAATTTGAGTTTTGATGATTTTATTTATCGATTTTCAACTTTGGTCTCATTGACACGCTTTGATTTAATTCGAATTTTCCTTTGGTGTCATTTGGACCGTGGTCGTATTCTACGACTCCCGTGCTTTTATTTGAAGCCATTGTTGTTGTCGTTGATCTCCTCCCGCTCTTTTTGCTAATGCCAAAGGGGAAGAGATGTTAATTTAAAGCATTTTTGCCAAATGGGGCTAAATGATAATTTAAAGCATTTTTCCAAGAATCTAATTTGATATGTTAGATTCAGGGGGAGTTAAGATATATAAATGGATTTTAAAATCCTAAATTTTAATATTTGATTCTCATTTTATATACTTCACTCGTCTGCTTGATGCGTATTATTATTGATTACTTTGGAATTAACGTGTCATCAATGCAGGGGGAGTAAGTAAATTTCATTTGAATCATTATTTTTGATTATTATTTATGTTGGTTTATCATCACCAAAAAGGGGGAGAATGTTGGATATTGGACTCCCCGGATTTGGTTTTGGATGATGAACAAACATAAATATATCGTGAACTAACAATTTGTGAGCGCAGTTATGGAGACCATCGCCAAATTCATATGAACATCCAAAGCGACGTCTCAAGACTTCTCAAAGCACGTGATCGTATGCCTAACTCTTCGTTGAATCTTTTGGATCATTTTAGAAGTCATGAAGATTCGGATCGAATCTTTCGAAGACGGTTCGTCAAGTTCTATTTCTAGTCTTCTAGCTTCGTTCTGTAGAATGTTAAGACTTGAGTATGTCTTACGTTTTAATCTTCATAACGCTCCTATCTTAGACATAGGATCTTAGTAGAAGTCCATACGAACTTTCTCGAAGCTTCGCGCTTCGATTCACGACTTCTTGTGCATGTTAGTTGGTTCAAGAAGAAGAACCAACCGACTAGATGGTGATCTAGTCGGTCGGCAATGCTTCTTGGACCGACTAGTTTGCCTTCTCAATTCTAAGCTCTTTACTGTTTACAGTTAGTCGGCCTACGTTGACTCACCGACCGACTAGTTTGTGAACTAGTCGGTGAGTGATGCTTCTTAGACCGACTAGTTGAGCTTTCCATGTACATGCCTAGTTACTGTTTATCGTTAGTCGGTCTATGTTCATTTAGCGACCGACTAGTTGATGAACAAGTCGGTCAACATTTGTTCTTGGACCGACTAAATCAATTTGTACTAAGACTATTTGTTTTATCTCTTAGTCAGTCTAAGTTAACTCACTGACCGACTAGTTGTGAAACTAGTCGGTTGGCAAGTGTTCTTTGACCGACTAGTTCTGTTAGTCTGAACTTCGACCTATTCACTGTTCACCAGTTAGTCGGTTCATGTTGATTGACCGACCGACTAGTTGATGAACTAGTCGGTCGGTGGTTGTTCTTTGACCGACTAGTTTGGTTCAGAATAGAGCCATTGGAGCATTAATTGAAACGTTTTTCTCTCTCTCTTTCCTCTAACCTATATATACTTGGTGAGCTGCATTCATTGCATCTAAGGCTGATTTTAAGAGAACTTTAGAGATCAAAGAGAAAGCATTCATTCCTCATTCAAAGCTCTTTCATTCCAATCTTGAATCTCTTCTCACTCTTATTTCAAAAGAGAGATTCATTGATTGTGAGCCTTCCAAGCCAAGTGCTTGATCCTAGGTCACCAACAACCTCATATCTCTCCATAGCTGATCTACATCTTGGAGCTAGGGTTTGGTGCCTCTTCATCATCCCCAAAATCCGTTTTGCCCTAAATCGTAAGTTTACTCAAGGCATAGGTATTTTGTGGTAAGAACTTTCATTTCAATTTACTTTGTTATTGTAAGTGATTCACTCTCGGTTGTGAGAGTGTGTTTGTGATCCCGGGTTGTGGGAGTCACAATTTTCATTTGTGTATGATTTGACTTGTGAAGGTTTTTTCACAAGTATTTCATAGTGGAAATCTTGAGTTATTGTTTCTAACTCAAGTATCCGGAAGTGATCCGGGTGGTTGGGACGTAGGATCACCGGGAACAAGTCGGGGAGACTTGGGTGGATCCGAACCCAGTAATATCGTTTGTTTGCGATTGTTTCTTTGTTGTCTAACATTTACATTTCCGCATTTCCGCATTGTTTGGTAGAGTTTGCAAGATAATTAGGAATTATCCTCTTAGTTATTTTAAAGTGCTATTCACCCCCCTCTAGTACTTGTGCAGTAGCTTAGCAGGGCTTTACAAAAGGGTCTGAGGATGTCGAGGCCCCACTTGGCAAACGAGATCGGGCTGAGAATGGACACCAAGTCGACCGACGGTGCATCAGTGTGTTTGCAAAATTTCTGGCATTCTCTGCACTTCTTGACATATTGGAGAGCATCATGGAGATGGTCGGCCAGTAGTATCCTTGACGCACTGCTTTGTGGGCGACGGTGCGTCCACTGTAGTGGTTTCCACAGAAGCCTTTGTGCACCTCGTGGATGACCTGTTCAGCTTGGTCCGGACTCAGACACTTCAAATAAAGTAGGATGTCGTATCTTGCGCGGTGCTTCCGATAAACTACGACGTCGAAGATTACGAAGGATAGGGCTCGCATCTCGACCTTCTTCGCCTCGAGCCGATCTTTGGGCAGGGCTCCCATCTCCAGGTAGGTCATGATCGGGTGCATCCAGGTTGTCGTTTGGCTGACACACATTAGCTCGCCCTCCTCAATGGTTGGTCTCAGCAGGTTCTCGACATAGATGGCTTTCCCGATCTCGGTCGGGGAAGAGGAGGCCAGCTTTGAGATAGCATCGGCTTGGAGGTTGTTCGATCGAGGCAGATGTTGATCCTCAACCTCCCTAAAGTTTTGAAGTTCAGCCTGGGCGCACATCAAGTAACACTTCATAAGCTCCTCCCTTACTTCAAAGCTCCCTTGAATTTACTGGACGACGAGCCTCGAGTCACTTAGCAACAACACATTCGTCGCCCCCATCGCCCGGTATAGTTTCAACCCATTGATGGTGGCCTCGTACTCCACCATGTTGTTTGTCATCGAGAAGTTTTAAGTGGAGCACGTACTCAAGCAAGCTCCCGTCAGGGGTTTCTACGAAGATGCACGCTCCACTTCCCGACCCTGCAGCCGACTCGTCGACATGGACGACCCATAGTTTGCCTTCTCCTTCTGGGGTGGACGTCGTGGAATTGTCTGCTATAGCCAGTCTTTGCCATGTTACGGCCGATCGAGCGTCTGACGGTTCTTCGGGAAGTTCCTCGATGGTGCATTCCGCCTCAAAGTCCACCAGCGCTTGGCCTTTAATCGTCGTTCGGGCTCTGTAGATGATGTCGAACTCACTGAGTTCGACGCTCCAGTTCAGCATTCTGCCCGATCTCTCTAATCTCTTCAAATTCTTCTCGAGGGGCAGATTGGTGTAGACAATGATAGTGTGAGCTTGGAAGTACGGCCGAAGCTTTCTCGCTGTCTCGATGAGGCAATACGCGACCTTCTCTATGGGGCTATAACGGTCATCGCATCTCGGAGCACCCGGCTCGCACAGTAGACCAACATCTATGTGCCCTTCTCTTCTTTAACGAGGGCCGAACTGACAGCTTCTTCACTTGTGGAAAGATATAATCCCAGCTACTCTCCCTCCTCTATCTTTGCAAGCAACGGCAGACTTTGTAAGTAGGTGATCGGATGCCCGAAGGTGCGAACACGCAACCGGGGCACGCGACTCGCTAGTCTTACCGCAAGCACACGGTGTAGCGACGAGCGTGAATCGAACACGAGGAGGCCAAATGACAGTGTCTTCTTCAACTCACCTGGCTATAAGAACAGTCGAGAAATGTTCGCAATAAAGCGGTCATAGTCGTTCAATTGTATAAAGGGAATATCAAATTAATAAAAACGCCTAGGGGATAGGGAATCTCCGCTACAAACCGTATCTCGTAATTGTGATTCGTAGGTTTCACAATTGCTGGACTTGAAATTCAGGTGAACTAGTTGCAACTAAATGTAGAACCAAGCTCACGCTCTTGCGCTATTACCGGTCTATAGCAAACCTAGGGTAGGGTCCAATATCTTGCAAACCCTAACCTAGGCAAACTAGCGTGAAGAACAACATCATCATTCAATTGTATCTCGAGCCCACTCTCGTGCAAACTCGAGGTACGACCTAGGTTGGGATAGTTCCTACCCGTCCAATCTCTTGCAAACGGGTATTGGCATAGAATTGCAATCGAAAACCCTAGGTTCGGTCCAATCTCTTGCAAACCGATTCCGGGGAATTCCAATTGTAACCCAATTCGAATATCTAGGGATTCCTATCGAGTTGGGATCCAATCTCTTACAAATCCCAATTGGTATGAATCCCTAGCTATTCGTATTATATCAATCCCAAACTAACCCTAATCAATTCTAGCAATAATTTCACCAATTCACCACAAATTAGAAATAGGGTTCGTAGGGTTCATCCCTACACCCTAAGACGATGAAACTACTCACAATTCACAATGAAATTCAATAGAAATTCACAAATAAAATCAATAGAATTCATTGCAATATTCAATATATCAATAAAAATGGAGTTTTTGATAGGGAGAGAGACAAACCAATGAAGAATCAATAGCATCCAACAAAATAACACTTTTCTCTCCCCCCTAAAAGCTCAATCTAATCTCCTAAAAAGTAATCTAAAAAAAGGCTGCAAAAAGTTCTGAAAAATCTATCTAAACTAGGTTAAAAACTGGGCTTAAATACCCCCCAAAATCGCCCAAAAACTGTGACGAAAATGCCCCTGCGCAGCCTCAAAATCGCAATTTACGCTACAGACAGCGCGGCTCACTCGGCCGAGTGACAAATGTCATTCGGCTGAGTGACAAACCCTGACAAATTCAAGTAAGTTCAGACTTTTGGGGGTCGGCTCCTCGGGAGTCACTCAACCGAGTGACTTTCTTTGCTTCGGCCGAGGGGACTTCTTCACTCGGTCGATTCGGAACTCGGTAGTCGACTGACAATTTACAGTAAGTTTGGACTTTTTGTTGCCGTCGTCTTGATGCCACTCGGGCGAGTGGTGTCTCCATGGTTCGGCCGAGTGGGCGGGCGATGCTCGGCCGAGTGCACGCTGATACTCTATCTTCTGCGTGTCCGATCTGGCCGGCCGAGCGGGCTCTCGATGGTCGGCCGAGTGACTCATTCACTCGGCCGAGTGACATGCTCAAAATGCCCAATCTTCGTATTTTTTGCTCCATCGTCGCTCCTACGACGTTCTTTCTTCTTCCACTCCTCTCCAATAGCAAAATTCACCTCGAAGGAGTCACGGGTGACACTCCGGAGTAGGTGCATCTCAGGATCACTCCAAATCGCTAGAAATCTCCTGAAATTCAACAAAAACAAGAAATCGTGAAAAACATCGCAATATTGCCGAAAAATCGTGAAAAGCGCGATTCGAGCGATCAAAATGGCATGCAAACATGCAGAAAAAAGGTGTAAAATATGGAGTGATCAAAATCCCCCAAGCTTACCTCTTACTCGTCCTCGAGGAAGATGAGTAAAATGCGAACCCGGTGGATAAAGAAAATAGAAACGATGGAAAAGTGGAAAATGAAAAAACGAAAAACAAAATAGAAAACGAAGAGGGAAGCTGCTAGATCATTTTTCTCAGGACGTGGGTTTTACTTACTCATATAGCACGCATCGAAAGTAAAAACACAAGTCAAAGACTTTTATCTCGATATCATAGTATAATGGTGCATTTGAAATAGATTCCCCAAGAATATCGATATAGCATGAAAAATGGAATAATTCTAGAATTAGCATCGTCTGAAGCATCTAAAGTGGTATACAATATTACTTAGCCTAGGTTGTCATGCACCGTCAAGTATCCACTCTCTCACACATCATTGGATCCTCTCCCCCAAGCTTATCCATAAGCATGGTGGCATATACAAAACAATATTTACATCCCCGTTTCTTTTGAAGCTCCAAAAGTCAAAGAAAACAAAAATAAAAATAAAAGCAAAAGAGGGAAGAAAGAGAGAAAGGATATGAGATGGGATCGTTTTCGAACTTCTTTTCTCTTTTCTTTTCTTATTCTCAAATCTTTTTCTTTTTCTCGTTTTTTTTCTTTTTTTTCTTTTTCTTTTTTCATTAACATATATACACAAATGATCCCAAATCAAAAGAGAAGGATATACAAGTATTTTTTTCTTTGGGTTTTGGGGAATTTTGAGCATGTGATATAATAACGAGGGAATGCCAATAATATAATTGCTAAGGAGAGATTCACCAATTAATTTAAAATAGAGAAATAATGTTCGAGATATGTGGAGAAAGAAATAAATGTATCTCTCGGTTCACTCTATAGGACGTGCATGAAAACCCCAGCAGGGTAATCTAATCTACTCATTTTGATCTCAAAAAGTAAACTAATCCAGATTTGTCAATGCTAGCAAACATTCAATCGACCTGAAGTGAAGCGTACAAATCATGCAATAAGAAGTGATGTGTGAAAAGAAAGCAGTACTCCAGATATAAGCATCAATGCGTGAATCTTGGTGTGTTTTCTACGATAGCATACATATGAATCATCAGACATCAGCTAATAATAGAATTTCATCCATTTTCATACGGAAAAAGAAGTGGGTTACTATTTCTAAATGCAAAACAGGACATAGCATATGATATCAGAAACAAAAGCTATGACATGACAAAATTAGCACGCATATAGAGGAAAGCTAACACCACGTCATCGTCATCACAGAAAAATCTTCTCTAGCAAAAGATGAAAGAAATAAAGATAAAGGAAAACAAAGATATTTACAATGCAGCACACAAAGAAAATAAGAAAAACGTGATGCATGGTTAAAAAAATGAAAAAGTGATGAAAAATGGGTGCAAAAGCGGAAAAACGTGATAAAACTAAAAATAAAGGTGATAAAAGCAAAAAGTGTGAGAACTCACTCCCCCAAGCTAAAGTGCACAGTGTCCTCAATGTGTAAAGTGTGGCACACCGAGAGACGTGCAATGGGTGGAGAGGTTGAGGATGCATGCATGATAAAAATAAAATAAAAAAGGGAAATGAATAGAAAATATGATGATGTGAAAGATGCATGCAAAGATCGGAGTGATGCAGATAATGTGTCACCAAAAATAACTCTCCCTCTCTCCCAAAAAAGAAGGTATATAATGATGTGATCAGAGTGGGGACAAAAATAGTGAGGGGAGGGGGGTTGGGCAAAAATATATCTCCAGGACCAGCAGAGAATGGGCAGCATAACGACAAAAAGATCAATGGCATCAAGGGTGTGCCTAAGATGGTGGTGCTGCACCATCTCTGTCCTGTGGCGAAGGAGGTGGTGGAGGTGGTGGTCGAGGTGTCGGCTGGGTGGGTCGGTGTAGTGGAGGGAGTCATGCCACTATCTGATTCAGGCAAGCCTGAATATCAAGAAGCATGTCGACGCGGGTCTCCAAGGAACAGACCGCGGCAGAGAGAGCCCTAAAATCGCCCCTGAGTCCACTCACCGCCCCCTCAAGAGCACGAATGCTCTGAACTAAGGCGTCAGGGGGTGGTGGAGTGGAGGGACGGACAGGTCTAGGCTGTGAAGGTCAGGGCTGTCTGATTCCGACAGTGTAAGTAATCGGGCCAGCAGGTAGGTGTAGGAAAGGTGCTGTGCTCACTAGTGGATGCCCAGCCTCAGTGCGAGGCTGGGACGCAGGCTGGGACGAGGAGGCAGTAGCAGTGGTGGTGGAAGACAAAATCGGTAACGAGGCGGCAAGAGAGGTTGGTGACACAGGTGTGAGGACAGACGTCACGACACTCTCGGATAGGACAGCTGCGGTGGAGACAGAAGGGTCGACCACTGGGGAGGAAGTGTAAGGACCAAAAGGTGACACCCCAGCGGACATCAAACCGGACAGGGTCCCCACGACGGTAGCGAAGGAAGGCTCGCCGCACTCTAGTATGGTGGGTGGACGCTCTGGAAGAAGTGAAGAAATAGGCTCAACCGAGATAAGCACAGCAGTGGTGGGGGTGGTGGTGGACGGCTCAGCAACGGTACTCCCGACACTGGCAGAAGTGGGGACAGAAGTGCCGAGAGGTGCAGAAAGTGCAGGCTCAGGCAGAGGGATCACGGGGTCAGCAGGAGGTGCAGGGTGTGCATGGGGTGCCTGCTCAGCGCCCTCAGCCTCAAGAACGTAAGCAACTGGGATGAGGAGATCCATCGCTGGGATCCAATCCTCGTGGGCCGGTCCTATATGTGTCCGAGCGAGGCTCAGGAGGATCATGTAATTAGCACTGAAAGGACCATGCAACCACACCCAGTGCCACTGGCCGTGGGGACGAAGCATCTTCATCCAGGCCATGATGTCTATCGAGAGTGCAGAGGGGCCCGGGGCTCGTCTAAGGTCAGCAGGTAGGTCCACGCCGGTCATCAGGGCTAGCAAAGTAATCAGACCGTCGCAGCAAATAGGTGAGCGAGCACCCACCGAAATGATGATGCGGTCTAAGAACCAGCTAGCAATATCAATCTCTACGGCGGGGACCAGGTCATCGCTATCCCTATCAAGAACTCAGGGGCGAGTCATCGTGTAGAGTGATCACTCCGTATTTTACACCTTTTTTCTGCATGTTTGCATGCCATTTAGTCGCTCAAATCGTGTTTTTCACGTTTATTCGACAATATTGCAATGCTTTTCACGATTTGTTGTTTTTGTCGTATTTCAGGAGATTTGGAGCGATTTGGAGTGATTCTGAGATGCACCCACTCCGGAGTGTCACCGACGACTCTCTTGAGGGGTATTCTGCGATTGGAGAGGAGTGGAAGAAGAAAGAACGTCGTAGGAGCAACGAGGAGGCAAAAATACGAAGAATAGGCATTTTCAGCATGTCACTCGGCCGAGTGAAGGAGTCACTCGGCCGAGCATAAACAGCCCGCTCGGCCGGCCAGATCGGACACGCAACAGAGCTAATATCAGCGTGCACTCGGCCGAGCATCGCCAGACCACTCGGCCGAGCACCGAGTCATCCCTCGCCCGAGTGGAGCCAAGACGACGGCAACCAAAAATGTTGAACTCTCTGGAATTCGTCAGTCAGCCCCAAAGACCGACTCGGCTGAGTGACGAACGACGTCCGCCCAAGTGAAGAACGCCCATCAGTCGAGTGAAGAAAAGTCACTCGGCCGAGTGAATCCCAAGGAGACGACCCCCAAGACCCCCAACTCTCTGGAATCTGTCAGGGTCTCTCACTCGGCCGAGTGACATTTGTCACTCGGCCGAGTGAGCCGCGCTGCCTGTAGCGTAAGTTGTGATTTTGAGGTTGCGCAGGGGCAGTTTCGTCACAGTTTTTTGGGCGATTTTGGGGGGTATTTAACCCCAGTTTTTAACCTAGTTTAGAGAGCTTTTTCAGAACTTTTGGCAGCCTTTTTTTAGATTACTTTTTAGAAATTAGATTTAGCTTTTAGGGAGGAGAGAAAAGTGTTAATTTGTTGGATGCTATTTTGTTCTTCATTGGTTTGTCTCTCTCCCTATCAAAAACTCCATTTTTATTGATATATTGAATTTTGCTATGAATTCTATTGATTTTATTTGTGAATTTCTATTGAATTTCATTATGAATTGTGAGTAGTTTTATCGTCTTAGGGCGTAGGGATGAACCCTACGAACCCTATTTCTAATTTGTGATGAATTGGTGAAATTATTGCTAGAATTGATTAGGGTTAGTTTGGGATTGATTTAATACGAATAGCTAGGGATTCATACCGATTGGGATTTGCAAGAGATTTTATCCCAACTCGATAGGAAGCCCTAGAAATTCGAATTGGGTTGCAATTGAATTTCTCCAGAATAGGTTTGCAAGAGATTGGACCAACACTAGGGTTTTCGATTGCAATTCCATACCGGTACCCGTTTGCAAGAGATTGGACGGGTAGGAACTATCATAACCTAGGTCGTAGCTCGAGTTTGCACGAGAGTGGGCTCGAGATACGATTGAACGATGATGTTGTTCTTCACGCTAGTTTGCCTAGGTTAGGGTTTGCAAGAGATTGGACCCAACCCTAGGTTTGCTATAGACCGGCAATAGCGCGAGAGCGTGAGCTTGGTTCTACATTTAGTTGCAACTAGTTCACTCGAATTTCAAGTCTAGCAATTGTGAAACCTACGAATCACAATGATGAGATACGGCAAGTAGCGCGGATTCCCTATCCCTAGGCGTCTTTATTAATTTGATATTTTCTTTCGTATAATTGAACGATTGTGACTGCATTACTGCGAACATTTCTCTACTGTTCCTATAGCCAGATTGACTGAAGAAGAAACTGTCATACGTCATCCTCGTGTTCGATACCCGCTCGCCGCTACATCGTGCGCTTGCGGTAAGACTACAGTGTCGCCGTCCCGGAACGTGTATCCAGGGCGCGATCAAGTTTTTGGCGCCGTTGCCGGGGAGGCAATAGTGTTTGATTCTACCTACCTAGCTATTTTTCTTTTTTTGTTCTATTATATCTATTTTTATTTTGCCCTTCCGTTGTGCTAATTATTTCTTTGAAACTCTGTTTTCCCTTGCATGTACACGAGATCCTCGGCGAACCCCGAAGAAATACTATACGATCCCGAGATCGAGCGTACATTGAGGAGGATCCGAGCGGAGAGGAGACCCGTTACGGAAGGAAATTTTATGACCCATCCTGAGACACCCGAAGAATTGGCAGAGCGAATGGCGAGGATCATTTCCATTAGAGATAGGCTTCGGCCTAAGACTTCTTCCACGACCTCGTCCATAGCCATGCCGGAGTTAGCGGCCGACAAAAATTTCGAGTTGAAGACTGGATTAGTGGTTATTATGCAACAAGATCCTTTTCATGGGAACTCCCATGAAAACCCTCATTACCACATCCAGCTCTTCCTATCAAAATGTGCCACCTTCTAAATGCCGGGCGTCTCCGTAGATGCTATCAGACTGCGCCTCTTCCCTTTCACACTCAAGGACAAGGCCTTATATTGGTTGAGGACGCAAGCTGAAGGAATCTTCACCACTTGGGATGAATTGGCGAGTGCCTTCGTCAACAAATTTTACCCGCCCTCCAAGACGGTGAAGATAAGAAGTGCTCTCATGTCCTTCAAGCAAGGACCACAGGAGACTCTCTATGAGGCATGTGAGCGCTTCAAGGACTTGCAACATCAATGCCCCCATCATAGCATTGAGGATTGGGAGCTTGTCCACAGTTTCTACAATGGACTCCAACCAGGGACTAAACAGATTATCGATGCCACCGTAAATGGAGCCATTTTGTCGAAGACTCCCGATGAAGCTACGGCCTTGCTTGAGGAGATGGCCTCGAACAACCAACAGTGGGGTGACGAGCGAGGACACTCTTCGTCCTCCTTGAAGACGTCTAGCATTTATGAGGCCAAGGCCGTCACGGAGCTAGCCAACAAATTTGATTCTCTCCACAAGGTAGTGGAGAGATTGGAGAAGTACATTACGGAGCCTCAAGGAGCCCCTTCTACATCCACGCCGACAAATCATATGAGCGATTGGCAAGACCAATCCCAAGCCATGTATGTAGGAGGAGAGCATGGAGAAGGAGCGTTGGAGCAAATTCAATATATCGCGGGGAATTCTGGATATTGGGCCAATCCGGCCGCTAGAAACCATCCGGATTTCTCATAAGCCAATAATTATGGTGCATTGAAACCCCCGCAACAACAACCCCCTCAAGCTTGAGCTCCACCACCACAACCGAATTAGCCACCAAGGGGGCCACCGCAACAAAACTTCCCACCGAGGCAACAAGTGGGACCTTATAGGCCACCCGGGTACAATCAAGGTTGGAGAAATCCCAACCCTCCACAAGCTCAACAACGTTCGGAATTTGAAGCTAAGGTGGATGAGTTTATGGTGGAGCAGAGGAAAATCAATGCTTTGTTGAAGGCGGGACAAGATTCTCTTACCACCGTCGTCGCTCAAATTGGGGAGCAACTTGTGTTGCTAAATAGAAAAAATCAACAGTTGCCGGCTCAACCCGAGCAAAATCCACGGGGCAACACCGGCCATATCAACGCCGTGGTTGCGGTTACTACAAGAGGCGGGAAGGATACCACTCCCGTCATGACTCAAGTCAAGGAGCCCGTGGTGGAGATTCTACAAGAGAGCAAGCCGACAATTGAAGTTGAAAAAGAGAAGGAGCCTCAAGGAAAAGTGAAATCTAGAATGGAGGAGCTTATTGATGAGCGCCGATTTATGCCACCGGTGCGCTTCCCTCAACGGCTAGCTAGAGCCAAGATGGAGAAACGGCTAGCCAAGTTTCTCGAGTATTTGAGAGGGGTGAGCCTCAATATCCCCTTCCTCGACGCTATAGTGGAAATCCCATCCTACGTCAAGTTCTTAAAGGACTTGATTACGGGAAGGAAGAGGAAGGAGAAGATCATGCTCACGGAGGAAGGGACTTGGTTCACAAAGAGGGAAAAGGAGCCCGCCAAATTTAAAGATCCAGGGAGTTTCCGGATTCCTTGCACTCTAGGCAGTGTCCCCCTACAAAAAGCATTGGTAGATTTGGGGGCTAGTGTTAGCCTCATGCCTCTCTCCAGGTTCTGGAAGTTGAATACCGGCACTGATTTAAAGCCTACCGACATGCGGATTCAACTAGCAGACGGTCGGATTACAAGGCCGGTTGGGATCGTAGAGGACATCCCACTCCATGTTCCGGGAGGCATATGTTTGCCATGCGATTTCGTGATAATGGACATCAAGGAGGAGAGCGATACATCGCTCATACTTGGACGCCCATTCCTCGCCACCACCGGTGTCATCGTCGATGTGCGGGAGGGGACTCTTACCTTGAACATCGACAACATCGAAGTGGAGCTCCATGTACCGAAGGCAATGAAGCACATGCCGTATCATGAGGAGCTAGATTACATGGACCTCCTCGACGAGGTCATCGAAGAGGCGATCCCCCACTCCATCGACGCACTGACGTGTGCCCCCAGTTTGCTAGCCGTAAATGGCCGGGGGACCCGCGTGGGGGTTTAGATATTTGTAACCGCAAGCGTACGGTGTTGTAGTGTGGCTTGGGGGGTCGAACACAGGGAGGCTAGGATGTGCTTGTGTCAAGGAGGACCAAAATCACCCCGTGGACGAGCTAGCCCGAATCAGTTGAAGGGTTGTCACAGAAAGGAATGCAAGGTATGAACAATAAGAAAATAAACCCGTGACTTTGGTTTCCACTCCAACGAGCGACTCTCGCTGATACGGCCTGCGGGTAGGATGGCGATCGGAATTAGGGTCTAATGGTGAGACGTTGCCTCTGAAAGTGGTACCGGCGTCCCATGGGCCTGATATTCCGGTCGGTGCCCAGGATGATACACCGGACTTCCCGGATTCGATCAGTCGGCACTCCCGTGTCCATTAACACTGATCGATTCCGGGAGCACTAAGCTCGCAACGATAACTCCCAACGTCTCATCATGCCGCTCCCGCGTGCTAGGATTCGGCGTCTACGCTAAGGGCGTGGGCTATGGCTAGGGAGTCAACCGCCAAGTTTATTCCCCTTGGCCCAACGGTCAAAGGCGGTCTTTTTCCCGCCGATGACAATGAAACACCCCGCGTAACCGTTAGATTCCTATTCCCTATCGATTTCCTAACCCTATGGATGCATCGGGAAGAGCCCCGAAGGGGTTTCCGTCAAAATCCCAGATTTGGGAACTACTCACAAATATTCATTAAAAAGCGATCTAAACGAAAATGAACCGTTGAAATCATAATCAGACGATTGTAATGCGAAGGTAGTAAAGCAATTAAGATAATACTAAAGTTTAAGAAAGATCTGAAAACTTACAATAGAAAAGTAATTACAGCCGTCATAATAGGAGAAAACAGTAAAAACTAACTGCTCCCCCGTTTCTGGAACCCTAGGGGTCCTATTTATAGGATCTCGTATCACCCGATCGGTTGACAAGTCAACCGATCGGATGATCCGTTACAAATAATAAACAGAAAACGACAGAATTTCACCCGGTTATATGAACCGGTCGGTTGAGTTCTTGGAATGACCGGTTGGATCTTGGCGCCATCAGGTGAAGGGATCGGTTGGGTGCCCGTGTCTCGACTCCTCAGCATCAGCTACAGATGAACCGATTGAGTGAGAGTCACCCGATCGGTTGGAATTTGGCTTTAAAAGACAGAGATTTGGCCCCCATTGAACCGGCCTGTGAACCGGTCGGGTGACTTTCACTTGAGCTCTGGCTGAGACCGGGTGGTGCATGCGTGCATCACCCGATCGGTTGGAGATGACCAACCGACCGGGTGAGGGGCTGAAAGATGTAATCTTCGTCGTTTGACCCCCTGGATCATGCGTGACTCCTCCCGTTGCTCCGAGGACTTGAGATATCGTCGTTAAACGTCCCCTACGCAGGCAATCTCCTGCAAACATGGAGAAACAAAGAAAAGTGAAAGAAAACGAGAAAATACGAGAAAACGAATAAAAGACGGCGGAAAATACGGAAAAACACAAAAGAAAACGTGCATGAATATATGAAATATAAACACACGTCAAAATCCCCCAAGCTGAACTCTTCCTCGTCCTCGAGGAAGACGAGTGAGAGTAGGAGCTCGGAGGGGAAAAATAGAGAGAAAGAGAGAAAAAGAAAACTATATATCCTAGATCGTCCGTCAAAGCCAACAAAATCAAAAACGACACACCAAGCAAGCAAACGTCAAATCACATCACTAAACCTAGGAAAACAAGTCCAAATAAGTGTCGTGGGCCCACGCGGTGAAGCGCGAGTGAGTGTGGTCGTGCGCTAGTAGTCGGTGTCGCTATCTACGATGTGCAATAAAGCTCGATATACACAGACCCAGGAAACGACCCAAATACCGATTTGAATTTGAAATTGCGGTGAATATTAGTTCAAGCATGCATGAGAAGAGTATAAGAACAGAAGCGTATCATGCATCGGGGATTCCACAACTAGGGTTAAGGAAATCATGCCACTATAGCCTAGATACTAGCTAAAAAGTTCCTAAGCCAAGTGTTTTCGAAAACGATGGGGGTTGAGATGATGTGGAGTAGAACACTCTGTGCAAATTCTCGCCTTCCCTTTATTCTCAGTAGATAGGAAAAATATTCACACTTGAAATTTTTTTGGGTTTTGGTTATTTGTATTTTTTTTGGCTTTTTGGCTATACAAAATTTTTCTTTTCTTTTCTTTTTGGGTTTTTCTTTTCTTTTCTCTTTTTTTGGATTTTTGGGTTTTTGGCTATACACATGTGTACTCTCCCAAGTGGGAGAACGGTACACAACGAGGGGATTTGCACCAAGTAAAACAATAAAGAAGTCGAAATCTAAACACTCGGGCAAAGGAAACTATTCTCGCTAAATAGATCATAGGCTAAATGGGTTGTCCTGGTCCTTAATTATGGAATCCCGACACATGCGAAATGAAGTACCCGATATATATATATATATATATATATATATATATATATATATATATATATATATATATATATATATATATATATATATATATATATATATAGCATGCAGAAGCAGACAGGGAAAATAAATACCGCATATTCAAATCGAAGCATGATAATCTAGGGGTCATTCCTGGACAGGTATATAAAGTAAAATCACAAAGTAGAAGCACACCAAATAGCTAGGCACGATGCACGACTCACAAAAAGCTAAGTGGACCCACGATGCGTGAAAAGCAAGAGGACTCGAAATCCTAGGGTCAGTGAGTGTGATTATCGATGTCATGCTAGGTGTGTGTGATTTTGTGGCGATTCATCATAGGGTTCATCTCTAGGAGAAAGAGATAAAAAGAAGAGAAGAGAAAAAAAAATAAAAAATAAAAAAACGATGAAAACGACACAAAAACGAAAAAGAAGGACTCAAATGACGCACACAGTGTGACTCCCCCGAGCTGAAGCTTGCATTGCCCTCAATGCAATATGAGTGAGTACGGGAGGGCAATGAAGATGGGGGGGAATACGCACCGACACAAAAAGAAATGAAAATGAGAAAAACACAGAGATGAAACTGAAAATAAAGAAAAATCAAAATCAAAATCAAACGACACGAAAATAGAAATAAAACCACACGACACAACACTCAAAAGGGGAAAAACAAGCACACACAAAAATGAGAAAAACAACAAAACACGACAACACACCAAAATAGACGTCCCCCAAGCTAGACATGACAGTGCTAGCAAATAAGATGTGATCGTGAAATGCAGAAATATGCAAGGGGGAGTCAAAAACAAACAAGGTGAAATCAGAAAGCGGGAGAAGGTGAGTCCTCGTCCTCCTTGGAAGAGGGTGTGGATGGGTGGTCAGGGGAGGCTGGGGGTGTGCGGAGAAGTGGGGAACGAGGTGGAGGAATAGGGACTGCGGTGGTGTGAACGATGGAAGGAGTGTCGGTGGAGGTGGGTGGTGGTGGTAGGACAGCGATCAAGGCGGTGGTGAGAGGAATAGAAATGGGGGAAGAAGATGTGGTGGTGACGGTAGTGGGTGGTGGTGGGAGAGATCTGGAGCGCACCGGCAATTTCCTCCGACACACGTATGCAGTGATGGAGGAGGAGGGAGGAGGTAGCGTGGGTGCGATGGAAGTGGTCGGGGGGGAAGTGGATACCGGGATGGGAATAGATGAGGGAGGAGAAGTATGTGGGGATGTGTGGGAGGGTGGAGGAGAAGATCGTCGAGGTGGTGAAGGTGGAGGTGGACCGTGGATGTGAGTGAGAAGGCGAAGAATGGCGGCCACATTCCTCTCAAGTGCGAGGAAACGTGGGTGAGTGAGAAAAGAGGATGGTGATGGGTCCGAGGAGGCAGAGGACATGGCGAGCTCACGGAGGGCAGCGACCTCCCTTTCAAGACCAAGACGGGCAGAGACCTGGCGGCGACCAAAGGATGTGGACTGACGTGAGGCAGAAGTGGTACCGGCATGTAAGGTGAAAGTGGTGCCGGCGGCGGTGGTCATGCCGGCACAGGAGACAAGGCCAGAAATGGCCGCTAAGAGTTGCTCAGACGTGATGGGCCCCGGAACAGAAACAGGACGACTCAGGCCAGCCCCCATATCTCCCCGAGACGCAGGGATATCCTGCTCGCCTAAGTGGGCGGCAGGGGAAGGTGGTCTACGTGCGTCCGTGGGAAGGAAATGAAGGTGCAACCCCACTAGGAAGTTCGGATCGGGTGGAAAGGTCCAATCTCCCACAAGAGCTATGGTCATGTGAGCGGGGTTGGGGAGAATGGTGTAAGGAGCTGGGGGGGTGGTCATAATTGAAGATGAAGCGGCCATCGGAGTGGGGTTTAATCATGTGAATGTGCCGCAGGACATCAATATCTAGCTGTGAGGGTCCTGCGGCAGCGGGAAGATTATTGGGGATGGGAATATTAAATTGGGGGTAAGAACAAATGATAGTAATGATGCCCCCACAACAAAACTTCCCCTTACCGGCCCGGCTGATCTCGAGAAGCATGTAAACTAGCCAATCGCCACCATGAAGCTAATCCCATCATCGTCCCGGACAAAAGGGAAAGTCATGGCCCAGAGGATAAAAAGGTCAGGGATAGTCACGGTGCCGGACTCGTCCCTGGGAAAAAATGCAGATGATATGATCCTGTGGGCCAAACAGAACACGGGATGAATGATGGAGGAGGCCTTGGCCCTTCCTTGGGGATATCTATGGAGCAGTGTGAGGCGGAACCAGAATTGATCGACGTTAAACTCGGGCGTGTACCCGTAGTGTCGGATGGAGTCATCCCCAAGATTGGGGAAACCAAATATATCGTTAATGGTATTCAGATTTGTGGTGACACTCTTGTTACGCACCCGGAATTTTATGATCGACCCGGACTCCCAAACAAGTGTAGAGAGAAATTCGAGGGTGAGTGCCGGGTAGGATACGGCAGATGCATTAAGAAAGGCCAACCAGCCTAAGTTAGCGAAAAGAGATTCGACTTCGGTGTAGACACCGAGATCGACCAGTGACTGTGTATGCGGGAACTTAGTTGATAGATGCCCCCGAGCATCGAGCCTACGATAAAAATCCTTGTGTTCCTGGTTCCTAAAGATATACCCATGCGGGCCCAACATTGGGTCCACAGGGGGGATAACAGGCGGGGGAGGGCCTAGTGTCAGTGCCCATGTGCGGTTAGGGGGACGTGTTTGTTTTCGTCTCTTTCGAGACGGTTCCTCCTCCCGCAAAATCTCCTTCCCCTTGTCTTTATCCTTAGCCATGCGTGAGTGTGCGTGTATGAATGAGTGCAAAAAGCAATGAATGCACACTAACACAAGCAAAATGAGCAAGCACAATTTATAGGGCAAAAATAGAAATATGAGCGTAGGAGCGAGTGTACCCAAGCGAAATGGCGAAGCTTGCTCGTAGATGTCCCCACGTCGTGCAATGAGAGAAGCGTGGAGCCGCGACGACCTCTTTCAGCAAAAATTTTCGAAATGGGCGTTGTTTGGGGGGAATTAGGTCAGAAATTCGAAATGAAGGGGAGAGAGAGTGAAAGTGATGGAGAGATTGGTGGAGGAGGTGGAGGAGGTGGAGAGAGGGAGTATTGGAGGAGTGGAGGACGTGGGGGAGTGAATCGGGCCGTTGGGGAGGAGAGGCAGGTGAAACGACGGCGGTTCGAGCGATCAGACGAGGGTGAATGCGAACGGGTGGTCGGGGGTATTTATAGGGTTTTAAGTCGAACCGATCGGGTGACTTGTCACCCGATCGGTTGACTGTTAGGTCAAAAATTCTTGCCGAAGAAGTGCTACAGGCGAACCGGTCGATTGACTTGTCAACCGATCGGTTGGCCGCTCCACTCATTTTCCCGAGAATTGAGGGTTGCTCACCCGGTCGCCTCAACCGATCGCGCTCTAACTCAACCGATCGGTTGATATTTCTCAAAAATTTCCCGAGAATTCTCCCCAGATCACCCGGTCTGTCACACGGTCTCTCCATTCTTCAACCGATCTGTTCATTTGGGGACAGTTGCGGCCTGTATCTGATACATCCCAACCGATCGGTTGAGTTATCAACCGATCGGTTAGGGCTTTGTTTCCTGCAAAAACCAACAGATTGTCTAAGTCCCTGAACGAATATTCTTGTGGCTGATTTTATTTATAAAAATAGATAAAATAAAGTAAAAAATAACACTAAAAAGTGGGGCAAAAGTTTAGTGCATGGGTTGCCTCCCATGAAGCGCACTTGTTTAACGTCGTTGGCTCGACGCCCGCAAGTGATGTTCACGGTGGTTGATACGGGTGATGCCCGAAGTTCGGCATCTCTTCTTCATCAGAGCTTACGGCCTTTGGAGTAGTCAGCGGCTGGAGAAAGATTTGCTCGAATACCCTCTCCTTGTTTTTGGGATCCGGGGGCTTTGTAATGCCCTACAAGCTACTGCACAAGTACTAGAGGGGGTGAATAGTACTTTAAAAATAACAAGGAGTATAATTCCTAATTATAGTGCAAACAACTACCAAATCAATTTGTGGAAGCTTAAATTGAATGACAACAACAAAATTAACAATGCTAACAAATGATGTTAATGGGTTCGGATCCACCCAAGTCTCCCCGACTTGTTCCCGGTGATCCTACGTCCCAACCACCCGGATCCCCTCCGGATACTTAGGTTAGAAACCCTAACCCAAGATTTCCACTATGAATATCTTGTGAAAAACCTTCACAAGATCAAATCATACATGCAACGGCAATAGTGAATCCCACAACCCGGGATCACAACCTTCTCTCACAACCGAGAGAATCAACAAGCAATATAAATAAGTTTATAATGAAATAAACAATCTTACCACAAAATCCTATACCTTGAGTTTTCTTACCAAATAGGTGCAAGGAGGGATTTGAGGAAGATGAAGTCACCAAGACCTAGCACCAAGGAAATGACCAGCAATGGGTGCCTAGGAGTGATTTGGAGACTTGATTCAAGCTATAGCTTGAAGGGCTCACCAAGAACAAGCTTCTCTCAAGATGGATTCTAGATCTAGAAAGTGAGAGAATGGATTTCTTGTGAGGAAGAGAGCTTTAGAAATGAGTGAGAATGGCTATCTCTTTCTATCTCAATGAATCTCTTAATGGCAGCTCTCACCTAGAGAGAAATGACCTAGGTTCGTATTTATAGGGTCCCATAAAAACAAGTTAGGTCAATTTCCAACGGATAGAAATCTGAGGCAACTAGTCGGTCAAAGAACAACCACTGACCGACTAGTTCATCAACTAGTCGGTCAGACAAACAACATGGACCGACTAAGAGAAGAACTGAGAAGAGATAGAAGTTCAGACCTAGAAATCTAGTCGGTCCAAGAAGACATTCTGACCGACTAGTTTCACAACTAGTCGGTCAGTCAGTGAACGTAGACCGACTAAGAGGCATAATAAAATAGTCTGAATACAAATTGACTTAGTCGGTCCAAGAACAAAAGTTGACCGACTAGATTGTCAACTAGTCGGTCACCAAACGTTCTTAGACCGACTAACGATAAACAGTAGCTTAGGAGAAATTTAGTATGAACAGTAAGTCACAACTAGTCGGTCAAAGAAGCATCACTGACCGACTAGTTCACAAACTAGTCGGTCGGTGAGTCAACGTAGACCGACTAACTGTAAACAGTACTGAACAGGAAAAGATGAACACAAACTAGTCGGTCCAAGAAGCTCTGCTGACCGACTAGATCACAATCTAGTCGGTCAGTACTTCTTCTTGTACCAACTAATATGCACAAACAAGTCCGAATCGAAGCGTGACGCTTCGAGGAAGTTAGAATGAACTTGTACTAAGATCCTAGAGCTACGATATGAGCGTTATGAAGATAGAATCGTAAGATATACTCAAGGCTTAACATTCTATAGATCGAAGCTAAAAGACTATAAATAAAACCTTAAAGAACGGTCTTCGAGAGCTTCGATTAATTCTTCATGACATCCAAAACGGCGCAAGAGCTTCAACGAATCTTTAGGAATGAATACGAGCTTTGAGAAGTCTTGAGATGTCGCTTTGATTGTTCTCGTGAATTTGGCGACGATCTCCAATACTGCGCTCACAAATTGTTAGTTCATGGATTATTTATGTTTGCTCATCATCAAAACCAAATCCGGGGAGTCCAATATTCAACATTCTCCCCCTTTTTGGTGATGACAAACCAACATAAATAATAATCAAAAATAATGATTCAAATGTAAAATACTTACTCCCCCTGCATTGATGACACGTTAATTCCAAAATGAATATATATAAATTGCATCAATCAGACGAGTAAGATATATAATGAGAATCGATTTTTGAAATATCGGATTTTGAAAAATCCTTATATATATCTTAACTCCCCCTGAATCTAACACATCAAATTAGATTCTTGGATAATGAGTTAAATTTTCATTTGACCTATTTATTATCATTATCTCTCCCCCTTTGGCATTATCCCAAAAATGGGGGGCATACAACGACAACAACTAGGAAATGGAAAATCCAACATCGGGAGTCGTAGACAATGACGATGGACCAAATTGACACCAAGGGAAAATTGATGAAATCAAATCAAGGTGTGTCAAATTGTCCATTATCAAAAATCGATAATTAAAATCATCAATTATACTAAATATTATTCATTTCATGAATAAAGAAACATACTCTTCAATATTCAATATTCTTGGTTAAATGGGTGCATGGAAAACAATTCTATACAATCATAGAAATATAATCTATTTAACCAAGTTTTCAAGCGTCGAGCGACGAATTCACATATCATATGCGTTGAACGAATAGTAAAAGTGCACGACGAATAAAATAAGGAGAACATCGATGTATATACATATAAAAACATCATGAGTACATCCAAAAAGATATCACATCGAGTACATCAAAATACAAACGACCATGGATATCAACCAAAAATGTAAATACATCATACATCAACTAACCATCAGCATCATCCAAAGTACATCATAATACAATACCGACATCCATAAAAATCAAAATACATCAAAATAACCCTCAAACTCCATCCTAACCCAAAATACTCTCAATAAGATGCATCATCCAATGAGCAGTGGAGAGTTCTCGAAACTGACGATCACGAGGGAGTGGCTGGATCAGCAGTCTCCATGGGTCCAGTCGATGGAGTGGACTCAGGCTCTGCAGGGAGGAGAGGCGTCTGAACAGAAGGGATAGTCGGGGCAGGAGTCGAGACGTCGACGACAGGCTCCACGGCAGAAGTGTCAACAGGAATATCAGCAGTCAAAACAGGAGCAGCAGCAGCATCAGAAGGCTGATCCACTGGTGCAGAAGTCTCAGGAGCACCAGAAGAGGTGCCAGCATCAGGAGCAGATGTGGTAGCAGCAGCAGCAGTGGCCTCATCGCCACGAGCCAAGGAAGTGACAAGATCTTCAATATCCTCATCGTCCATCTCCTCGTCCTCAGACACGGAAGGAGGAAGCTCAATGCCCATCATACGAGCCATACGGCAAACTACCTCCTCGGT
Organism: Scilla litardierei; assembly: GCA_030789695.1. Taxonomy (NCBI): domain Eukaryota; kingdom Viridiplantae; phylum Streptophyta; class Magnoliopsida; order Asparagales; family Asparagaceae; genus Scilla; species Scilla litardierei. The sequence goes on from CM061140.1 coordinate 106,274,928, forward strand.
ACGAGCCAAACGCGACTCGTGCCGATGAAGTAGGCGTACGACATCACCTAATGTGGCAGAAGGAGTGGGGGCTGCAGCAGCTGAGGGAGTGGCCTGGGAAGCAGATGTGGTCGACCTCTGCACGTGACGAAGCGCCGCAAGAGATTTCTTAACGGCCGTCGCGTTCAGAGGAGGACCCAAAGGACGCTCATCGTCAGGAGGGAGGGGAACACCGAAACGACGGAAAACCAAGGTCAACAGACATGGATATGGGATATGCGCAAATTTAGTGGTCTTGCGTATACACTCGAAAGAGTCCATCTTATCGAGTATAATGCGAGCCCAATTAAGCTCGCTACCCATGAACAGAGCGTATATCAGTTTCAAAAACGGCTGAGATGGAAGAGATGAAGATCCATACTTAGGAAGAAGGCAGGACTTCAAGATAAGGTTAAGCACCCAAGCATTTGATTTGAAAGATTTGGAAGGGACTCCTATAAAAGCTGGGGGGATAACCTGGAAGATTTTGCCTAGGGTCCGCTGATCTAAGGAGGAGATATCGTCGACAGAGATGTCAGACGGGAGGAGGCCACACGACGAGCAACCAATCAACTCCCCCAAGATTTCTGCCGTGAGGACTATAGGAGTCCCCAAAACAGAAGTCTCGATGGAGTGAGACTCGTCGTACTGGCCCCGAACACGATTGGCATAGAATAATTTGACCAGGCGAGGATATGGTCTGGGGTTCGCCTTGGGGTCATATCTAAGATAGTCCAATAGGCCACTATAGGAGAGAAGATCCGCAAGGCCAAGAAAATCAGAAAACTGAACGTAATGCTCTAACAGCAGTGGGCAGTGCTCTATACGGTTGTACGCTGCGAGACACTGAGGGTCGTCGCGGCACAACGATATATCTACACCGCCGACTGGCATAGGAGCTTTACCCTTAGCCTTACGGGTCTTCGGAGGAGGAGGAGGAGGGGGTGGAGTAGGAGCTTTATTGGGATGTTTAGGAGTGTATTCCTCATCGGTATCATCCTCGGAATCACTATCTGAACGCTCACCGGGAGGAGTGGGTGCGCGAAACTTTTTAGGTTTAGGTTTGGGCTTGGACGTTTGGCCGGCAGGTTTAGGCTTGGACGTCCTCTTCCTCTTCAACGGAGTTGAAGACGAAGAGGGGGGTCGAGTGGTCTTGGCCCTACGCTTGGGAGGAGTCAAAGCGGTAGCACCCTCTACGGTCATAGGGGATGCCCCAGAAGATGTAATCGGGAGTCTCGTTCGTGCCATGCTCGCGGCACAACGAGTACAATCACGCGATGAAGATAAGATCAAACACACCCTAAGCGAAACCCTAAAATCACACAACCCTAAGCACACAGCCCTAAGATAGAAAATTCGAAACCCTAAAAACCCTAGAAGTTGAAAACGAGATCTAGAACACACCCTAAGGATGAAAACTGAGATCTAGGAAGGGGGAAGATACCTAGGGGAGAGGTCGACGGCGACGGACGGCGGAGATGGCCGGAAAATTGGCCGGAGTCGACGGGAATACGAAGAGGCTCAATGGGTTTTAGGGGTTTTTCGGGCTGGAGAATATGAAGAAGACCGACTAAAATGAAAAGAAGTCGGATAAATTAGGATTAAGTCGGTCGGGAAAGCGAAAAGACGCGTTTGGCCTAACACACTTAGTCGGTCACAGTTCAAGCACTGACCGACTAGATTACGATCTAGTCGGTCGGTCAATGAGCTTGAACCGACTAAGTCGAAACAGAGGCAAACAGAAATTTCTAGGGCTAGAGTTAGTCGGTCACAGTATAATCACTGACCGACTAGTTTTCAATCTAGTCGGTCGGTAAGAGTACTATGACCGACTAAAAGAAGTAAATGACAATAGAAAGTTAAAGCTTGAACTAGTCGGTCTGAGTTCACTAGCTGACCGACTAGATGAGCATCTAGTCGGTTGGCTGATGAACTGAAACCGACTAGAAGAGTCCAAAATTTGATAAATGAGTTTTCTTCATAAACCACTTGGATGAAATATCTTAACCCGCTCATTAGTCATCTAAACTACCCCATAAAACATCGAAATCTTAAATATGACGTTCAAATAAGAATTCGAGCAAAAATTCAAACATATCACATAAAATCCCCAAAAATCCAATAAATCTAGCATGAACGAAATATCGCGAAATATAAAAGCATGCAAGATAATTGAATGAGACATGAATCCTATATCTCGGATTCACCCATAATCCCCAATTCTCGACGCAACCGCACAAAGGAGTCCTCCTTTAGGGGTTTCGTGAAAATATCGGCGATTTGCTTTTGGGTTTCAACGTACACTAAAATGATGTCCTTTTTAGCAACATGATCATCTAAAAAATGGTGTTGGACATCTATGTGTTTAGATCGGGAATGGTGCACCGGATTCTTTGAAAGACAGATAGCACTTTGGTTATCCACCATGATAGGGCTAGTATCACAATGAATACCAAAATCCTTCAGTGTGTGTCTCATCCAAAGAACCTGGGCACAAGCGGCACCGGCGGCAATATATTCCGCCTCGGTGGTTGAAAGTGATACGGAATTTTGCTTCTTGGAAAACCAAGAGACAAGAGAATTTCCTAGAAAATGGCAAGTGCCACTAGTACTTTTCCTGTCGGATTTGCATCCCGCATAATCGGCATCACTATATGAGACTAACTCATACGTGCTAGATTTTGATAAAGTAATCCAAAATCAAGTGTATAACTTAGATAACGGAAAATACGTTTTACCGCTACTAAGTGAGACTCCTTAGGTTGAGACTGATAACGAGCACATACGCATACGGAAAACATAATATCAGGCCTACTTGCGGTAAGATAAAGTAAACTGCCTATCATACCTCGATATAGACGAATGTCTACATCCTTAACGCACGTATCCGTGTCAAGATGCGTAGTCGTGCTCATTGGAGTCTTTTTTCCGGAAGCACTCTCCATTCCAAATCGCTTAAGCAACTCCACCGTATACTTCGTTTGGTGGATGAAGATTGCATCGTTCATTTGGCGAATTTGGAGACCTAAGAAATATTTGAGTTCGCCCATGTGGCTCATTTCAAATTGTTCCTTCATAACATTAGAAAACTCTTCGCAAAGAGTGAAGTTAGTAGCACCGAAAATGATATCATCAACATAAATTTGAACTAATAAAATATCACTATTCGCATGCTTTACAAAAAGTGTAGAATCGGCTTCGCCCATTTTAAAATTCAAATCCAAAAGAAAATTCTTTAGGCGATCATACCAAGCTCGAGGAGCTTGTCTCAAACCATAAAGAGCTTTCTTTAGTTTAAAAACATGATTTGGAAATTTTTCATTTATGAAGCCAGGAGGTTGAGAAACGTAAACTTCCTCAACAACATCTCCGTTTAAAAATGCACTTTTAACATCCATTTGAAATAATTTAAAATTTTTATGGCATGCATAAGACAATAATAGTCTAATTGATTCTAATCTAGCTACCGGAGCGAAGGATTCTTCGAAATCGATACCTTCCTCTTGGCGATAGCCTTGAGCAACTAACCAAGTTTTGTTCCGGACGACGACTTGATTTTCGTCGGTTTTGTTCTTGAAGATCCACTTTGTCCCTATGACGGTGTGGTTCTTCGATGGCAAAGGAACAAGCTCCCATACCTCATTCCTCTCGAATTGAATGAGTTCCTCCTCCATGGCAAGGATCCAAGAACTATCTTCGCACGCTTCAACTATATTCTTTGGCTCTATCGATGAGGCAAAGGCACACTTGGCGAAGTGGTGGACTTGCGATCTCGTCTTGACACTATCATGAATATTGCCAATGACTTGCTCATGGGGATGATCGCGAACGGTATGAAGCTGCTTGGGAATACCTTGATCACTAGGCACATTCTCAACAACTTCATTAGTCGGGTTAGTATCAATAGAATCAATTGAATCAATAGACTTAGAATTTTCAAACGAATCACATAAAACATCCATAGAATCATTATCATTTGAAATTCTAGAAGTAGTAAAATTCTCATTAAAAGAGACATGTAATGATTCCTCGATCGTAGAGGATCTTTTGTTGTATATCCGGTAGGCTTTGCTACGTGAGGAATACCCAACAAATATCCCCTCATCCGATCTCGGATCAAACTTGTCCAAATTATCATATGTGTTTTTAATAAAACATTTTGCGCCGAAAACACGAAAATGTTTAACTTGAGGCAATCTACCAAACAACAATTCATAGCAAGTTTGTTTGGTGCCGGGCCTCAAAAGTATTCTATTAAACACATAACAAGCGGTGTGTACCGCTTCCGCCCAAAATTGATAACCAAGTTGACTATCTTCGAGCATAGTGCGAGCACACTCCACAAGCGTTCTATTCTTCCTCTCAACAACACCATTTTGAGGAGGTGCGCGAGAGAAAGAAAACGTGTGAGTAATTCCAAGATCATCACAAAAATTTGAGAAAGACTCATTCTCAAATTCACCCCCATGATCACTACGAATAGTGACAATGGTGGTTCCGATGAGATTTTGTACTTTCTTCACAAATATTGTGAAGTTTTCAAAAGCTTCATTTTTATTACATAAGAAAAATACCCATGTAAATCTAGAATAATCATCGACGATGACAAGTCCATATCTTGTATTTCCTAAGGAAGCAACTCTAGTTGGCCCAAATAAATCTAGATGTAATAGCTCTAGTGGCCGTTTAGTAGAAATGCTTTTCTTAGGTTTAAATGAAGATTTAGGAAGCTTGCCACGTTGACAAGAATCACAAAAACTTTTCTTTTCAAAAACGAGCTTCGGAAAACCTTTAATGCAATTTAATTTTGAAAGCTTATAAAGTGTTCCAAAGTTCACATGTCCAAATCGTCGATGCCATAAGTGTTGTTCACTTGTGTTGGCAACGAGACATTGTTCATATGACTTAGGAAGATCCAAAATATAAATATCTTTATGGCGTGTGCCCGAAAATAATAACTTATTATTATCATTTGAAATATGACATAATCCTTTCGCAAATCTAACTTTGTAACCTTTGTCACAAAGTTGGTTTATTGAAATAAGATTATGATTTAAACCATTAACTAGATAAACATCACTAATTAAGGGTTTAGACGGGTTACCCACTTTACCAACACCGACGATTGTTCCGCTCTCGTTGCCTCCAAATACGACGTGATTTCCATTAGCAATGGGAACCACTCCGAAGAGCAATTGAGCGTCACCCGTCATGTGTTTTGAACACCCGCTATCGAGTATCCAATTCCCTTTGGAGCTAAATTTAAATTTGTTGCTCCTTTTCTTTTTCTTTTCCTTGAGTACCTAAAGATAGAAACTTTCATATCATGGTACCCAAGGTCATTGGGTCCTCAAAGGTTAGACCTTTGGAAGCCAAGTCCAATTGGACTTAGACTTCCCCACATAATTTCTACTATGCACAACATCCGAAAAATAAGCATTCATATACACTTGTTTTTCATCCATGCTTGTGTCCTTTGGGCTCCAAATAGTGAAAATCTTGGGAGCCCTCATCCTATTGGGTGCATGCATGCGACGTTGATTTCTACGTGATGCATGTTGTGGATAGGCATAAGGAACATGATGGAATGGTGCACGACGAGAATTATTCATATGATGAGGTGGGTGAACATATGCATGTGTGGGAACACGTGCGTGAGGGTGTCTCACATGGTGTGCACGTGCCCGAGAATGTGTTGCATAAAAATCATCATATGTGTGAGACGGTGGAGTAGGACGTGTGTTCCTACGTGGCATGGTATTGGTGTACATATAAGCATGCCCCTTCTTTGGAGGTCCACCCAAAGTGGGTTTCTTTCCGAAAGAGGGTGTGGACGAGGTGGAAGCACCATTGGTAGATGAACTACCAATAGAGTGTTTGCTACCACTCGTAGAGTCACCGGAAGTTGGCCTAACAAAATTAGTGACCGACTTGGATGGCTTTCCCAAAGTATACCCCAAACCAACATGGTGTTTGGCCGGGAGTAAGACACTTAGGATATTATCCAAATGGCCCTTACCCTTATTGAATTCATTGATTCGGCCTAATGTGTTCTCATATTTCTCGGTGAGAGAACGAAAAGAAGTATCTAAAGTGGATACTTGCGATGTGAGCACATAAACACGAGATTTAAGATTCTCGTTCTCAATACTCAAAGTCGAGTTTTGAGAAGTTAAATCCGCTATCCTATGTTCTTCAGGATCATCAATGCTAACTTGTTCAAGTTTAGATTTGAGATTGACAATCTCATTTCTTAACTCTTCAACAACGGTGTCGTTGTTGGTGATGATAGTCTTAGGCGAGGTTTGAATGCTAGCTAGGTCATCTTTTACTTTAGTATATCTATTTACTAATTTAGTGTATTTAGACCATAAATGAGAGTTAGCATCTCTAAGATCATCCATAGTTACCTCATCGCCTTCGTCGTCGCTATCATCGGAGGAGGAAGATCCTTGATCATGCTCCTCTCTTGCCATGAAGCACATGTGCGCTTGCTCCACTTTCTCATCGTCCGACTCTCCGCTTGAGGAATCCTCGGAGTCGGTGAATGTTGCTCTGACAAGTCCCTTTTTGTACCCCTTTTTGTACTTCTTCGACTTGTCGAACTTCGGCGCCTTCCACTTCTCCTTTTGCTTGTTTTGAGGACAATCCGCTTTGATGTGTCCTGGCTTATTGCATTTAAAGCACAAAGGTGGAGAGGCGTTAGTAGAAGTAAATTTAGATTTTTGTTTGAAGTTACCCTTTCGAAAGAAGCGATTGAACTTATTTGCCATGAGTGCAACGGATTCCATGTCCATTTCTTCTTCCGAGTCCTCATCATCGGTAGAGGTGGATGAAGCCGCCTTGAATGCAATTGCCTTTTTCTTAGGCACGTCTTGGTTCAAATAGGACTTCATCTTTTCTTGTAACTTCACCTTGCTATCTTTGCGTACCTCGTATGACATCAAAGTACCCATCAATTGAACTACGGTATACTTATTCATGTCATTACCTTCCTCGATGGCGAAGGTACGTTTCTCCCAAGAAGAAGGAAGTCCTTCGATAAGCTTCGAGCACTTCTCCTTTTGGGTGTAGGATTTGCCGAGGGCCTCTAACTCGTTTATTATGTCAACGAAGCGAGCATAATATTCCTTAATCTTCTCGCCCTGTTGCATATGAAACATTTCGTAATCTTTGTTTACGACTACAAGTTTAGAGTCTCTTACCCTACTCGTCCCTTCATGAAGAATGAGGAGGGAGTTCCAAATTTGATATGCACTCTTACATGTGCATATCTTATTGAAGTCCTCGGGCTCCAATGCGCATTGCAAGGCGTTCATTGCCTTGGCATTGCTTACCTCCGCGGCGACCTCCGCGGTAGTCCATTTCTCAAAGTCTTCTTCTTCGGGTTCGATGTATTCCTTCATTGTGGTCCTCCATAAAGATGCACTCCGGAGGAAGGTTTCCATCCGGCATTTCCAGTACCCGTAGTTGGTACCGTTGAAGAATGGAGGCCTCGTAGAGGAATGTCCTTCCATCACCGAAGATGCTCCTTCACGGTTCCTGAAGGTGTCATAGTTGGAAGGTGGACGCACGGTCTTGTTGTCGTTGGCAGACATAGCTAAGTATCTGGCTCTGATACCAAATGTAATGCCCTACAAGCTGCTGCACAAGTACTAGAGGGGAGGTGAATAGTACTTTAAAAATAACAAGGAGTATAATTCCTAATTATAGTGCAAACAACTACCAAATCAATTTGCGGAAGCTTAAATTGAATGACAACAACAAAATTAACAATGCTAACAAATGATGTTAATGGGTTCGGATCCACCCAAGTCTCCCCGACTTGTTCCCGGTGATCCTACGTCCCAACCACCCGGATCCCCTCCGGATACTTAGGTTAGAAACCCTAACCCAAGATTTCCACTATGAATATCTTGTGAAAAACCTTCACAAGATCAAATCATACATGCAACGGCAATAGTGAATCCCACAACCCGGGATCACAACCTTCTCTCACAACCGAGAGAATCAAAAAGCAATATAAAGAAGTTTATAATGAAATAAACAATCTTACCACAAAATCCTATACCTTGAGTTTTCTTACCAAATAGGTGCAAGGAGGGATTTGAGGAAGATGAAGTCACCAAGACCTAGCACCAAGGAAATGACAAGCAATGGGTGCCTAGGAGTGATTTGGAGAATTGATTCAAGCTAGAGCTTGAAGGGCTCACCAAGAACAAGCTTCTCTCAAGATGGATTCTAGATCTAGAAAGTGAGAGAATGGATTTCTTGTGAGGATGAGAGCTTTAGAAATGAGTGAGAATGGCTATCTCTTTCTATCTCAATGAATCTCTTAATGGAAGCTCTCACCTAGAGAGAAATGACCTAAGTTCGTATTTATAGGGTCCCATAAAAACAAGTTAGGTCAATTTCCAACGGATAGAAATCTGAGGCAACTAGTCGGTCAAAGAACAACCACTGACCGACTAGTTCATCAACTAGTCGGTCAGACAAACAACATGGACCGACTAAGAGAAGAACTGAGAAGAGATAGAAGTTCAGACCTAGAAATCTAGTCGGTCCAAGAAGACATTCTGACCGACTAGTTTCACAACTAGTCGGTCAGTCAGTGAACGCAGACCGACTAAGAGGCATAATGAAATAGTCTGAATACAAATTGACTTAGTCGGTCCAAGAACAAAAGTTGACCGACTAGATTGTCAACTAGTCGGTCACCAAACGTTCTTAGACCGACTAACGATAAACAGTAGCTTAGGAGAAATTTAGTATGAACAGTAAGTCACAACTAGTCGGTCAAAGAAGCATCACTGACCGACTAGTTCACAAACTAGTCGGTCGGTGAGTCAACGTAGACCGACTAACTGTAAACAGTACTGAACAGGAAAAGATGAACACAAACTAGTCGGTCCAAGAAGCTCTACTGACCGACTAGATCACCATCTAGTCGGTCAGTACTTCTTCTTGTACCAACTAATATGCACAAACAAGTCCGAATCGAAGCGCGACGCTTCGAGGAAGTTAGAATGAACTTGTACTAAGATCCTAGAGCTACGATATGAGCGTTATGAAGATAGAATCGTAAGATATACTCAAGGCTTAACATTCTATAGATCAAAGCTAAAAGACTATAAATAAAACCTTAAAGAACGGTCTTCGAGAGCTTCGATTAATTCTTCATGACATCCAAAACGGCGCAAGAGCTTCAACGAAGCTTTAGGCATGAATACGAGCTATAAGAAGTCTTGAGATGTCACTTTGATTGTTCTCGTGAATTTGGCGACGATCTCCAATACTGCGCTCACAAATTATTAGTTCATGGATTATTTATGTTTGCTCATCATCAAAACCAAATCCGGGGAGTCCAATATTCAACAGGCTTCTCTTTCGTATTGGCGTTTACCGCCATCTTCTTAAGGATCCGGACCTCGTCTTTGGTGAGGTCCATGGGTTCTTTCCCCGTTTTCCTCGCAGGAGGGGCCTTGGGGAACCCGGGAGGGGTCGTACGTGCTGCACTCGCTTTCCCAGCAGCATCATTGTTCTTGGGGCCGTCTTGGTCTTCTGAATCCCCCAAGTCATCAGGGGGGTTTCTTAAGAGAATCTCCCAGGAGCTCTCCTCAGCAGCTTTATCTTCTTCCACCTCCAGCAAATTACACCGAGGGTCATCTGGGGGATCGGGATACTTCATGGACAACCCCAGATCAAATTCAACCTTTTCCCCGCTGACGTTTAGCGAAAGTTTTCCATTCTTCACATCAATCAAAACGCCAGCAGTGGCCATGAAAGGCCGTCCCAGGATGATGGGGGTGTGTGCGTCTTCAGGCATGTCCATGACAACGAAGTCCACTGGTACATGCACCCCTTTTACATTAACGGGGAGGTCATCCATAATCCCCACCGGATATTTGACCGACCGGTCAGCAAGTTGTAGGGTCATACCGGTGGGCTCCAAATCACCCATTCCTATCCTTTTATACATCGATAAGGGCATCAAACTGACACTCGCTCCGAGATCGACGAGTGCACGATGAATCTTTACTGCCCCGATCGTGCAAGGGATTGAGAAGCTCCCCGGGTCTTTAAGTTTCGGCAGATTTGCCCTCTGGATGAGAGCGCTACACTCCGCCGTCAACACTACTTTCTCCTTTCTAAACCCTCTCGTCACCAAATCCTTCAGGAATTTCGCATAGGAGGGGATTGTTTCGATTGCTTCCAGGAAGGGGATTTGCAAGCTCAGATCCTTGACCATGGCGAAGAACTTGCCATATTTCTCATCGATTTTGGCCTGAGCTAACCGTTGTGGAAAAGGCACAACGGGTTTGAACACTTTCGGGCTCATAATAATTGTCCGGGAAGAAGGATTGTAGGTGAAAATAGGTTTCAATCGTCGATGGTTCCCCACAACTGTTTCTAGCTTCCTCATTGTCCAAAGATCGGGGACGCTCAATAGAAGTCTGTAAGGGATAGATTGATTCATGTCCAGCGTAGCCTACAAACCCAGTCGGATGGTTCTCCTGACAAAACTCCGCGGACAACTCTTCTTCACTAAATTTGGGACCAGGGTTGTCGATATACGCCACTTCACCATGAGGAAAGAGAGCTGATGTGGCAAGGTGCTCCAGCGTATCTCGATATCTCCTCTGACTTTCCACGGCGGCAGATAGGAGGGATAGTATATTCGAAGTATTCAGCGATTCCGCTAAGCTATGCGCCAAACAGCGGATATGGTGAGAGTGATCCCAGATGTCTCCTGAAACTGCATGCAACATCCTCGCCGTGGGGCCAGGATCTTATACGAAAGGAGAGAGAGAGAACTGCACAAGTGGCAAACACGTCAAAAGCACGGGTTGCATAAACAGGAACCGAAAGTTGCGATGGAAGCACGGCGATTCAGTCAATTAGCACTATACAATTACTATCCACAGTATGTCCAAGTGAAATTGAAAAGTGTAGAGTGCGAAAATTATCGCGAGGTAGGGATAAGAGCTAGACACTAGGGTTCAAGATATCCTAAAATAACAAGCACGTTGCCTCCCCGGCAACGGCGTCATAAACTTGACGTGTGCCCCGGTTTGCTATGCCGCAAATGGCAGGGGGACCCGCGTGGGGGTTTAGATATTTGTAACCGCAAGCGCACGGTGTTGCAGTGTGGCTTGGGGGTCGAACACAGGGAGGCTAGGATGTGCTTGTGTCAAGGAGGACCAAAATCACCCCATGGGCGAGCTAGCCCGAATCGGTTGATGGGTTGTCACGGAAAGGAATGCAAGGTATGAACAATAAGAAAATAAACCCGGGACTTTGGTTTCCACTCCAACGAGCGACTCTCGCCGATACGGCCTGCGGGTAGGATGGCGATCGGAATTAGGGTCTAATGGTGAGACGTTGCCTCTGAAAGTGGTACCCGGCGTCCCATGGGCCCGATATTCCGGTCGGTGCCCAGGATGATACACCGGACTTCCCGGATTCGATCAGTGGGCACTCCCGTGTCCATTAACACTGATCGATTCCGGGAGCACTAAGCTCGCAACGATAACTCCCAACGTCTCATCCTATCGCTCCCGCGCGCTAGGATTCGGCGTCTATGCTAAGGGCGTGAGCTATGGCTAGGGAGTCAACCGCCAAGTTTATTCCCCCTTGGCCCAACGGTCAAAGGCGGTCTTTTTCCCGCCGATGACAATGAAACACCCCGTGTAACCGTTAGATTCCTATTCCCTATCAATTTCCTAACCCTATGGATGCATCGGGAAGAGCCCCCGAAGGGGTTTTCGCCAAAATCCCAGATTTGGGAACTACTCACAAATATTCATTAAAAAGTGATCTAAACGAAAATGAACCGTTGAAATCATAATCAGACGATTGGAATGCGAAGGTAGTAGAGCAATTAAGATAATACTAAAGTTTAAGAAAGATCCGAAAACTTACAATAGAAAAGTAATTACAGCCGTCACAATAGGAGAAAACAGTAAAAACTAACAGCTCCCCCGTTTCTGGAACCCTAGGGGTCCTATTTATAGGATCTCGTATCACCCGATCGGTTGACAAGTCAACCGATCGGATGATCCGTTACAAATAATAAACAGAAAATGGCGGACTTTCACCCAGTTATATGAACCGGTCGGTTGAGTTCTTGGAGTGACCGGTTGGATCTTGGTGCCATCGGGTGAAGGGATCGGTTGGGTGCACGTGTCTCGACTCCTCAGCATCATCTACAGATGAACCGATCGGGTGAGATTCACCCGATCGGTTGGAATTTGGCTTGAAAAGACAGAGAGTTGGCCCCCGTTGAACCGGCCGGTGAACCGGTCGGGTGACTTTCACTTGAGCTCCGGCTGAGACCGGGTGGTGCACGCGTGCATCACCCGATCGGTTGGAGATGACCAACCGACCGGGTTAGGGGCTGAAAGATGTAATCTTCGTCGTTTGACCCCCTGGATCACGCGTGACTCCTCCCGTTGCTCCGGGGACTTGAGATATCGTCGTTAAACGTTCCATACACGGGCAATCTCCTGCAAACATGGAGAAACAAAGAAAAGTGAAAGAAAACGAGAAAATACGAGAAAACGAATAAAAGACGGCAGAAAATACGGAAAAACACAAAAGAAAACGTGTGTGAATATATGAAATATAAACGCACGTCACGCACCCCATGAAGATAGCTTCGAAGAAGGCCTAGATTTGGCCGAGGAAGAGAAGATGGAGCACTCCCCCGATATCTCCATAGCGATTGCTGATGGCGACGCTGATGTCACAAGAATACGGGAGCTCTGCAAGCTCTCGAAGTTGATGACTCCAAAGAAAGCTCCACCGATACGACGATCGGTGTCACCGGCAAAGTCGAAGACCGGAACAAGCTCTAGCTTGGGGGAGTCACCCCCCAACATTGCCTGTGACGAAGGGGCGCTGAGGAAGACCACACACCACCATGATCCAAATCCGAGCAGTCTTCCCGGTAAATTCGACAGGTGCATCTCATATGCACCCAACATCCCACGCTAAATTGAAAATTTAAAGGGATCGAGCTCAAGACCTTAAACGAGCGCTTGTCAGGAGGCAACCCGACGGTTATCGCATTATTTCTATTTTACTTTTTATTTTTGTTTTAGACTTTATTAGTGTTTTTGAGTCGTTTGCCCCAAAAATTGTGACAACGGGTCCTATTTTCTTTGACAGGAGGAGGAGGAAAGGATATCTATCATATGGAGGATGACCAAAGGTGAAGAAGATCGCTCCAGGAATGCGCTCGAGGCTTATGAGGAGGAAGAAACCACCTGGAGGAAGAAAAACATATAGTAGAGCCAAAACGGAGCCCCGAAGCAGGAAACAGAGCCTCACTCGACCGAGTACCATAGTCACTCGGCCGAGCAAAGAAAGTCGTCCGCCCGAGTGGCGCACCAACGAGGGAAGTCTGCTGTACCCAACTCTCTATCTTTTTTGTGATTTCAGTATAAACTGCCACTCGGCCGAGTATATTTCTTCACTCGGCCGAGTGAAACTGATACCCTCCCAGGGCAAGTGCTGCCGAGTAGCTTGTGCCACTCGGCCGAATGGAATTTCTCCACTCGGCCGAGTGTGGCAAAGTCTCTCGGCCGAGTCGTAAGTGGCGAGGAGTTTTTAAAAAAAAATTTCCGTTACGTCACTCGGCCGAGTGACAGAGTCACTCGGCCGAGTCGTAACCACCCCTATATAAGAAACTGCGGGCTCGGCGCGAAGTTCAACGCAATTATTCCCCAATTCTCGCCCAAGCCCGAGACCTTTCGACTCCCCTCGCCCGCGACGCACCCTCCCTCGCCCGATTCACCCCGCCGGCGGCCCCGATCGCCGTACCACCGTCGGCCGAGCACTGACCACCGACCCCCCACTGCCGGCGACCACCCTCGCCGCCGGCCGGCCGACCGCCGGTAACCCAAATTTCCCCCCTTTGCTCCTTTTTCCCCTATTTTTGACGATCCGTACGCCCATTGAGCCCCTAACTCAAATCGACTTCTTTACTTATCTGTTATACCCCATCTCCCCCATGTATTTTGAATTTTATATGCTGATATCATTGTTTGTTGTGCAGGCTATCTTGGGGGAGCTTAGGGGAGCTTTCGGACGTGCTATTGGCTTCGTGGAGGCGGCGTCTTCGCACTTATCTGCTGTTTTGCTCTCGCGGCGTGTTCAGGTACATTCGTTCCATTTTTTAGCACACCGCATTTTTCATTAGTTGGGTGAGCACTCGGGGCATACATGCCGCCCCGTACACGGCCACACACTCGGGGAACTTCCGCCAAGCGGAAGCGGCCGGATGAGCCCGGCCCCTCCCACGCTAGGGAGGACTCCCCTCCACCTTCACCACCTCACCCCACACATCCATTTCCAGCCGACCCCATCTATCCGCAGCCACTTACACCCATCCCATTCACGCACAGCCGTCACCGGCTCCAACCGTCGGGCCGCTGGGCATCACGTTCAGAGAGGACGCACAGCGCGTCCGATTTGAGCGTATTGCCCAACGCCCGATAGTACCCTCCAGGTTCGCTCATTTAGCAGACCTAGACCGCCTGGGGGTACTTGAGGGGATGCTTACGTTGTACGACAATGTGGGTTGGCGAGAATTTTTTTGTCTGTGTCGACGGACACCTACGTCCGTCCGACACTCGAGGTACTTAGCTCGATCGCCCAGACCGATGAGAGATGCTCCTTTAGACTCATGGATCGAGAGTGTCAGATCACTCTCGATATGCTTAGAGCATTCTTTCAGTGGCCCACAGTCCCCGCTCCCGACCAAGCCTACGCCCCCACACACATTCCTCCGCCATCTTTCGATTCCCACGTCTTTTGGGCCAGGATCACGGGTTTACCACATGCCTTTGACCCTAGTAAGGCCAAGGCCTCAGCCATAGTCCACCCCTGTCTCCGCATAGCACAGCGCCTTATGGCGACCACCTTTCTAGCGAGGTACGAGCCTGGGACGATGTCTACGCCTGAGCTCTATATGCTCTACGCGATGACTCGCCCCAGAGTTCTGGATAGGGATGGTGTTGCGATGGTCCCCGCCGTTGAGATTGACGTTGCTAGCTGGTTTTTGGACCGCATCATAGTATCGGTGGGCGCTCGCTCCCTGATATGTTGCGACGGCCTGATCACCCTGCTAGCACTGATGACCTGCGAGGACCTTTCGGCCGACCTGCGTCGACCTTTGGGCCCCACTTCACTTTCGATAGACATCATGGCCCGGATGAAGATGCTTCATCCCCATGGCCAGCGGCACTGGGTATGGTTGCACGGTCCCTTCGGTGCTGACTACATGATCCTCCCGAGCCCCGCTCGGACACACATAGGACCGGCACATGAGGACTGGCTTCCGGTGATGAATCTCCTGATCCCCGCCACCTACGTGCTTGAGGCCGAGGAGGCTGAGCGGGCACCCCATGCACCTGTAGACCCTGTGATCCCTCGGCCTGAGCCTGCACTTTTTGCCGCTAATGACACCACTGTCCACACTTCTGCCGGTGTCGGGAGTACACTTGCTGAGTCGTCCTCCACTTCCACCACGTCTACCACCACTCCCACCACTGATGTGCCCCTGTCGGTTGAGCCCCTCACCTCTTTTCTACCCGAGCGTCCACCTTCTATTGTTGAGAGCGGCGAGTCTTCCTTTGCTTCCGTTGTGGAGACCCTATCCACTTTGATCTCCGCTGGGGTTTCACCTTTTGTTCCCCACACTTCCTCCCCAGCGGTTGACCTTTCTGTCTCCACGGCAGCCGTCCTATCCGAGAGTGTCGTGACGTCTGTTCTCACGTCTGTGTCACTGACCTCTCTTGCTGCCTCGTCACCGATTTTGTCCTCCACTTCCACTGCTGCTGCTTCCACCTCACACCAACCTGCGTCCCAGCCTCACACTGAGGCTGGGAATCCACTAGTGAGCACAGCCCCCTTTCCATACATGCCTGCTGGCCCGATTGTTTACACCGCCCGTATCAGACAGCCCCGACCTGCTCAGCCTAGACCTGTCCGTCCCTCCACTCCACCACCCCCTGACGCCTTAGTCCAGAGCATTCGTGCTCTTGAGGGGGCGGTGAGTGGACTCATTGGCGATTTTAGGGCTCTCTCTGCCACAGTCACCGCCACGCAGCACCGCGTCGAGCTACTTCCCAGCATTCACTTTTGCCTGACCCAGATTCTCGAGCGACTGCCACGACCACTACCACCCACCCAGCAGACTGTTCCCCAGCCACCACCTCCTCCTCATCCACCTCTGCCACAGGACGGAGATGGCGCAACACCACCAGCTTAGGCACACCCTTGATGCCATTGATATTTTTTGTCGTCATGCTGCCCATTCTCTGCTTGGTCCTAATGATTTTTACCCACCCCTCCTCCCCTCCCTATTTTTGTCCCCGTTTTGATCATATCATTCTATATCCTTTTTCGGGAGTGAGGGAGAGTATTTTTGGTGACACACACATATCTGCATCACTCTTATCCTTGCATGCATCACATCCGCATCATATTTTCATTTTGTTATGTTTATTTCTTTTTATCATGCATGCACCCACCCCCCCCATTACACGTCTCTCGGTGTGCCACACTTCGCATATTGAGGACACTGTGCACTTTAGCTTGGGGGAGTGAGTTCTCACGCTTTCCGCTTTTATCACCTTTATTTTTAGTTTTTCCACGTTTTTTCCACTTTTGCACCCAATGTTCATCACTTTTTCATTTTTTTACCATGCATCACATTTTTCTTATTTTCTTTGTGTGCTGCATTGTAAATAGTTTTTATTTTCTTTTGTCTTTATTTATTTCATCTTCTGCTAGAGATGACTTTTCTGTGATGATGATTACGTGGTGTTAGCTTTTCTCTATATGCATGCTATATTTGTCGTGTCATAGCTTTTTATTTCTGATATCATATGCTATGTTCTGCTTTGCATTTAGAAATAGTAACCCACTCTCTTTTGCTGTATGAAAATGGATGAAATTCTATTATTAGCTGGTGTCTGATGATTCAAATGTATGCTATCGTAGAAAACACACCAAGATTCACGCATTGATTGCTTATATCTGGATTACTGCTTTTTTTTTCTCATATCACTTCTTATTGCATGCTTGGTACGCTTCACTTCGGGTTGATTGAATTATTGCTAGCAATGATAAATCTGGACTAGTTTACTTTTTGAGATTAAACTGAGTAGATTATATTACCCTGTTGATGTTTTCATGCACGTCCTATAGAGTGAACTGAGACATACATTTATTTCTTTCTACACATATCTTGAACATTATTTCTCTATTTTTAATTCATTGGTGAATCTCCACTTAGCGATTCTATTATTGGCACCCCCTGTTATTGTATCCCATGCTCCAAATTCCCCAAAGCCAAAAAGAAAAATACTTGTATATCCTTCTCTTTTGATTTGGGATCATTTGTGTATATATGTTAAAAAAGAGAAAGAGAAAAAGAAAAAGAAAAAGATTTAAGAATAAGAAAAGAAAAGAGAAAAGAAATTCGAAAACGATCCCATCTCATATACTTTCTCTCTTTCTTCCCTCTTTTGTTTTTATGTTTATTTTTGTTTTCTTTGACTTTTGGAGCTTCATAGGAAACTGGGATGTAAATATTGTTTTGTATATGCCACCACGCTTATAGATAAGCTTGGGGGAGAGAATCCAATGATGTGTGAGAGAGTGACTACCTGACGATGCATGACAACCTAGGCTAAGTAATATTTTATACTTGGTGAGATTGCTAAAGTTTCACGAAATCCAGAAATCTACGCTTAGCATTCATTTCATGAAAACCACACTTTTTCTATTCTTACTACTCTATCGTGTGATATCTCTTATACTCCTTATAGAAAGCATTCAATTGAAAAGTGTGTGATCTACGATATTGTATACCGCTTTAGATGCTTCAGACGATGTTAATCTTAGAATTATTCCATTTTTCATGATATATTGATATTCTTGGGTTTTCTATTTCAAATGCACCATTATACTATGATATCAAAATAAAAGTCTTTGACATGTGTTTTATATTCGATGCATGCTATATGAGTACGCAAACCCCACGTCCTGAGAAAAATGATCTAGCAACTTCCCTCTTCGTTTTCTACTTTGTTTTTCATTTTTCATTTTTCATTTCTCCATCGTTTTCTTTATCTTTATCCACCGGGTTCACTTTTTACTCATCTTCCTCGAGGACGAGTAAGAGGTAAGCTTGGAGGATTTTGATCACTCCGTATTTTACACCTTTTTTCTGCATGTTTGCATGCCATTTAGATCGCTCAAATAGTGTTTTTCACGTTTATTCGACAATATTGCGATGCTTTTCACGATTTGTTGTTTTTATCGTATTTCAGGAGATTTGAAGCGATTTGGAGTGATTCTGAGATGCACCCACTCCGGAGTGTCACCGACGACTCTCTTGAGGGGTATTCTGCGATTGGAGAGGAGTGGAAGAAGAAAGAACGTCGTAGGAGCGACGAGGAGGCAAAAATACGAAGAATGGGCATTTTCAGCATGCCACTTGGCCGAGTGAAGGATTCACTCGACCAAGCATTGACAGCCCGCTCGGCCGGCCAGATCGGACACGCAACAAAGCTAATATCAGCGTGCACTCGGCTGAGCATCGCCAGACCACTCGGCCGAGCACCGAGTCATCCCTCGCCCGAGTGGGGCCAAGACGACGGCAACCAAAAATGTTGAACTCTCTGGAATCTATCAGTCAGCCCCAAAGACCGACTCGGCCGAGTGACGAACGCCGTCCGCCTGAGTGAAGAACTCCCATCGGCCGAGTGAAGAAAAGTCACTCGGCCGAGTGACTCCCGAGTAGACGACCCCCAAGACCCCCAACTCTCTGGAATCCGTCAGGGTCTCTCACTCGACCGAGTGAGCCGCGCTGCCTGTAGCGTAAGTTGCGATTTTGAGGCTACGCAGGGGCAGTTTCGTCACAGTTTTTTGGGCGATTTTGGGGGGTATTTAACCCCAGTTTTTAACCTAGTTTAGAGAGCTTTTTTAGAACTTTTAGCAGCCTTTTTTTAGATTACTTTTTAGAAATTAGATTTAGCTTTTTGGGAGGAGAGAAAAGTGTTAATTTGTTGGAAGCTATTTTGTTCTTCATTGGTTTGTCTCTCTCCCTATCAAAAACTCCATTTTTATTGATATATTGAATTTTGCTATGACTTCTATTGATTTTATTTGTGAATTTCTATTGAATTTCATTATGAATTGTGAGTAGTTTTATCGTCTTTGGGCGTAGGGATGAACCCTACGAACCCTATTTCTAATTTGTGATGAATTGGTGAAATTATTGCTAGAATTGATTAGGGTTAGTTTGGGATTGATTTAATACGAATAGCTAGGGATTCATACCGATTGGGATTTGTAAGAGATTGGATCCCAACTCGATAGGAAGCCCTAGAAATTCGAATTGGGTTGCAATTGAATTTCTCCGGAATCGGTTTGCAAGAGATTGGACCAATACTAGGGTTTTCGATTGCAATTCTATACCGGTACCCGTTTGCAAGAGATTGGACGGGTAGGAACTATCCCAACCTAGGTCGTAGCTCGAGTTTGCACGAGAGTGGGCTCGAGATACGATTGAACGATGATGTTGTTCTTCACGCTAGTTTGCCTAGGTTAGGGTTTGCAAGAGATTGGACCCTACCCTAGGTTTGATATAGACCGGCAAAAGCGCGAGAGCGTGAGCTTGGTTCTACATTTAGTTGCAACTAGTTCACCCGAATTTCAAGTCTAGCAATTGTGAAACCTACGAATCACAATGATGAGATACGGCAAGTAGCAGGGATTCCCTATCCCTAGGCGTCTTTATTAATTTGATATTTTCTTTCGTATAATTGAACGACTGTGACCGCATTAATGAGAACATTTCTCTACTGTTCCTATAGCCAGGTTGACTGAAGAAGACACTGTCATACGTCCTCCTCGTGTTCGATACCCACTCGCCGCTACACCGTGCGCTTACGGTAAGACTACAGTGTCGCCGTCCCGGGACGTGTATCCGAGGCGCGATCATATAGCATATAGAGCTCAGGCGTAGACATCGTCCCAGGCTCGTACCTCGCCAAGAAAGTGGTCGACATGAGGCGCTGGGCTATGCGGAGGCAGGGGTGTAGGATGGCTGAGGCCTTGGCCCTACTAGGGTCAAAGCCATGGTGGGAGCCCGTGATACGTGTCCAGAACGTGGAAGTGTCAAACGATGGTGGTGGGATGTGAGTGGGTGCGTAGGCTCGGTCGGGGACGGGGACAGCGGGACACTGGAAGAATGCACGAAGCATGTCGAGAGTGACCTTGCACTCTCGATCCATAAGGCAAAATGTGCATCCTCCGGGGGTCCGGGCGATCGAGCTGAGTACCTCAAGTGTTAGACGGATGAAGGTGTCCGCCGACACTGACAAAAAATTGTGCCAACCCATGTTGTGGTACAACATGAGCATCCCCTCTAGCACCCCTAGGCGGTCCAGGTCTGCTAAGTGTGCAAACCTAGAGGGCACTATAGATCGCTGGGCGATACGCTTAAATCAGACATGCTGTGTGTCGTCTCTGAACGTGATCCCTAGCGGCCCGACAACGGGAGCCGGTGGTGGGATAGGATTGGTGGGGATGGGCTGTGCGTGGATGGGATCGGTGTGTAATGCCCTACAAGCTACTGCACAAGTACTAGAGGAGGGGTGAATAGTACTTTAAAAATAACAAGGAGTATAATTCCTAATTATAGTGCAAACAACTACCAAATTAATTTGCGGAAGCTTAAATTGAATGACAACAACAAAATTAACAATGCTAAGAAATGATGTTACTGGGTTCGGATCCACCCAAGTCTCCCCGACTTGTTCCCGGGGATCCTACGTCCCAATCACCCGGATCCCCTCCGGATACTTAGGTTAGAACCCTAACCCAAGATTTCCACTATGATATCTTGTGAAAAACCTTCACAAGATCAAATCATACATGCAATGGCAATAGTGAATCCGACAACCCGGGATCACAACCTTCTCTCACAACCGAGAGAATCAACAAGCAATATAAACAAGTTTATAATGAAATAAACAATCTTACCACAAATTCCTATACCTTGAGTTTTCTTACCAAATAGGTGCAAGGAGGGATTTGAGGAAGATGAAGTCACCAAGACCTAGCACCAAAGAAATGACCAGCAATGGGTGCCTAGGATTGATTTGGAGACTTGATTCAAGCAAAAGCTTGAAGGGCTCACCAAGAACAAGCTTCTCTCAAGATGGATTCTAGATCTAGAAAGTGAGAGAATGGATTTCTTGTGAGGAAGAGAGCTTTAGAAATGAGTGAGAATGGCTATCTCTTTCTATCTCAATGAATCTCTTAATGGCAGCTCTAACCTAGAGAGAAATGACCTAGGTTCGTATTTATAGGGTCCCATAAAAACAAGTTAGGTCAATTTCCAACGGATAGAAATCTGAGGCAACTAGTCGGTCAAAGAACAACCACTGACCGACTAGTTCATCAACTAGTCGGTCAGTCAAACAACATGGACCGACTAAGTGAAGAACTGAGAAGAGATAGAAGTTCAGACCTAGAAATCTAGTCGGTCCAAGAAGACTTTCTGACCGACTAGTTTCACAACTAGTCGGTCAGTCAGTGAACGTAGACCGACTAAGAGGCAAAAACAAATAGTCTGAATACAAATTGACTTAGTCGGTCCAAGAACAAAAGTTGACCGACTAGATTATCAACTAGTCGGTCACCAAATGTTCTTAGACCGAATAACGATAAACAGTAGCTTAGGAGAAATTTGGCATGAACAGTAAATCTCAACTAGTCGGTCAAAGAAGCATCACTGACTGACTCGTTCACAAACTAGTCGGTCGGTGAGTCAACGTAGACCGACTAACTGTAAACAGTACTGAACAAGAAAAGATTAACTCACACTAGTCGGTCCAAGAAGCTCTGCTGACCGACTAGATCACCATCTAGTCGTCAGTACTTCTTCTTGTACCAACTAACATGCACAAACAAGTCCGAATCGAAGCGCGATGCTTCGAGGAAGTTAGAATGAACTTGTACTAAGATCCTAGAGCTACGATATGAGCGATATGAAGATAGAATCGTAAGATATACTCAAGTCTTAACATTCTATAGATCGAAGCTTAAAAGACTATAAATAAAACCTTAAAGAACGGTCTTCGAGAGCTTCGATTAATTCTTCATGACTTCCAAAACGGCGCAAGAGCTTCAACGAAGCTTTAGGCATGAATATGAGCTTTGAGAAGTCTTGAGATGTCGCTTTGATTGTTCTCGTGAATTTGGCGACGATCTCCAATACTGCGTTCACAAATTGTTAGTTCATGAATTATTTATGTTTACTCATCATCAAAACCAAATCCGAGGAGTCCAATATTCAACATTCTCCCGCTTTTTGGTGATGACAAACCAACATAAATAATAATCGAAAATAATAATTCAAATGTAAAATACTTACTCCCCCTGCATTGATGACACGTTAATTCCAAAATGAATATATATAAATTGCATCAATCAGACGAGTAAGATATATAACGAGAATCAATTTTTGAAATATCGGATTTTGAAAAATCCTTATATATATCTTAACTCCCCATGAATCTAACACATCAAATTAGATTCTTGGAAATTGAGTTAAATTTTCATTTGACCTATTTATTATCATTATCTCTCCCTCTTTGGCATTATCCCAAAAAATGGGGGGCATACAACGACAACAACTAGGAAATGAAAAATCCAACATCGGGAGTCGTAGACAATGATGATGGACCTAATTGACACCAAGGGAAAAGTGTTGAAATCAAGTCAAGGTGTGCCAAATTGTCCATTATCAAAAAACGATAATTAAAATCATCAAAAATACCAATTTTTATTCATTTCATGAATAAAGAAACATACTCTTCAATATTCAATATTCTTGGTTAAATTGGTGCATGGAAAACAATTCTATACAATTATAGAATTTCAATCTATTTAACCAAGTTTTTCAAGCGACGAATGACGAATTCACATGTCAAAGGCATTGAATGAAAATTAAATGTGCACGACGAAATAATACAAAGAGAAGATCGATGTATATATATAAAAACATCATGAGTACATCCAAAAAGATATCGACTACATCAAATGCAACATACCATGTATGTCAACATCAAAAAGAAATACATCATACATCATCGATACACCATCATCAATCATCCAAAGTACATCAAAAAACTACACCGACATCCATAAAACCAAAATACATCAAATCCAACACTCAAACTACATCCCATCCTAACCCAAAACACTCTCAAAAAGGTGTATCATCCAAAGAGTAGTGGAGAGTCCTCGAAATAGACGATCACGAGGAAGTGGCAGGATCTGCAGTCTCCCGAGGTCCAGTCGAGGGAGTGGACTCAGGCTCTGCAGGGAGGAGAGGCGTGTGAACAGAAGGGATCGTCGGGACAGGGGTGGAGACATCGACGACAGGCTCAATGGCTGGGGTCTCAACAGGAACAACAGCATGCAAAACAGGAGCAGGGTCGTCAGCAGGAGCAGCAGCAGCATCAGAAGGCTGATCCACTGGTGCAGAAGTCTCAGGAGCACCGGAAGAGGTGCCAGCATCAGGAGCAGAGGTGGTAGCAGCAGCAGCAGTGGCCTCATCGCCACGAGCCAAGGAGGTGACAAGATCATATATATCCTCATCGTCCATCTCATCATCCTCAGAAACGGAAGGAGGAAGCTCAATGCCCATCAAACGAGCCATACGGCAGACGACCTCCTCGGTACGAGCCAAACGCTACTCGTGCCGACGAAGCAACCGGACGACATCATCAAGAGAGGCGGAGGGAGGAGGGACTGAAGCAGCTGAGGGAGGAGGAACTGAAGCAGCTGAGGGAGTGGCATGAGATGCAGAAGGTTTCGACCGCTGCACGTGACGGAGTGTCGCAAGAGATTTCTTAACGGCCGTCGTGTTCAGAGGAGGACCAAGGGGACGCTCATCATCAGGGGGCAAGGGGACACCGAAACGACGGAATACAAAGGTCAGGAGACATGGATATGGGATATGCGTAGATTTAGTGGTCTTGCGAATACACTCGAAAGAATCCATCTTATCGAGTATAATGCGAGCCCAATTAATCTCGCTACCCATAAACAGAGCGTAAATCAATTTCAGAAACGGCTGAGATGGTAGAGAAGAGGATCCATACTTGGGAAGAAGGCAGGATTTCAAGATCAGGTTAATCACCCAAGCATTCGGCTTGAATGATTTCGAAGGTACTCCTATGAATGCAGGGGGGATAACCTGGAAGATTTTGCCTAGGGTCCGCTGATCGAGGGAGGAGATATCATCGACAGAGATGTCAGAAGGGAGGAGGCCACACGACGAGCAACCTATCAGCTCCCCCAAGATTTCTGCCGTGAGGACTATAGGAGTCCCCAAAACAGAAGTCTCGATGGAGTGAGACTCATCGTACTGGCCCCGGACACGATTGGCATAGAATAATTTGACCAGGCGAGGATATGGTCTGGGGTTCGCCTTAGCATCATATCTAAGATAGTCCAATAGGCCACTATAGGAGAGAAGATCCGCAAGGCCAAGAAAATCAGAAAACTGAACGTAATGCTCTAACAGCAGTGGGCAGTGCTCTATACGGTTGTACGTTGCGAGACACTGAGGGTCGTCGCGGCACAACGATATATCTACACCGCCGACTGGCATAGGAGCTTTACCCTTAGCCTTACGGGACTTAGGAGGAGGTGGAGGAGGGGGTGGAGTAGGTCCCTTCTCGGGATGTTCAGGGGTGTATTCCTCATCGGTATCATCCTCGGAATCACTATCTGAACGCTCACCGGGAGGTGTGGGTGCACGAAAATTTTTAGGTTTAGGTTTTGGCTTGGACGTTTGGCCGGCAGGTTTAGGCTTGGACGTCCTCTTCCTCTTCAACGGAGTTGAAGACGAAGAGGGGGGTCGAGTGGTCTTGGCCCTACGCTTAGGAGGGGTCGAAGCGGTAGCACCCTCTACGGTCATAGGGGATGCCCCAGAAGATGTAATCGGTATTCTCGTTCGTGCCATGATCGCGGCACAATGAGTTCAATCATGCGACGGGATAAGATCAAACACCCTAAGCACAAACACTAGATCCTAACACACAAGCCCTAAGAATGAAAAATCCGAAACCCTAGAACACCTAGAAGTTGAAATGAAGCCTAGAACAAACCCTAGGGATGAAGAACAAGATCTAAGAAGATGGGTTATACCTAGGGGAGTGGTCGACGGCGACGGGCTGCGGAGATGGCCGGAAAAGTGGCCGGAGACGACAGGAAGCTGAAGGGTCTCGAGCGGATTTAGGGGTTTTTCGGGCTGGAGTTTTGAATACAACCGACTGGAATGGGAAATAACCGGTTAGAATAGGATTAAGTCGGTCTGGAATGTGAAAAGACGTGTTTGCCCTAACGCACTTAGTCGGTCACAGTTCAAGCACTGACCGACTAGATTACGATCTAGTCGGTCGGTCAATGAGCTTGAACCGACTAAGTCGAAACAGAGGCAAACAGAAATTTCTAGGGCTAGAGTTAGTCGGTCACAGTATAATCACTGACCGACTAGTTTTCAATCTAGTCGGTCGGTAAGAGAACTGTGACCGACTAAAAGAAGTAAATGACAATAGAAAGAATAAATCTTGAACTAGTCGGTCTGAGTTCACTAGCTGACCGACTAGATGAGCATCTAGTCGGTTGACTAATGAACTGAAACCGACTAGAAGAGTCCAAAAGTTGATAAATGAGTTCTCTTCAAAAACCACTTGGATGAAACATCTTAACCCTCTCATTAGTCATCTAAACTACCCCATAAAACATCAAAATCTTAAATACGACATTCAAATAAGAATTCGAGCAATAAGTCAATCATATCACATAAAATCCCCAAAAATCCAATAAATCTAGCATGAACGTTGTTACGACTATTTCGACCGGGTCCAGAGGAGCCAAGTCAACCACGACCAGTCAACCAGCCAAATTACGGCCTCGGGCTCCGGCCCAAGGATCTTACGGGCGGGTCGCGTTTCTCCACCCACGACGAAGGCCCAAGAGATTGCCCGCTTCTGTAGCGGAGGAAATCAGGGCCCAAATCGAGGAAGCCTTCGCCATTTATGGCAACCGCCCCGTGCCATCATGATCCGCCAGACATGGCAACCATCTTCATGGCCAGACTTAACGGCCATCACTCCCCCGCCATTATGGCCCGCCAGTTATGGCAACCGCAATGCCCATTACTCCAGCCTTCATGGCCCGCCAATTATGGTAATCACTCATGGCCATGACTCCACCTTCATGGCGTCATCAAGTGGGCGCAATTAGAGGGGGTCAACACTTCCCCATTTGCACGACCCCATGAATGGCGGCCATAATGTCACGTCATGGCACATTATGAGCGTGGTTCGTCTATATGAAGAGGAGGCGGGCGTCATTGGAAAGGGGCCGGATCTTCACCACCTACACCGGAGGTACCTCATACTCCCATCTTACACCTTCTTCCACCTTGAATATTTCTCCTCCAAAGCTCGGCCCGAGGACTCGAGTATCGGTCTCTCCGCGAGCCATACTCGATCCCACCGAGCACTTATCAGGCCAGATCTGACTTTGGCATCGGAGGGGCTTCGGTCGGAACCAAGGTCCGACCCCCCTGACGAGCTCTCTCGTCTATTCAGGTCCAGGAGTTTCAGTGACGCCGAGGCTACCCCTCGGCGTCCTTCCAGCCGGAGCCGAGCACCCTCATCCCCGACCTCGTTCGTCTCCTCCGTCACGAGGATGTCGCTCTGCCGAGGCTACCCCTCACCGAGCCGACGCGAGGATCCGCGCGTCCCGCTGCGAACGACTCTGCCTTCAACCGATCCCGGAGGCTGTCATCTCGCCGAGGCTACCCCTCGGCCCGCCAAAGAACGGAGCCGCGCCTTTCCGCTGGAGCGAACGCGCCGTCGGTCGACCCCACCGGTCATCTCCGTCTCAAGCGACAGCCACGACAACTCGGGGGTCCCGCGCGTCCCCCCTTTGACCGCGTTGACCCCGCACTCTCCGTACAATTAATGTGTTCTGCGAAAAATAGCAGAAACATTTGGCGCCGTTTGTGGGAACCGATCAACACCCACGTCAACCACCACACCGACAAAGATTCGTTCCCTTACTCAAAATCTCTCATCGGTTTTCCTCCCCGCAAATATTTGACGGAGGAAGATCCAGGCTTCCTTTTTAAAGATCACAGACCCAAACAGGGGTCCCCATTGCGGCGAGATGTGTGGCACGACAACAACTCGTACCCCGTAACGGGATCGGTGGCTTCACCCCATCCCATTCTCAGGGATACGTAGCCGGCGACCCACCGACTTCATTAGCGGTAGGCCCCCCTGACCATCTTCGTTCGCGAGGCGCCCGTCGACCGTGCCGCCCACGGTTGGTCTCAGACCACCCTCAACTAGGAATGCGACCACTTCGCCAAAAGAGGAAAGCAAGCTACGTCTCTGAGGCAGGCTCCTCATTAACAGAACGTTCTTGTCGATCAAACAGAGCTTCCTGTGATCGACCCAAATGTAGCCGTCGGGATGTCAATCAGGCTCCATCGACATCCGACCGACCCTCGAGGTGGAGGCAAAATGAATGGTCGAGCTCCCTTGATGGCTGATCGGCCAGGCAGTCGGGATGAATGTCGACGTCTACCGCACTTTCGTTCATCCTCATCATCTCATCGTCAGAGAGCTCCCCTCAAGGAGCATCGACTTCCGCTCCAGGATTGCAACTTTCACGAGGCTTCTTAGAACCCGTTTGATCTTAAACGATGATGATCGGCTGTCGAAGTTGCAAATCCGACCACCTCCGACCTTCATCGAGGACGTCCGACCTTCGAGGTGGTGGATCCGACTGCCCTCAACTCATCTCAGCATCATCCGAATGGATCTGGCCCCCTCCTTTGGTTAGATGATGGCACGTTCGATCTCCGTCCGAGCTGAGATCGGCTTCTTTCTGGTCGGAGACGGCAGATTCGATCGTACTCTGATCCAAGAGGAAGACTAAACAGAGGAGATCAACCGAGATCCCACCCTGCCATAAGGGAGATCAAAACAACAGGTAATCCCCAATCGGAAGCAAATCAATCCATTTCTCTATGAGGGCGAGCACAGATCTCATCTGATGGGGGTGATTTCGACTCACGGAGCCGACGATCGACCCTCCAATCGACCGGAGAGAGATGAGCACCAACCCAATGGCCTGTGACCCTCCTGTAGTCGAAGAGGACGCCTCCGACCACCCTCCCAGTTGAAGGCGGCAGATCTGGCCATCCTCTAGATCGCATTCCCGACCCACCTTCATCAACAAAAGCTCGAGCCTCCACGGTTCGACGGGGATGGAGACTATCTATTACAAACATCCAGCCACGGGTTTGAAGCCGTCGAGTTGCCATCGACCTAGATCGAGGCATCGAGACCTGAGTTCGAAGATGCAGATCGAGTCAAAACGACTGATGCTGCCCCTACCCCGCATCTCCACCGACTACAATCGACAACCGCCCAGCCCCAGTCTTGATCGACGGCCACGTTCGACAGTGGTCGGGTCCTCATCTGGCAGCCTCCATCGGCGACCAAGATCGGAGGTGCGGCTGTCTCGATCGAGGCTCGGTGAACTCCAGCGACCCGGGTCCGAGCTCCGGTGGCCTTGATCGAGGCTCGGCGGCCTCCGATCCAAGGCACTCCGCCATACTGACCCCCGCGACAACAGGACGCTACTGACATCCGAGTCGATGGGCCTCGTTGCCTCGCTAGGAGTCGACTCGATCTCTGATCAGAGCAAGCCCCTTGCTGCCGTCTAAATCCATGCGGTACCCTGCTCCCATCTGTGTCAATGGGGCATTTGTCGTCGAGGTGTGCCCGATGTCCCTAGCGACGGCGGCATTTGCTTGCTATGATGTAGGGACCTACGACGATGAAACCGCCATGGCACCCAACAGCCGAACACCCGAGCCTCCGAATCGGAACGGCTCCAGCTGAGGATCCTATTTACGAGCTCCTTCTCATGTCCGAACACGGCAAGTTTCCCCTGCCGAAGCATGCTGACCAGAAATACAATCAACAGATAAGCCAAACTACCTTTAACTTCCTCTCACTCGCTAAATTGCCTTTCTTTAATCCATTGTTTGCTGTTTCCGGCTCACGATCATTAACTTGTGAAATTGACAGGGGACGCTGGCCAACATAATGCACCCCAGTCGAACCTTGGTCTGACCGGCCAAGCGGCCCATCCGTCGCAGACACCATGGCCAAGCTTGTGGGCCAACATTCGTCTGGGATCGTCGTGCCTCTGTTGCTCACAGACGCCATCCGGACGGATCCGCCAAGCTAGTTGATGACGCGCTCCCACCTCGAACTTGGGCCCTCTGAGTGGATCCGCCGAGCTTCTAAATGTCTATAAAATCGCCAAGCATCATGCCGACCGAGCCAAACTTGCAGTTCCCCGACCGAGCTTCCATCAACGAGCTCGGGATTGCCGCAATGGAGCCGAACCGACCTCGCAGGCCCGCCTCAGCCTGAGTTCACCATACTAGGCCGATCCTATCCAACCTGACCCGCGACAGCGAGGATGAGACTGCCGGGTTCGTCGGGGAGCTGCCACGCCACCCCCTGCTGAAGCATGTCCCAGCCGAGCGTTCCATGCCGACCGGTCCCAACAAGCATTCAAGCGATCTGACGGGTAGGAGATGGGTCTCCGACGTGATCGGCATCGGCGTGAGCTTCGGCATCCTGATGTCACTCCTGTTCTCCATACTGGTCCAGGCCCGATGCCTATGCGTCTTAGCTCGGACCAGCATCATTCCGGCCTGCATCACTGAAGTCCATCCCCAAACTTCAACTCCTGCCAACGCCTCCGCGTTCCTCGGTGTGCTTACAACAGAAATTACTCCAATAAGGCTGCCATGGTCGCGACAACGCCAGAGCACACGGCGACCGGCATTGTGGCCTCGGCCAACTTGAGGGAGAGGCGCAAGGAGTGCGTCTAGATCCGGGGACGGGCCAGGAAGACGCGGGGCTACGAGTGGCCTGGCAAGGTCGCCAAGGAGAATGAGATCTCGATCGAGTTCAGACAAGAGACAACACCGACGACCCTCGCAGGCGTCGGGCTTAGCCCCGACTCGGCCTTCATCGATGGCCCTACCACCATCTCTGGCCATTGTCTCGACGTCCGCCATACCAACACCGTGCTGCCATCACCAAACATATGGGCTGAGCTCCCATCACTGTGCCGCCCTTGCCGAGCTACCTTGGTCGTACCGCCAAACAGACAAAAGCCGGAGCCGGAGCTGGAACTGGAGCAGAAGCTAGGATCCAGACAAAGCTGGAGCCGGAGTGAGAGATGCGGTCCAGACAAAAGCTATAGCTGGAGCTGGAGCTGGAGCTGAATTTGGAAATAGAACTAGAGCTGTGTCTAGACGAGGCCGACCCATCCAAGAGGAGGCCAACCACACCAGTTCAACCGACCCAGGAGGAGGCCGACCAGACAAGTCCAACCGCCTTACCAAGTATCTGAGTTTCAACGCCAAGCCACCTCGTCGAGCTTACAAAGTTATCCCCACTGCGACGGAGCTGTTGAACCAGTCGAGCATCCAGACCGCTCCTCCGACCGTGGCCGAGCCGTTCGGCCGAAGCACCACCGTCTGAGTTCGAGCAACCAAGCAGCTCCTCCGATCGAGGCCGACCAGTTCAGGCCGAGACCGAGGCCGACCCCAGAGGAGGCCGACCGGTCCGGACGAGTCGGACCACCCTTCCAAGCCTCCGAGCCACCTTGTCTCAAAGTCGTCCTCATCCTGGCCAAGCCGATCTGGCCGAAGCACCCCCGTCCGAGTTCAAGCACCCAGATCGCTCCTCCGACCGTGCTGCTGGGTCCCCGCTTGCCGAACAACTCCTGTATCCACCGATCTGGACGAAGCAATGGCAGAGCGCCACCATGGAATCTTCAAAAGTCTTCACAAGGTCCTCACCCTCTTCGCCGGCAGTAAGCCGAGGGGCAACTCCCCTCGCCACCGGGCGGATCTCCTTAGCCGGCCGTAAGCTGAGGGGCAACTCACCTCGCCTCCGAGCGGATTTCCTTCGTCGGCCGTGAGCCGAGGGGCAACTCCCCTCGCCACCGGGCGGATCTCCTTCGCCGGCCGTAAGCCGAGGGGCAACTCACCTCGCCACCGAGCGGATTTCCTTCGTCGGCCGTAAGACGAGGGGCAACTCCCCTCGCCACCGAGCGGATCTCCTTCGTCGGCCGTAAGCCGAGGGGCAACTCCCCTCGCAACCGAACGAACGGATCAGTCAAAGAGCTAGGGGCAACCCAGGCCGAGCACTCCTTCGTCGGCCGTAAGCCGAGGGGAAACTCCCCTCGCCACCGAACGGATCTCCTTCGTCGGCCGTAAGCCGAGGGGCAACTCCCCTCGCAACCGGACGAATCCCCTTCGTCGGCCGTAAGCCTGGGGGAAACTCCCCTCGCCACCGAACGAATCTCCTTCGTCGGCCGTAAGCTGAGGGGCAACTCCCCTCGCCACCGAACGGATCTCCTTCGTCGGCCGTAAGCCGAGGGGCAACTCCCCTCGCAACCGAACGAATCTCGAACCGACGATCTATCGTCACTAGCCAACTCTGCAGGACGGACCAAATTCTACAGAAAGAGCCACTTCTTCCCCATTATACTACATCTCCCGACCTCCACCACAACAATGGTAGAGCTCAGAAGATGGGGGCAATTGTTACGACTATTTCGACCGGGTCCAGAGGAGCCAAGTCCACCACGACCAGTCAACCAGCCAAATTACGGCCTCGGGCTCCGGCCCAAGGATCTTACGGGCGGGTCGCGTTTCTCCACCCACGACGAAGGCCCAAGAGATTGCCCGCTTCTGTAGCGAAGGAAATCAGGGCCCAAATCGAGGAAGCCTTCGCCATTTATGGCAGCCGCCCCGTGCCATCATGATCCGCCAGACATGGCAACCATCTTCATGGCCAGACTTAACGGCCATCACTCCCCCGCCATTATGGCCCGCCAGTTATGGCAACCTCAATGCCCATTACTCCAGCCTTCATGGCCCGCCAATTATGGCAATCACTCATGGCCATGACTCCACCTTCATGGCGTCATCAAGTGGGCGCAATTAGAGGGGGTCAACACTTCCCCATTTGCACGACCCCATGAATGGCGGCCATAATGTCACGTCATGGCACATTATGAGCGTGGTTCGTCTATATGAAGAGGAGGCGGGCGTCATTGGAAAGGGGCCGGATCTTCACCACCTACACCAGAGGTACCTCATACTCCCATCTTACACCTTCTTCCACCTTGAATATTTCTCCTCCAAAGCTCGGCCCGAGGACTCGAGTATCGGTCTCTCCGCGAGCCATACTCGATCCCACCGAGCACTTATCAGGCCAGATCTGACTTTGGCATCGGAGGGGCTTCGGTCGGAACCAAGGTCCGACCCCCCTGACGAGCTCTCTCGTCTATTCAGGTCCAGGAGTTTCAGCGACGCCGAGGCTACCCCTCGGCGTCCTTCCAGCCGGAGCCGAGCGCCCTCATCCCCGACCTCGTTCGTCTCCTCCGTCACGAGGATGTCGCTCTGCCGAGGCTACCCCTCGCCGAGCCGACGCGAGGATCCGCGCGTCCCGCTGCGAGCGACTATGCCTTCAACCGATCCTGGAGGCTGTCATCTCGCCGAGGCTACCCCTCGGCCCGCCAAAGAACGGAGCTGCGCCTTTCCGCTCGAGCGAACGCGCCGTCGGTCGACCCCACCGGTCATCTCCATCTCAAGCGACAGCCACGATAACTCGGGGGTCCCGCGCGTCCCCCCTTTGACCGCGTTGACCCCGCACTCTCCGTACAATTAATGTGTTCTGCGAAAAATAGCAGAAACAAACGTAATATCGCGAAATATAATAGCATGCAAGATAATTGAATGAGACATGAATCCTATATCTCGGATTCACCCATAATCCCCAATTCTCGACGCAACCGCACAAAGGAGTCCTCCTTTAGGGGTTTCGTGAAAATATCGGCGATTTGCTTTTGGGTTTCAACGTACACTAATATGATGTCCTTTTTAGCAACATGATCATCTAAAAAGTGGTGTCGGACATCTATGTGTTTAGATCGGGAATGGTGCACCGGATTCTTTGAAAGACAAATAGCACTTTGGTTATCCACCATGATAGGGCTAGTATCACAATGAATACCAAAATCCTTCAGTGTGTGTCTCATCCAAAGAACCTGGGCACAAGCGGCACCGGCGGCAATGTATTCCGCCTCGGTGGTTGAAAGTGATACGGAATTTTGCTTCTTGGAAAACCAAGAGACAAGGGAATTTCCTAGAAAGTGGCAAGTGCCACTAGTACTTTTCCTGTCGGATTTGCATCCCGTATAATCAGCATCACTATATGAGACTAACTCATATGTGCTAGATTTCGGATAAAGTAATCCAAAATCTAAAGTGTAACTTAGATAGCGAAAAATACGTTTTACCGCTACTAAGTGAGACTCCTTAGGTTGAGACTGATAACGAGCACATATGCATACGGCAAACATAATATCGGGCCTACTTGCGGTAAGATAGAGTAAACTACCTATCATACCACGATATAGACGAATTTCTACATCCTTACCGCCCGTATCCTTGTCAAGATGCGTAGTCGTGCTCATTGGAGTCTTTTTCCCGGAAGCACTCTCCATTCCAAATCGCTTAAGCAACTCCACCGTATACTTCGTTTGGTGGATGAAGATTGCATGATCCATTTGGCGAATTTGGAGACCTAAGAAATATTTGAGCTCACCCATGTGGCTCATGTCAAATTGTTCCTTCATAACATTAGAAAACTCTTCGCAAAGAGTGAAGTTAGTAGCACCGAAAATGATATCATCAACATAAATTTGAACTAATAAAATATCATTATTCACATGCTTAACAAAAAGTGTAGAATCGGCTTCGCCCATTTTAAAATTCAAATCCAAAAGAAAATTCTTTAGGCGATCATACCAAGCTCGAGGAGCTTGTCTCAAACCATAAAGAGCTTTCTTTAGTTTAAAAACATGATTTGGAAATTTTTCATTTATGAAGCCCGGAGGTTGAGAAATGTAAACTTCCTCAACAACATCTCCGTTTAAAAATGCACTTTTAACATCCATTTGAAATAATTTAATATTTTTATGGCATGCAAAAGACAATAATAGTCTAATTGATTCTAATCTAGCTACCGGAGCGAAGGATTCTTCGAAATCGATACCTTCCTCTTGGCGATAGCCTTGAGCAACTAACCAAGCTTTGTTCCGGACGACGACTTGGTTTTCGTCGGTTTTGTTCTTGAAGATCCACTTTGTCCCTATGACGGTGTGGTTCTTCGATGGCAAAGGAACAAGCTCCCATACCTCATTCCTCTCGAATTGAATGAGTTCCTCCTCCATGGTAAGGATCCAAGCATTATCTTCGCAAGCTTCAACTATATTCTTTGGCTCTATTGATGAGGCAAAGGTACTATTGGCGAAGTGGTGGACTTGAGATCTCGACTTGACACTATCATGAATATTGCCAATGACTTGCTCATGATGATGATCGCGAACGGTATGAAGCCGCTTAGGAATACCTTGATCACTAGGTACATTCTCAACAACTTCATTAGTGGGGTTAGTATCAATAGAATCAATTGAATCAATAGACTTAGAATTTTCAAACGAATCACATAAAACATCCATAGAATCATCATCATTTGAAATTCTAGAAGTAGTAAAATTCTCATTAAAAGAGACATGAAGTGATTCCTCGATCGTAGAGGATCTTTTGTTGTATATCCGGTAGGCTTTGCTACGTGAGGAATACCCAACAAATATCCCCTCATCCGATCTCGGATCAAACTTGTCCAAATTATCATATGTGTTTTTAATAAAACATTTTGCGCCGAAAACACGAAAATGTTTAACTTGAGGCAATCTACCAAACAACAATTCATAGCAAGTTTGTTTGGTACCGGGCCTCAAAAGTATTCTATTAAACACATAACAAGCGGTGTGTACCGCTTCCGCCCAAAATTGATAACCAAGTTGACTATCTTCGAGCATAGTGCGAGCACACTCCACAAGCGTTCTATTCTTCCTCTCAACAACACCATTTTGAGGAGGTGCGCGAGGGAAAGAAAACATGTGAGTAATTCCAAGATCATCACAAAAATTTGAGAAAGACTCATTCTCAAATTCACCCCCATGATCACTACGAATAGTGACAATGGTGGTTCCGATGAGATTTTGTACTTTCTTCACAAATATTGTGAAGTTTTCAAAAGCTTCATTTTTATTACATAAGAAAAATACCCATGTAAATCTAGAATAATCATCGACGATGACAAGTCCATATCTTGCATTTCCTAAGGAAGCAACTCTAGTTGGCCCAAATAAATCTAGATGTAATAGCTCTAGTGGCCGTTTAGTAGAAATGCTTTTCTTAGGTTTAAATGAAGATTTAGGAAGCTTGCCACGTTGACAAGAATCACAAAAACTTTCCTTTTCAAAAACGAGCTTCGGAAAACCTTTAATGGAATTTAATTTTGAAAGCTTATAAAGTGTTCCAAAGTTCACATGTCCAAATCGTCGATGCCATAAGTGTTGTTCACTTGTGTTGGCAACGAGACATTGTTCATATGACTTAGGAAGATCCAAAATATAAATATCTTTATGGCGTGTGCCGGAAAATAATAACTTATTATTATCATTTGAAATATGACATAATCCTTTCGCAAATCTAACTTTGTAACCTTTGTCACAAAGTTGGCTTATTGAAATAAGATTATGATTTAAACCATTAACTAGATAAACATCACTAATTAAGGGTTTAGACGGGTTACCCACTTTACCAACACCGACGATGGTTCCGCTCTCGTTGCCTCCAAATACGACGCGGTTTCCATTTGCAATGGGAACTACTCCGGAGAGCAATTGAGCGTCACCCGACATGTGTTTTGAACACCCGCTATCGAGTATCCAATTCCCTTTGGAGCTAAATTTAAATTTGTTGCTCTTTTTCTTTTTCTTTTCCTTGAGTACCTAAAGATAGAAACTTTCATATCATGGTACCCAAGGTCATTGGGTCCTCAAAGGTTAGACCTTTGGAAGCCAAGTCCAATTGGACTTAGACTTCCCCACATAATTTCTACTATGCACAACATCCAAAAAATAAGCATTCATATACACTTGTTTTTCATCCATGCTTGTGTCCTTTGGGCTCCAAATAGTGAAAATCTTGGGAGCCCTCATCCTATTGGGTGCATGCATGCGACGTTGATTTCTACGTGATGCATGTTGTGGATAGGCATAAGGAACATGATGGAATGGTGCACGACGAGAAGTATTCATATGATGAGGTGGGTGAACATATGCATGTGTGGGAACACGTGCGTGAGGGTGTCTCACATGGTGTGCACGTGCCCGAGAATGTGTTGCATAAAAATCATCATATGTGTGAGACGGTGGAGTAGGACGTGTGTTCCTACGTGGCATGGTATTGGTGTACATATAAGCATGCCCCTTCTTTGGAGGTCCACCCAAAGTGGGTTTCTTTCCGAAAGAGGGTGTGGACGAGGTGGAAGCACCATTGGTAGATGAACTACCAATACAGTGTTTGCTACCACTTGTAGAGTCACCGTAAGTTGGCCTAACAAAAGTAGTGACCGACTTGGATGACTTTCCCAAAGTATACCCCAAACCAACATGGTGTTTAGCAGGGAGTAAGACACTTAGGATATTATCCAAATGGCCCTTACCCTTATTGAATTCATTGATTCGGCCTAATGTGTTCTCATATTTCTCGGTGAGAGAACGAAAAGAAGTATCTAAAGTGGATACTTGCGATGTGAGCACAAAAAC
This sequence comes from Scilla litardierei, assembly GCA_030789695.1. Lineage (NCBI taxonomy): Eukaryota > Viridiplantae > Streptophyta > Magnoliopsida > Asparagales > Asparagaceae > Scilla > Scilla litardierei. The sequence continues at coordinate 106,311,849 of CM061140.1, forward strand.
ACGAGATTTAAGATTCTCGTTCTCAATACTCAAAGTCGAGTTTTTAGAAGTTAAATCCGATATCCTATGTTCTTCCGGATCATCAATGCTAACATGTTCAAGTTTAGATTTGAGATTGACAATCTCATTTCTTAACTCTTCAACAACGGTGTCGTTGTTGGTGATGATAGTCTTAGGCGAGGTTTGAATGCTAGCTAGGTCATCTTTTACTTTAGTATATCTATTTACTAATTTAGTGTATTTAGACCATAAATGAGAGTTAGCATCCCTAAGATCATCCATAGTTACCTCATCGCCTTCGTCGTCGCTATCATCGGAGGAGGAAGATCCTTGATCATGCTCCTCTCTTGCCATGAAGCACATGTGCGCTTGCTCCACTTTCTCATCGTCCGACTCTCCGCTTGAGGAATCCTCGGAGTCGGTGAATGTTGCTCCGACAAGTCCCTTTTTGTACCCCTTTTTGTACTTCTTCGACTTGTCGAACTTCGGCGCCTTCCACTTCTCCTTTTGCTTGTTTTGAGGACAATCCGCTTTGATGTGTCCTGGCTTATTGCATTTAAAGCACAAAGGTGGAGAGGCGTTAGTAGAAGTAAATTTAGATTTTTGTTTGAAGTTACCCTTTCGGAAGAAGCGATTGAACTTCTTTGCCATGAGTGCAATGGATTCCATGTCCATTTCTTCTTCCGAATCCTCATCATCGGTAGAGGTGGATGAAGCCGCCTTGAATGCAATTGCCTTTTTCTTAGGCACGTCTTGGTTCAAATAGGACTTCATCTTTTCTTGTAACTTCACCTTGCTATCTTTGCGTACCTCGTATGACATCAAAGTACCCATCAATTGAACTACGGTATACTTATTCATGTCATTACCTTCCTCGATGGCGAAGGTACGTTTCTCCCAAGAAGAAGGAAGTCCTTCGATAAGCTTCGAGCACTTCTCCTTTTGGGTGTAGGATTTACCGAGGGCCTCTAACTCGTTTATTATGTCAACGAAGCGAGCGTAATATTCCTTCATCTTCTCGCCCTGTTGCATATGAAACATTTCGTAATCTTTGTTTACGACTACGAGTTTAGAGTCTCTTACCCTACTCGTCCCTTCATGAAGAATGAGGAGGGAGTTCCAAATTTGATATGCACTCTTACATGTGCATATCTTATTGAAGTCCTCGGGCTCCAATGCGCATTGCAAGGCGTTCATTGCCTTGGCATTGCTTACCTCCGCGGTGACCTCCGCGGTAGTCCATTTCTCAAAGTCTTCTTCTTCGGGCTCGATGTATTCCTTCATTGTGGTCCTCCATAAAGATGCACTCCGGAGGAAGGTTTCCATCCGGCATTTCCAGTACCCGTAGTTGGTACCGTTGAAGAATGGAGGCCTCGTAGAGGAATGTCCTTCCATCACCGAAGATGCTCCTTCACGGTTCCTGAAGGTGTCATAGTTGGAAGGTGGATGCACGGTCTTGTTGTCATTGGCAGACATAGCTAAGTATCTGGCTCTGATACCAAATGTAATGCCCTACAAGCTACTGCACAAGTACTAGAGGGGGGGTGAATAGTACTTTAAAAATAACAAGGAGTATAATTCCTAATTATAGTGCAAACAACTACCAAATCAATTTGCGGAAGCTTAAATTGAATGACAACAACAAAATTAACAATGCTAACAAATGATGTTACTGGGTTCGGATCCACCCAAGTCTCCCCGACTTGTTCCCGGTGATCCTACGTCCCAACCACCCGGATCCCCTCCGGATACTTAGGTTAGAAACCCTAACCCAAGATTTCCACTATGATATCTTGTGAAAAACCTTCACAAGATCAAATCATACATGCAATGGCAATAGTGAATCCGACAACCCGGGATCACAACCTTCTCTCACAACCGAGAGAATCAACAAGCAATATAAACAAGTTTATAATGAAATAAACAATCTTACCACAAATTCCTATACCTTGAGTTTTCTTACCAAATAGGTGCAAGGAGGGATTTGAGGAAGATGAAGTCACCAAGACCTAGCACCAAAGAAATGACCAGCAATGGGTGCCTAGGAGTGATTTGGAGACTTGATTCAAGCAAAAGCTTGAAGGGCTCACCAAGAACAAGCTTCTCTCAAGATGGATTCTAGATCTAGAAAGTGAGAGAATGGATTTCTTGTGAGGAAGAGAGCTTTAGAAATGAGTGAGAATGGCTATCTCTTTCTATCTCAATGAATCTCTTAATGGCAGCTCTAACCTAGAGAGAAATGACCTAGGTTCGTATTTATAGGGTCCCATAAAAACAAGTTAGGTCAATTTCCAACGGATAGAAATCTGAGGCAACTAGTCGGTCAAAGAACAACCACTGACCGACTAGTTCATCAACTAGTCGGTCAGTCAAACAACATGGACCGACTAAGTGAAGAACTGAGAAGAGATAGAAGTTCAGACCTAGAAATCTAGTCGGTCCAAGAAGACTTTCTGACCGACTAGTTTCACAACTAGTCGGTCAGTCAGTGAACGTAGACCGACTAAGAGGCAAAAACAAATAGTCTGAATACAAATTGACTTAGTCGGTCCAAGAACAAAAGTTGACCGACTAGATTATCAACTAGTCGGTCACCAAACATTCTTAGACCGACTAACGATAAACAATAGCTTAGGAGAAATTTGGCATGAACAGTAAATCTCAACTAGTCACTCAAAGAAGCATCACTGACCGACTAGTTCACAAACTAGTCGGTCGGTGAGTCAACGTAGACCGACTAACTGTAAACAGTACTAAACAAGAAAATATTAACTCACACTAGTCGGTCCAAGAAGCTCTGTTGACCGACTAGATCACCATCTGGTCGGTCAGTACTTCTTCTTGTACCAACTAACATGCACAAACAAGTCCGAATCGAAGCGCGATGCTTCGAGAAAGTTAGAATGAACTTGTACTAAGATCCTAGAGCTACGATATGAGCGATATGAAGATAGAATCGTAAGATATACTCAAGGCTTAACATTCTATAGATCGAAGCTTAAAAGACTATAAATAAAACCTTAAAGAACGGTCTTCGAGAGCTTCGATTAATTCTTCATGGCTTCCAAAACGGCGCAAGAGCTTCAACGAAGCTTTAGGCATGAATACGAGCTTTGAGAAGTGTTGAGATGTCGCTTTGATTGTTCTCGTGAATTTGGCGATGATCTCCAATACTGCGCTCACAAATTGTTAGTTCATGAATTATTTATGTTTGCTCATCATCAAAACCAAATCCGGGGAGTCCAATATTCAACACGGTGGGAAGCGGCTGTGTGGGGGATGGTGGAGTAGGTGGAGGGGAGTCCTCCCTAGCATGAGAGGGACCGGCGTCATCGGTCCTCTTCCGCTTGGAAGAGGCTCCCCGCGTGCGTGGCCTAGTGCGGGGCGGCATGTGTGCTGCGAGTGTTCACCCAATAAAAATATAGTGTGGCGTGCTCAATAAAAGGAGCGAGTGTACCTGAACACGCCGTGAGAGCAAATAAGCAAGTGCGTGAGAAGAGCGCCACCTCCGCGAAGCAAAAAACACGTCCTGAAGCTCCCCTAAGCTCCCCCAAGATAGCCTGCAAATCAAACAACGATATCAGCGGATAATATTCAAAATATATGGGGGAGATGGGGTATAATAGATAGATAAACAATTTAATTTGGGTTAGGGGCTCAACGGGCATACGGATCGTCAAAAATGGGGAGAAAAGGGAATTTTGCGCTAAATGGGGGATCGCCGGAGGTCGGCCGGCGGTGGGGGGTGTCGCCGGAGGTCGTCAGTGGTCAGGCGAGTCGTCACCGGCGGTGGTGCGGCGATCGGTGCCGGCGGCGAGGTGAATCAGGCAAGGGAGGGGTGCGATCGTGGGCGAGGAGAAGAAACGGCTCGGGGCTCAGGCGAAATGAACTGTGAATTAGGGGCTTCGAAGTTCGCGCCGTGCCCAACGATTTATATAGGGGAAGTTACAACTCGGCCGAGTGACTATGTTGCTCGACCGAGTGACGTAACGTCAAAAATGAGTTTAAATTTCTCCCCGCTACTTACGACTCGGCCGAGTGGCTTTTGTTCACTAGGCCGAAGGGAAAAACTCCTTCGGCCGAGTGGCACAAGCTACTCGGCAATATTCAGGCTAGGAGGGTATCCGTTTCCCTCGACCGAATGACTAAACGTACTCGGTCGAGTGACAGTTAATACGAAATGCACAAAAAAGACAGAGAGTTGGGTTCAGCAGACTTCCCTTGTTGGTGCCCCACTCGGCCGAATGGGGTCCTTTGCTCGGCTGAGTCGCATATGATACTCGACCGAGTGACGTGCTGTTTTCTGCTTCGAGGCTCCGTTTTCACTCTACTCTTTGTTTTTCTTCCTCCAGTTGGTTTCTTCCTCCTCCCAAGGCCTGATCGCATTCCTGGAGCGCTCTTCCTTGCCTCTATCTTCCTCCACATGAGAGATCTCCTTTTCTCCTCTCCTGTCATAGAAATTAAGACCCGTTGTCATGATTTTTATGGGCAAAAGGACTCAAAACACTAATAAAGTCTAAAATAAAAATAAAAAACAAAATAAAAAGAATGCAAAAACCGTCGGGTTGCCTCCCGACAAGCGCTCATTTAAGGTCTTGAGCTCGACCCCTTTGGATTATCAATTAACGCTTGATGTTGGGTGCATATGAGATGCACCCGTCGAACTTACCGGGAAGACCGCTCGGATTTGGATCGTGGTGGTGTGTGGTCTTCCTCAGCGCTCCTTCATCATGAGCAATGTTGGGGGATGGCTCCCCCAAGCTTGAGCTTGTTCCGGTCCTTGGCTTCGCCGGTGACACCGATCTTCGAGTCGGTGGAGCTTTCTTCGGGTTCTTCAATGTCGAGAGCTTGCAAAGCTCTCGTATTCTCGCGACATCAGAGTCGCCATCATCATTCACCATGGAGCTATTGGGAGAGTCCTCCGTCTTCTCTTCTTCCCTCAAATCTTGGCCTTCTTCGAAGCCGTCATCATGGAGCGCACCGATGGAGTAGGGGATAGCCTCTTCAATGACCTCGTCAAGGAGGTCCACGTAATCTAGCTCCTCATGATACGGCATGTGCTTCATAGCCTTTGGTATATGGAGCTCGACTTCAATGTTGCCTACATTCAAGGTAAGAGTCCCTTCCCGCACATCGACGATTACACCGGCGGTGGCGAGGAATGGGCGTCCAAGTATGAGTGATGTGTCACCCTCTTCCTTGATGTCCATGATCACAAAATCATAAGGCAAGCATATGCCTCCCGGAACTTGGAGTGGGATATTCTCCGCGATCCCAACCGGTCTTGTAATCCGACCATCCGTGAGTTGAATCCTCATGTCGGATGGCTTTAAATCCGTACCGGTATTCAACTTCTGGAACATGGTGAGAGGCATGAGGCTCACGCTAGCGCCCAAATCAACCAATGCTTTTTGTAGGGGGGACGCCTCCGAGTGTGCAAGGAATCCGGAAACTCCCAGGATCTTTAAATTTGGCGGGCTCCTTCTCCTTCCTAGTGAACCACCTTTCTTGTTCCGTGAGCATGATCTTCTCCTTCCTTTTCCTTCCCGTAATCAAGTCCTTTAAGAACTTCACATAGGACGGGATTTCCACTAAGGCATCAAGAAAAGGGATATTGAGGCTCACCCCTCTTAAGTATTCGAGGAACTTGGCTAGCCTCTTCTCGATCTTGGCTCTAGCTAGCCGTTAAGGGAAAGGCACCGGTGGCATGAATCGGCGCTCATCAATAGGTTCCTCCACTCTAGATTTTGCTCCTTCTTGCGGCTCCTTCTCCTTTTCCACCTCAATTACCGGCTTGCTTTCTTCTAGAATCTCCACCACGGGTTCCTTGATTTGAGTCATAGGGGAGTGGTATCATTCCCGCCCCTTGTCGTAACCGCAACAACCGCGTTGATATGGCCGGTGTTGCCCCGTGGATTTGGCTCAGGTTGAGCCGGCAATTGTTGGTTATTTCTATTGAGAAATGCAAGTTGCTCCCCAATTTGAGCGACGACGGTGGCGAGAGAATCTTGTCCCGTTTTCAACGTGGCATTAATCTTTCTTTGCTCCGCCATAAACTCCTCCACCTTAGCTTCAAAATCCGAATGCGGTTGAGCTTGCGGGGGGTTAGGATTTATCCACCCTTGATTATACCTGGGTGGCCTATAAGGTCCTACTTGTTGCCTCTGTGGGAAGTTTTGTTGCGGTGGCCCCCTTGGTTGATAATTCGGTTGTGGTGGTGGAGCCCGAGCTTGAGGAGGTTGTTGAGGCGGGGGGTTCAAGGCACCATCATTATTAGCATAAGAAAAACCCGGATGGTTTCTATCGGCCGGGTTGGCCCAATATCCAGAATTCCCCGCAACATATTGAATTTGCTCCAAAGCTCCTTCTCCTTGCTCTCCTCCTACATACATGGCTTGGGATTGGTCTTGCCAATCACTCATATGGTTTGTCGGTGCGGATGTAGTAGGGGCTCCTTGCGGCTCGGTAATATATTTTTCCAATCTCTCCACTACCTTGTGGAGAGAGTCAAATTTGCTAGCAAGCTCCACCACGGCCTTGGCATCATAAATACTCGTGGGCTTCAAGGAGGATGAAGAATGTCCTCACTCGTCCCCCCATTGTTGGTTGTTGGAGGCCATCTCCTCTAGCAAGGCAGTAGCTTCATCGGGAGTCTTTGACAAAATGGCTCCATTTGCGGTAGCATCAATAATCTGTTTTGTGCCCGGTTGGAGTCCATTGTAGAAATTGTGGACAAGCTCCCAATCTTCGATGCTGTGATGGGGGCATTGATGTTGCAAATCCTTGAAGTGCTCCCATGCCTCATAAAGAGTCTCATGTGGTCCTTGCTTGAAGGACATGAGAGCACTTCTTATTTTCACCGTCTTGAAGGGCGGGTAAAATTTGTCGACGAAGGCACTCGCCAATTCATCCCAAGTGGTGAAGATTCCTTCAGCTTGCGTCCTCAAGTCCTTGAGTGTGAAGGGGAAGAGACGCAGTCTGATAGCATCTATGGAGACGCCTGGCATTTGGAAGGTGGCACATTTTGATAGGAAGAGTTGGATGTGGTAATGAGGGTTTTCATGGGAGTTCCCATGAAAAGGATCTTGTTGCATCAGAACTACCAATCCGGTCTTCAATTCGAAATTTTTGTCCACCGCCAACTCCGACATAGCTATGGATGAGGTCGTGGAAGAAGTCTTAGGCCGAAGCCTATCTCTTATGGAAATGATCCTCGCCATTCGCTCCGCCAATTCTTCGGGTGTCTCGGGATGGGTCATAAAATTCCCTTCCGTAATGGGTCTCTTCTCCGCTCGGATCCTCCTCAATGTACGCTCGATCTCTGGATCGTTTTTAGTATTTCTTCGGGGTTCGCCGTGGATCTCGTGTACATGCAATGGAAAATAGAGTTTCAAAGGAATAGTTAGCACAAAGGAAGAGTAAAAATAAAAATAGGAATAATAGAACAAAAAAAGAAAAATAGCTAGGTAGGTAGGATCAAACACAATTGCCTCCCTGGCAACGGCGCCAAAAACTTGATCGGATGCCCGAAGGTGCGAACACGCAACCGGAGCACGCGACTCGCTAGTCTTACCGCAAGCGCACGGTGTAGCGATGAGCGGGTATCGAACACGAGGAGGCCAAATGACAGTGTCTTCTACAACTCACCTAGCTATAAGAACAGTCGAGAAATGTTCGCAATAAAGCGGTCACAGTCGTTCAATTGTGTAAAAGGAATATCAAATTAATAAAGACGCCTAGGGGATAGGGAATCCCCTCTACAAACCGTATCTCGTCATTGTGATTCACAGGATTCACAATTGCTGGACTTGAAATTCAGGTGAACTAGTTGCAACTAAATGTAGAACTGACGTGCGTTTATATTTCATATATTTACGCTCGTTTTCTTCCGTGTTTTTCCGTATTTTACCGCCGTCTTATATTCGTTTTCTCGTGTGTTCTTGTGTTTTCTTGTTTTCTTTCACTTTTCCGTGTTTTTCGTGTTTTACAGGAGTTTACTGGCATTTGGGGCATAAAACGATGATATCATGTGTCCCCGGAGCAACGGGAGGAGTCACGCGTGATCCAGGGGGTCAAACGACGAAGATTGCATCTTTCAGCCCCTCACCCGGTCGGTTGGTCATCTCCAACCGATCGGGTGAAGCACGTGTGCACCACCCGGGCGCATCTTGGAGCTCACGAGAAGTCACCCGGTCGGTTCAGTGACCGGGTCAAAAGCTCAAAGTCTCTGGAATTCGGAGCTGATTGCCAACCGATTGGGTGACCTTCACCCGATCGGTTCACCTGTAGCTGAATTTCAACAGCCGAGACACGAAGATTCAACCGGTCTCCTCACCCGATCGGCACTAAGATCCAACCGGTCGCCACCAAGATCCAACCGACCGTATCCAAGATCCAACCGACCGGTTCATCCTGACCGGGTGAAACCCCGCATTGCGCTGTAATTTTGTGAAGCGGCTCACCCGACCGGTTGACTTGTCAACCGATCGGGTGATGTCGTTTTCTATAAATAGAACCCTAGGTTTCCCAGATTCGGTAGTTGGTTATTTTTTGCTGTTTTCTTCATTTTGTAACGGCTGTAATTTTCCAGTTTTTGTAAGTTTTCAGATCTTTGTCAAACTTTATTATTATCTTAATTGCTTTACTACCATTGCATTTCTATTGTTTGATTATGATTTTGACGGTCCATTTTCTTTTAGATCGTTTTTTAATGAATATTTGTGAGTAGTTCCCAAATCTGGGATGGAAACCCCTTAGTGGGCTCTTCCCGATGCGTCCATAGGCTTAGGAAATTGATAGGCATTAGGAATCTAACGGTTACGCGGAGTGTTTTATTGTCATCGGTGGGAAAAAGACCACCTTTGACCGTTGGGCCAAGGGGGAATAAACTTGGCGGTTGACTCCCTAGCCATAGCTCACGCCCTTAGCGTAGACGCCGAATCCTAGCGCGCGGGAGCGGCAGGATGAGACGTTGGGAGTTATCGTTGTGAGCTTAGTGCTCCCGGAGTCGATCAGTGTTAATGGACACGGGAGTGCCCACTGATCGAACACGGGAAGTCCTACATATCATCCTGGGCACCGACCGGAATATCGGGCCCATGGGATGCCGGTACCACTTTCAGAGGCAACGTCTCACCATTAGACCCTAATTTCGATCGCCATCCTATCCGTAGGCCGTGTCGGCGAGAGTCGCTTGTTGGGGTGGAAACCAAAGTCCCGGGTTTTTCCCTTCATATTGTCTTTACCTTGCATTCATTTACCGTGACAACCCATCATTCGATCCGGGCTACCTCGCCCACGGGGTGATTTTGATCCTCTTTGACACAAGCACATCCTCGCCTCCCTGTGTTCGACCCCCAAGCCACACTACAACACTGTACGCTTGCGGTTACAAATATTTAAATTCCCACGCCCCCGTTCGCATCATTGCACAACATCCGGCGCGCAGACGCGCACCCGGCGGGGGCCCGGTCAAGTTTATGGCACCGTTGCCAGGGAGGCAATGTGCTTGTTATTTTAGGATATCATGAACCCTAGTGTCTAGCTCTCATCCCAACCTCGCAATAATTTTCACATTCTTCTTTTTTCTTTTTATTTTTCTTATTTTTATTTTTATTTTCATTCTTATTTCTTATCTTATCTGTTTCTTTCCCACTTTTCGCTTCACGGGTGTTTGTTGTTTTTCATGCACAGGAGTTCAAGAAGTCTCGACGACTTGATCCCTGTTGATCCAGAGATAAACGCCACCCTAAAGCGTTTGGCCGCCGAGAAGCGAAGAAGAGAGGATCCTGAAGCCATGGGGGAGAACACCCCGCCTCACAAGTCCCTGTTGGAGTACTCGATGCCTTCCATCGAGTCCACCTCCGCTATCCGTCCTCCAGCTATTACGGCCCAAAGCTTCGAGCTTAAGCCATCTTTGGTGACGTGGATCCAGCAGGATCAGTTTTCGGGTGCACCCATGGAGAGCCCGATTGAGCATTTAGACTCCTTCTTGGAGAAATGTGACACCTTCCGGATAAACGGTGTCACAACTGAGGCGATCCGACTGAAGCTGTTCCCCTTCTCCTTGCGAGATAAGGCCAAGCTGTGGCTTAGGGGGAAGGACCCAAATACATTCAACACCTGGGAGAAGCTCTCAAATGCTTTCCTGACAAAGTTCTTTCCCCCGGGGAAGACCATGAAGCTGAGGAGTGAGATCTCCTCCTTCTCCCAGGCCAGCCACGAGTCCTTGCATGAGGCTTGGACAAGATACAAGGAGATGCAGAGAAGATGTCCCTAACATGAGCTCCCCAAGTGGCAGATCATAATTTTGTTTTATAATGGGTTGAGGGACGATTTAAAATCTTCCATGGATGCCGCGGCTGGAGGGTCCTTCATGTCAAGAAGCGAAGAAGATGCCGAGCAAATTTTGGAAAATATGGCATCCAATAATGAACGGTGGTGTGATGAGAGAGCCACACCAAGATCAGGGGGTATCCATAGAGTCGAAGACGTCAACAAATTGTCAAGCAAGTTTGACTTGCTGTCAACCCAGATCTCTGCATTGATGGTAGGCGCCGGTGGCGCCGGTACACAACAGATTGCTGCGGTGGAATCCGAAGTTTTTGGAGAGTTCGACGGTGGTGACATCTCACCACCGTTAGATCAGGCGAGCGCATTGTTTTACAATCCTATGGGTAATGCGCCATTTCCAGCACGACCCAACTCAAACCCGACCTACTCTCCCAACGACCGGAATCATCCTAACCTTAGTTACCGGGCACCTTATCAACAGCCGGCTCAACAACAACAGCAGACATATCAGTCGGCTAGCCCCCAGCAGTAGTTTCAGCGGCAGCAATATCAGCAGCAACAACCACCACAACAGTATCAACAGTATGCTCCTAGAAATCAGCAGCCCACCCAGCAGCAATACGACCAGCAGAGGGCCATTTCTTCGGTTGAGTCCCTCTTGACTCAATACATCGCCAATCAGGAGAAGATAAATCTGAAGCTGGATATGGGACAAAGAGTCCTCACTGATCAGGTGACCCAACTGGGGTTGCAAGTGGCAAACCTTCAGAGACCGCAGAATTTATTACCGCCACAGCCTGAGGTGAACCCTAGGGGGGTAAATCGGACCTTGGCGCTCACACATGAGCATGAGAACGTGTCCGCCATCGTCTTGAGGAGCGGAACGCAAATACCTACGAGAGAGCCCCCAAAGGACCGGAAGCACCGTTGGTCGTGGAACGACCAATTGAGAAATTAAATGACGACGGTGCTTCGTCATCAAAGCCAACTACTCCGGAGGGAGTTCATAGAGAGGAGAAGAAGAAGGATGAGGAAGGGAACCCAAGAGTGTTCAAGCCCGTTGTGCCTTTCCCACAACGGCTTGCCAAGAAGTATGGCAAATTCTTTGCCATGGTGAAAGATATGAGCTTACAAATCCCCTTCCTCGAGGACATCGAGACAATCCCCTCATATGCCAAATTTCTAAAAGACTTGGTGACACGGGGATCTAGAAAAGAGAAGGTCGTGTTAACGGCGGAGTGCAGCGCACTCATTCAGCGCGCAAATCCGCCCAAGCTCAAGGCCCCCGGAAGTTTCTCCATCCCTTGCTCTATTGGGGAAGTACAAATCCAGAGGGCGCTCGTCGACCTAGGAGCGAGCGTCAGATTAATGCCCCTATCGTTGTACAAGAGAATAGGGATGGGAGACTTAGAGCCCACCGGCATGACATTACAACTTGCTGATCGTTCGGTCAAGTACCCGGTGGCAGTAGTGGACGACCTCCCCGTCGATGTGAAAGGAGTACATGTACCGGTTGATTTTGTGGTGATGGACATACCGGAAGACAAGCACACCCCAATTATTCTTAGACGACCCTTTATGGCAACCACCGGAGTTTTGATAGACGTGAAGAATGGGAAGCTTTCCCTCAATGTGGGCCAAGAGAGAGTCGAATTTGACTTAGGCTTGTCGATGAAGCATCTAAATCCCCCGGACGATCCGAATACCAATATGCTGGAGAACGAAGAAGATAGATCTGTTGAAATAAGTGCCTGGGAAGTGCTCTCGAGGAATCCCTCCGATAGCTTAGGGGGCCTTGGAGAGCAAGTTGGCTCCCCAAAGAATGAAGTTGCTAACGAGGCGGTCGCGCGACATGTGATCCCTCCCGGATTCCCTAAGTCTCCTCCTACGATGAGAAAGGGGAAAGAACCCATGGACCTCACCGGTGATGAGGTCCGGATCCTGAAAAAGATGGCGGTAGACGCCAATTTGAGGGAGAAGCCCCCGGATCCTGCCGACAAAGGGAGGATAGTCGAGCAAATCTTTTTACAGCCGCCGACTACACTAATAGCCACAACCTCTGGAGTTGAAGAGATGCCGGAATTTGGGCATCACCCGTATCGCCCACCATGAACATCATCAACGGGCGTCGAGCTAAACGACGTTAAACAAAAGCGCTTCATGGGAGGCAACCCATGTTCTAAAATTTTGTTTCAATTTTTAGGATTATTTTCAACTTTATTTTATCTATTTTTATAAATAATTCCAGCCGCAACTGACGTGCGTTTATATTTCATATATTTACGCACGTTTTCTTTTGTGTTTCTCCGTGTTTTTCCGCCGTCTTTTATTCGTTTTCTTGTATTTTCTCGTTTTCTTTCACTTTTCTTTGTTTATCCATGATTGCAGGGGATTGACCATGTAGGGGACGTTTAACAATGATATCCCAAGTCCCCGGAGCAACGGGAGAAGTCACGCGTGATCCAGTGGGTCAAACGTCGAAGAATTCATCTTTCAGCCCCTCACCCTGTCGGTTGGTCATCTCCAACCGATCGGGTGATGCACGCGTGCACCACCCGGTCTCTGCCGCAACTCATAAGGAAGTCACCCGACCGGTTCGCAGACCGGTTCAGCGGGGGCCTATTCTCTGTTTTCTCAAGCAAAATGCCAACCGATCGGGTGACTCTCACCCGATCGTTTCATCTGTAGCTGAAGATGAAGAGCTGAAGACACGGACGTCGAACCGATCGATTCACCCGACTGCTCCAAGATCCAACCGGTCACTCAAGAACTCACCCGACCGGTTCATGTGATCGGGTGAAAGCTCACCGAAGGCGACGGCCAAAGCAACAAGCGGCTCACCCGATCGGTTGATGTTTCAACCGATCGGGTGGCCTTTTCTTCCGCTTTCGCGCACCGCTGCTCATTCATTGAAGATCTGCTATCATTCCAGAAGGATTTTGGGTGATCTCTTATTTTTCTAGCGTCGGCATCGTTGTTAGCTTTCCAACGATAGGTCGCATGCCCAAATCCGATTTTTCTAGATTTTTCTGGAATTTTTTGAGCGCAGCTATGTGCTGAAACTTGCTGCTGTCTGAAATTTCACTTCAACCGATCGGTTGACTTGTCAACCGACCGGGTGAGGTCTGTTTCTGCGTATCTGAGCTCTCTGTTTATTCCACCCGATCGGGTGGGCCTTTTTGACAGTTCTGGACCCGAACTGTTAAGGTTTTTTGTGGGGATTATAAATAGAAGTTGGGGCACGACTTGGAGGTAGTTCTTCCTCAGTTTTTCTAGGGCTTTTTGCCCCCTTTTCTTGTAAGTTTAGATTAGGTTAGATTAGCTTTTATATTGCAATAAATCTTGTATTGGATTGACGATTCAACTCAAGATAAGTATTTTCCTCTCTTTTTCTCCATTGTTTGTATTGTGTTTATTTTGCTTGATGGTGAAAGTTTATATGTCTTTTGTGCTGTTTGTTTATATTTTATTCACCATTGAGTAGTTTTGATGAACCCTAATACGGGTTAGGGTAGGATTGTTGCTTGGATATTTACATTAGACTTGGTTGCATGGCACGTGTTCGATGAAATGTGTCAATGAGGATTTCTAGCAATCTGGGTCCAATTCGTATGGCGACACACTAGATGTGTTGGGGATTGGGGTCCGGTGCTTGTCCGGTCAAGATCCGCTTCGATGTATTGCTAGAAATCACATTTGACCTATTTGGCCATTAGGGTTACGCGGGGGTGTTTCATTGTCATTGGCGGGAGAAAGACCGCCTCTGACCGTCGGGCCAAGGGGGAATAAACTTGGCGGTTGACCCCCTAGCCATAGCTCACGCCCCAAGCGTTGACATCGAGTCCTCGCACGCGGGAGCGGCTTGGACGAAGTGTTGGGAGATATCATTGTGGCCTTAATGCTCCCGGTTGCAGAAGGTGTTAATGGACACGGGAGTGCCCACCGTCCGGAACCGGGTAGGCCTAGCGTGCTTGGCACCGACCGGAATATCGGGCTATGGACGCTAGGTACCACCTTTTGGGACAATGTCTCACCCTGGGTCAAGTCAAATGCCAAGTGTCATGAGTGCTCTAGCCCGTGTTAGCGGGGATTCATTTTGTGTCATTTTCATTTCTTTCTTTTATTTCTGCACTTCCACCCATATCATCCGCGCATCTAGCACACGACCTAGGCGAGGCTAGTAGCCACTCAAGCCATCCACCTCCCTGTGTTCGATATACCCGCACCCTACATTAACCGTGCACTTGCGGTAAAACGACACCGCACCCAAACCGTAAACGGGGCGTCGGTCAAGTTTTTGGCGCCGTTGCCGGGGAGGCGTTCGGTTTGATATTAGCTTAGCTTGGGTTCGTTAGACTACGCATAAAAACACAAAAAAAATTTCTTTTTCTTTTTTTTATTTTTTTAAAAAAATATTCAATAACCAAGAAAATTTTCCCCCACCATTATATTATCTTTTCGTTATTCTCTTGTGCTATTGACGCTCCTCTCTAGTTTGCTCATTTTTGTTGTCCAGGTATCTTCGATATTGCCATGTGGAGATCAGATTTTGATGCTCAGATGGGAGGATACGATCATTATTCGGTTGTGGTTTGTGAGACTTGTGGGATGGCGGGGCATGTGTATTACGATTGCCCATTTACGCTTGAGAGCCTCCCCCCGCTCCAAGGCCAAACATTTTCCCACAACCTTAGCCCAAACACCTCCCATCCATTTCCTCAACCTTATACCCCTCCACAAACACAAGAAGAATCAAGCCTCGTGTCTATCCTTGAAAGTGCCATGTTTAACCAAGGTCAAATATTACAAAACTTGATGGTACCAATCACCGAGCCGACACCGAGGAGAGGGGATGAAGGAGAGGATATACCCACTTTCATGGTTGAGACCACCATGCCATCGGCCACCATAGACACATCTCAAGCCTATACCCCATTTTTCCATCACTACCACTTGGATGACGAAGCATTTTTTGATGATGATAGTGAGGATGGGGTGATTTCTATAGGATCTGTGGGAGAGACTTCTTGTCTTGATTTGGATACCCCATATGAGTCCTATGAGAGCACTGAGGAGTTTACAGAGATTATGCATACCAACGAGAAGGATGTGCGTGAGGACGAGGACACCACGACCACATACGAGTGGTCCGCTCCACATCCACCTCCACTGTCATCTCTGTTGCTGCTTCTTCCTTGGTCTGTGGTCAACCACGAGGATGTCATTCAGGACATCGGGCAGATGGTGGAGCATGAGCATATCGTCGAGGAGGACGTGCATGAGGGCTTGGATACGATGGTCCACTCTATAGAGCCCGAGTCACATCTACCTTTACCGTCGCTCTCCACTTCTTCTGCGGCTGAGCATCTACTTGAGCATATTGCCCCTATTCAGGGAGATTTTCATACTCACTCTCACTCCACTTTTGAGTCTCGCTTTTCACTTCCTATTTCTTTAGACTCGTATATATTTGACATACCATATCTCTCGCAGGACACAGGATCTACTTCCCCTGAGGTATGCTGCGGTGTGTCACCACCTGGAGAGCCACTTCTTATGGAGAGCGAGGATTTGGTCGTTGCTAGTACAGAGGATAGCGACCCATTCTCAGGGAGTATTCGTCACACTTTCACTATTTTTCCATCTTATTTTGACGATTATCTCTGGGATACTTTTATTTTGGGGAAAGATTTTTTGCCATGGACTAATGCACCTCGTCCTTTGCAGGTCACAGGTGGACACCTACGAGGGATGCTTGGAGGTGCATTGCTTGGGTCCATTGGCACACGTGGCACAACGCTTCTGGCGGAGCCACAGAAGGAGCAGTTAGAGCAGCTACCTGCCCCACTTCAGATCTTGGATCCGCATATGCTCAGGTGTATCCTAATCCAGTAGTGTAAAAATTTACCGCTTTCTAGTTTAGATTTGAATAATCTCGTCTCCTCTCATTAGCGAGGGGAGCGTATCTAGGATTTGCTTTTGCATCTTAA
Organism: Scilla litardierei; assembly: GCA_030789695.1. Lineage (NCBI taxonomy): Eukaryota > Viridiplantae > Streptophyta > Magnoliopsida > Asparagales > Asparagaceae > Scilla > Scilla litardierei. Next base: position 106,328,132 of record CM061140.1, read on the forward strand.
TAACCCTTCATGTTGCGCCCTTCTATCACTTCTACCGTCCACACCCCACATCCTCTTCCGAGGAGAATGAGCACACTGTCTCTCCTGCATTTTGATTTCTTTCTTTTCCGATTTTCCCCCTAGCATATCTCTACATTCCCACTGATCATATCATTTTGCTAGCATTCTCATGTTCAGCTTGGGGGAAATCGACTTTTGTGTGCATGTTTTTGTGTGTCGTTGTTGTGTGTCTATGTCTATGTGTTCTTTTGTCATGTTTTATATCTTTTATTTGAGTGTTTCTTTTTCTTTTTTTGTTTCGTTCGTGTATTTTTCGTGTTTTTTCATTTTTTGTGTCAGTGCGTAACTCCCCCCCCCCATTTTCATTGCCCTCTCGTATTCACTACTATTGCATTGAGGACAATGCAAGCTTCAGCTTGGGGGAGTCGCACTTCGTGCGTCATTTGTCTCTTTTTCTTCGTTATTTGAGTCGTTTCCATCGTGTTTTTTATTTTTTTTTCTTTTTTTCTCTTCTCTTCTTTTTATCTCTTTCTACTAGAGATGAACCCAATGATGAATCACCACGAAATCACACACACCTAGCATGGCACCGATAATCACACTCACTGACCCTAGGATATCGAGTCCTCTTGCATTTCACGCTTCGTGGGTCCACTTTGCTTCTATGTGAGTCGTGTGTCATGTCTAGCTTATAGTGTGCTTCTACTTTGTGATGTTGATTTATATACCTACCCTTGGTTGACCCCTAGATTATCATGCTTCGATATTGAATATGCGGTATTTGCTTCTAATGTCTGCTTCTATATGCATGCTATATATATCGTATACTTCATTTCGCATGTGTCGGGATTCCACAATTAAGGACTAGGATAACCCATTTAGCCCATGCTCTAATTAGCGAGAATAGTTTCCTTTGCCCAAGTGTTTAGATTCCGATTTCTTTTTTGTTTTACTTGGTGCAAATCCCCTCGTCGTGTACCGTTCTCCCACTTGGGACAGTACACATGTATATATCCCAATATCCAAAAAATCCAAAAAAGGAGAAAAGAAAAGAAAAACCCAAAAAGAAAAGAAAAGAAAAATTTTGTATAGCCCAAAATCGAAAAACAAAAATACAAATACCCAAAACCCAAAAAAAATTCCCGTGTGAATATTTTTTCCTACTTGCCGAGAATAAAGGGAAGGCGAGAATTTGCACCGAGTGTTCTACTCCACATCATCTCAACCCCCATTGTTTTCGAAAACACTTGGCTTAGGAACTTTTTAGCAATTATCTAGGCTTTAGTGTGGTGATTTCCTTAACCCTAGTTGTGGAGTCCCTAACGCATGATATGTTTCGATTCTCTCTCTATTCTCATACATGCTTGAACCATATATTCACCGCTTGATTCAATTCGAATCGATATTTGGGTCATATCTTGGATTTGTGTATATCGAGCTTTATTGCACAATGTAGATAGTGACACCGTTTGCTAGCACACGACCACGCTCATTCGCGCTTCACCGTATGGGCCCACGGCACTCGTCTGGACTCGTATTCCTTGGTTTAGTGATGTGATTTGACGTTCGCTTGCTTGGTGTGTCATTTTTGATTTTGTTGGCCCTAACGGGTGATCTAGGATATAGGGTTTTCTTTTTCTTTCTTCCTCTCTATTTTTCCCTTCCGAGCTCCTACTCTCACTCGTCTTCCTCGAGGACGAGGAAGAGTTCAGCTTGGGGGATTTTGACGTGCGTTTATATTTCCTATATTTACGCACGTTTTCTTTTGTGTTTCTCCGTGTTTTTCCGCCGTCTTTTATTCGTTTTCTTGTATTTTCTCGTTTTCTTTCACTTTTCTTTGTTTATCCATGATTGCAGGGGATTGACCATGTAGGGGACGTTTAACAATGATATCCCAAGTCCCCGGAGCAACGGGAGAAGTCACGTGTGATCCAGTGGGTCAAACGTCGAAGAATTCATCTTTCAGCCCCTCACCCGGTCGGTTAGTCATCTCCAACCGATCGGGTGATGCACGCGTGCACCACCCGGTCTCTGCCGCAGCTCATAAGGAATTAACCCGACCGGTTCGCAGACCGGTTCAGCGGGGGCCTATTCTCTGTTTTCTCAAGCAAAATGCCAACCGATCGGGTGACTCTCACCCGATCGGTTCATCTGTAGCTGAAGATGAAGAGCTGAAGACACGGACGTCGAACCGATCGATTCACCCGACTGCTCCAAGATCCAACCGGTCACTCAAGAACTCATCCGACCGGTTCATGTGATCGGGTGAAAGCTCACCGAAGGTGACGGCCAAAGCAACAAGCGGCTCACCCGATCGGTTGATGTTTCAACCGATCGGGTGGCCTTTTCTTCCGCTTTCGCGCACCGCTGCTCATTCATTGAAGATCTGCTATCATTCCAGAAGGATTTTGGGTGATCTCTTATTTTTCTAGCGTCGGCATCGTCGTTAGGTTTCCAACTATAGGTCGCATGCCCAAATCCGATTTTTCTAGATTTTTCTGGAATTTTTTGAGCGCAGCTATGTGCTGAAACTTGCTGCTGTCTGAAATTTCACTTCAACCGATCGGTTGACTTGTCAACCGACCGGGTGAGGTCTGTTTCTACGTATCTGAGCTCTCTGTTTATTCCACCCGATCGGGTGGGCCTTTTTTGACAGTTCTGGACCCGAACTGTTAAGGTTTTTTGGGGGGATTATAAATAGAAGTTGGGGCACGACTTGGAGGTAGTTCTTCCTCAGTTTTTCTAGGGCTTTTTGCCCCTTTTTCTTGTAAGTTTAGATTAGGTTAGATTAGCTTTTATATTGCAATAAATCTTGTATTGGATTGACGATTCAACTCAAGATAAGTATTTTCCTCTCTTTTTCTCCATTGTTTGTATTGTGTTTATTTTGCTTGATGGTGAAAGTTTATATGTCTTTTGTGCTGTTTGTTTATATGTTATTCACCATTGAGTAGTTTTGATGAACCCTAATACGGGTTAGGGTAGGATTGTTGCTTGGATATTTACATTAGACTTGGTTGCATGGCACGTGTTCGATGAAATGTGTCAATGAGGATTTCTAGCAATCTGGGTCCAATTCGTATGGCGACAGACTAGATGTGTTGGGGATTAGGGTCCGGTGCTTGTCCTGTCAAGATCCGCTTCGATGTATTGCTAGAAATCACATTTGACCTATTTGGCCATTAGGGTTACGCGGGGGTGTTTCATTGTCATTGGCGGGAGAAAGACCGCCTCTGACCGTCGGGCCAAGGGGGAATAAATTTGGCGGTTGACCCCCTAGCCATAGCTCACGCCCCAAGCGTTGACATCGAGTCCTCGCACGCGGGAGCGGCTTGGACGAAGTGTTGGGAGATATCATTGTGGCCTTAATGCTCCCGGTTGCGGAAGGTGTTAATGGACACGGGAGTGCCCACCGTCCGGAACCGGGTAGGCCTAGCGTGCTTGGCACCGACCGGAATATTGGGCTATGGACGCTAGGTACCACCTTTTGGGACAATGTCTCACCCTGGGTCAAGTCAAATGCCAAGTGTCTTGAGTGCTTTAGCCCGTGTTAGCGGGGATTCATTTTGTGTCATTTTCATTTCTTTCTTTTATTTCTGCACTTCCACCCATACTATCCGCGCAGCTAGCACACGACCTAGGCGAGGCTAGTAGCCATTCAAGCCATCCACCTCCCTGTGTTCGATAAACCCGCACCCTACACTAACCGTGCACTTGCGGTAAAACGACACCGCGCCCAAACCGTAAACGGGGCGTCGGTCAGCAACAACTTCCATCGTGGAACTTAGGCGATTTTTGGGTTTTTACAGAAAACAAGACCCCAACCGATCGGGTGATAACTCACCCAATCGGTTGGGATGTATCAGCTAACAGCCGTGTCTGTCACCAAATGAACCGACCGGGTGGAGAAAGATGAGACCGGGTGAGCAGACCGGGTGACCTGGGGAAACTCTCGGGAAAATTTCAGAATTTGTCAACCGACCGGGTGACAATATGCGAGACCGGTGGATGGACCGGGTGAGAAACTCTGAATTCTCGGGAAAATATGTGGAGCGGTCAACCGATCGGGTGACAACTCACCCGACCGGTTCACCTGTAGCAACTCTTCAGCCAAACTTTTCGACCACGAAGTCAACCGATCGGGTGACAACTCACCCGACCGGTTCGACTTAAAACCTATAAATACCCCCGACCCACCCGTTCACAAACCCTCACCCGATCTCGCCGTTTCACCATCGTTTCGTCTCCTCCAAGCACCCGACTGCCAAAAACCCCTCTCCCACAACCTCAAATCCTCCATTAACCTCTCTCTCCACCTCCCCCTTGCATCTGTCCGTCTATTTCTCTCTCTCCCTCTCCTATTTCGCATTTCTCTAGCCCTAATTCCCAATACCAACCCACACTTTCGAATTTTTTGCTGAAGAAGAGTGCCACGGCTCCACACTTCTCCCATTGCACGGCATTGGGTCATCTACAAGCGAGGAGCTCGAATTTCTACAGGGTAACTTCGCTCCACTTCTCAAATTTCAATTTTTACCCTAGATATTTGATTTGCTTGGTTTTCGTGTGTGTGCACTTTGATAGTACTTTGCACCCATTTGCACCACTCTCACACACACACATGGCCCGAGAGAGAGATAAAGGGAAGAGTTTCATGCGGGAGGAGGAACCGTCTCGAAAGAGACTTAAACAAACACGTCCTCCTCCCCACACACATGAGCTGACACTAGCCCCTCCCCCGCCTATCATCCCCCTGTGGACCCCATGTTGGGCCCGCATGGGTACCTATTTAGGTACCAAGAGCAGAAAGACTTCTACCACAGACTAGATGCTCGGGGGCATTTATCAACCAAGTTTGCCCACACCCAATCCCTCGTCGACCTCGGTGTCTTCACCGAGATTGAGACTCTTTTTGCTAACCTTGGTTGGTTGGCCCTCTTGAATGCCTCTGCGGTATCCTACCCGTCACTCTAGAGGTGGCAATTTTCGGCCTGACACGATAGCCCGGCACGGGCCCGGCACGATAAGACCATGCCTGGGCCAACAATTTTGGCCCAAAATCATTATCGGACCGGGCCGGCCCGGCCCGGTTCATTTTCGGGCCGGACCTGGGCAAAGCTTTTCAGCCCATGGGCGGCACGGCACGGCACGAAAAGCATTTGATTGTCCCACTTCAATTTGACCACACACTGACCTAAAGTGGATTTCAGTATTGTGCATTCATTTATGGTGTTGGGTCCAATGTCATGAATCTTATCAGATCAAGATCCAAATAGCATAAATTAACAACTTCTAGCCAGCGCCAATTTTGATGCCTTCGGATCTTGGGGGTCGATCTCAGTTTCCAAGAAGAGACAAAGAACCACCAAACATGCTACTTCATCTTGCCAAATAAATGAAAACAATGTAGGACACATCAACTTATGCAACCCACTTAATCTTCTTCTTTCGTGCTTCATTTCGATGCATCTTTAAGCATATGAGACACGTTTGTGTTTAAAAATATGATAAAATATTGTCACAATACATAATTCATTCAACCCTATCGGACCGGGCCGGACGGCCCGAATTTTTATCGGACCGTGCCCGGGCCTCTCCGGAATGGCCCGAAGTCTTATCGGGCTAGACCAGCCCAGTCCTTTAAGAAAATCGGACGGGGTCGGCACGGCCTGATAAGAACAGACCGGCCCGAATTGCCACTCCTACGTCACTCACCCTAGAATTCCTTTCCTCCCTCGTTTGTGAGTCGGGGTCGACTGTCACTTTTCGGGTGCGTAACCAAACCATCTGCACCAACCTGGATACCATCTGCGATATATTTGGTTTCCCTATTCTTGGGAATGATGCTATCCAACACTACGGATATCCCCCGGAATTTGACGTCGATAACTTTTGGTTCCGCCTCACCATACTCCGTCGCTATCCCCGGGGTAAGGCCAAGGCCTCCTCCATCATCCATCCCATATTTCGTCTGGCCCATAGGATCATATCCTCTGCATTTTTCCCGCGGGATGAGGCAGGCACCGTGACTATCCCCGATCTTTTTATTCTTTGGGTCATGACTTTCCCCTTTGTTCGTGATGATGATGGAGTTAGCTTTAGGGCCCCTACTATCCCTGTTCATGCGGGCGATTGGCTTGTTTACAAGCTTCTCGAGATTAGCAGGGCCGGGAAGGGCAAGATCTGCTGTGGGGGCATTATCACTATTATTGCTTCTTACCCCCCGTTTAATATCCATATCCCCCGTGGTCTTCCCATCGCCGCAGGACCCTCACGTCTAGATCTTGACGTCCTGCAGCATATTCATATGATTAAGCCCCGCCCCGACGGTCGCTTCGAATTCAATTACGGCCACCCCCCTCGCCCCTACACCATTCTCCCCAACCACGCTCGCATGACTGTTGCTATCGTGGCGGATTGGACTTTTCCGCCCGATCCCGAGTTCTTTGCGGGGTTGCACCTTCCTTTCTTTCCCCCGGACGCACGCAAACCACCTTCCCCTGCCGCCCACTTAGGAGAGCAGGATATTCCTACGTCCCGGGGAGATATTGGGGCTGGCCCGAGTCACCCTGTTTCCGATCCTGGCCCCATCACTTCTGAGCACCTTTTACGGCCATCTCTGGCCTTGTATCCAGTGCCGGCATGACCACTGCCGCCGGCACTACTTCCACATCACCTGCCGGCACCACTTCCGCCTCACGTCAGTCCACTTCCTTTGGTCGCCGCCAGGTCTCTGCCCGTCTTGCTCTAGAGAGGGAGGTCGCAGCCCTCCGTGATCTTGCTATGTCCTCTGCCCCCTCGGACCCATCACCGTCCTCCTTTCTCACTCACCCACGGTTCCTCGCACTTGAGAGGAATGTGGCCGCCATTCTTCACCTTCTCACTCACATCCACGGACAACCTCCACCTTCACCACCTCGACGATCTTCTCCTCCACCCTCCCACACATCCCCACCTCCATCACCTCCCCCATCACATTCTTCTCCTCCACCATACCACCCATCCCCACCTACCCCACCCCCACCTAGGCGATCATCTCCCCCACCCACATCTATTCCCATCCCGGTATCCACTTCTCCTCTCACGACCACCTCCGTCGTGCCCACACCACCTTCTACCTCCTCCACCGTCACATCATATGTGTGCCGCAAGAAATTGTCGATGCGTTCCAAATCTCTCCCACCGCCACCCACTACCGTCACCATCACGTCTTCTCCCCCCATCTCTATCCCTTCTACCACCGCTTTGATCGCCATCCTTCCACCACCACCCGTCTCCACCGACACTCTACCCATCATTCACACCACCACTGCACCTATTCCCCCACCTCTGTCCCCACTTCTCCGCACACCCCCCGCATCCCCCGACCACCCAGTCCCACCCTCTTCCGAGGAGGGCGAGGATTCGCCTTCTCCTGATTTTTGATTTCACTTTGTTTTTTTTTTGACATCCCCCTTGCATATCCCTGCACTTTCACGATCATATCTCATTGCTAGCATTTTCATGACTAGCTTGGGGGAAGTCTATTTTGGGTGTGTTGTCGTGTTTTGTTTTTGTGTGTGTGCTTGTTTTATCTTTGTCGTGTCGTATCATTTTTCTTTCTCTCTTTTTCTATTTTCGTGTCGTGTGGTCTGATTTTGGTTTTTCTTTATTTTCAGTTTTGTATCTGTGTTTTCCATGTTTTTCATTTCTTTTTGTGTCGGTGCGTATTCTCCCCCATTTTCATTGCCCTCCTGTACTCACTCTTATTGCATTGAGGGCAATGCAAGCTTCAGCTTGGGGGAGTCGCACTTTGTACGTCATTTGAGTCTTTTTTTTCGTTTTTGTGTCATTTTCATCGTGTTTTTAATTTTTCTTTTCTTCTTTTTTTATCTCTTTATCCTAGAGATGAACCCTATGATGAATTGCCACAAAATCACACACACCTAGCATAGCATCGATAATCACACTCACTAACCCTAGGATATCGAGTCCCCTGCATTTCACGCATCGTGGGTCCACTTAGCTTTTTTGTGAGTCGTGTGTCGTGCCTAGCCGTGTGGTGTGCTTCTACTTTGTGATTTATTTTATATACCTGTCCAGGAATGACCCCTAGATTACCATGTTTCGATATGAATATGCGGTACTTATTTCTACTGTCTGCTTCTTCTGCATGCTATATATATCGTACGCTTCATTTCGCATATGTCGGGATTCCACAATTAAGGACTAGGATAACCCATTTAGCCCATGCTCTAATTAGGGAGAATAGTTTCCTTTGCCCAAGTGTTTAGATTCCGACTTCTTTTTTGTTTTACTTGGTGCAAATCCCCTCGTCGTGTACCGTTCTCCCACTTGGGAGAGTACGCATGTGTATAGCCCAAAACCCCTAAAAATCCAAAAAAAAGAGAAAAGAAAAGAAAAACCCAAAAAGAAAAGAAAAGAAAATTTTTGTATACCCAAAAAAAATCCAAAAAAATACAAAAACCCAAAACCCAAAAAATCCCAGTGTGAATATTTTCCTACTTGCTGAGAATAAAGGGAAGGCGATAATTTGCACCGAGTGTTCTTCTCTACATCATCTCAACCCCCATCGGTTTCGAAAAGACTTGGCTTAGGAATTTTTTTAGCTACTATCTAGGCTATAGTGGAGTGATTTCATTAACCCTAGTTGTGGAGTCCCCGACGCATGATATGTTTCGATTCTCTCTCTATTCTCATGCATGCCTGAACTACATATATTCACCGCCTTATTCAATTCGAATTGATATTTGGGTCATTTCCTAGGTTTGCGTATATCGAGCTTTATCGCATACCGTAGATAGTGACACGGACTGCTAGCGCATAACCACACTCACTCGCGCTTCACCGCGTGGGCCCACGGCACTTGTCTGGACTCGTACTCCTTGGTTTAGTGATGTGATTTGGCGTTTGCTTGCTTGGTGTGTTGTTTTCGATTTTGTTGGCCCTGACGAGCGATCTAGGATATAGAGTTTTCTTTTTCTCTCTTTCTCTCTATTTTTTCCCTCCGAGCTCCTACTCTCACTCGTCTTCCTCGAGGATGAGAAAGAGTTCAGCTTGGGGGATTTTGACGTGCGTTTATATTTCATATATTTACGCACGTTTTCTTCCGTGTTTTTCCGTATTTTACCGTCGTCTTATATTCGTTTTCTCGTGTTTCTTGTGGTTTCTTGTTTTCTTTCACTTTTCCGTGTTTTCCGTGTTTTGCAGGAGTTTACTGGCATTTGGGGCATAAAACAATGATATCATGTGTCCCCGAAGCAACGGGAGGAGTCACGCGTGATCCAGGGGGTCAAACGACGAAGATTGCATCTTTCAGCCCCTCACCCCGTCGGTTGGTCATCTCCAACCGATCGGGTGATGCACGCGTGCACCACCCAGGCGCAGCTTGGAGCTCACGAGAAGTCACCCGGTCGGTTCAGTGACCGGGTCAAAAGCTCAAAGTCTCTAGAATTCGGAGCTGATAGCCAACCGATCGGGTGACCTTCACCCGATTGGTTCACCTGTAGCTGAATTTCAACAGCCGAAACACAAAGATCCAACCGGTCTCCTCACCCGATCGGCACCAAGATCCAACCGGTCGGCACCAAGATCCAACCGATCGCATCCAAGATCCAACCGACCGGTTCATCCTGACCGGGTGAAACCCCGCATTGCGCTGTAATTTTATGAAGCGGCTCACCCGACCGGTTGACTTGTCAGCCGATCGGGTGATGTCGTTTTCTATAAATAGAACCCTAGGTTTCCCAGAATCGAGAGTTGGTTATTTTTTGCTGTTTTCTTCATTTTGTGACGGCTGTAATTTTCCAGTTTTTGTAAGTTTTCGGATCTTTGTCAAACTTTAGTATTATCTTAATTGCTTTACTACCATTGCATTTCTATTGTCTGATTATGATTTTGATGGTCCATTTTCATTTAGATCGCTTTTTAATGAATATTTGTGAGTAGTTCCCAAATCTGGGATTTTGGCGGAAACCCCTTCGTGGGCTCTTCCCGATGCGTCCATAGGGTTAGGAAATTGATAGGGATTATGAATCTAACGGTTACGCGGGTGTTTTATTGTCATCGGTGGGAAAAAGACCGCCTTTGACCGTTGGGCCAAGGGGGAATAAACTTGGCGGTTTACTCCCTAGCCATAGCTCACGCCCTTAGCGTAGACACCGAATCCTAGCGTGCGGGAGCGGCAGGATGAGACGTTGGGAGTTATCGTTGCGAGCTTAGTGCTCCCGGAGTCGATCAGTGTTAATGGACACGGGAGTGCCCACTGATCGAACCCGGGAAGTCCGGCGTATCATCCTGGGCACCGACTGGAATATCGGGCCCATGGGATGCCGGTACCACTTTCAGAGGCAACGTCGCACCATTAGACCCTAATTTCGATCGACATCCTACCCATAGGCCGTGTCGACGAGAGTCGCTTGTTGGGGTGGAAACCAAAGTCCCGGGTTTTTCCCTTCATATTGTCTTTACCTTGCATTCCTTTACCGTGACAACCCATCATTCGATTCGGGCAAGCTCGCCCACGGGTTGATTTTGATCCTCTTTGACACAAGCACATCCTCGCCTCCCTGTGTTTGACCCCCAAGCCACACTACAACACCGTGCGCTTGTGATTACAAATATTTAAATTCCCACGCCCCCGTTCGCATCATTGCACAACATCCGGCGCGTAGACGCGCGACCGACGGGGGCCCGGTCAAGAACCAAGCTCACGCTCTCGCGCTATTGCCGGTCTATAGCAAACATAGGGTAGGGTCCAATCTCTTGCAAATCCTAACCTAGGCAAACTAGCGTGAAGAACAACATCATCGTTCAATCGTATCTCGAGCCCACTCTCGTGCAAACTCGAGCTACGACCTAGGTTGGGATAGTTCCTACCCGTCCAATCTCTTGCAAACGGGTATTGGCATAGAATTGCAATCGAAACCCCTAGTTTCGGTCCAATCTCTTGCAAACCGATTCCGGAGAATTCCAATTGTAACCCAATTCGAATATCTAGGGCTTCCTATCGAGTTGGGATCCAATCTCTTGCAAATCCAAATCGGTATGAATCCCTAGCTATTCGTATTATATCAATCCCAAACTAACCCTAATCAATTCTAGCAATAATTTCACCAATTCACCACAAATTAGAAATAGGGTTCGTAGGGTTCATCCCTACGCCCTAAGACGATGAAACTACTCACAATTCATAATGAAATTCAATAGAAATTCACAAATAAAATCAATAGAATTCATTGCAATATTCAATATATCAATAAAAATGGTGTTGTTGATAGGGAGAGAGACAAACCAATGAAGACTCAATAGCATCCAACAAAATAACACTTTTCTCTCCCCCCTAAAAGCTCAATCTAATCTCCTAAAAAGTAATCTAAAAAGGCTGCAAAAAGTTCTGAAAAGGCTCTCTAAACTAGGTTAAAAACTGGGGTTAAATACCCCCCAAAATCGCCGAAAAAACTGTGACGAAAATGCCCCTGCACAGCCTCAAAATCGCAGTTTATGCTACAGGCAGCACGGCTCACTCGGCCGAGTGACAAATGTCATTCGGCCGAGTGACAAACCCTGACAAATTCCAGTAAGTTCAGACTTTTGGGGGTCGGCTCCTCGGGAGTCACTCGGCCGAGTGACTTTCTTTGCTTCGGCCGAGGGGACTTCTTCACTCGGCAGAGTCGGAACTCGGTAGTCGACTGACAATTTACAGTAAGTCTGGACTTTTTGTTGCCGTCGTCTTGATGCCACTTGGGCGAGTGGTGTCTCCGTGGTTCGGCCGAGTGGGCTGGCGATGCTCGCCCGAGTGCACGCTGATACTCTATCTTCTGCGTGTCCGGTCTGGCCGGCCGAGTGGTCTCTCGATGGTCGGCCGAGTGACTCATTCACTTGGCCGAGTGACATGCTCAAAATGCCCAATCTTCGTATTTTGCTCCCTCGTCACTCCTACGACGTTCTTTCTTCTTCCACTCCTCTCCAATAGCAAAATTCCCCTCGAAGGAGTCAAGGGTGACACTCCGGAGTGGGTGCATCTCAGGATCACTCCAAATCGCTCGAAATCTCCTAAAATTCGACAAAAACAAGAAATCGTGAAAAGCATCGCAATATTGCCGAAAAATCGTGAAAAGCGCGATTCGAGCGATCAAATGGCATGCAAAAATGCAGAAAAAAGGTGTAAAATATGGAGTGATCAGTAGGCCCACAGCTCCGCGAATGCTTGGGTACAGGAGTCGTCCCATTCGACCGCCTTTCTTGTGCCTTTCTACACGACGAGAGCCCGTCGCAAGATTCTAAAGAACAGGAGCGATCTCTCGACGGACTTTGATAGGAACCTTCCAAGTGCGGCGATCCTCCCGTTCAACCTGTGTAGGTCTCTAATTGTCCGAGGTGCGCTCGTGTTGACGAGGGCTAATATTTTGTCGGGGTTCGCCTCGATCCCTCGCTTCATAATCATGAAGCCTAGGAACTTCCCTGATTGAATGCCAAATATGCACTTCACCGAGTTGAGGCTCAAGTTGTAGGGGTGCACTTTCTGGAAGGTCTCCTGCAAAAACTTGACTGACCAAAATGTTGCAGTTATATTCCCAAGTATAGGAAGTCGGTCAAGTAGTAAACCTGGTGAGTCCATGGTCGTATTCCTCAGAGATAAACTAATCTACAAGTTTTACAATCTGAAACTTGCTTGGAAATGATTTAATGAAGTATGAACCACCCTTTGAAGGTGAATTTTTGGTTGGGTTTTTTATTTGAGGTAAAACGTTTACGAAAAATAATGTGAAAAAGTAATACGGTAAAATGTGTGTGTGTGTGTTGTGTTTTCGTTAGTGTTGTATGGTATCATGGTAATCATTCATGGATGACTCAATCCCTTATCCATGCCATGGTATGGGGATCGGATGATTTAACTTTGAAAGAACGGTGATTTTTAGCAAATTACATTAACGTTGAATCGGTCATTTTTCTAAACAATAACGTATAAGTAGATGAACCTTACGGTTCATCACCCTTCTTGGGCCCCTCTACAGATTTGTGCACGTAGACGATGCATCGCAGCATGTCATCCTAAGCGGATTCCTCTCGGATAGCGCGAAATTAAATAAAATAGCGAAAAACGACATTTTCAACATTTTCGATTAATACAAGTGATATGAAGACATGAAACATGAAACCCATCAATACAAACTACTACACAACACACTCACAAGATTTTTAGCTAGCCGTGGTAATAAAAACAGCAAATATTATTAATACAAATATCATTTGATTACAAACTCTAATATAAAACTAATAAAAACAAAGAAAAGTGGAGAGTTTTCACCCAAAACAAAGCCAAAATGAAGTCAAAACGATGCCAAAACTTCTCCAAACTTCTCCTATAGCTGCTTCAACTCTTTTGGAATTTGGAGGAGAAGCTCCCAAAACTTGTTTCACTCAAAACTGAGATTAGATGCCAAAGATATGAGCAAAAGACCCCTTTTTATAGGAATTTAGGGCTTATTGTGCTTGCGGGTCTGCGGGTTGCAAAATCGCAGCCCATCCACATCAGTCAAACAAGGTGGGCTCAGCCCGTGACTTAAATGCGGGCGGTGACCGCGTTGTCTGGTGGGCGCCGCCCGCCCGCCCGCCAATTCGGACCGGGGCGGGTCCAGGTCCGACCCGCCCTATTGGGCGGTAAATTTAACCGCCCGCATTGTCGGAAGCAATTTCCACCTGCAACGCGGGCCTACTGACGCCAGCTTCAGTAGATTGCTGACGTCAGCTGGCATCAACAGTAATTTTTTTATTTTTTAAAAAACCCTATTTTACACCTTTACTGGGCCTTTTTAATCCCAAAAATTGCTCTGACTTTCGAAAAATATGGAAAAATAGCCGTTGGATTCGGAATATTGCAAGCTTTACCTGAAAAATTAAATGGAGACAAAATTAGGCCAAAATGGTATTTTGCGTATAAGCAAGCGATAAACTCTAAATTTAAATGATCTTTCAATAATACACTTATTAGAGACCAAATAGATATTAAATATACGCAAAATACAATCAAATGAGGGGGTAATAAACGCAATATTCTTCCAGAATCACACCCCCCCAACTAGCTTTTTACTAGTCTCTTAGCAAAATAAGCGAATATTCCAAAAATATGTCATACACCCCAAAGTATGAATTAAGAATAATATTACCCAACAAAGTTCAATAACTATCATGGGGTTTTCATGGACTAAAGCAAAATTTTACAATTTTATATCAATCCACACATATTAAGTATCGCACAAATGCAATTATTTAATCAAAAGGTAATCACGTGTCCTAGGATGTAAATTTCCTAGGATTAGGCCAACACAACATCCAATTCATAAGATCATGATCTTGAATCTACTCAAAATATCTCTTCTCTCTTTTTTTTTCTTTTTTGTTTTTTATAAATATTTTAGAGCAATCCATGTAACGAGCGTTAAGTCAATGACTCCCAAACCAGACGGTCTTAGGGCATTAGGTTTTGAAAAACCCCCTCAGACTTAATAACTCGGAATGTCAAAAGATTATTATGCACTTTCCCATACTTTATTTTTTGGCGCGAATCCCCATGCTTCCGGAGGCTCGGTGCATTTTATTCACTCTTTTTTTGCTTTTCTTTGTCTCTTTTTTTAACATGAGACATGTTTGAGTAAAATTCTTCATCATCTACTAATCAGCAAGCTTGTGTATGTGGTTGGCCTTTATCCTGAGAATTTATAACCTTCTTCACATACTTACCAATTCATAAACGCATACGTGGCATGTGGTTGCCTGACATGCGTTTATGTTTTATATATTCATGCACGTCTTCTCCATCGTTTTCTGTCGATTTTCGTTATTTCGTATCCGATTCTTTGTGTTTTTAGTTTCTTTTTACTTTCGTTGAGTTTATGTGCATTTGCAGGACAGTGCTAGCGCATGGGACATATATCTCGGAGCAACGAGAAGTGTCACACGAGATCCCGAGAACCATTCGTCAAAAATAACTATGTATCAGCTCTCAACTGATCGGGTGAAACAGCCACCCGATCGGGTCATGCAGTCTGTGTCAGTGCTGAAGAAGAGACCATTCCACCTGATCAGTTCAGTGATCGGGTTGATGTATGACAGTGTGCAGTTTTGAAGGCCAAAGCTCACCTGGTCAGTTGACTTGTTAACCGATCGGGTCATGTATTGTGACCCGATCTGGTCAACACTTTCAACCGATCGGGTCAGCTGTTGCTGCTTCCCAAGCTCAAGAAACCCAAGACTCACCCAATCGGTTCAGTGATCGGGTGAGATTTATCAGAGTTGAATACATATTCTTCCATCGTTTCACCCGATCGGGTGAAATCTCAACCAATCGGGTGAGTGTCTGTTTTTGTCTTTTTGTGGGAATATTCCCTGGCATCTTGCCCACTTGTATAAATAGTGCTAGGTTTTTCCAGAAATGCAGTCCCCACTTTAAAGCTATTTTTAGGGATTTTTCAGCTCCTTCTATTAAACTCTTAGTGTAAGTTCTTTGATCATTTTCATATTTCGATATTATGTTTATGCTTCTATTTTCTATGGTGAACAATTGCTTGATTTCAATTCTTATGGCTGTATCTTCTGTTTTTGCATTTGCTACCATGTTTAGTGAGTAGTTCTTCAATCTAGGACATTGGTGAAAGCCCCTTCGTGGGTTCTTCCTAAAACAGCCATAGGTCCAGGGATCCGATTGGATCTAGGGATTTTGATGGTTACGTGTGGGCATTCCATTGTCAGCGGCGGGAAAAAGACTGCCTTTGACCATTGGGCCAAGAGGAAATAAAACGAAAGTTTGATTTTCTAGCCATAGCTCACCCCCTAGCGTTGACATTGAGTCATTGCACGTGGGAACGGCTTGGACGAAATGTTGGTAGTAATCGTTGCGATCTTAGTGCTCCCGGAGTCGGATGGTGTTGGACATGGGAATGCCCCCCGTCCGAAGCCGGGTAGACCTAGCGTATAATCCTGGGCATCAACCGGAATATCGGGCCCATGGGACGCCAGGTATCACTTTTAGAGGCAACGTCTCACCGCCAAACCCTAGCATTCGGTCATATTCCTATCCTTCGACCGTAATAGTGAGAACCCATGATTAAGTCAGAAGCCAAAGTCCTAGGTTACTTTTTTACCTTTTACATCTTTTCTATTAGTTTACAATTATAACAACCAATCGAGAATAGGCTAGCTCATCCACTTAGTGATCCGGTTCCTGAATGTTTGCAAGTACAACACACGCCTCCCCGTAATCGACCCCCAAGCCACACTTCGACACCGTGCGCTTGCGGTTTATAAATTCTAATTCTAGTATCCCCGTCCCGGTTTGCGTGTCAAACGGGCGGCCGGTCAAGCTCTATGGTGCCGTTGCCATGGAGGCAACGTGCTTGTTACACTTAAGACCTTGTTATCCTTGAGACTAGCTCACATCCTCACCCCATGATCATTTTCACATTCTACACCTATTTAATTTTGCTTGGATATATTGTACATATTCATTATAGGGGGGTTGGTAGACTATGTCTCCATGCCGTCGTCGACATTCTTATTTCTCCATTCCTACAACTTGCGCTATTAACGTGTTCTCTATTGTTGTAGTTCTCTTTCTCTCCTATTTCTTGCAGGTTTTCTACTCTAGTGCAAGAATGTCGTGTGCCGTTTCATATGATATCTGGGCACATGCATGCCACGCCAGCTATTTGGTCCAGTATCTCGCAGAATCTTTAATCACCCCGAGCATCCAATCTTTCCTGGCAGCTGCAGTGGACAATCAAAAGAGGAATCATGATATTCAACAGCATCCCGATACGACAGTCTTTTCCCCTTCTGATGCTACGGTGATTATTGACATACCCAATACCGACTTCAGTGATGGTGATCTACACATTGATTGAGTGATTTGTCTGAAGGATTTTCTGGCAGGACTTGTTAAGTGCCGTCAGTAGGAATCTATCTTTTCCTTGCAGTGCTCTACAGGGCACCCTGGAGTTGAGGATCATGATGGAATTGGAGGAGGTGGTGGAGAGCTATCTACTATTGAGAATTGCTTTCATGTTGAAGCTTTTCTGCCCGATAGTTATCATACGCATGAGATGGAACCAGAGCCTTCCTCCATGGTCTCCTCCTCACTTTGCAAAGCTTCGTCCTGTGGACCGACAGTTAAAAGTGAAATTTCGGATGTTAGCATCCCGGAGACCCGGACAGAGGCTCTTTAATTGGAGGATACACAGTTTGAAAAATATGTATCAGGACCACCCGAAGTCGAGCTGAAGGAGCTACCTCCGGGATTGAGGTATGAGTATTTGGGGAAGGATTCGACGCAGCCAATCATTGTGAACTCCTCGCTACCCAAAGACCAGATGGCCAAACTTCTTGATGTTCTGAATAGATTTAAGAATGTTTTTGGGTATGTCATTGAGAACTTGAAGGGAGTAAGCTTGGGGCTTTGATCGCATAGGATATTTCTTGAAGATGAGCAAGCCACTTCCATTGAGCCACAACGAAGATTGAACCCCATTATGATGAAATAGTTAAGAAGGAGCTTGTTAGACTTCTCCGGGCCAGGATTATCTATCCTATTTCCGACAGTCGTTGGGTTAGCCCGGTACATGTTATGCCCAAGAAGGGAGGAATGATAGTCATTCGTAACGAGAAAAATGAGCTTATGCCTACAAGGACAATCACCGGATATCGGATGTTCATCGATTACCGGAAATTAAACAAAGCTACGAGGAAAGATCATTATCCTCTCCCTTTTATTGATCAAATGCTTCAAAGATTGGCCAAGCACAACTATTTTTGCTTCATGGATGAATACTCCGGTTTCCTGCAAATTTCCATCCACCATGATGACCAAGAGAAGACCACTTTTACATGTCCGTTTGGGACGTATGCTTATAGGATGATGCCGTTTGGGCTTTGCAATGCCCCGGCCACCTTTCAAAGATTGATGTCTGTAATTTTCTCCGATTTCTCCCAGGACATAATGGAGGTCTTCATGGATGATTTTTCTGTTTATGGAACGGATTTCGACTCGTGTCTGCACAACATAGCTAAAGCCCTGCAAATAAGCCAAGATAAAGGGCTAGTTCTAAATTGGGAGAAGTGCCACTTTATGGTACAAGAAGGAGTCGTGTTTGTAATGCCCTGCTAAGCTACTGCACAAGTACTAGAGGGGTGTAAATAGTACTTTAAAATAATTAAGAGGCTAATTCCTAATTACCTTGCAAACTCTACCAATTAATACGGAAATGCAGAATAGTAAATAATCGACAACAAATAAACAATCGCAAACAAACGATATTACTGGGTTCGGATCCACCCAAGTCTCCCCGACGTGTTCCCAGTGATCCTACGTCCCAACCACCCGGATCCCCTCTGGATACTTGAGTTAGAAACCCTAACTCAAGATTTCCACTATGAAATACTTGTGAAGAACCCTCACCAAGTCAAATCATACACAAATTAATTTGTGACTCCCACAACCCGGGATCACAAACACAACTCTCACAACCGAGAGTTAAACACTTACAAAATGAAAGTAAATGAAATAGAACTTCTTACCGACAAAATACCTATGCCTTGAGTATACTTACGAATTAGGGCAAGGATGATTTTGAGGAAGAAGAAGGCACCAAACCCTAGCTCCAAGATGTAGATCAGCGATGGAGAGCTATGGGGTTGTTGGTGACCTAGGATCAAGCACTTGGCTTGGAAGGCTCTCAATCAATGAATCTCTCTTTTGAAATGAATGAGGAAGAGATTCTTGAGAGGGAAATGAATGAGCTTTAAATGAGATGATAGCTTTCTCTTTGATCTCTAAACTTCTCCAATAATCAGCCTTGAGTGCAATGAATGCAGCTCAACAAGTATATATATGTTAGAGGAAAGAGAGAGAGAAACTTTTCAATTAAAGCTCCAACGGCTCTATTCTGAACCCAACTAGTCGGTCAAAGAACAACCACTGACCGACTAGTTCATCAACTAGTCGGTCGGTTAATCAACGTAGACAGACTAATGAGTGAACAGGGAATAGGTTGAAGTTCAGACAAAAGGAACTAGTCGGTCCAAGAAGAGTAGTTGACCGACTAGTTTCACAACTAGTCGGTCGGTTACTCAACTGAGACCGACTAGGAGATAAAACTGAAGTCTAAGCACAAATTGATTTAGTCAGTCCAAGAACAAATATTGACCGACTAGTTCATCAACTAGTCGGTCACCAAATATGCATAGACCGACTAACGATAAACAGTAAGTCAGGTGAAAATTGGCATGTACATTAAAGCTAAACTAGTCGGTCTAAGAAGGAAAGTTGACCGACTAGTTCATCAACTAGTCGGTCGATCAATGAACACAGACCGACTAATTATAAACAGTAGCTCAGGCTCAAATTGGCATGTACAGGGAAAGCTTAACTAGTCGGTCTAAGAAGCATCACTGACCGACTAGTTCACAAACTAGTCGGTCGGTGAGTCAACGTAGACCCACTAACTGTAAACAGTAAAGAGCTATGATTTGAGAAAGCAAACTAGTCGTTCCAAGAAGGATTGCCGACCGACTAGATCACCATCTAGTCGGTTGGTTCTTCTTCTTGAACCAACTAACATGCACAAGAAATCGCGAAACGAAGCGCGATGCTTCGTGAAAGTTAGTATGGACTTCTACTAAGATCCTATGTCTAAGATAGGAGCGTTATGAAGATAAAAACGTAAGACCTACTCAAGGCTTAACATTCTACGGAACGAAGCTAAAAGACTATAAATAAACAATGACGAACCATCTTCGAAAGCTTCGATCCGAATCTTCATGACTTCTAAAATGGTCCAAAAGCTTCAACGAAGCTTTAGGCATACGATCACATGCTTTGAGAAGTCTCGAGACGTCGCTTTGGATGTTCAAGTGAATTTGGCGACGATCTCCATAACTGCGCTCACAAATTGTTAGTTCACAATATTTATGTTTGTTCATCATCCAAAACCAAATCCGGGGAGTCCAATATCCAACATTCTCCCCTTTTTTGGTGATGACAAACCAACATAAATAATAATTAAAAATAATGAATCAAACGTAATTTACTTACTCCCCCTGCATTGATGACACGTTAATTCCAAAATTAATAATAATAATACGCATCAAGCAGACGAGTAAAGTATAAAAATGAGAATCCATTATTGAAATATCGGATTTGGGATCCAATTTTTATATCTTAACTCCCCCTGAATCTAACACATCAAATTAGATTCTTGGAAAAATGCTTAAATTATCATTTAGCGCACATGTCATTATTATATCTCTCCCCCTTTGGCATTAGCAAAAAAAGATTGGGAGGAGATCAACGACAATAACAATGGCTTCAAATAAAAGCATGGGAGTCGTAGAATATGGATACGGTCCAAATGACACCAAAGAAAAATATGAATTAAATCAAGCGTGTCAATGAGACCAAAGTCGAAAAACGATAAATAAAATCATCAAAACTCAAATTAATTTTACGAATTGAGTTATGGAATATACTCTCCAATATCAACATTCTTGGTTAATTTAGTGCATGGAAAACAATTCTATGTTTTCATAAAATGAATTCTATTTAACCAAGTTAATATCGTCGAGCGACGAAATCAAACATCAGAGACATATAAAAAGTTAAATGTGCACAAGATAATGAAATGTCAACATCGATGTATATATATATATATAAAGCATGAGTACATCAAAAGATACATCCGTCAACATACAAAATCTGATCCCACGATCGAAGCACAAAAGATACAACAGCATATCACACATATATCATCATCAGAGTACACCAAAATATATGAAGATACAACAAAATACATCAAAATGACAAAATCATCCAGAACCACAAACCACACTATATCTTACCCAATCTCTCTCACAAAAAGATACCTCATCTAAAGTACACAAGGAGAGTCCTCAGAGAAACTCAGGAGGAAGCGGGAGGATCTGAAGCAACAACAGGCTCAACAGGAGTGGAGGTGGTCATCGGGTCATCAGTAGTGTCCACATGAGCGACGGAAGTGGTAACTGTTGGATATGGAAGACGTTTGTACACCCTTGTGGGGGATGTACGAGGGATTACGGACCTCGAACGTCGCGCACACGAAGTCATGTGCAAAGGGAATCTGTTCCCTTGCGGAGAGGATCTCTGTATGAGCGGGAAAGTCGCATTATATATGCATAAGTGCATGCGACATATGGCTAATAAAGGGGGAATATCTTAAGCTTATGTTGTACCATGCATATGGTACAACTTAAGCTTATATTGTGCCATGTATCATGGTACACCTTAATTAAGTTGTTCCAAAGGAACAACTTACCCTAAAATAACTACCTTGGGGGCTATAAATAAGACCCAAGGGTAGCCATTTTCCTTACACTTTTTGCATGAAATTCATGCATGCATCTTCTTCATAGCGAAGCTCTGCAGAAATATTTCCTCTCCCTCCATCCAAGTTCTTAATCTAAAATAGAGATTTAGACTGTGGATTAGTAGCCTTACTCCGTTCGTGAGTAGACTCGATCCGTCGTGGCGAATCCGAAGGCGAAGTTCGTAGACTACCGTGCCGCGTACGCAAGCGTAAGTCTAAACTTCATATTATCGATCCTAACTCTGTTTTGGACAGGATCCTTCATTGGTATCGGAGCCATATGGGTTCGCCCCGGTCAATCCACCGCCCCGTCGAAACTACGAACGAGTCGTTGTCTTTTTCACGAATGGGTCTCCTACTATTACGGATATAGTAGGAACGCTTCGTGACGGAGAGAACGCAGCGGTTGTTCTTTTCACGTTAGGGTCTCCTATCATTAAGGATATGGTAGGAACTCTCCGTGACGGGAAGAACCGACCGTTCAAGTAGTACGTTATTCATTTTTGGCACACGGCCATTAAGAGATAACTAATTTCTTCGACGAACGGGTGCTTCATCGAGGAAGATGATGGAAGTTATTTCCATCGGGTAAGAGGAAAATTTGGTGCATGTGCACCATGGCCAAATGGGCCATGAAGGCCATGCACCCCCTCTCCCCATGCGGAGGGGGTTGGCCACGGCCAATAACCACCGGCGACCACCACATCAAGGGGGAGGAGAAAGTGCGGCAACCCCATTCAAAGGGGGTGGCCGGCCATGGCCAAAGGGGCCATGGCCGGCCAACGCCGAAAGGCCTTGACCATGGCCGGACATGGCCAAGCCATGACCGGCCATGGCCAGGCCGGCAGTGGCCGGCAAAGGCCGGGCCGGCAGTGGCCGGCCTTGGCCAAGGGCCTGCCGGCCAGGCCGGCCCTGGCAGTGGCCAGGGCCGGCGCCCTGGCCACTGCCATGGCCAGGCCGGCCCTGGCAGTGGCCAGGGCCGGCGCCCTGGCCACTGCCATGGCCAGGCCGGCCCTGGCAGTGGCCAGGGCTGGCCTGCCGGCCCTGGCAGAGGCCAGGGCCGGCGCCCTGGCCTCAGGCCAGGGCCTGGCCGAGGCCAGGGCAGGAGCCCTGGCCCCGGCCAGCGGCCAGGCCGCCCTGGCAAGAGGCCAGGGCAGCGCCCTGGCCTCAGGCCAGGGCCTGGCCGAGGCCAGGGCAGGAGCCCTGGCCCCGGCCAGTGGCCTAGCCGGCCGGCCCTGGCAGAGGCCAGGGCCTGGCCGGCCCTGGCCGAGGAGGGCAGGCCCCCTGGCCGGCCAAGGCAGAGGCCCTTGCCGGCCATTGGCCAAGCCCCGGCCAGGGCAGAGGCCCTGGCCGGGAGAAGTTACAGTTCGAATATTGGTCGACCAATTTTGTGTTTTTGGTCGACCAATCTGGCAGAAGGTCTGGGTCGACTGTAAATTTGTCAACTAACCCATACGGGGTGACAAAGGGCATTGGTCAATCTCGAATGTGTCGATTAGCCCATACGGGGCTAACCACAGTGCCGACTAGTTCATACGGGACTAACGTTTTAATGAAGTTTTTAACTTGGGCTCTACTCCTTGAAGATTAGCCATAGTGCTCTACTTCATGCGAGATTAGCCAAGTCATTGTGCTCTACTCTTCGGAGATTAGCCAATGTACTTATGAAATTGTGCTCTACTCCTTGAAGATTAGCCGTAATGCTCTACTTCATGCGAGATTAGCCATGTCATTGTGCTCTACTCTACGGAGATTAGCCAATGAACTTATGACGTTGTGCTCTACTCTACGGAGATTAGCCAATGTATTTTATATTCGTTTTGAAAAATACGTTTTCAAAAACGCTTTTCCGCTGCTAAGTACTATAAGAGTACTAACATTTGATAAAGTGAGGGAGAAATATTGAAAGTTACTCTAGATGGTGATTGGAAACATAGTGACCTTTCCGATTCTAGAGTAACATCTTCAATATTTTTCGAAAGTAACTTATCAAATACTTATTTTCCGCTGCTAGTACTATAAGAGTACTATTGTTTGATAAGTGATGGGGGAATATTGAAAGTTGTTCTAGATGGTGATTGGAATCATAGAGACCTTTTCGATTCTAGAACAACATCTTCAATATTTTTCGAAAGTAACTTATCAAATATAATATAATTCCAAGTGGGATTTGAATTTTTAGAACTATCCAAATGGGATACTCTATTATCATTTCAAGTGGGAGTTATATTTTAAGAATTTTTTATGCAATGTTTTTGATCGAACCTTCGGTTTTGTGTCTTTTGCAGCATTTTAAAAGTAAAATGTCTTCCGCTTCAAAGAATATCGTCGCTGAGTTAAACAAAGGTGAAAAACTCAACGGCGATAATTACAAACTTTGGTCCATTAAGATACAATACGTTTTAGAGGAGCAAGAAGTGCTCGAAACTCTAAAGAACGTAATGATTGAACCCGAGTTGGGCACTACGGCCCAACACCGAAGAGACAAGGAAGCTTTTGATGCTTGGTCTCGGAAGAATAAGATAGCGCGCATTACGTTATTAAGCAGTATGGCTGATGACATAATGTGCATCTTCCGAGAACATGACCTAGCCATGGACATATGGTCCAAGCTAGAGGAGAAGTTCGGTGGCACATCGGTGTCCAAACTTCGCGCCTTAACTATAAAGTTCGATACATATAAGAAACGTCCAGATCATTCCATAGGGAAACATCTGCGACATATGGCGAACCTTATCTCGGAGTTAAAGGACGCAGGTCATGTGCTCACAGATGAGCAACAAATCCAAGCAGTCATACGTTCCCTACCAAATGGGTGGGATCAGATGAAGATGCATCTCACTCATAATGAGAGCATCAAGACCTTCAACGATGTTTCCAAGCACCTCGAATTAGAGGAAGAGCGGCTTGCGGCTGCCAAGCCAGGTGCAGAAGTGCACATGGTTGCTAGTTCCTCACACGGGGGAAAGAAATGTAAAGATCGTTCGAAGTCTTCTAATGAACGTAATAAGCAACCTGAGTCTACCAAGGAACCCAAACATAAGGGTGGACACAAGAAATGGCACAAGAAGAAAGACTTGAAAAGGATCAAGTGCTTCAAGTGCAACAAGCTCGGTCACTATGCTCGTTCGTGTACGAGTGGAAGTGACGAGGTAACTTGTAATACTAGTTACATATGTGTTTCTAGTTCACTATTTCTTGTGGAATCTAATCCATTTTGGGATAATTGATTCAGGTGCCACCGACCACATAGCAAAGGACAGACGGTCCTTCGTGGAGTATCACCGGATACTCAAGGAATGAATTGGATCAATGTAGGAAACAACACACGTGTTGAAGTGAAAGGCGTTGGGACTCGCAAGCTTGTCTTGGACAACGGCCGCACTATCCTACTTCATGATGTTCTCTTCATTCCATATATTCGAAGGAATATTAAAATTGTGGTCAATTTATTGGGTCTTGGTTAATGGTTGGTTCCTTCATGTTTGTAATATGGACCTATTTTTTTGTAATACCTTTATTGGTTCTGGGTTATGTATTTAAAGGATTCATTGTAATAAGTACAATGTATGATTTCTCATTTCCTTATGACAAATTCTTTGACTAATGAGTCTAATATAATTTGTTGGCACTCAAGGCTTGGTCATATTGGACCATCGCGTATGGATAGACTTGCCAAACGTGGCCTTCTATCCAATGTTTCAAAGGTTGAAATGTCGACCTGCGAACATTGCCTTGAAAGGAAATCTTGTCGCAAGCCGTTTGGAACCGGCACAAGGGCCAAGGTTCCATTACCGCTTATCCATTCGGACATATGTTGTCCGATGAATGTCAAGACAAGACGCGGGAGGTCCTATTTCATCACTTTTAATTGATGATTTCACCCGATTCGATCATATCTATTTGATATCCCACAAAAGTGAAAGCACTAAACCTGCTTTAAAAACTATATGAGTTTAGTGGAGAATCAATTAGATCGCAAGATTAAGGTCATGCGAACCGATAGGGGCGGTGAATATCAATCAACAAGTTTAAAGGAACTTTGTGATGAAAAAGGCATAGTACATCAGGTAACTATGCCTTATACTCCTCAACAAATTGGTGTTGCAGAAAGGAGGTATAGGACTTTAATGAAAAATGGTCTGTTCAATGATGGCGCAAGCTAACTTGCCAATCACCTTCTGGGGTGATGCATTATTGACAACCGTTTTCATTTTAAACCGTGTACCCTCGAAATCAGTTAGCTCCACTCCTTATGAGTTGTGGAACCAAAGGTCTCCTAACTTAAACATTTTACCTTGAGTTTGTGCATTCAACGCACATATTTCCTCCCATAAGTATGGCAAACTTGGGCCATGGGGAAGGAAATGTATCTTTAAACGATACGTATTAAACTCCAAAGGTTATGTTTTTGTTAGTCAGGAAGACAATGGTGTGCTAATTGAGTTTGAGTCGAGGGATGTCACTTTCTTGGAAAACGAGTTTCCAAGACAGGGCGAGATAAGTCAGGACTTATCTCTATTTGAGATTTGTGATCAAGAAGGATTACCTCATTCGAGTGGGAGAATTCTTGGTGAAAACGAAAATACTTTTTCCTTCACCAATGGATTATACGAATGACGATTATCCTATTCCATACGGGAACAATGATCCAAGTGGGAGCAATTCTAACAACATTTCAAGTGGGAGTGATATTAGAATTGATCTAAATTCAAGTCAACAAGGACTTGAAGAATCTCAAATATGCCGAATCATGCCCTGCAAATGCCAAATGGATGGAAGCGATAAAGGAGGAATTGAAATCCATGAAAGTTAACCAAGTCTGGGACTTAGTTAACTCACCCAGAGGACATAGAGCAATTGGGAACAAATGGGTTCTCGAGATCAAGCATAAGGCTGATGGCTCTATAGATAGATATAAAGCTCGCCTTGTCGCGAAAGGTTTTACGCAACAGGAAGGGATAGACTACAAAGAAAACTTCTCACCTGTTATGCGTTTTACCTTGATTCGCAATGGTAGCTTGCTTATACCTCGAATTACATCAGATGGATGTAAAGACTGCCTTTCTCAATGGAGAATTGGACGAGGAGATCTATATGGAACAACCAACAGGGTTTGTAAAAGAATGAAACAAACATAAGGTTTGTAAACTTCGTAAGTCCATATATGGTCTTAAATAATCCTCGAGGCAATGGTATATACGATTTCAAGAAGTTGTCTTATCAAATGGATTTTTTCCATGCTTGATGAAGATAACTGAGTATATATCAAGAGGATTAAAAGCAAGTATATTATCATGTATCTATATGTAGATAACATTTTAATAGCCAGAAATGACAAGGGCTTTGTAATGAGTATCAAGGCTTGGCTTTCATCAGTATCTTAGATGAAAGGCATAGGAAAAGCCGCATATATCCTTGGAGTTAAGATTTCAAGGAGTCGTTTGAAGAAACTTCTTTCTCTTTCACAGGAGACTTATATAAAGAAGGTTCTAGAACGATTTAATATGCAGGACTGCAAGTCCATTGATATTCATATAAGCATATGCGATAATTTATATCTGGAATCATGTCCAAAGAACCAAAAGGAAAAGGAAATTATGGAAAAAGTTCCATATTCCAGTGCAGTTGATAGTCTTATGTACACTATGGTGTGTTCGAGACTGGACATCTGTTTTGCCGTTGGAAATGGTAAACTGTTACCAATCCAACCCAGGGCAAGAACACTGGAAAGCGGTTAAGAGGATAATGCAGTATCTTAAAGGAACTGCAGATTTGCAAAAGACTATGATAAAACCAAGAAGGTAGACATAAGGTACATATCTACGCATGAGATGATAGAGGATCAACTTACGAAAGCGATCCCCAGAAATGTGTTTTATAAACACTTATCATCTCAAGGATTGCGTATGGGCTGAGTTGTACCAAATATATATTCCCATGTCTAAGAAATGATCAAAATTAATAAAAGAATAAGTTCTTTTTCCAACATTGCATATGAATTTCTTAAGAAATGTTTGTGTACATTTTGAAATCTCAGCTGAATTGTGTGTATGTCGGACAGATTAAGGTTGGCTCTCTCACATGAGCAACCGCCTTATCTTATCAGATGGATAAGATAGAGATGAGACTAGTTTAAAGTCAAAATCATTAGACGAATGATTTAGAGTCATGACTTTAACAAGATAGTCGAATGAAAGATCTGCATCATATGGATGCTTACAAAAGATCCGAGATCTGTATCACAAGGATATAAAGATCTCATTGGATTTTTTAATCCTATCTGTCTTATGCAGGATGAGAGTCCGGGAATATTTCCTGAGTAGTAAGGGGACTCAAAAGATAGGCACTGTGGTGTCTGATCTTTCATCCGTACAACATCATTAAGACATACTCTCCCTGGGAAAGGAGTGATGTTGTAATACGTGTTCATACCACGTATGCATTTCGACCACTGAGTTAGTAGCAATATTGTTTGCTATTATGTGAGACTCAAAGGCCATACGGGTCTTAACTCTTACCCTCAAGGACTCCAATTGGTTCCTTTAGATTTGACGAGATGATCGCTATCTTAGCGTGTTATTAATGGGCTATGGTAATTCGGCTCGGCGGGGCACGTTAGAAAAGCGAATCAAGTCAAGATCATAAGGTTCGCAAGAAGAGGAAGATTGATTTCATATTCGCATTTGGACTTTAATGATTCAAAGCTGGCCAGCCAATTGTAATCCAGATGGGATTAAATTGTTGAATATAAAGTACAAGAAATGTGAAGAAATAATCTAGGGTAAAGCATGCGTTGAACTACTCAACTTTGCACCTTCGAGGTCGTTGTGTATCTCTAACAAGTGCACAACAACAGACTCTACGCGCATGACGGTCGCACGGTCTATTTCTCGGTATGATAGATGAAAGAACTAAGGGAAAGACGTTCTCTTACAATCCCCTCAAGTGTGAGTGGGAGATGTTGGATATGGAAGACGTTTGTACACCCTTGTGGGGGATGTACGAGGGATTACGGACCTCGAACGTCGCGCACACGAAGTCATGTGCAAAGGGAATCTGTTCCCTTGCGGAGAGGATCTCTGTATGAGCGGGAAAGTCGCATTATATATGCATAAGTGCATGCGACATATGGCTAATAAAGGGGGAATATCTTAAGCTTATGTTGTACCATGCATATGGTACAACTTAAGCTTATATTGTGCCATGTATCATGGTACACCTTAATTAAGTTGTTCCAAAGGAACAACTTACCCTAAAATAACTACCTTGGGGGCTATAAATAAGACCCAAGGGTAGCCATTTTCCTTACACTTTTTGCATGAAATTCATGCATGCATCTTCTTCATAGCGAAGCTCTGCAGAAATATTTCCTCTCCCTCCATCCAAGTTCTTAATCTAAAATAGAGATTTAGATTGTGGATTAGTAGCCTTACTCCGTTCGTGAGTAGACTCGATCCGTCGTGGCGAATCCGAAGGCGAAGTTCGTAGACTACCGTGCCGCGTACGCAAGCGTAAGTCTAAACTTCATATTATCGATCCTAACTCTGTTTTGGACAGGATCCTTCAGTAACCTCTGGAGCAGCAACAGTAGTGGCCTCGGGAGCACCAGTCGGAGCATCCACCGCAGGAGCGGTGGCAACAGGTGTGCTCTCGGGGACACCAGCAGACGAAGCAGCAGCAGCATCACCAGAAGTGCCCTCGGGGGCATGAGTGGAAGCACGAACGAGCTCCTCAATCTCCTCGTCATCCAACTCCTCCTCGTCAGAGACTGATGGAGGGATCTCAATACCAATGTGACGAGCTATACGAGATAAAATCTCCTCGGTACGAGCGTAACGAGACTCCACACGTCAAATAGACCGTGCGAGCTCGTCAAGAGTGGTAGACGGAGCAACTGAGGCAGAAGCAGAGGCAGACGCTGAAGGTGTCATCCTCTGAATGTGACGGAGCGCCGTAAGAGACTTCTTGACGGCCGTCGCGTTCAGGGGAGGAACAAGTGGATGCTCATCGTCAGGAGGAAGTGTGACACAGAAGTGGCGAAACACGAGGGTCAACAAGCACGGGAACGGGATATGAGCCGACTTCGTGGACTTGCGAATACACTCGAAAGAATCCATCTTATCGAGTATAATCCGAGCCCAGTTAATCGAGCTCCCCATAAAGATGGCATAGATCAACTTCAAGAAAGGCTGGGACGGCAAAGAGGAGGAGCCGTACTTGGGAAGCAAGCACGACTTCAGAATCAAATTCAGTACTCAGGTATTTGGCTTGAAAGACTTGGAGGGAACGCCAATCATGGCGGGAGGAATCTCATGGAAAATCTGAGAAAGCACGACCTGATCAAGTGAAGAGATATCAGCAACAGAAATGTCAGACGGTAGAAGGCCAGGCGAGGAGATACACAAAACCTCTCCTAAGATTTCTGCCGTGAGGACTATCGGAGTCCCTAAAACAGTCGTCTCAATCGAGTTGGACTCGTCGTACTGACTACGAATCCTATTGGCATAGAAGAGCTTCACTAGGCGAGGGTAGGGGTGAGGATTCGCCTTAGGGTCATATCGAAGGTAATCGAGAAGACCGAAAGACGACAGAAGATCTGTGAGGCCAAGGAAGTCACTAAACTGAACGAAATTCTCCAGAAGCAGCGGGCAGTGTTCGATACGGTTGTAAGCTGCGAGACACATAGGGTCGTCGCGACTCAAAGAAATATCGACGCCGCCAACCGGCATCGGAGCCTTTCCCTTAGGCTTACGAGTGGAAGAACGAGGACGTGAACTAGACATAGGCTGATCCCTAGGAGGTGTAGGATCCCTATGGGTCTCGGTCTCGGGAATATACTCGGTGTCGAAATCTGAAGCACCGGGTGGAGTGGGAGCACGAAAAGTCACCGGCTTAGGCTTGGGCTGAGATTGGGCACGGGGTTTCGAAGTCGCCGTCCTCTTACGCTTAATAGGAGGCGAAGACGAAGAGGGTTGGGTGGTCTTCGAACGGCGTCTAGGAGGGGTTCGCATAGGTTGATCAGGAGCCGTAGGGGATGGTTCTACAGTCATCGGCGAAGGACTCAAAGGACGGATAGGGATGCATGTACAGGCCATAAGCACGGCACGACACGACGCAATCAACACAATGAAGCAAAGATCGCAAACCCTAGAGAACTAAACCCTAGCCGAAACCCTAAGTCGAAATAGATACAACCCTAGCCGAAATTGAAACAAACCCTAAGCCTAGGAGCTAAGAAACTAACCCTAGATAGCTAGGAGAGGGAGGAGGATCACCTAGGAGGAGAGGTCAACGGACGGCGACGGTGGGTTTGGCCGGAGATTGATCGGAGAGGGAGGAAGATCAAGCGGGTTATCGAGCTGGAGAGAGTTTTTGATCGACTGGAAGTGAAAGAAATCGACTGGATGGAGTTTTAATCGATCGAAATGTGAAAAGACGGAATAGCCCCTGGCACAATTAGTCGGTCACAGTTCAAGCACTGACCGACTAGATCACGATCTAGTCGGTCGGTCAATGAGCTTGAACCGACTAGTTGTAAACAGTAACTGAAGCCAAATTTCCTGACAAGATTTAGTCGGTCTAAGCTCATTCACTGACCGACTAGAACTGAATCTAGTCGGTCGGCCAATGAACTTTGACCGACTAAGAGAGTCCAAAAATTGAAAATTTTGAAATTTGATTTCTCTCCTAATCGCACTTGGACGAAACATCGAAATACTCTCATTAATCATTATACTACCCCCATTAAACATCGAAAATCTGAAATTTGACGTTTACGCACAAATCGAGCGAAAATTCCGAAAATTCAACAAAAATGCAGAAACATTTCAATTAATCTAGCATGAGCAAATATAAAGAAATTGAATAGCATGCAAGATTATTGAATAAAAATGAATCCTAAATCTCGGATTCACCCATAATCCCCAATTCTCGACGTAACCGCACAAAGGAGTCTTCCTTTAGGGGTTTCGTGAAAATATCGGCGATTTGCTTCTGGGTATCAACGTACACTAATATGATGTCCTTTTTAGCAACATGATCATCTAAGAAATGGTGTCGGACATCTATGTGTTTAGAACGGGAATGGTGTACCGGGTTCTTGGAGAGACAAATTGCACTTTGGTTGTCAACCATGATAGGGCAAGTATCACAGTTTATACCAAAGTCTTTAAGTGTGTGTCTCATCCAAAGAACTTGAGCACACGCGACACCGGCGGCAATATATTCCGCCTCGGTGGTTGAAAGTGATACGGAATTCTTCTTCTTGGAAAACCAAGAGACAAGAGAATTTCCTTTGTATCCCGCATAATCTGCGTCACTATATGAGATTAACTCATACGTGCTAGATTTTGGATAAAGTAATCCAAAATCAAGTGTGTAACTTAAATAACGGAAAATACGCTTTACCGCTACTAAGTGAGACTCCTTAGGTTGAGACTGATAACGAGCACATACACATACGACAAACATAATATCGGGCCTACATGCGGTAAGATAAAGTAAACTACCTATCATACCTCGATATAGACGAATGTCTACATCTTTTCCGCCCGCATCTTTATCAAGATGTGTAGTTGTGCTCATCGGAGTCTTTTTCCCGGAGGCATTCTCCATTCCAAATCGCTTAAGCAACTCCACCGTATACTTCGTTTGGTGGATGAAGATTGCATCGTTCATTTGGCGAATTTGGAGACCTAAGAAATATTTGAGCTCACCCATGTGGCTCATCTCAAATTGATCCTTCATCACATTAGAAAACTCTTCGCAAAGAGCAAAGTTAGTAGCACCGAAAATGATATCATCAACATAAATTTGAACTAAAATTATATCATTATTCGAATACTTAACAAATAATGTGGAATCAACTTCTCCCATTTTAAATCCTAAATCCAAAAGAAAATTCTTTAGACGGTCATACCAAGCTCAAGGAGCTTGTCTCAAACCGTAAAGAGCTTTCTTAAGTTTAAAAACATGATTTGGAAATTTTTCATTTATAAAACCCGGTGGTTGAGAAACATAAACTTCCTAAACAACATCTCCGTTTAAAAACGCACTTTTTACATCCATTTGAAATAATTTAAAATCCTTATGGCATGCAAAAGATAATAGTAATCTAATTGATTCTAATCTAGCTACCGGAGCAAAGGATTCTTCGAAATCGATACCTTCCTCTTGTCGATAGCCTTGAGCTACTAACCGAGCTTTGTTCCGGACGACGACTTGGTTTTCGTCGGTCTTGTTCTTGAAGATCCACTTTGTCCCTATGACGGTGTGGTTCTTCGATGGCAATGGAACAAGCTCCCAAACCTCATTCCTCTCGAATTGAATGAGTTCCTCTTCCATGGCAAGGATCCAAGCGCTATCTTCACATGCTTCATTAACATTCTTTGGCTCTATCGAGGAGGCAAAGGCACAATGAGCGAAGTGGTTGACTTGAGATCGCGTCTTGACACTATCATGGATATTGCCAATGACTTGCTCATGAGGATGGTCACGAACGGTATGAAGCCGTTTGGGAATTCCTTGATCACTAGGAACATTCTCAACAACTTCATTAGTCGGGTTAGTATCAATAGAATCAATAGAATTAATAGAGTTAGAATTACCAATTGAATCACATAAGACATCCATAGAGTCATCATCATTAGTAATTCTCGTTGGAACAAATCCTTCATTAAATGAAACATGAAGCGATTCCTCGATCGTTGAGGTTCGTTTGTTGTATATCCGGTAGGCTTTGCTACGTGAGGAATACCCAACAAAAATCCCCTCATCGGATCTTGGATCAAATTTGTCCAAACTACCATACGTGTTCTTAATAAAACATTTTGAACCAAAAACACGAAAATGTTTAACTTGAGGCAACCTACCAAACAACAATTCATAACAAGTTTGTTTAGTGCCGGGCCTCAAAAGTATTCTATTAAACACATAACAAGCGGTGTGTACCGCTTCCGCCCAAAATTAATGGCCAAGTTGGCTATCATCAAGCATAGTGCGAGCACACTCCACTCGCGTCCTATTCTTTCTCTCAACAACACCATTTTGAGGAGGTGCGCGAGGGAATGAAAAGGTGTGTGTAATACCAACTTCATCACAAAATGTCTCAAAAGACTCATTCTCAAATTCACCTCCATGATCACTACGAATAGTGACAATGGTGGTTCCTAAGAGATTTTGTACTTTCTTAACAAAAATTGTGAAGTTTTCAAAAGCTTCATTTTTATTACATAATGAAAATACCCAAGTAAACCTAGAAAAGTCATCAACGATGACAAGTCCATATCGTGCATTTCCTAATGAAGCAACTCTAGTTGGCCCAAATAAATCTAGATGTAATAGCTCTAGTGGCCGCTTAGAAGAAATGCTTTTCTTAGGTTTAAACGACGATTTTGGAAGCTTGCCTCGTTGACACGAGTCACAAAAACTTTTCTTTTGAAAGACTAGCTTAGGGACGCCTCTAATAGAGTTTAACTTGGAAAGCTTAAATAGTGTTCCAAAGTTCACATGACCAAAACGTCGATGCCATAAGTGTTGTTCACTTGTGTTGGCAATAAGACATTGTTCATGTGATCTTGGAAGATCTAGGATGTATATATCCTTATGGCATGTGCCGGAAAACAATAATTTATTATTATCTTTTCTTAAAATATGGCACATTCCTTTCGCAAGGCTAACTTTGTAACCTTTGTCACAAAGTTGACTTATTGAAATGAGATTGTGGTTTAATCCTTTAACAAGGTAAACATCACATATAAGGGGTTTAGAAGGATTACCCACTTTACCAACACCTATGATGGTTCCGCTCTCGTTGCCTCCAAAGACGACGCGGTTTCCATTAGCAATGGAAACCACTCCGGAGAGCAATTGAGCATCACATGTCATGTGTTTTGAACACCCGCAATCGAGTATCAAATTCCCCTTGGAGCTAAATTTAAATTTGTTGCTCCTTTTCTTTTTCTTTTCCTTGAGTACCTAAAGATAGAAAATTTCATATCATGGTACCCAAGGTCATTGGGTCCAAAAGATTAGACCTTTGGAAGCCAAGTCCAATTGGAATTAGACTTCCCCACATAATTACCACTATGCACAACATCCGAAAAATAAGCATTCATGTAAACTTGTTTTTCATCCATGCTTGTGTCCTTTGGGCTCCAAATTGTGAATATTTTGGGAGCCCTCATCCTATTGGGTGCATGCATGCGTTGTTGATTTCTACGTGATGCATGTCGTGGATAGGCATAAGGAACATGATGGAATGGTGCATTATGAGAATTATTCATACGATGATGTGGGTGTACATATGCATGTGGAGGAACACGTGCATGAGGGTGTCTCACATGGTGTGCACGTGCCCGTGAACGTGTAGCATAGAAATCATCATATGTTTAAGCCGGTGGAGTAGGACGTGTGTTCCTACGTGGCATGGTATTGGTGTACATAAAAGCATGCCCCTTCTTTGGAGGTCCACCCAAAGTGGGTTTCTTTCCGAAAGAGAGTGTGGACGAGGTAGAAGCACCATTGGTAGATGAACTACCAATAGAGTGTTTGCTACCACTCGTTGAGTCACCGAAAGTTGGCCTAACAAAAGTAGTGGCCGATTTGGATGAACTTCTCATCGTATACCCCAAGCCAATATGGTGATTGGCCAGAAGTAAGTCACTTAGGATTTTATCCAAATGGTCCTTACCCTTATTGAATTTATTAATTCGGCCTAATGTGCTCTCATATTTCTCGGTGAGAGAACGCATAGAAGCATCCAAAGTGGATACTTGCGATGTGAGCACATAAACACGAGACTTGAGATTTTCATTCTCAATACTCAAAGTCGCGTTTTGAGAGGTCAAATCCGCAATCTTGTGTTCCTCCGGATCCTCAATGCTAACATGTTCAAGTTGAGTCTTGAGATTAACAATCTCATTCTTCAACCCTTCAACAACGGTGTCGTTGTTGGTGATGATAGTTTTATGCGAGGTTTGGATGCTAGCTAAGTCATCTTTTACTTTAGTATACCTATTTACTAATTTAGTATACTTAGACCACAATTGAGAATTAGCATTCCTAAGGTCATCCATTGTTACCTCATCGCCTTCGTTGATGCTATCATCGGAGGAGGAATCTTTATCTTGCTCCTCTCTAGCCATGAAGCACATGTGTGCTTGCTCCACTTGCTCATCATCTGACTCTCCGCTAGAAGAATCATCGGAGTCGGTGAATGTTCCGACAAGCCCCTTTTTGTTCACTTTCTTGTACTTCTTGGACTTGTCGTACTTTGGCGCCTTCCACTTCTCCTTTTGCTTGTTTAGAGGACACTCCGCTTTCATGTGTCCTGGCTTGTTGCATTTAAAGCACAAAGAAGAGGAGGGGTTAGAAGAATTGAACTTCGATTTGTTTTTGAAGTTACCTTTCCGGAAGAACCGGTTGAACTTCTTGGCCATGAGAGCCATGGACTCCAAGTCCAACTCGTCTTCCGAGTTTTCATCATCGGTCGATGTGAAAGTAGATGGAGCGGCCTTGAAAGCAATAGCCTTCTTCTTTGGCTCGTCTTGCTTTAGATAGGACTTCATCTTCTCTTGCAACTTCAACTTTCTATCCTTGCGTACCTCATAAGACATCAAGGTACCCATTAGTTGAACAACGGTATAAGTTTTCATATCATTACCTTCCTCGATGGCGAAGGTCCGTTTCTCCCAACTAGAAGGAAGTCCATCGATAATCTTCGAGACTTTCTCCTTTTGGGTGTAGGTCTTACCGAGAGCCTCCAACTCGTTTGTGATGTCGACGAAGCGAGCATAATACTCCTTCATCTTCTCACCCTGTAGCATATGAAATAACTCGTAATCTTTATTAACTACAACGAGTTTAGAGTCTCTTACCCTACGTGTCCCTTCATGCAAGATGAGGAGGGAGTTCCATATTTGATATGCACTCTTACATGTGCATATCTTGTTGAAATCCTCGGGCTTCAAAGCACATTGCAAGGCGTTCATTGCCTTGGCATTGATTACCTCCGCGACGATCTCAGCGGGAGTCCACTTCTCGAAATCTTCTTCGACGGGATCGACATACTCCTTCATTGTGGCCCTCCATAATGAAGCACTCCGGAGGAAAGTTTCCATCCGGCATTTCCAGTACCCATAGTTGGTACCGTTGAAGAATGGAGGCCTCGTTGAGGAATGTCCTTCCACTACCGAAGATGCTCCTTCACGATTCTTGAAGGTGCTATAGTCGGAAGGTGGACGAACGGTCTTGTTTTCGTTGGCAGACATAGCTATAGACTTGGCTCTGATACCAAATGTAATGCCCTGCTAAGATACTGCACAAGTACTAGAGGGGAGTGAATAGTACTTTAAAATAATTAAGAGGCTAATTCCTAATTACCTTGCAAACTCTACCAATTAATGCGGAAATGCGGAATAGTAAATAATCGACAACAAATAAACAATCGCAAACAAACGATATTACTGGGTTCGGATCCACCCAAGTCTCCCCTGTTGGGGTTTTGGCGGACCCCCAGAGCTCGGATCCGTATCCGTCCTAAGTCGGACGGACCACGGAGGCACAAAAGCGCAGCGGAAAAACCAGAAATCGTATTTCTACACTAGCTAAACTATTTAGCTAGGCTCTGGGGAGCCAGAACCTAGCCCGATCTATGCCGACTTGGAGTGGGTCTGACCACCCCAAGAAGGATCTACACTAAGCGACTAATTAAAATCTACGCTAAAAAACGCTTAACCACATACCCGGAATCTTGGCCCTGGAGCAGGCAAGATGTACCGCACCGTCTTGAGAAGCTCCTCGTAGTCGAGCCGCGTTGACCCGATCTCCCTGAGCCGCCTCGCACCCTCGCACCGATCCACCCGAGCCGCTTTCGCCTCCGAGCCGATCACACGCGGTAGAAAGTTTCACTTGAGAAGAACCCGCGTCTTAGACGTCCGGATCAGATCCAAACCCCCTTCGTAGTCGTGCTAGGACTACTCCGGAGAATAGGAAAATAGAGAGAGAGAGAGAGATTAGTCGCGGATCGAGCTTGCTCTATAATCTGGAGCTACCCGATCGTTAACTGGTGTGTTTTTCAACGAGGAGAGTGCACCCCTATTTATATAGGGAGTGAGCACTCACCCTCTCGTTGCGGGCAATGTGGGACAATCCATATGAAGAGAAAATTCAATTAAGCCATTTGGCTTAATTTCAATTTTAAAGTTAGCCTTTCACAAAGTCAAACTTTAACTAATTAATTCTCCTCGCATACTAAACTTCAGACACCAAACTAGCTATCAATCAGAAAAGCTTGGAATGGTGAACGCGTAGGAACTGACGGTGACGAATTTCGACTTCGTTTGACCCCTCAAACAATTGCTCAAAGTTTAGCAATTTTTCACAAAATTCGTAGCCGTTATTAGGGTTTTCAAAAACCCTAATTGACTTAAGTTGCGGGCGCGCCCGCTATACTTAGCGGGCGCGCCCGCCCAAGGGGGGAAGGGCGGGCCGCCCGCCCACTGCTGCAGCGGGCGCTGGCCCGCTGCGTGCAGCGGGCCGTGCCCGCTGCATCAGCGGGCGCTGGCCTGCTGTGCAGCGGGCCACACCCGCTAATGCAGCGGGCGCCCGCCCGCTGCACACAGCGGGCCACGCCCGCTGCTGCAGCGGGCCGCGCCCGCTGTGCAATGGGCGTGAGCCCGTTGCAGCCAGCGGGCGTCGCCCGTTTTGCCCTTGCACATGGGCCTTTTGGCCCAGTGGGTCTAACCCACTTCCCCTTGAACTCTTTCTGCGTTTCTGGGCTCGTTTGAGCTCCGATTTGGACGCGGTTTGAACCTGTGTTTAGACCGGGACGATCCCGTCATCCAGGTAACCCTTTCCAACAAGTTTGTTCCTACTAAATTCATTGTAACTAATTTACAACACGTTTAGTCAAAGTTAGCATCTAATGCAACGTTGTGTCCTTATTGCTAATGCGACTAACTTTCACAACTTAACTTGTGAATATCATCAAATGACATTTCTCTCTATTCTATATTCCTATTACTAAGACATGAGCACTACTCGGTGTGAGACCCTACAGCCTGACCTTACTACAGGTTGGGGCTCGAAACCCCTAGACGACGGTCACTACGAGCAGTAGCTGTCGTCCCTGTTTCAGAGTCTTCATAACGTGATCGACCTTTTTGACAAAAGTGTCATAGGGTTTGCATTGGCTGTGTCAGTGATGAATTCCGTTAGCTAAAATCCCTTCGTCAAGACTGTGTTTGATGTTGGCCTAGGGTATGGTTTTCTGTCAACCCTATTAGACAACATTGGTCAGTATACGGCGGTCTTTATTGTATACACGTTGTACAACTTGCAACGTACCCCGGCCGAGGATTAACATAAAGACCGTACTGAGCCTATAACACTAACTTCCCTTTAATGGAAGTGACGAATCCCATCTTAGTCACTTACTCACCTAGAGAGCTTCTGGTGCAACCCAACCTAAGATCTTTCATCAGGACTGGTCCTCGAAGCTAGATCATGGGTCTAAGCTACACCGTCCGTTCACAGGTTTATACAGATGACTTCAGGTCTTAAGGATCAACTAACCTATCATCACCCTAGAGTTATTAAAGACAGTTCATTAAAGTTAACCATTTAATAACTCTAACTTGGTCGTTCAGTGAACTCATTCTCCAATGAGCACCTGTGTCTCGTCCCGACTTCAGCAAGTCGAATGACTATGAGATCATCATTACCCGAAGGTAAGACGAAGACACAGTGATCTATCCGATGTGTCGATATCCAGTTCTCGACACATCTACGATCACGAACCGTTTTAGACTTACGTTTCTATTCGGTCTCTTACTTACTCATAATCGAGATCTCATCTAGATATGTAAGGACCTAAGTCTAAGTCTATGGATATTATCTAAGTATATTAATACAAATGATTTATACTTAGAATAATACGTACCATATACGGTATGAACAAGACGTATAATCAAGATAAATTGCCTTATGGGCACATATCTTCCTACATCCCCGACTTGTTCCCGGTGATCCTACGTCCCAACCACCCGGATCCCCTCTGGATACTTGAGTTAGAAACCCTAACTCAAGATTTCCACTATGAAATACTTGTGAAGAACCTTCACCAAGTCAAATCATACACAAATTAATTTGTGACTCCCACAACCCGGGATCACAAACACAACTCTCACAACCGAGAGTTAAACACTTACAAAATGAAAGTAAATGAAATAGAACTTCTTACCGAAAAAATACCTATGCCTTGAGTATACTTACGAATTAGGGCAAGGATGATTTTGAGAAGAAGAAGGCACCAAACCCTAGCTCCAAGATGTAGATCAGCGATGGAGAGCTATGGGGTTATTGGTGACCTAGGATCAAGCACTTGGCTTGGAAGGCTCTCAATCAATGAATCTCTCTTTTGAAATGAATGAGGAAGAGATTCTTGAGAGGGAAATGAATGAGCTTTAAATGAGATGATAGCTTTCTCTTTGATCTCTAAACTTCTCAAATAATCAGCCTTGAGTGCAATGAATGCAGCTCAACAAGTATATATAGGTTAGAGGAAAGAGAGAGAAAAACTTTTCAATTAAAGCTCCAACGGCTCTATTCTGAACCCAACTAGTCGGTCAAAGAACAACCACTGACCGACTAGTTCATCAACTAGTCGGTCGGTTAATCAACGTAGACCGACTAATGAGTGAACAGGGAATAGGTCGAAGTTCAGACAAAAGGAACTAGTCGGTCCAAGAAGAGTAGCTGACCAACTAGTTTCACCACTAGTCGGTCGGTTACTCAACTGAGACCGACTAGGAGATAAAACTGAAGTCTGAGCACAAATTGATTTAGTCTGTCCAAGAACAAATGTTTACCGACTAGTTCATCAACTAGTCGGTCGCCAAATATGCATAGACCGACTAACGATAAACAGTAAGTCAGGTGAAAATTGGCATGTACAATAAAGCTAAACTAGTCGGTCTAAGAAGAAAAGTTGACCGACTAGTTCATCAACTAGTAGGTCGATCAATGAACACAGACCGACTAATTATAAACAGTAGCTCAGGCTCAAATTGGCATGTACAGGGAAAGCTCAACTAGTCGGTCTAAGAAGCATCACTGACCGACTAGTTCATAAACTAGTCGGTCGGTGAGTCAACGTAGACCCACTAACTGTAAACAGTAAAGAGCTATGATTTGAGAAAGCAAACTAGTCGGTCCAAGAAGGATTGCCGACCGACTAGATCACCATCTAGTCGGTTAGTTCTTCTTCTTGAACCAACTAACATGCACAAGAAGTCACGAAACGAAGCGCGATGCTTCGTGAAAGTTAGTATGGACTTCTACTAAGATCCTA
The DNA here is from genome assembly GCA_030789695.1 of Scilla litardierei. Taxonomy (NCBI): domain Eukaryota; kingdom Viridiplantae; phylum Streptophyta; class Magnoliopsida; order Asparagales; family Asparagaceae; genus Scilla; species Scilla litardierei. Next base: position 106,368,881 of record CM061140.1, read on the forward strand.
TGTCTAAGATAGGAGCGTTATAAAGATAAAAACGTAAGACCTACTCAAGGCTTAACATTCTACGGAACGAAGCTAAAAGAATATAAATAAACAATGACGAATCGTCTTCGAAAGCTTCGATCCGAATCTTCATGACTTCTAAAATGGTAAAAGCTTCAACGAAGCTTTAGGCATACGATCACATGCTTTGAGAAGTCTCGAGACGTCGCTTTGGATGTTCAAGTGAATTTGGCGACGATCTCCATAACTGCGCTCACAAATTGTTAGTTCACAATATATTTATGTTTGTTCATCATCCAAAACCAAATCCGGGGAGTCCAATATCCAACAGTGTTGGGGCACATTATCTCTTCAAGAAGGATTAAGGTGGACAAAGCAAAGGTCGATGTCATCGAAAAGCTTCCGCCTCCACTTAACCTTCGGGAAGTCCGTGGTTTCTTAGGACAAGCAGGATTCTACCGCCGGTTTATAAAGGATTTCTCTAAAATTTCTAGGCCCTTGACTCAGCTCCTCGTGAATGATACACCTTTTGTCTTCGATGACAAGTGTATGGAAGCCTTCCGCCTCTTGAAGCAAGCCCTTATTTCCGCACATGTGATTCAACCACCCGACTAGAGTCTACCGTTCAAATTGATGTGTGACGCTACCAACTATGCAGTTAGGGCAGTCTTGGGGCAAAGTAAAGACAAAAATCTGCACGTCATTTATTATACAAGCAAGACCCTCGATGAGGCTCAAAGGAACTATACGACGACAGAAAAGGAATTGCTAGCCGTCATCCACTCCATAAATAAGTTTCGGTCGTATCTTGTGGGCACTAAGGTTATCGTGCATACCGATCATGCCGCCCTCAAGTATCTTTTGAGCAAGAAGGAGGCCAAACGGTGCCTCATAAGGTGGATTCTTCTCCTCCAAGAATTTACTTGAAAATCAAAGACAAGAAAGGGGCGGAAAATATCGTCGCCGACCATCTATCTAGATTAGCTACCTTCGACCCGGATACCACTCCTATTGATTACTCACTTCCTGATGAGCATCTTTTCTCTATTTCTTCTATTTGGACTCTGTGGTATGCTGACATCGCCAACTATCTCACATGCGCCATTGTACCCCACAATGTTAGCTATCAGCAAAAGAAGAAGTTCTTTCACGAAGTTTGGAAATTTTATTGGGATGACCCTTATCTATAAAAGACTTGCAATGATGCGGTGATACAGAGGTGTATTCCTGAAACAAATGTGACCTCCATTATTTCTCATTGCCATGATCAATAATGCAGAGGCCACGCAAGTTCTTATAAGACCACGATGAAGATTCTCCAAAGTGGATTCTATTGGCCGACTTTTTTCAAGGACGTTTATGCATATTTTCAGGCCTGCGACAAGTGCCAAAAGACTGGAAACATATCCAAGAGAAACGAAATGCCACAGCATTACATCCTGGAAGTTGAGATCTTCGATGTTTGGGGGGATCGACTTCATGGGGCTGTTTCCCTCCTCCTCTGGTAACCAGTACATCTTGGTGGCCGTGGACTACGTGTCCAAGTGGGTAGAGGCAATAGCTAGCCCCACCAATGATTCTCGGGTGGTGACCAAATTCTTGAAGAAGAACATCTTCTCGAGATTCGGTGTGCCTCGAGTTCTAATTAGTGATGGAGGGAGCCACTTCATAGAGAAGAAATTTGAAGCTCTTTTGAAGAAGTATGGAGTGCAGCACCGAATTGGACGGGCCTATCATCCGCAAACTAGCTGCCAGGTGGAAGTCTTGAACCGGGAGATAAAGAGCATCCTAGAGAAGACAGCTAGCAGGAAGGATTGGTCATCCAAGCTTTCAGATGCGCTCTGGGCTACCCGAACTGCATTTAAGACTCCGATCGGCACGACCCCTTATCGACTTGTCTACGAGAAGGTATGTCATTGCTTGTGGAATTGGAGCATAAGGCATTTTGGGCAGTCAGGAATTTGAACTTCAACGCCAAAGAGGTAAGAAGCCACCGTCAACTCCAGCTAAATGAACTTGATGAGATCTGACTCAACCCATACGAAAATGCCCGGATCTACAAAGAGAAATTGAAGCAGTAGCACGATAGGCGTATCTTGAAGAGAGAATTCAAGGAAGGAGACTTAGTTCTCCTATTTAATTCAAGACTAAGGCTTTTTCCCAGAAAGCTCAGGTCTAGGTGGTCGGGACCTTTCCGAGTCACATGGAGCCATTGAGATCATGGGAAGAGAAGAACCCTTCAAGGTCAATGGGCAGTGCTTAAAGCACTATATGATCAGCGAGCATGCAATCTCTCCGGTCGGAAACTCAACGACCGACAGCTCCGCTGCAAATCCCCCGGATCCACATTGAACACAAATTAAGGAGTCACGCTATTGACTATAACCAAGCGCTTCATGGGAGGCAACCCATGTTCTAACATTTTACTATATTTCAATAAGATTGATTGGTATATAGGAGTCGTGCTATTGACTATAACCAAGCGCTTCATAGGATGCAACCCATGTTCTAACATTTTACTATCTTTCAATAAGATTGATTGGTATATATTAGTATAAATTTACAGCTTGGGGGGTTCTTGTTTCGAAACTTAGAGAATTTTGAAATTTTGTGCAGGAACAGCCACACCCGACCAGGTCATACACCACCCGATCGGGTGAATATTACAGTAACTTGCTTTGGCTCTGTGGAAGAATCACCCGATCAGGTAACACAGTCGACGATCGGGTGGTTGATCGGCTCATATTTTCGAATAACCAGGTGAACTTTCTGAGAGTTGGTGACCCGATCGGATGAAACCTCAACCGATCGGGTGACCTGTAGCTTCATTTCTCAATTGGAACACACCCGACACAATGACCCGACCGGATGGACTCCACCCGATCGGCTCGCTGCATCCCAATAGAGCCAACCATCTTCCCTACACGACCCATTTCGAAAAAAGGGGAACCCAACACCCAAACACTAAATTTGCCTTCCACCAGAAATTTCTTGAAACCAAATCAACCCACAACCATTACCCAACACTATGAACACCATCTACTCCCCCATCTCCTACTATTAAGCCCTACATCCAAATTCCCCAAAACCCTAACCCTACCAACCCATATTTCCCCAAACCCAAAAACCAAACCGTTCCATCTGAGAAATGTGGCAGCGGGCTCTCCGCACTTCACTAAGGCATCTACAGGGGGTGCATCTAGCTCGGAGTCGCATCATTGCTCGGTAACTTCTCTCCAAGCTTTATATTTCTCTTCTCATCTGCCATGTCTTGATTTTGTGTCTGTCTCCTATATCTGCATTATCATCATCATAGACACCATCCCCTGCATTATTGTTCTTCTCCTACATAATTTCCATGTCTAGGAAAGGAAAGGAACCCGCATCATCGTCACACTGACACCACCTACACGGTCCTTTTCCCCCCATCATTCCTTCGCATTAATCCATCATCGAGGAACAATCTGCACATCTGCACGCCTTTCTACCTCGCCCCATGCGACCTACCCTTTTCATTGATTGCCCCACGCTCGAATCTTTAGGACTTTTGAGGGGCGTCAATAAACTTTTCGACTACATTGGGTGCGATTTCCTACTTCGTGCTTATTCCCCAACCCATCGAAAAATCACCCTCGAGTTCATTTCTTCACTTGAAGTGTGCGATTGGGGATTCGCTTTTCGTGCCTTTAATGCCGACTTTACCATGACTTTTGCCAAGTTAAATAATTCACTGAATTTCCCTTACCCCGATCATTATGCTGAATGTTCCACTCATGATCGGTCTGATATCTTTTCCTACTTTCGGGATGATGGCGTTTGGCAATGATTCACCCGCTATCCCACCTTTCCAACGGAGGCACTCGCCTCCTACATTATACACTCGTGTTACCGCTACACCCACTGTCTCTTTGCCAACACCATCTTTTCCCGTGTGGATACTTCCACGGTGTCTAGGGACGAGCTTTTCTTTCTATATGCCATGTCTCACAACAGGATCCGTGGACATGAACCATTACCCATCAACACCGCCCATTGGATAATCCATGAGCTTTTATCTGTTAGCCGAGCAACCTCCGAATCTATTTGTTGTGGTGGGATTATCACTCTCATTGTCAGTCATGTTTTGAGGCTACCATCTGACCACCCAATTTTACCGGGCCGGACCTGCATCGATCGTGACTACTTGATCGATATTGGAATGCTCACTCATTTTGGTCGTGAGGGTGCAGTTTATCTTTATGGGCCTGACAATATTCCTTTTGCCGTCCTCCCACCATCATCTCTTGGGTGAATCCCCATTCGTACTTCCCATTTACCATGGGAATTCTATCCCGACCCATGGTATACTACCCTAGTAAATCTTCCATCCATGGATCCTCCCGATTGGCACTCATATGCCGGTTCACCTGGTACCATCCCAATCCACCACGATCCGTCGATCAATCTTGATCCACCCGTGATCCAGCCTGTTGCCCTTCCTTCTCCCGTTAGCACACCGTCTCCATCGTCCTCCCAATCATCTTTCGTCCATTATTCACCTCCCACTTCACCATCTCTCTACCATTCCTTCGATAACAGCGCAGACTGATCTTATTGTTTTGTTATCGTGGTGTGTGTGCTTGTGTGCTTGTGTGTGTCTTTTGTCTAGTCCGTGTCGGTCTTTATTTTCTTTATTTTTTTACGTCTCGTTTTCTGTGTTTTTCATGTTTTTCCCTTTCTTTGTCTGTGCATACTTCCCTCCCATCGTTCGTTTCCCTCCCGCACTTCATCATATTGCATTGAGGGCAATGCAACGTTCAGCTTGGGGGGTCGCACTATAGGCGTCAGTCATGTCTTTTTCGCCGTTTTTGAGTCGTTTTCGTCGTGTTTTTCTCTTTTTCATCCTTTTATTCTCCCTCTCCTAGAGATGACCTTGCATGATGAAATTGCCACTAAACCCCCCCAACCCCCCCCCCCCACAAACACACACATAGCTAAGCAATGATAACTATCTTCACTAACCCTAGGAAGCCGAGTTCTGTTGCATTTTATGCTCCGTGGGTTCACTTTGCCTTTTGTGTTGAGTTGTGTGTTGTGACTAACTAGTTAACGTGCTTCTTGGTCATGATTTTGCTTTATATGCCTATCCATGGATGACCCCTAGACTATCATGCTTCAATTTCGAATATGCGGTATATTGCTTCTACTTTCTGCTTCATTATGCATGAATCATACTATATATATACGCTTCAAATCGCATGTGTCGGGACTCTACCAATAGGACTAGGATAACCCATGTAGATTATGCTCTCATCCGCGAAAAATGCCTTTTGCCAAGTGTTTAGAATTCGAATTCTTTTTTGTTTTGCTTGGTGCAAATTCTCTCGTCGTGTACGTCACATCCACTTGGGAGAGTACACAATTTTGCCACTTACTAGCGCATCGTTCTCCCGCTTTTGGAGAATGTGCATTTTTCTACTTCTACCAAAAACCCAAAAAAGGGAGAAAAGAAAGAATATGTATAGCCAAAATCCAAAAAAAATCCAAAAATCCAAATCCCAAAAAAGATTCTGTTGTAAATATCACTCCTACCGCCGTGATTAAAGGGAAGGCGAGAATTTGTACGAAGTACTCTCCTCCAAACCTACTCAACCCCTTTCGTTTTCGAACACACTTGGCATATGAGCTTTCTAGCAATCATCTCGGCAATCGTGCGGTGATTTCCTAGTTCTAGCAGTAGAGTCCCGAACATATGACATGTTTCTATTCTTACTCTATTCTCATGCATGCTTGAACTATTATTCACCGCAAACTCGAATTGATTAGATATTTGGGTCATTCCATGGATATGTGTATATGGAACTTCATCGCATGATTTAGATAGTTACACCGTTGGCTATCTCATAACTGCACTCACCCGCACTTCACCGCGTGAACCTACTACACTAGTAGGAACTCGTATTCCTGGGCTTAGTGTTATGCTTCTCGTGTGGTTTCTAAGTTTGTTGTGTTTGTTTCCGTTGGCTCTGACGGGTAATCTAGGATTTCTTTTTCTTTTTCTGTTTCTCTCTTTCTATTTTCTCCCGGTGGGCTTCTATTCTCACTTGTCTTCCTCGAGGACAAGGAAGAGTACAGCTTGGGAGATTTTGACATGCGTTTATATTTTATATATTCACACACGTCTTCTCCGTCGTTTTCCGTCGTTTTTCGTCGATTTTCATTATTTCGTATCCGTTTCTTTATGATTTAAGTTTGTTTTTACTTTCGTTGAGTTTATGTGCATTTGCAGGACAGTGCTAGCGCAGGGGACATATATGGCCAACATCATGAGTCTCTGGAGCAACGGTAAGTGTTACACTAGAGCCCGAGAGCCATTCGTCAAAGATGACTATGTATCAGCTCTCAACCGATCGGGTGGAACAGTCACCCGATCGGTCATGCAGTCTGTGTCAGTGTTGAGGAAGAGACCGTTCCATCCGATCGTTCAGTGATTGGGTGGATGTATGACAGAGTGCGGTTTTGAAGGCCAAAGCTCACTCGATTGATTGACTTGTCAACCAATTGGGTCATGTATTGTGACCCGATCGACTCGGCACTTTCAACCGATCGGGTCAGCTGCTGCTTCTTCCCAAGCTCAAGGAACCCAAGACTCGCCCGATGGGCTCAGTAATCGGGTGAGATTTATCATAGCTGAAGACATATTCTTCCATCGTTTCACCCGATCGGGTGAAGTCTCAACCGATCGGGTGAGTGTCTGTTTTTTGTCTTTTTGTGGGAATATTCCCTGGCATCTGGCCCACATGTATAAATAGTGCTAGGTTTTCCCAGAAACGCAGTCCCCACTTTTTAAGCAGTTTTTAAGGATTTTTCAGCTGCTTCAATTAAACTCTTAGTGTAAGTTCATTGATCGTTTTCATATTTTAATATTGTGTTTATGCTTCTATTTGCTACGGTGAACAATTTCTTGATTACAATTCCTATGGCTATATCTTCTATTGTTGCATTTGCTACCATATTTAGTGAGTAGTTCTTCAATCTAGGATATTGGTGGAAGCCTCTTCGTGGGTTCTTCCTAGAACGGCCATAGGTCTATGGATCCGATTGGATCTAGGGATTTTAATGGTTACGCAGGGGTGTTTCATTGTCATCGGCAGGAAAAAGACCGCCTTTGACCATTGGGCCAAGAGGAAATAAAACGGGAGTTTGATTCTCTAGCCATAGCTCACCCCCTAGCATTGACATTGAGTCCTTACACATGGGAACGGCTTGGAGTAAATGTTGCAAGCGATCGTTGCGATCTTAGAGCTCCCAGAGTCGGACGGTGTTGGACATGGGAATGCCCACAGTCCAAAGCCGGGTATACCTAGCGTATCATCCTATGCATCGACCGAAATATCGGGCCCATGGGATGCTAGGTAACACTTTTAGAGGCAACGTCTCACCGCCAAACCCTAGCATTCGGTCATATTCCTATCCTTCGACCGTAATAGTGAGAACCCATGATTAAGACAGAAGCCAAAGTCCTAGGATACCTGTTTACCTTTTACATCTTTTCTATTAGTTTACAATCATGACAACCAATTGAGAATAGGCTAGCTCATCAACCGGGTGATCCGGTTCCTGAATGTTTGCAAGTACAACACATGCCTTCCCGTGATCGACCCGTAAGCCACACTTCGACACTGTATGCTTGCGGTTTATAAATTCTAATTCTAGTATCCCCGTCCCGGTTTGCGTGTCAAACAGGCGGCTGGTCATTGCCTAAACCAAACAATAGTTTCATGAGATTGCAATTGCGGATACATGCACTAATTTACATGAAATTCATGATAATTTAAAATTCTACGCAAGGGTAAAACATTCTTAATCTGTTTTATAATAATGAATCTAGTTGTTCAATTAAAGACAATGGAATTTCCACTTCAAAAGGGGCATATAGATGGTTTGGGTGAAAAACACAATTCTTTTTTATTATACAAACATATGAAAACTTGTTTTTTTAACTTGTAAACTTGTAAATGCAAACAACATTTTTTATGCAAACTATATATATATTGTTTATGCAAAACATATATGCTATATTGTTTACTACTTCCTCCCCCCAACTTAAAATGAACATTGTCCTCAATGTTAAAAAGGTGGTAGAATAAAATATGGAGATCAAAACATGCAATGCATAAACAAATAGCTTTCCTTTCAAATATATATAACGACGTAAAAGGTTAAAAAGGGAAGAGATCACCGTAGCCTCCCAAATGGAGAGGATCACAGATATCTATCGGTGGAGGAATTTTTTCCAGAAGCTCCTTGCGTATATCCTCCGTCAGTGCTCGAGATGATGATGCCAAAGGTAAATGTGCAAAAGTAGACATCCAATAAGTGTCGCGTATGGTGAAGGTACTGTCTCCATCACAAAAGGAGGATCCAGAATCTCTAGCAGAGGTGGCATCTGCACGATCATATCCATGTGCTCCTCAGCCAGCTGCTGCGAAGTTAGGCCTCCACCGGCCTTCTTGGATTCCAGCAATGCAACTCTAGACGTGCTGCATCAATCCAAGCGTTGTCCTTATGCCCTATAACAAAAGTGTTCCAAAATGGGTCGTCAAAAAAATTAACTAAAGAGTTTAAATTCAATTGATGACATTTTGAATCAAAAGTATATGGAATTGAAATTTTTGATTCAATAATATATGGCATGAAACTGTGGGAACTCCCCTGGTGTGTGTTGCTACGCTCGATTTGATACTCTGCCTCAGGAGGAGGAAGCGTCTGCGGAAGTGGATCTGGAGGGTAAAACAACGTTGGCTCAATGTAGATCATCTCGTAATCAGCAGCAATCTCCTCCTGCGGTGAAGGAAATGAGAACTGTTGTACTGAAGTAGGAAAAAGGTAAGGCTCGGGCGCCATCTTAGTCTGTAAGCTTGCTCCCTCGCACATATCCTCATCGTCATCATCAAAGTAGATTCCCTCATGGTCAACACGCACCACATCATCCATCTCCTCTTGCTCCTCAAGTGGTGGTCGTTCATCCTCTTTCTTTTGGCTCCAATGTCCCCCATCAATATGTTCTTCTAGTCTTTCCAGAGGGTCGTAGTGGAATGAGTCCTCTGGCATAACCTCAGGCTGAATGTGGACCTGTTGGAGTGTAAACTCATATTCAGCAAGATCATTCAAGTACCAACATGCTTCCTCGGTCGAATAAGCAAAGAATTCCCCAGTGCAGCTTGTTTGCACGAAATCCCGCACAGAAGGTAGTAACCCCGTGTAAAAGATTTGTAGGAGATGATCATCGTGGAAGCTTTGGTATGGACATGCAAGCATCAAATCATTGAACCTCTGCCAAGCTTGATAGTATGCCTCTTCGTCAGTTTGAGCAAAACTCGCTATTTGGTGCTTCGTGACATGTCGCTCCTGCACCTGCGCAAAGAAGATAGGAAAAAATACTCGAAGAAATTCAGCCTAAAACGACAACCAAGTAAAATCTGAGTAAAGAGTCAATGTTTCAAACCAATGCATAGCAAAATCTCTCAAAGATTATGGGAAGTATCTAAGGAATAAGTTATCAATGCATGTACTCCCACTAAATAAAGTGCGGCATATCATTTCAAATTTTTGTAAATGTAAATGTGGTTTCTCCTCCTTCGTACCATGGAAAACTGGTAGGATTTGAATCAACCCTGTAATAAATTCGAAAACGATAGCATCACTGGCAATACCATGATCCATCTTTTTTTATAAAAAAAATTTATAAAGTTTTAAATTTTTTCGGATTATATAAAGAAAAGTAAAAATTTAAAGAAAAGTAAAAAAAGTAAAAATATAAAGAAAACAAAATGACTTAAAAGTGTAAAATAAAGAAATGTTAAATCACATACTAAAGATCGAATACTCTAAACAAACATCCAAAACCAAAGAAAACTAGTAATAGAAAACGTAAAAAAATGAATAACCAAAAGAAAAAAATTGAAAATACGGATATACAAAGAATATATACACAAAAAGTGGACAATTCTCACCAAAAGTTCCAAGCTAATTAGAAATCGTAAGAAAATATAGACAGTTGTCCCCTGCAACGACGCCAAAAACTTGACTGGACCAAAATGTTGCAGTTATATTCCCAAGAATAGAAAGTCGGTCAAGTAGTAAACCTGGTGAGTCCAGGGTCGTATTCCTCAGGAACAAACTAATCTACAAGTTTTACAATCTGAAACTTGCTTAGAAATGATTTAGTGAAGTATGAACCACCCTTTGAAGGTGAATTTTTGGTTGGGTTTTTGATTTGAGGTAAAACGTGTACAAAAAATAACGTGAAAAGGTAATACGGTAAAAATGTGTGTGTGTTGTGTTTTCGTTAGTGTTGTAGGGTATCACGGTAATCATTCTTAATGGTTGACTCAATCCCTCATCCATGCCAAGGTATGGGGATCGGATGATTTAACTTGGAAAGAACGGAGATTTTTTTTAGCAAATTGCATTAACGTTGAATCGGTCATTTTTCTAAACAATAACATATAAGTAGATGAACCTCGTGGTTCATCACCCTCCTTGGGCCCCTCTACGGGTTTGTGCACGTAGACAATACCTCGCGGCATATCATCCTAAGCGGATTCCTCTAGAATAACGTGAAATTAATTAAAATAGCGAAAACCGACATTTTCAACGTTTTCGATTAATACAAGTGCTATGAAGACATGAAACATGAAACCCATCAATACTAACTACTACACAACACACTCACAAGATTTTTAGCTAGCCATGGTAATAAAAATAGAAAATATTATTAATACAAACATCATTTGATTACAAACTCTAATTCAAAACTAATAAAAACATAGAAAAGTTGAGAGTTTTCACCCAAAACGAAGCCAAAACGATACCAAAACTTCTCCAAACTTCTCCTATAGCTGCTCTAACTCCTCTGGAATTTGGGGGAGAAGCCTCCAAAACTTGTTTCACTCAAAACCTAGGTTGGATGCCAAAGATATGAGCAAAAGACCCCTTTTTATAGGAATTTAGGGCTTATTGGGCTTGCGGGTTGCAAACCCGCAGCCCATCCACATCAGTCAAACAAGGAGGGCTCAGCCCGTGTTTTCAACACGGGCGGCCCGCCACGACTTAAATGCGAGCGGCGCCCGCGTTGTCTGGCGGGCGCCGCCAGCCCGCCTATGCGGACCGGGGCGGGTCCGGGTCCGACCCGCCCCGTGGGGCGGTAAATTTAACCACCCACAACACTGGCGACAATTTCTGCCCGCAACGCGGGCCTGCTGACGCCAGTTGGCGTCAGCAGTAATTTTTTTATTTTTTTTAAAACCCTCTTTTACACCTTTACTATGCCTTTTTAATCCTCAAAAATTGCTCCGACATCCGAAAAATATGGAAAAATAGCCGTTGGATTCGGAAAATTGCAAGCTTTACCTTAAAAATAAAATGGAGAAAAAATTAGGCCATAAAATGGTATTTTGAGTATAAACAAGCGATATACTCCAAATTTAAATGATCTTTCAATAATACACTTATTAGAGACCAAATATATATTAAATAAACGTAAAATACAATCAAATAAGGAGGTAATAAACGCAATATTCTTCCAGAATCACTCCGTGAATGCTTGGGTGCAGGAGTTCTCCCATTCGACAGCCTTTCTTGTGCCTTTCTCCATGGCGAGAGCATGCCGCAAGATTCTAAAGAACGGGAGCGATCTCTCGACGGACTTTGATAGGAGCCTTCCAAATGTGGTGATCCTCCCGTTCAACCTTTGTAGGTCTCTAATTGTCTGAGGCTCGCTCGTTTTGACGAGGGCTGATATTTTGTCAAGGTTCGCCTCGATCCCTCGCTTCGTAATCATAAAGCCAAGGAACTTCCTTGATTGAACGCCAAAGATGCACTTCGTTGGGTTGAGCCTTAAGTTGTAGCGGTGCACTTTCTGGAAGGTCTGCTACAGGTCCGCAAGGTGATCATTGGCCTCCTTGGCTTTGACCAGCATATCATCAATGTAGACTTCAAGGTTTCGCCCGACCTATGAGCTGAAGATCTTGTCCACCATTCGTTGATAGGTCGCCCCAGCATTCTTCAACCCGAACGCATCTTTGTGTAGCAGAAAGACCCTTTGTTGGTGATGAATGAAGTATTCTCTTCGTCGACATTTGCCATTAGAATTTGATTGTAGCCCGAGAAGGCGTACATGAAGCTCGGAAGCTCGTAGCCCGAGGCATGGTCGACCAACTGGTCAATTCTTGGCAAGGGAAATCTGTCCTTCGGGAACACTTTGTTGAGGTCAGTGAATTCGACGCACATGCACCACTTACCACTGGACTTCTTCACCATAACAACATTGGTGAGCCCCTCTGGGTAGCTCACCACCCTGATAAATTTGGCTTCGAGGAGCCGCCCCACCTCCTCGGCCGCCGCCCGCATCTTCTCTTCTCCGAAGCTCCTCTTCTGCTGTCTAACTGGACCAGCTTCCGGGTCCACATTCAGCTCGTGAGCGATCACCGCAGGATTGACTCCGGGCATATCCGAGGGCGACCATGCGAAGATGTCCGCATTCTCTCTGAGGAGATCAATGAATCCCGTCCTCAGAGCGGCCGAGAGCTTCGTGCCTATGGAGACAGTCTTGCCCTCCTCCGCTGATATTGGCACATCTTCAACCTTTTCCATCGGAGCCGGTCGCTGGTCGCAGAAGTCCTCCCGATCGTCGAGGAGGTCGATCGATAAGGCCTGCTAGGACGCTTTATGCTTGGTGGAGCTGATGTAGCAACTTTGGGATAGTCTTTGACTACCTCGCACTTGCCCCACCGCCTGCAGAGTCTGGAATTTGATCATTTGATGCAACAGGGAGAGGAGAGCTTCGATGGCGGTCATGTACAGCCACCCTATGATGTCGTTGAACGTCGACGCAACATCGACGACAACATATTGCGTCATGCGAGTGACGACCCTCGGCTCCTCCCCTAGAGATACGGACAGGGTGATGACTCCGACAATGGGGACCGAGTGGCCGGTGAAGCCGACGATCGGACCCGTACAAGGCTTCAAACCCGCCTTCTTCAGCCCCATCTTCTTGATCATCGACATAAATAGGATGTCGCAGGAGCTTCTAGTGTCGATCAGGAGGCGGCTGATTATGGTCGTCCCGATCTGAGCTTCGATGACGATGGCATCGTCATGTGGTAGTTCGACCCCTTCCAAGTCATCGTCAGAGAAAGAGATGGGGGGACGAGCTACTCTTCTCCTCTTTGCTCCTATGCCAAGATCCGCTGCCATCACCTATCGAACATACGCCTTCTTGGCTGATGATGAGGTGCCACCTGAGGACGGTCCACTGCATATCACGTTTATGCGCATGACCGGACTCGGCTGGTGATGGGCGTCTTGTTCGACATTCTGGGGTTGGTTCGGCCTCCGTGCTCCTGGGGCTGCTCTCTCTTCTCAAACAGGTCTTCTCCCATCGACGAACCCTCGGAGATGGCCTTCTTGAATCAATCGTTTTATCTCTCTCTTCAAGGTGAAGCAATCGTCGGTATCGTGACCGTGATCACAATGATATCGACAGTACTTTTGTAGATCCCTTGTAGCTGGGTTCGATCTCATCCCTGGGTTTCGGAGAAGTCCGACCCTCGTCGCTGCGGCCAACACTTCGATCAGGGGGCGTTGAGCTGCATGTACTAGGCCCGCTGCGGTCTCTCGGGCCTCTAGACCGCCCGCGGGGGCTCTCTGGCAGCGGCAAACTCTCGCACTGGGCCAGACGATCTTACGATCGATGGCCTTCTAGGTCACGCCTTTGGTGGCCCGGTTGGTCGCGGCCTCTGGGTCGGTCTTCCTGCATCGGCCGAAAATTAGGTCGTTGCTCATTGCGGGGTGCCCCGGCTTTGTCGACTTACTTCTTTGTTCCAAGAGCCTTCTCGCTCAGCATGAACCTATCCGCTCTAATGACAAGCGCATCGAGGTCGGCCGACGGATCTTGGAGGAGAGATTTGTGGAGACTCCTGTTAGTTAACCCCTTTTTGAAGGCAGCCATGGCGAGCTCATCTCTGCAAACGGTCACACCAAGCGTCTCCTCTTGGAAGCGATGCAAGAACTTTCGGATGGTCTCTCCTTCCTTCTTGTCTATCGAGAATATATAGTCCGAGGGTTTCCTCCTCCTCCACCCTACACAGAGTTGTTGGTAGAACTTGTGGGACAGATCACCAAAGGATTCTATGGTTTGGGTGGGCAAACCATTGTACCACTCTAGGGCCGACCTTATCAAAGTGTTCTAGAAGGCCTGACACAGGAGCGCGCCATCTGTTCCTTAGATCTCCATTTTCCCTCTATACCTCTACACATGCTCGAGGGGATCGCATGCTCCATCATAGAGCTCAAGTTGGAGAAGCTTGAACCTATGAGGTATTGGGGAAGAGGTCACCCATCTGGCCTGTGGGTTGGCCTCCTCGGGTCGGGGGGACGCCCGGGCTGTTGGAAACAACTACTCCATGCTTGTTTCATGTTCACAAACCCTACTGAACTGTTCTAATATGTTTGTTAAGTGTGTATCAGGTGCTAACAGGTCCCTATGCAGTGTGACAGTCATGCTTGGTCAGTATAAGCATGTGCGTACTCAAGTACGTTGAAATACAACGATGAAACTGCATTTGGAATTAAGAAAGCAGAGTAAACAATGAAGTATAGCTATGAAACTCTACCTTAGAGTAAATCATAGGCTTTAAACATCATGGGAATTTTTTTCAGGAATTATGGAAATTATTTGAAGCCAAAATACGGAAGAATACGAAGAAAAAGTGAGTATACAAATAAGGAAATTTTTCTACAAGTGGTGAAATGAGGTGAAACAATTCTACAATGTAAATATGGGGCTCTGGGATTTTTGGGAATTTTATTCAGAATTTTATGGAATTATTTGGAGGCCAAATACCCAAGAATACAGTGAGAATTCTCGGAAAAATGCATATACGGTACTGTTCCGTATGCGGCGTCGTATCCGAGTTGAGGCGTTGTCGACGTCGACACAGCACGACCGTTGGATCGTCATCCAACGGCTTGCAGAGTTGCTGACTCGAGCTCAGCTCGAGTCAAACATTGCAGGCGGCTATGGGTTCGGGTCCTCGTTGGCGGGCATAGACGTTCGAATCCAACGGCTACGTGGCTGAATCGTGGCCACCATCCACGATCGGACGGCAACTGACAGGCCGCGATTTTGGGTAGCGGGTCCCACCGCATTTAAAGAGGGTTTTAACCCGCGGCTCGTTCGGCGCCGACCCTATTGGATCCGTTCACACAGTTGCAAACCCGCAGCCTTTTACCCTATAAATACACATGTATACCTCTTCACAAAATCATCCATAAGTTGAGTTCTAGAGATCGAAATTGAGAGCCGTTTGCAGCGTTGGGTTCGTATCGACGAGCACTACATCATGAGCCAAAGAAGAAGCCTTCCCTAGAAGAAATTTTCAGATCCATCTTCACGTCAACCGAGGAGTCCGTACGACTACCGGTGAAGGGACTGAGCTATCAGAACAGAGGTCCAAACGAAGATTCGTCAGAAGCGTTGCGGCTCTTGCAGTGCTGATCTACGGGGCCAGATCTGAAATCCACAAATGAGCTTTCTAAACTTTTGCTCCATATTTATGTTGTGTGATTTGCAGTATTGTTGATCATTTTGTAACGTAATTCTTTCTACTCTGAGTTTGTTGGGGTCTTAACTTGTGAAGGGCAAGTTAGACAGGGAAGTACTGTAGTGTTGTAGTATTTGAGCCTTGGTGAGCTAGGGTATAGGCTTGAGAATCAGTGTCGGTGCACTAAGTTCGTGTGTCTGTACTATTGGATACTATGAATCTAGTGGATACTTTGGAGGCTAGATGTAGGTCTTGAAGGGACCGAACCAGGATAAATGCTGTGTGTACTTTGTGATTTCTTCTGCTGTTTATTTTATGCACATTTATTTGCCTGAGTTTTTATGTTTATCTAGACTAAATTTTATCTAACGATAATTGGTCATTGGCCTATTCACCCCCAGGCCTATTTTAGATCCTACAATTGGTATCAGGGCACCAGGCTTGACCATTTAAGTTTAGTTTACAATGAGTCTTTATGATTCAGCATTTGCTGAAAGACAATCTACTGTTAGACCCCCAAAATTCAATGGAACTGATTTTGCCTACTTGAAAGCTAGGATGAAAATTTATTTAGTGTCTGCTGATTATGATGTCTGAAAATTTGTTGCTAATGGGTATTCATCACCTGTCTTAACAATTGAGAATATTGAAATCCCAAAACCTGAGGATAAATGGGATGACAATGATAAAAAATTGTTTTCATTAAATGGAAAAGCAATGAATGCAATAATTTGTGCACTTGATAAGACTGAATTTAATCGTGTTTCTCACTGTTTAACTGCACAGAAAATTTGGCGTACTCTGGAAGTAACACACAAGGGAATGTCTCAAGTAAAGGAATCCAGACTAGCGCTTCTCAGCACCGAATACGATGGCCTCCACATGAAACCTGCAGAGACGATCAAGGACATGTATGCAAGATTTACAGACAACGTCTACAACTCAAAGGCACTTGGAAAGATGTACTCAAGCATGGAACTGGTAAGGAAAATCCTTCGAGCTTTGCCAAGTACTTTCCGTCCAAAGGTAACTACAATCCAAAAAGCTCAAGATCTCTCCAAATTGAGCTTGGATGATTTGATTGGGAACTTGATGTCCCATGAGCTGGAGCTGAAAACCATCGAGTCACGGGAAAATGGAGAAGCCAAAGCTGCTAAGTCCATAGCATTCAAAGCTGAAGAAAGCGATGACGATCTTGATGGTGAGCAAGCCCTGATGGTCAGAGGCTTCAGAAGATACATCAAGACACTGCATGGAAAGTCTGAAATGTCGAAAAGGTTTAATCGCTTTAATAAGTTTATTCCCTTAAACTTTTATTCTGAACAGAATACTACTAAGTCTGTACAGTGTTTCAAATGCAGGAAACAAGGGCACTTCATGAAGAATTGTCCAACTTTGAAGGATCCCGGTCAGAATCAAAAGGGAGATAACTTGCTGTGACGTGGGATGACGATGACGAGGATGAACCAGAAGAGGAAGTTGCTCACTCATCCTTATGTCTGGTTGGAGACATTGATTCGACAAAATCAGATGTACACGAATTCTCTCTACCAAAACTTATAAATATTTGTGAAAATATGAACTTAGAAATTAATAATCTAGAATCCTCTGTAGAATCTTTAAAAGAAGTCAACTTTGAATTACAATAGGATAATTTTCATATTTCACAAAATGAAGATAAAATGAAATCTGAAATAGAGGATCTTAAAGCGACAATTTCAAAACTGAAAGGAAAAACTAGTTTGCATGAAACTCTTAAATGTGAATCTTGTGCCATGCTAAACTAGAAGATATCAAGTCCAAAGAAAATATTTTAAGTCTTGAAAAGAAATTTGAAAATCTTAAGAAAAATGAAGATGAAAATAGAAAGGGTTTTATAAGTAAAAGTACAATTCTTGTGAATGAAAACTTCTACCTAAAATCTAAGATCTCTGACTTAGAATTGAGTATTAAGAAATTTGGTGTATGGAAGAAATCTCTCGACATCATTCTTGGTTATCAATCACATGGAAACAATAGAAAAAGTCTAGGATATGGAAATCAATATGCTAAAAAGAAGATTGTTCACAATGGAGTTGTTAACAGAAACCTAGCTCATGCTAAATGTTATACTTGTGGTTCTGCCAGTCATTCGTATAGGAATTGTTTGTATGGAAACAAGAAAATCAAATTTAAACAAGTATGGGTTCCAAAAGGCACTGTCACTAACCATCGTGGACCTATTTGGTTGCCAAGGTCACACATGTCTTGTTTTTCTTATGTATAGGTGCACAGCTTGGCTAAGGAACAAAAGTGTGAGTGGTATTTGGATTCTGGCTGCTCAAGACACATGACAGGAAGTTACGACAAGTTCCTTAGCCTCGTAAAGCAAGAAGGAGGAAGTGTTACACTTGGGGACAACGGAAAATGCAAGGTAATTGGAAAGGGTGTTGTAGGTAACAACACTTTTCAACTGAAGGATGTCATATGGGTTGAAAATCTTAAACACAACCTCATTTCAATTAGTCAGCTCTGTGACAAAGGTATGAACGTAGTTTTTGATGAAAAATTTTGTAAAATAATTGATACTGTCACATGTAATATTTTGATTACGGCTAATAGAAAGAATAATGTTTATATACTTATTATTGAAGAACTGACAATAGCTAAATGTTTGATTAGCAGGGAAGACGAAGCAACAATGTGGCACAGAAGATTGTCATATGCTGGAATGAAGCTGTTACAGAAACTGGACAACAGAAATCTAGTGAGCGTACTGCCACATCAGGAATACGAGAATAGTAAGTTGTGCGTGGCATGCACAAAAGGTAAGCAAACTCGATCTATCTTTACTGGAATTAGAGAAATCGCAACTACACGCATCTTAGAATTAATTCACATGGATTTATTTGGACCAAGTGATGTTGCTAGTTTAAATGGGAAGAAGTTTTGCTTAGTATTGGTCGATGATTTTTCAAGATTTACATGGGTTTATTTCTTAGCCAAAAAGTCAGACTCTTTTGAAAACTTTCAAAACTTTTGCAATCAAGTTTCAAATGAGGAAAATCATTCAATTGTAAAAATTAGAAGTGATCATGGAGGAGAATTTGAAAATGCAATTTTTGAAAACTTTTGTTTAGAAAAAGAAATTCTGCATGAATTTTCTACTCCTAGAACACCGCAACAAAATGGAGTATTTGAAAGAAAGAATAGGACTTTAAAAGAAATGGCTAGAAGTATGCTGAATGAGTATGAATTGCCTATGTCTTTTTGGGCCGAGGCAATAAATACTGCTTGTTATGTTTGTAATAGAGTCATGCTAAGACCAATAGTAAAGAAAACTGCTTATGAACTTTGGCATGGAAAAACTCCTAATATTTCATATTTTAGAGCATTTTGATGCAGATGTTTCATATTAAACACTAGAGATCAACTTGGTACATTTGAATCCAAATCAGATGAAGGAGTGCTTATAGGATATTCGTCAAGGAGCAAAGCTTACAGGATTTATAATAAACGCACTTTGACTATTGTTGAATCAATTAATGTTAAATTTGATGAAGCTGAGAATAATTCTTTGAATTGCAGGGAAACCGAAGGTGATGCAATTGCAGAGAATTATAGCGGTTCAAGGGACATTGCTGAACCAAGTCAAGCACAAGAACCTGCTGAAAAAGAAAAGAACCAAGAGGAAGAATCACTGAACAGAGGAGTGCTGAGATACAATCCAAACCATCCACCAGAACTGATCATTGGAGCACCCACGGCAGGTATACGAACTCGTTCCTCTTTTAGAATTCTTTGTGCTTTAAGCATTCATGGGGATTTTATATCCGAAATTGAGCCAAAGACTATTGAATCTGCTTTGATTGAGGAAAGTTTGGTAATGGCTATGCATGATGAATTGAATGAATTTGATAGAAATAATGTTTGGAATTTAGTGCCACGTCCCATAGATTATCCTGTTGTAGGTACCAAATGGATATATAAAAACAAGCTTAATGAATCTGGAAGAGTAATCAGGAATAAGACAAGATTGGTTACTAAAGGTTATAATCAAATTGAAGGCATAGATGTTGATGAAACTTTTGCACCAGTTGCTAGATTGGAAGCTATAAGAATTTTATTAGCCTTTGCAAGTTATAAGAAACTCAAGCTTAAACAGATGGATGTTAAAAGTGCATTCTTGAATGAGTACCTGAAAGAAGATGTGTTTGTTGAACAATCCCCTTGGTTTTGAAAGTCATGATTTTCATCATCATGTTTTTAAACTTGAAAAAGTGTTATATGGTCTTAAGCAAGCTCCTAGAGCTTGGTATGATCGTCTTAGTGCTTATCTTTTGGAAAATGATTTTAAAAAGGATAGTGCAGACAATACACTTTTTACTTTGCATGATCATAATCAGTTTCTCATCGTACAAATATATGTTGATGATATTATTTATGGTGCTAATGATGATCTTTTATGTAAAAAGTTTGAGAAGGTCATGCAGGATCAATTTGAGATGAGCCTTGTTGGTGAACTGAAGTACTTTTTGGGATTCCAAGTCAAGCAAACTGAATAAGGCATCTTCATATCGCAAACCAAGTACATCAGAGAACTATTGAAAAAGTTTGGGATGGAGAAGGCGAAAGGAATTGGAACTCCCATGAGTCCCACGACGAAGCTGGAAAAAGATGAAAAAGGAATCGATGTGGATCAAAAGCTTTATCGAGGTATGATTGGCTCTTTCCTTTATTTAACAGCGTCTAGGCCTGATATAATGTTTGCTGTTTTTTTGTGCACGTTTTCAAGCTTGTCCAAAAGAGTCGCACTTAGTTGCCATAAAAAGGATCTTTAGGTATTTGATTCACACACCTTCTTTAGGCCTTTGGTATCCTTCATTAGGTTTATTTGATTTAATTGGATTTACTGACGCTGATTATGCTGGTAGTATAATTGATAGAAAGAGCACTAGTGGAACATGTTTTATGCTATGCCATTCATTAATTTCTTGGTCTAGTCGTAAACAGAACAGTGTTGCTTTATCCACTACTGAAGCTGAGTATATTGCCCTTGGCAGTTGATGTGCTCAAGTACTTTGGATGATGCAAACCTTGTCTAACTACAGTTTGGATCTTAGAAAAGTTCCATTAAGATGTGATAGTAAGAGTGCTATAGATCTTTCTAACAATCCTGTTCATCACTCTCGAACAAAATACATAGACGTAAGACATCATTTCCTTAGGGATCATTTAGCAAAAGAGGATGTATTCATTGAATATATTCCTACTGATTCTCAGTTGGCAGATATCTTTACAAAACCTTTGCCAGAAGATCGCTTTTGTCGTCTACGTCTAGAACTGGGCATTATTGATCATATTTAGAGTGAAAACATTTTTTGGTGTGCTTTTATTTTTTTGTGATGTGCTATAAAACCGAAAAACTAAAAAAATTGAAAAATAATATATATATATATATATATATATATATGGTAAATATATTGTCTATCTCCTCATTTTGCACTTTTCATCAGAATCGTCTTTGACGCAAAACATATGTCTTATGGATTTTAGATATTATATTCTTAACAATGCTTGCATTCAAAGACTTCATGCTTAATTAGATCATATTCATTAATGAGTAACTAAAGTTTTTCATTTTCAAATCACACTTACACAGATCAAAATGTTTTTGATATGGCTTTGTAATCTTGAATAAGAAAAGTGGTTGTTGGTGGAATAAATTATGTTAAACTAATGGGATATGATGTTTCAAGGCATGGATAAAAAGAAAAGCTCACATCAAAATATATATACGTGTTTAAAAAGAATAACAAGACAAATGTCTTTAAAATATATACACAGAGCTTCGTATGAAAAATAGATACGATCCATGTCCTTGATACTACCCTCGAACATCCAACTTATGCTATAAAAGTAAATTTCTTAGCGTTGGTGTTAAGTCCGTCAAGCATTGCCATTCCACATTTAAAATTGCTTATAGGCCATGTTTGGAATTGGTACATTCTCATATTACATGAGAAGGGAAAACTCAATCTTTGAAGTACATATATTTAGTTGAAAAGTTGGATATGACAGGCTGTATTCCTTATTACATCTCCATATGTACTAACTTTTGATCAACACACTTGAGCACGAAGATGAATTATGCTAGTTATAAATTAGTGCATATTGCTTAATTGTTCGTGGTGGTCATCAATGTATTGCTTTTTGTTCTGCTTTATAATGTTTACTTTTCCATTAGCCATATGTTATTACTCTCTTATGTGTTTTTGATGAAAA
This sequence comes from Scilla litardierei, assembly GCA_030789695.1. NCBI lineage: Eukaryota > Viridiplantae > Streptophyta > Magnoliopsida > Asparagales > Asparagaceae > Scilla > Scilla litardierei. Next base: position 106,390,735 of record CM061140.1, read on the forward strand.
CAATGGGGGATAGAGTGCATTAAGATTGGGAATGGGAACATGAACATGATGTTATACTGTTTGGGAGTATCAGAGATAGGGGAGCATGACAATAGGGGGAGCATATTTTTTCATTGACATGCTTGCCTGCACTTAATCTTTTTGTCATTCATGCTCATAATTCATGCTTAACACTTCACACACTTCACAATTTTTTGGTGTAATCTTAATGTTTGGTTTGTTCTCATTAAAAGGGGGAGAATGTTGAAAACAACTACAATATGCTTGTTTGATGTTCACAAACCCTACTGAACTATTCTAATATGTTTGTTAAGTGTGTATCAGGCGCTAACGGGTCCCTATGAAGTGTGACAGTCATGCTTGGTCAGTATAAGTATGTACGTACTCAAGTACGTTGAAATACAAGGATGAAACTGCATTTGGAATTAAGAAAGCAGAGCAAACAGTGACGTATAGCTATGAAACTCTACTCTAGAGTAAATCATAGGCTATAAACATCATGGGGATTTTTCAGGAATTATGGAAATTATTTGAAGCCAAAATACGGAAGAATATGAAGAAAAAGTGAGTATACAAAGAAGGAAATTTCTCTACAATTAGTGAAATGAGGTGAAACAATTCTACAATGTAAATATGGGGCTCTGGGATTTTTGGGAATTTTTTTCAGAATTTTATGAAATTATTTGGAGGCCAAATACTCAAGAATACAGTGAGAATTCTCGGAAAAATGCATATACGGTACTGTTCCGTATGTGGCGCCGTATCCGACCTGAGGCGCTATCGACGTGGACGCAGCACGACCGTTGGAATGTCATCCAACGCCTGCAGAGATGCCGACTCGATCCCAGCTCGAGTCAAACATTGCGGGCGGCTGCGGGTTCGGGTCCTCGTTGGCGGGCGCAGACGTTCGAATCCAATGGCTACATGGCCAAATCATGGCCATTCATCCACGATCGGACAACAACCGACAGGCCGCAATTTCGGGGGTAGCGAGTCCCACCGCATTTAAGGCGGGTTTTGACCCGCGGCTCGTTAGGCGCCGGCCCTATTGGATCCATTCGCACAGTTGCAAACCCGCAGCTAGGGGTGGCAAACGGGTCGGGTAGGTTCGTGTTCGGGTCGGGTCAGATTTGATCCGACCTGGACAGGGGTCAACCCTAACCCGACCCGGATTGAATCCGGGTCGGGTTCGAGTGACCCGAAAAATTTCCGGTCGGGTTCGGGTTAACCCGTCGGGTTAAGATTTGACTTATACACTATTGCTCCTTCTTCGATATCCAGCTATTTATTAAGTACCACCGGAAATTTATTAAGCGTTGCATAATTTCCAATAGCTCGTCGTTTAAACCGCACTGATGACAGTAAGGAAGTATAATCACAGTTACCATTTTATTGACAAAAGTAATAAAATTAACTAAAAATTTGTATGTAAAGTGAATTGAATCCAAGACCTCTTAAAGAAGTGGACATCAATTCAAATCGTATAAGCAAAACTCCCCTTGCAACGGTGTATTAAAGTTATTATATAAATTTTTATATATAAAGAGAAAGTAAACCGGGTCGAATTCGAGTCATCCGGGTTGACATGTCAAACACATACCCGACCCGAATTTTATCCGGGTCGGGTCGGGTCAACCCGTTTCCTACTTGACCCGGATTAGCCCCTACCCATACCCAATTAAGGATGCCGGGTTCGGGTCGGGCTCATTTTGCCACCCCTACCCGCAGCCTTTTACCCTATAAATGCCCAAGTTTACCTCTTCATAAAATCATCCATAAGTTGAGTTCTAGAGATCGAAATTGAGAGCCATTTGCAGCGAAGGCTTCGTATCGACGAGCACTACATCATGAGCCAAAGAAGAAGCCTTCCCTAGAAGAAATTTTCAGATCCATCTTCACGTCAACCGAGGAGTCGTATGACTACCGGTGAAGGGACAGAGCTATCTTTCAGCACAAAGGTCCAAACGAAGAACCGTCAGAAGCGTTGTGGAGCTCTTACAGTGCTGATCTACGGGACCAGAGCCGAAATTCACAAATGAGCTTTCTAAACTTTTGCTCCTTATTTATGTTGTGTGATTTGCGGTATTTTGATCGTTTTGTAACGTAATTCTTTCTACTCTGAGTTTGTTGGGGTTTTAACTTGTGAAAGGCAAGTTAGACCGGGAAGAATTGCTAGTGTTGTAGTATTTGAGCTTTGTTGAGCTAGGGTATAGGCTTGAGAATCAGTGTCGGTGCACTGAGTTCGTGTGCCTATACTATTGGATACTATGAATCTAGTGGATACTTTGGAGGCTGGATGTAGGTCTTGGAGGGACCGAACCAGGATAAATGATCTGTGTACTTTGTGATTGCTTCTGCTGTTTATTTTCTGCACATTTATCTGCCTGAGTTTTTACGTTTATCTAGACTAAATTTTATCAAACGATAATTGGTCATTGGCCTATTCACCCCCCCCCCCTCTAGGACTATTTTAGATCCTAGACGGGCGACCTTCGGAGGTCGCGATGCCCGTCTCGGCTCTCACACCGACCATCGAACCGACCTGATGAGCCGCCTTGGCGTTCAGAGACATGCCCTCCCTATTTATCGGGGGTCCTACTCCGATCACGGCTTTGTCGACGTCGATCATCACGCCCAGGAGATCGGCATGGCGGTCGGAGTGGGCTCCTCCTGAGTGGCGGGGACTCTGCTGATGGTGTACTACGCGCGTTCATATGCCATGGACCTAGGGTTGATGCCTCCAGGACCTCATAGGTCTCCCTTCTAAGCCTCTCGTGCTCAGCGATGATGAATCGAAGCTGTCGACGGGCAGCTTCCTTGTTGAGTATTGGACTTCCCCCTACTTGGTGTTAATGATGAGTAAACATAAATACTTATGACTAATCCCTTATTTTGCAGTTAATCCATTGTCTAAGCTTACTATGAAGATCAACTAGCAATGGATGACTCACAAACGTGATTGAAGGCAAATGATATGAATTGGATGATCGTAGATTGATGATTGAAGCTCCGTAAAGACTTCAAGCTCATACGATGGAAAGAAGAGATTATTCGTCAATGTAATTTTTCTTTTATCTCTTCTAGTATGTAGCTTAGAAGTAGAACTTTGATGGAGCACTCACACACATCTACTTTCGGTCATAGGACATCTCTAGACCTTTGTCCTTTGATCTCAATTCAATTATCTTTTGTTTGTGCTAGGATTGTTAATAACAGCCAACTGCTTAACAATTTACAGTCGCATGTCTCAAAAACAGTCGACTGTGTTTTGTTCTACAGTCGCCTATTATGCACAGACTATTACAATGCAGTTTTTGGGTCCTCTCTGATTATCTCACACAGGCTACTGTTGAACGTTTATCAGGTACATGTCTTAACGACAGTCGACTGTGAATGGTTCATCAGTCGCCTGTCTCTCCTTGTCCAAACTCTGTTTGATCCGATTTCTACGGCCAGTCGACTTATGCTGTATATACAGTCGACTGTCTATTAGATCAGTCGATTGTCTATACTGCAACAGTCGCATGTCTGTAAGTCTATTCCTTGACTCAGCTCTCTGGAAATTTCTCCTGTCTGTGACAGCCGTCTGTTTAAGGATATACAGTCGCCTGTTCTGATTAACAGTCGACTGTGTTCCTTGCATCAGTCGTCTGTCCTATATCTTGTGAGATTTCCAGTATTTCATCTAACTTACTCTTCTCTCGGCCAGTCGCCTGTCGAAGAATGTACAGTCACCTGTTGGTTTTACAGACGACTGTCTTGGCTTCATCAGTCAATTGTCCACGTGGTAAGTTACCGTTATGAATTCTCACCTACCCTTGCTGACTGTGCAACAATCGACTGTGGTTTGTTCAACAGTCGACTGTCGCGAGTTCAGATTATATCCGTTGAGATTTTTCTCAAGGATTTCGATTGGGTTTTTGCCTAAACTGTTTTATGGATTTGAGAAAGCTATAAATAGAGCTTCTACTGTTTCATTGGAAGGTTACTCATTTATTGCAAAATCCTTTAAGCTTTCATTTCCAAAGATCAAAGCTCTCAAATCCAAAGCCCTAAGTATTTCCAAATCTTGTTCTCTTGATCTCCAACCTAGAACCAAAGATTGATCTTCTAGGCATTTGGTGCAGTCAAGAGAAAGGGCTTTTCTTCTCTCTTCCAAGAGAGTTCTTCAACACACATCACACTTCTCCTTCATGTTCTACTTCAAGGCATAGGTGATTGTAAGTGTTGCTTTCAGATTTCATAACTTCATTTTTTGAATTGTGCTCTCGGTTATGAGAGTGGTTTTTGCTTGCTCCCTGGTTGTGGGAGTCAAGGACATCGATTGTATTCGATTGCACTTGTAGGGTTGCTACAAGTGGGTTTTTAAGGAAACCTCAAGTTAGGGTTCTAACTTGAGTATCCGGTGGTATCCGGGTGGTAGGGACGTAGGATTACCGGGAACAAGTCGGGAGTTGACTTGGGTAATCTGAACCCTTGAAACATAGCTGCGTTAGCGTGTGTTTCTCTTTGGGTTGTTTTTCCATTCCGCACTATTTGTTGGATTGCATTTTATTTGGCGTAAATTCCTTTTAAATTTGCATAAACACTTTTCAACCCCCCTTCTAGTGTTTTTCCCATAGACAGGGTCCTTACAATTGGTATCGGAGCGCAAGGTTTTATCTATGGCATCCAACAACAACAACGTTCCTCTGCCGCCTACGTACAACAATCATGACCGTGATGGAGCGTCCACACTTTTCGAAGGTCAATCTACGGTACGTCCTCCACGTTTCAATGGTACTAACTTTGGTTATTGGAAGTGTAGGATAGAGTCATTCCTTAGGAGTGCTTCTCTTTGGAGAACTCTCCACAAGGAGTACGTAGAGCCCTCCGAAGATGATTTCGAGAAATGGACAACTTCCGAAAAGTCTGTCGAAATCAACAACGCTAAAGCAATGAACGCTCTTCATTGTGCATTGGACCCGAATGAGTTCAACAAGATATGCACATGTAAGAGTGCATATCAAATTTGGAACCATCTCATCGTTACCCATGAGGGAACGAATAAGGTAAAGCTTTCAAAGTTATATGTTGCCGTGCAAAACTTTGACTTGTTTCACATGCAGGAAAATGAGAGCATTGCGTCGATGTACGGATGCTTTACTGACATCACAAACAAATTAGAAGCCCTTGGCCAAATCTACACCGAACCTGAAAAGGTAAGGAAGATTATCATGGGGATGACCTCCAAATGGCAAAGACGAGCAATCGCCATTGAGGAGGTTAATGACTTGAAGAACTACACCGTGGTGAATCTCAGCGGGACTCTTATGTCTTACGAAGTAAGACGGGATAACCGATTGAAGATTCGAGCCATGATGAATCCCTCGGAGGCCAAGAAGAAAGATTTGGCGTTCAACGCCAATTCGTCATCCTCCGAAAGTGATGAATCCGAGAACGAGATGGATTTGGGTGAAATGGCCCAAATGACGAAGAAGTTCCAACGCTTCTTCCGCAAAGGTAAATTTCCCTCCAACAAACGTTTTGAATCTACTAATGCTACTTCCTCTCTTTGTTATAAGTGTAATAAGCCAGGGCACATCAAGAGGGATTGCCCAATGCTAAACAACAAAGAAAAGTGGAAGGCACCAAAGTACCACAAGCCCAATAAGAACAAGAAAGACAAGAAGAAAGGACTCGTCGGTACCTTTGATGCCTCAAGTGATGACTCATCAAGCGATTCTGATGAGGAGAAGGGTGAGAGCGCCCACATGTGCTTCATGGCACTTGAAGACCCACTCTCGGATGAGAGTGATTCCGATACGGATAACACCAAGGTAACAATGGATGAACTTCACATAGCTAATGAAGAACTATTTGCTAAATAGCAATCTTTAATGCTTAGATACTCTAGCTTAAAGAAATCAAAAGTTAGAAAGTCATCCATTCCATGCATTATCAACAATGACACCATTGTTGATACTTTAACCCTTGAGAAAGCAAACTTAGCTTCTCAAAATGTCACATTGAGAAATGAGGTGAATTCCCTCAAATCTCAACTATATCAAACACATCCCATGGATAATAGTGATCTAGTTACACGCCACACACAATTGGGATTAGAGAATGATTCTCTTAAAACCCAAGTGCACGAGCTCAAAGCACGGGTGTCCACCTTGGATACCAACATTTCTTCTTTAAAGGAGAAATATGAGCTCATGTCCTCCCGTATTGTGAGATTCAATAAGGGACAAGGACAATTGGATGATTTACTTGCAAACCAATTTCTGGCTACACATCGTGTTGGCCTTGGATTTGTTAAAGCGAATGCATCTAATGATCGCACCTCCTATAGTGGTGTCACTATAGATTTTGTGAGGCCTTCCTCCGGTGCATCCACAAGTGGTGTCAAAGACACTATAGGTAGCAATCCTACCAAGAATGTCATCACATCACTTTCTCTTCCTTTTGGCAAGAAACCCACTAAGGGTGGAAACCAAAAGCAAGGCCATGCTTATATGTACACTAATACTCATCCACGTAGAAAACATCCTACTTCACAAGTGGATAATCATGACACATTTTATGCTCCGCACCACGGACACGTACACAACCACACATGAGAAATACTCATGTACATGCTTCCACACACCCATATGCTCATACGCATCATTCTTTCATATATGCTAATTCTCCACATGTCATGCATGATCAATATGCTTCATATAATATGCATGTTCCCAAGAATTCATATCATTCAAGAATGTACAATGCATATCCTCCACCTCATATATATGCTAGAAATCATGTTCCTAAGAAGCATGCACCACATAGGAATCCAACGCATATGCATGCAACTAGGAATAAGACTCCCAAGATGTACACTATTTGGGGTCATAAGAACACTAGTCTAAATGTTAGGAATACTTATGTTGATTCCTACTTTCATGATGTAATTAGAAATAGTAACTATGTTGGGAAGCAGAAGTCCACTTGGACTTGGCTTCCAAAGGGCTAATCCCCTTGGACCCAACAAACATTGGGTACCATAAGCTTATGGTATATTATATAGGTACCCAAGAGAAAGAAGAAGAGCAATAAATGTCTTATTAGCTCTAAAGGGAAAGGATGGATTCTAGATAGCGGTTGCTCCAAACACATGACAGGAGATCCCTCATTGCTCTCCGAAGTGATTAGCATCAAAGATGGTGCAACGGTCACTTTTGGAGGTAATCAAAAGGGAACCATCATTGGAGTAGGTATCGTTGGTAATCCTTCCAAACCCCTAATTACTAATGTTTATCTTGTTAGTGGTTTATATCACAACCTCATTTCCATAAGTCAACTTTGTGACAAAGGTTACAAGGTTAACTTCGGAGAAGGATTGTGTACTATTGTTGATTGTGATTCAAATGTTTTATTTTCCGGTATTAGGCATAAAAATATTTATTATTTAAGCTTGCCTAAAACCGTAGAATATTGCTTAGTTGCTAACACAAGTGAACAACTATTATGGCATCGCCGTTTTGATCATGTTCACTTCAAGCACTTATATAAGTTAGCTAAGCATGATCTAGTCAAAGGTTTTCCTAAGATTGTTTTTAATAAGAAAAACTTTTGTGATTCATGTCAAAGAGCTAAATTAAGTAAATCTTCATTTAAGCTTAAAGAAGGGATTACTTCTAAGAGGCCCCTAGAACTTCTACATCTAGATTTGTTTGGGCCAACTAAAACCGCTTCTTTAGGTAATGCTCATTATGGACTAGTTGTCGTTGACGACTTTTCTAGATTTACTTGGGTTTCATGCTCATGAAGAGTTTACCAAATTTGCAAAGAAGATTCAGAATCTTTTAGGATCCACCATTATCACTATTCGTAGTGATCATGGAGGAGAATTTGAGAATGAGTCTTTTACTAAGTTTTGTAATGACTCTGGGATAACTCATAACTTTTCCTTTCCTCGTGCACCACCACAAAATGGTGTTGTAGAAAGAAAGAATCGGACTCTTATTGAGTGTGCTCGCACTATGCTTCATGATAGTCATTTAGGACTACAATTTTGGGTAGAAGCGGTGCACACGGCATGTTATGTGCTCAATAGAATCCTAGTGAGACCCCGAACAAACAAAACTTGTTTTGAGTTGTTTTACGATAAAAAGCCTCAAGTGAAATATTTTCGTGTCTTTGGTTCAAAATGTTTTATAAAGAACACCTTTGGTAATTTAGACAAATTTTAGCCAAGATCCGATGAAGGAATTTTTGTTGGATATTCCACACGTAGCAAAGCCTACCGGATATACAACAAAACTTCTTCAACGATTGAGAAATCACTTCACGTATCTTTTTATGAAGATTTTGACTTTCCTCATGTTGATGATGATAATGTAGATATTCTTTGTGATTCTCTTAATAATGTTAAGATTAATGATAATATTGTTGAGACTAACACTTCTAACGAAGTTGTTGAAGTTGTTCCTAGTGATCCAGGTTTACCCAAAGCTTATCCAACCGTTCGCAACCATCCCCATAACCAAATCATTGGAGAAATTGGTGTGGGTGTAGGAACGAGATCAAGAATTGAAGAATTCTCCCATTGCGCATTCGTCTCTACCATTGAGCCAAAGAACATTCAAGAAGCTTGTGAGGATAGCTCTTGGATAGTGGCAATGGAAGAAGAACTAGCGCAATTCGAGAGAAATGAAGTTTGGGAACTTGTACCTCTTCCAAGTGGTCACCAAGCTATCGGGACCAAATGAATCTTCAAGAACAAGACGGATGAAAACGAGGTAATCACACGGAACAAAGCAAGGTTAGTAGCTCAAGGCTATCGGCAAGAGGAAGGTATCGATTTCGAAGAATCCTTTGCCCCCGTAGCTAGATTAGAAGCTATTAGGTTGCTTTTATCTTTTGCATCCCATAAGAATTTTAAATTATTTCAAATGGATGTTAAAAGTGCATTTTTAAATGGTTTGTAAATGAAGAAGTCTATGTTTTTCAACCTCCCGGTTTTATTCATGAGAAATTTCCAAACCATGTTTTCAAACTTAAGAAAGCGTTGTATGGATTGAGTTGAATTTAGGTTTTAAAATGGGAGAAGTTGATTCTACACTTTTCATTAAAGATTATGAAAATGAAATTCTTTTGATTCAAGTTTATGTAGATGATATTATTTTCGGTTCTACTAACTTTAATCTTTGTCAAGAACTTTCCAAGTCTATGAAGGATGAGTTTGAGATGAGCCACATGGGAGAGCTCACCTACTTCCTTGGATTGCAAATTCGACAAATAGAGAATGGCACTTTCATACATCAGACTAAGTACACATGGGAGCTTATTAAGCGATTCGGGATGGAATCGTCTTCAAGCAAAAGGACTCCCATGAGTACTACTACTCATCTTCACAAGGATGAAAGCGGAAAAGATGTATACGTTCGTTTATATCGAGGTATGATCGGTAGCTTACTTTACTTAACCGCTAGTAGGCCCGATATCATGTTTTCCGTATGTATATGTGCTAGATATCAAGCAAGACCTAAGGAGTCACACTTGATTGCGGTTAAACGAATATTTCGTTATCTCAATCAATCCCTAGATTATGGTTTACTTTACCCTAATTCTAGCACGTATGAGTTAATCTCATATAGTGATGCCGACTTTGCCGGATGCAAGTCCAACAGGAAAAGTACTAGTGGCACATGCCATTTCTTAGGAAATTCCTTAGTTTCTTGGTTCTCTAAGAAACAGAATTCGGTGTCATTGTCCATGACTGAAGCGGAATATATTGTCGCGGGTCTTGCATGTGCACAAGTTCTTTGGATGAGACACACTCTTAGTGACTATGGTGTCAATTGTGATACTTGCCCTATCATGGTTGATAATCAAAGTGCTATTTGACTTTCCAAGAATCAGGTACACCACTCCCGTACCAAACACATAGACGTGAGACACCATTTTATAAATGATCATGTAGCTAAGAAGGACATCATCTTAGAGTACATTGAAACCCAAAAACAAATTGCCGATATCTTCACTAAACCTCTTAAAGAAGATTCATTTATGAGGTTGCGTGGAGAACTGGGAATTATGGGTGAATCTGAAATCTAGAAGCTCAATTTTCATGATATAACTCCTTATTGAGCTCATATATTTGTGATTGTCTTTCTTCATGTGCTTTATTGATTTAAGAGATTAAGAAAGGCAATTGTGACTTATTTGATTTCATGAGTTTTCGAAGTTGATTGGAATAATTTTTGTTTCAATAGATTTATTGTTTTTCATAATGATTTTAAGATGTATTTGTGATTAGAGTATAGGTCCTAGGGTGAGTGTTCTTATTCTCTGGAATTCTATCTCACTGTGCATTTTTGGACCAGGACAGACGACTGTGTTTCTGTTGACAGTCGATTGCCCTACTCTATATCCTCCATATGAAAATTGATATCTTTCGCACAGCCGACTGTTGAGTGTTTTATAGTCGACTGTTCATTTAACAGGCGACTGCAATTTAGTCATCAGGCGACTGTACTATCTGTCAAATTTTTTCACAGTATTCTCTGTTTTTCTTGTGATCTGTATTAATTCTCGGCCAGCCGACTATTGTGTATATGTCAGTCGACTGTCCAGCGGACATGCGACTGCATTATACTTGCCAGTCGACTGCCCATCTCTCTGAGATTTAATTTTATCACTTCATACAGTCGACTGACTTTTGTTCTCCAGTCGACTGTCTCCTGTTGTGTCATTTGATTTGATCCGAGCCGTCGATTCGTTGATCCAACGGCTCAGATTGATTTTCCCTAAGTTATATTCAATCGACGCGATCACTCTCCACGTCGTTTTTCTCTCTCCTCCGCATCGACCTTTCAACTTCCCGCTCAATTCTCTCTACAAAATCGATCGATTTCGTGCCTTCAACCGTCGATCTCCTCCTAAACGTCGCTATCGATCATGGTCTACCGTCGGCTTTGATCTTCATCTTCACGATCGTCTGTCGTCTCTCGGTTGGTGTGCTTTCTCTCTCTTGACCTCCGTTGTTTACGTTTGTTGCTTCTGATCTTCCTCTTTTGTTTCCATGGCTCCTAAACCTAAGGGAAAAGAGAAGATCATTGCTTCTAAAAAACCTAGGGCTCTTAAGAAACTCATCGCCAAGAGAAAGAAACTCTATAAAGCTCGAACCAAGCATGCTCGGTCTCCTGTGCGTTCATCTTCGCCGGGTTATTCTCCTTCTTCTTCTTCGAGCGATGCTCAGCCCTTGATTCATCGTCAGCGCAAGCCTATTGGTGTTCACATCAGTGAGCCTACTGCTGAGATTCCTCATGTGTCTCCTTCTGCATCAAGTTCGTCTGAAGAGACTCCTGCTGTACCCCCCTCTGATCCCCTGGTTCCCGTCTGCAGAGACGATCTTTGTCTAGCAAAGTTTCACTCTCTCCTTGGGATCAATCTACTTAGGGAGCGGTACATTGCTTTCCCCGCATTCACTGCTGAGAGACTCTCTGACACTCTGTCCGCTACTCACCTGGCCGACCTTTTTCGCTTCTCTCAGAGCGAGTCCCCCAGAGCTTACCCATTTCTGGTGAAGCTCTTCTATGCGAACCGCATTCGCGGTGAGTATTCGACTACTGGCATACTTGATACTGTCGTCCAGGGCACCCCCATTCAGCTCACTCCCTCTCTCTTAGGGACTATCCTTAGGATTCCTTCTGTCGGTTCCCTCCCCACTGATATCAGCTTTTCCGAGATTGACGATCTTGACCAGTCTGTTCTCCGGGACATGTTTCGAGAGGTCCCTTTAGCTCTTGATTCAGGTGTTAGATCATCCATGTACTCTGCACGGGGTTGGGCTGTTCACGTAGTGGTGAAGTCCAACATTCTGTCGAGATATGGATCGTCCGATCAGCCGTCTCAGGATATACTAAAGTGTATGTATGCTATTCTCTCTGGCATGCCCGTGAACTGGGCCGGTGTCCTCCTTGACAGGATGGACAAGGTTGAGTTCACGTCCTCCTCGTCTCACATTCCCTTTGGTGGTCTTTTGACTCGCGTCTTCCGCCACTTTGGTATTGACTTGACCCGTTACGAGCCTATGCCCTTTGGCCCTCTCCTCGACGCTTCTGCGAAGTCGAAGTCCTCTTCGGCTCTGCAAACTGCCTCGAAGAAGAGGAAGACTACTTCAGCTCCATCTTCATCCACTATGCCTCCAGCTGATTTGCCTTCATCATCATCTGCTCCACCGTCTCAGGATCCTATTTTGTCGATGATATCTGGTATTTACCAGCTGCTGTCTCTCTCTCTCTCTCCTCCATCAGGGAATTCCCTTCCCTGAGGATTTGAGACAGTATCTTCCTCAGACCCATGTGCCTCCTCAGCCTTCTGGTGTCGTTGAGCCTCCTGGTGTTGCCTCTTCAGAGGATGATGCTGCTGATGTTGCTTCTGTTGCTCCTTCTGATCCTTCTCCAGAGGACACTCCTACTGCGTCAGAGCCTGCTTCCTCGTCCGCAGCCCCTGGAGACGCTCACCCTTAGCTCGATATTTTCTTTTTTGATTATGATATATGTTTTGTCGTTGTATGATGGATGACGTTGTATGCGACACTCTTTATATACTCTATGATGTCATCATGATGTATTTATTTTTTGTTGCTCATGATGTATCTTTTTGGGATGGCCATGTTGATGACCATCCGTTGATGTACTCAGCTTCTTTATATATATGATGTTGCATCTCTCTTTTGTGTCACACTATGCTATATTGCTTAATTTCTGTGTGATGTATAATATATTGTCTCTATGTATGCTTCACTCTTTATGATGTGTTTTTGAGACAATACACGAATTTGATATTGGTTAATTCATGCTCTTTTGTTGAAGTGATGGATTTATGAAAATTATTTTCTTTCCGAGTATCTAAAATGTTGATATTGGATTTCAATTCCATTACTCACATGTGTATATGATGAGATTTTATGAGTTTTGATTCGATATATCTTTATACTCCTTGATTGTTGTTAGTTCGTATTTTAGCACTATTATTGTTGTTGTTGTTTGCTCCCACCTTTTTGGATAATGCCATAGGGGGAGAGAAATAAACATACAAGATTCATAATAAATGTGCTAAGTATGTTCTAACGCTTGAATCTAAGATTTTCGTTGCCTTGGATTCAGTGGGAGTAAGATTACAATGAATAGGGATTTTACTTCCTAGATTTCTTGAATTAAATTCATTCATATCTCACTCATTTGCTTCAATTGCTATATAGATGCTCTAATATTTGTTGGCTAACTTGATTGGCATCTATGTATGGGGAGTAAGTTTTCATTGCGCACAACTATTTATCTTTTTGTTTATGTTTGTTTGTCATCATCAAAAAGGGGGAGAATGTTGAATATTGGACTTCCCCTACTTGGTATTAATGATGAGCAAACATAAATACTTGTGACTAATCCCCTATTTTGCAGTTAATCCATTGTCTAAGCTTACTATGAAGATCAACTAGCAATGGATGACTCACAAACGTGATTGAAGGCAAATGATATGAATTGGATGATCGTAGATTGATGATTGAAGCTCCGTAAAGACTTCAAGCTCATACGATGGAAAGAAGAGATTATTCGTCAATGTAATTTTTCTTTTATCTCTTCTAGTATGTAGCTTAGAAGTAGAACTTTGATGGAGCACTCACACACATCTACTTTCGGTCATAGGACATCTCTAGACCTTTGTCCTTTGATCTCAATTCAATTCTCTTTTGTTTGTGCTAGGATTGTTTATAACAGCCGACTGCTTAACAATTTACAGTCGCCTGTCTCAAAAAAAGTCGACTGTGTTTTGTTCTACAGTCGCCTGTTATGCACAGACTATTACAATGCAGTTTTTGGGTCCTCTCTGATTATCTCGCACAGGCTACTGTTGAACGTTTATCAGGTGCCTGTCATAGCGACAGTCGACTGTGAATGGTTCATCAGTCGCCTGTCTCTCCTTGCCCAAACCCTGTTTGATCTGATTTCTACGGCCAGTCGACTTATGCTGTATATACAGTCGACTGTCTATTAGATCAGTCGACTGTCTATACTGCAACAGTCGCATGTCTGTAAGTCTATTCCTTGACTCAGCTCTCTGGAAATTTCTCCTGTCTGTGGCAGTCGTCTATTTCAGGATATACAGTCGCATGTTCTGATTAACAGTCGACTGTGTTCCTTGCATCAGTCGTCTGTCCTGTATCTTGTGAGATTTCCAGTATTTCATCTAACTTACTCTTCTCTCGGCCAGTCGCCTGTCGAAGAATGTACAGTCGACTGTTGGTTTTACAGACGACTGTCTTGGCTTCATCAGTCGACTGTCCACGTGGTAAGTTACCGTTATGAATTCTCAACTACCCTTGCTGACTGTGCAACAGTCGACTGTGGTTTGTTCAACAGTCGACTGTCGCGAGTTCAGATTATATCCGTTGAGATTTTTCTCACGGATTTCGATTGGGTTTTTGCCTAAACTGTTTTGTGTATTTGAGAAAGCTATAAATAGAGCTTCTACTGTTTCATTGGAAGGTTACTCATTCATTGCAAAATCCTTTAAGCTTTCATTTCCAAAGATCAAAGCTCTCAAATCCAAAGCCCTAAGTATTTCCAAATCTTGTTCTCTTGCTCTCCAACCAAGAACCAAAGATTGATCTTCTAGGCATTTGGTGCAGTCAAGAGAAAGGGCTTTTCTTCTCTCTTCCAAGAGAGTTCTTCAACACACATCACACTTCTCCTTCAAGTTCTACTTCAAGGCATATGTGATTGTAAGTGTTGCTTTCAGATTTCATAACTTCATTATTTGAATTGTGCTCTCGGTTGTGAGAGTGGTTTTTGCTTGCTCCCTGGTTGTGGGAGTCATGGACATCGATTGTATTCGATTGCACTTGTAGGGTTGCTACAAGTGGGTTTTTAAGGAAACCTCAAGTTAGGGTTCTAACTTGAGTATCCGGTGGTATCCGGGTGGTAGGGACGTAGGATTACCGGGAACAAGTCGGGAGTTGACTTGGGTAATCCGAACCCTTGAAACATAGCTGCGTTTGCGTGTGTTTCTCTTTGGGTTGTTTTTTTATTCCGCACTATTTGTTGGATTGCATTTTATTTGGCGTAAATTCCTTTTAAATTTGCATAAACACTATTCAACCCCCTTCTAGTGTTTCCCCATAGACAGGGTCCTTACAATCCTCACCCAAACGCGCTTATAGAGCGGCATATGCCTCGTCCTCCAAGCATCTTTGTTGGACATCAGCTTCTCCGTTGGGCCGCCACTGTCGAGCGGCCTCTGCTTCCTCGTCAAGGAGTTTTTGCTGGACTGCTATCTCTTCGGCGAGCCCTCTCCGCTGAGCGACCGCTTCTTCTTCGAACTGATGACGAAGGTTTCGCCTCAAGTTCAAGGGCTCAGAGGGGTTCGGGGGTGCCCCGGCTCTGGTCACATCAAAATCCTTCATCATCTTGGCGAAGGCCTCAAACCTTTGGTGGAGAGTACGAGCTAAGGCTTGAATGGTCTCAGCCGTCCCCTCTGGGGGTAAGTCCGTCGGGGGAGTCCTTCTGTGAGAGTACGACTCCTCCTCTTTGGGTACTTTGCTCCGGTTGGGATTGCGATTAACGTGTATGGAATTTGACATGTGTGTGATCCTAAGATTCCCACAGACAGTGCCAATTGTTGCGGGTCAAAATCCACCCGACAATACTATTTGTTTAATGGGGAACCATGGGCACGATGGTTACAAGTGAGGGGGTGATTGGGGTGGCTGTTAACAAGTGGTGAGGGGATGTAGAGGCCGAGCGTACTTCAGATGATGATCTCGGGATCAATCCAGCAAGGTCGCCCCTTGTTCGCCGCTCTCCTGGAGTAGGTCGCCGGTTGCTCGTTGCTTGAAGGAGCTTTCCTGTGCAAAGCTTGTAAGAAAGGCGGGTTGGGTCCAACCCTTAGCCTCTCCGATGCTTAAGTCAGAATTAGGGCTTATAAATGTGGGTCGAACACGTAGGCCGAGCTAGAGGTAGGTCGACCTTACGTAGCGAGCTTGAGTGGAGGAACAAATATGTGGATGATATTTGCTTTTGTGTGAGTGAGAGTTTATAATTCGATTAACCAACCCCTTTCTCGATGGAAGTGGATGGGTATTTATAGCTGAGTAAAGCGGTTGAGTTCGGCTGAGATGGCATGCTGAGCTGGTGTGTTAGACTGCGGAAGGTTCGGCCACGGATGTCAGATCTGTGCGTGTCAGGCGTGCTTTTGTCAGGGTGTCAGAGCCGAAAGCGTCAGGCACACTTTTATTAGAAGGTCAGACGGCGCAACAGCCAGATGCTCTTTTGTCAGGCTGTCGGGTGGCAAAAGTGACAGTGATGTTCTCGTACAAGGACGTTTGTCGTGTTCGATAGGTTGAAGGGATTACCAAGGCGCGTCCGAGGAGAGGGGCCGCTCATGGGTCGCTTGGTCACTCCCCGAGGGCGCCGAGCATGTTACCTAAGAGTGATGTCCCAGGGTCTCGATGGCCGCCCCTCGCGCCCCGGTCGGGGGGCGAACTCGGGGGATGATGAGCGAGCTGGGTGCTCGACCGGCGAGCTTGGTGGGGAACATGCGACCAATCGGCGAGGCTAGGGCGAAGTGCGACCATCCTGTTTGATGAGGAGGACTTCATGGATGACGAGCGAGCTTGGAGGGGAAGTTGAGGTGTTCCGATCTTTGGTCGTAACAGAACACACTACACAGAATGGATCCCACAATCAACTTTCCAACTCCACGTTCCATCCAACTTTTCACCAAAAAAACACACTACACGATTCCACACCCTCCAACTTTCCCCATTTACACGTTCTAGGAAAAGTATAGGACCTAACACAACTCTTAGATATACTGTTCTTTTAACGTCATCGTGCATTTATTCGCATCTAGCCTTTCTATGCAGTAAATAGATACTTTGGGTCGATTTGAATTAAAGGGCAAGACAAACGAAAGTTTATTTAATATTTTGGTAATTCATAGAGTAATATGATCTGAAATATCAACTTTCAAAACTCTATATAACTCACCGAAAATCTCCAGTCTTCACTTGTCCCTCTCCTGCAGCCATGGCTAGCTCACCGGTTCCACTGCCGCTGCTCCTCCTCCTCGCCACTGCCGCATCATTAATCGTCCCCCAAACCCTTGCCTCCTGCAACGTTCCGGCCGACACCGGCAACACTCTCCGCGTCATCCACGCGTTCGGCCCGTGCGCCTCAGCTCCTCCTCCCTCCCCCTTGGATGACTTTCTCGTCGATCTCCTCTCTCGCGACAACTCCAGGCTCGCCTACCTGGCCTCCTTAGCCACCGTCAGACCAAAACGCTCCTTCGTCCCCCTCGCCTCCGCCACCAAACTCCTTCAAACCCCAACCTACGTCGTCCGAGCCAACGTCGGCACTCCTCCTCAGCCTATGCTGGTCGCCGTCGACACCAGCAGCGACGCCGCCTGGATCCCATCCTCCTCTTGCGTCGGCTGCCCCCGCACCGCCGCCTCCTTCGACCCCACTCGCTCCACCACCTACAAGCCCGTCCCCTGCGGATCCCCGCAGTGCCGCCAGGTCCCCAACCCCTCTTGCCCCGCCGGCTCTCCTTCTTGTTTCTTCAACTTCACCTACGGCACCTCCTCCGTCTCCGCCTCCCTCGCCCAGGACTCCGTTTCCCTGGCCTCCGACATCATCAAAGGATACACTTTCGGCTACATTGCCAAGGCCACCGGCGCCTCCGTCCCCCCTCAGGGCCTTCTCGGTCTCGGCCGAGGCCCGCTATCGTTCCTTTCCCAAACAAAGGCCACGTATTCATCCGTGTTTTCTTACTGTCTCCCGAGCTTCCGCTCCCTCAACTTCTCCGGCACCCTCCGCCTCGGCCCCGCCGGCCAGCCGGCCCTCATCAAGACCACCCCTCTCCTGTCTAACCCCCGCAGGCCTTCTCTGTATTATGTCAACTTGCTCCGTATCCGGGTCGGGCGCAGGTGGGTCAGCATCCCGAACAACGCGCTGGCGTTCAACCCGACGACCGGCGCCGGGACCGTCTTCGACTCCGGCACGATGTTCACCAGGCTCGTCGCGCCGGCGTACAGCGCGGTGCGGGACGAGTTCAGGCGTAGGGTGAACAGGACGGTGAGCTCGCTAGGCGGGTTTGACACTTGTTACAAAGGGCCGATGGTGCCGCCGCCGACGATCACTTTCGAGTTTTCCGGGATGAACGTGACGCTGCCGAGGGAGAACGCGGTGATACACAGCAGCAGCGGGGACGTCACGTGCCTTGCGATGGCGGAAGCGCCGGGGAACGTGAATTCGGTGCTGAACGTGATTGCCAGCATGCAGCAGGAGAATCACAGGATCGTGTTCGATGTGCCCAACGGCCGCGTCGGTGTGGCCCGTGAGGCCTGCACCGTTGCCTGAAAGTTCAGCTGAGCAGGATGCCCGTGATCAATTGATGTCTGTATCTTTTTTCAGAAAATTAGGAGTGTAATTTTGAATTTTGTTTGGTTGTGTGTTTGCAAGGGCACTGCTTTTTAGCACTGTAGTTGGGGTGCAGGAGGGGCCCAACAGGGCTGATGTTGCAGTGGACTGTGGTGGTGTTTGATGGGTGCGGGGCCCTTTTTGGGGTTTGTGTCTCGGTTTGTGTCAGTCCCCTTTGTGATCGATGTTTGTGTGGTACTGAATGGTAAAAGATTCAAAAGACGCGGTAAAAACTACCGTCTTTTTGGGGTCCGTTCTTTTGTAGGAAAGTATAATTGGAAAAGTTGAGAAGTTAGAAATCTGATGAGAGAGAAATTTGTGTGTAGTGTGTTCTTTTGTTGGAATGTGAGGTTGAATTGTGTAGTTGGAAAGTTGAGGTGGGTCTCATTCCGTGTAATGTGTTCTTTTGGATAAAGAAAGTTGGATGAAGAAGGTTGGTGTGGGGTCCACTCAATTTTAATGTGTGCTATGTATACCTAACCCAAATACTTAAAACTAAAATAATTAACTAATATAATATCTGATTACTAATTAAAATAATTAAATGGTTACAAAATATCTAATCTAATGTTTTTATAGCAAGGGGGCCCAGTCAACCTGCAGCACAGCGCAGCGCAGCAACGCACGAAAAAAAGGGCGAAAACTCTGCTGCGATTGGTGAACCGAAGAGAAAGGGCCCACATTTGCGTGGGATTCTTCCGTAATCCGCACAAAATGCGGAGATCACAAGTTTGGAACGGGGATTCTGCATTCAAGCGCCACGTCTGATTAGCTTCCGAAAAACTCCAATACTCAAAAGAACACCCCCACGCAACCGAGAACGGGGATTCTGTATGAACAGTCTCGGAATAGTGTTAAAAGTCAGATTCCAGGCCACAGTTCTTGCAAAAGAACAGGCCCTTATCTTTGTAGCCTATCGGGTGCGTTCCGAAAATTGCTTTTGTTTGCTTATCTTTGGTTATCAAGTAAGTTATCCTTTTTAATGTTATTGTTAAAAAAGTGTTTTGTGTTATGAATAGGTCCCGATAAGGTCCATGTATCCACCATATTGTAAGCCTAACTATATATATATATATATATATATATATATATATATATATATATATATATAAAATAAAATAGGGATGTTATCATGGGTTATTGGATAAGAAATATTGGACAAGAGATATTGGTTATGTGTATTTTTGTTTGTTGATAGTTGGATAATGTATAAGAGATTTTGGTTAAGAGAAATTGGATAAGAGATAATGGATAAGAGATTTTGTTTTTGGTTATGTGTAATTTGGTGTGATGTTGAATTTGATGAGGGTTATGTGTAATTTGGTGTGTATGTATATAGGGTATGATGAGAAATTGAGAGAGGAGATATTGAATTTTGAAAAAAAATTTAAATCACTTCCCTCAAATCACATCACGTTGCCTTCTCTTCAATCTCATTTTTTTAAAAAAAATTGAATTCAAACTCATACGTTTTGATCAAATCAGTTTGATCTCGCAGCTGGGCGGGAAATGAGTTTTGATCAAATCAGCTCAAAATTTGTGTGAGAAATTTTTGGGCTTTTGATTATGAGTTTGATCTCGCAGCTAATCTCATTTCTCCCACTCCATCTTCTTCTACCTCCAGCTTCCTCTTCTTCTTCCTTCACAAACGCCAAGCAGCACACCACGAAGAGCACCCTCTTCTTCTTCCTTCACAAACGCCAAGCAGCACACCACGAAGAGCTCCCTCTTCTTCTCTATGCAAGCACATCAAGCAGAGCAAGTGTCCTCTCCACCTTGAGAGCTTGAGAGCTTCATCCCTTCCTCTCCACCTCCCCTCCCTCTCCACCTCAACGCTGGGTGAGCTTCATCACTTCTCAATGACAGGACCCAAAAGAGTTTGCAAAAATTGTTTTTTTCATATGCAATTGACTATACTGGGTATACACTGAAATTGAAAATAAAAAACACTCAATTTCATTTTACATACTTGCTCATTGAATATACTCATACTTTCTCATTTTGAATAACATGACTATTTCAGTGTATAACATGACTATTGAGTGTTTTTTCTCATGACTATTTCAGTGTATATACATATGAAAAAAACATACTTTCAGTGTATATACATATTTTCAGTGTATAGTATAGTATACCCAATAGTCATGAGTATTTTTTTCATATGAAGTATGTAAAATAAATTCAGTTTTTTTTCACTGAAAATATGTATATACACTGAAATACTTGCTCTGCTTGAAATTCAGTGTATACCCAATAAATTTCAGGGTATACACTGAAATATGAAAAAATGTGATAAATTGCAAAAATTCTCATTGAACATGAGTTGAGAGATAGTCATGTTATCCATGAGAAAATTTTGAATACTTGCTCATTTTACATACTTGCTTATTAAACCATATAAATATTGCAAATACTGAAATTTTGAATACTTGCTTATTGAATAGATTTAATTTTGAATATATACTTGATTTCAAATGAGCAAGGTCAAATTTTGAATATGCTTGACATACCTGATTTCATAAGCTTATACATGAAGATTATACATGAAGATTTCAAACTTGATTTTGAATATAGATTTTCAAATGAGCAAGTGTCCTGTGAAGATTATGAATTGTATGCTTATTGAATTGTGGATTTTGAATTTTGTCCTGTGAATTTTGTCCTGTGAATTTTCATATTAGCAAGTGTCCTGTGAATTATGAATTGTATGCTTGACATGAGTTTGCAACTGAAAGCTTGAGTGAATAAATTGAATTTGATTTCAGTCAATACACCCAATATAAACTGAATTTTATATTCAAAATGAGTTTGCAATTGCAATTGAAAGAATATTTTAAGAAATGAGTTTGCAAATGAAAGCTTGAGTATTGTTTTTTTCATATTCAAAAATAACTGAATAACTGAATTCTCTATGCAATATTCCCAAACTTTGTGTGGGAAATTTGTGTGGGAAGATTATAAACTGAATTTGTGTGTGCAAAAAATTGTCCTGTGAATTTTGTCCTGTGAATTTTCAAATGAGCAAGTGTCCTGTGAATTATGAATTGTATGCTTGACATACTTGATTTCATAAGCTTATTGAATTTTGTCCTGTGCAGATTTCAAATTCCAGATTATACTTGAAATGAAATTGGATGGGAGCTTGCTGATAAGATTTTTCATTTTGATAAGCTCTTGGTGAGCTTTGTGGGTTTGAGGGCTTCATCACATCCTTTGTGAATTGGTGAGCTTTGTGAACTTTGCCTTTTTTCATTGCTATAAACAAATTTTTGCTATGGTGATGAAGCTCTATCCAATTTGAAAGACAGGACATATATTAATTTTTGAATGTTGGGTTTGAGTGACAGGACAAAGCTTGAGTTTGAAATTTAGGAAAGCTTGAGTTTGAATTTGAGTTTGAAATTAAGTTTGCAATTGACAGAATATTTCAGTCAATACACCCAATATAAACTGAATTTTATATTCAAAATGAGTTTGCAACTGCAATTGAAAGAATATTTTAATAAATGAGTTTGCAAATGAAAGCTTGAGTATTGTTTTTTTCATATTCAAAAATTTATCACATTTTTGAGATATACTCAATTTTTTTGCAGGACAATACTCAATTTCATTTTTGCAGGACAATACTCAATTTTTTTGTAGATATTTTTTATGATGTATGAAGATTGAATCTTGATAATTACTGATATTTTTTATTATCAGTAGCATATGTGATAACTGAGTGATTGAAGATTGAAAATTGTGTTCTTCATTTTTTTTGAACTTGGATGTAATTTTTGAACTTGGATATCTGTTAACATATGCACACATACACCAATGAACTTGGATATCTGTTCACAAAAAATAATTTTTGAACTTGGATGTAATTTTCTCCATGTGTGCACACATACACCAAAAAATATTAACTTGAAATTCTCATTGAACTTGGATGTAATTTTCTCATTGACTGTGATCAAAACACAGGCAATCAATATTGATGTAATTTTGAAATTCAACATTCAATGATTGAATGTGAACTTGGTTTCCCTCCCAAATTGCAGGGCAAATGTGTTGACATGGATATGTGTGAAAATTACACCATTGATGTGAACTTGGATCAAATTTGTTCAATTTGCCCTGCAATCAATCTGAACTTGGAGCAATCAATCAATATTGATGTGCAATCAATCAAAATTACACATTTTGAAATTCAACATTCAATGATTGAATGTGAACTTGGAGCAAATGCCCTGCAAACAATTTACAGGGCAATCAATCATTGAATGTGAACTTGGATGTATTTTCAATGAGAATTTCAACATTCAATGAGAATCTCATTGATGTAATTTTCACAACACAGGCAATCAATATTTTCAATGAGAACTTGGATGTTAACTTGAAATTCTCATTGAATGTTGACATGGATGTAAAAAACACCAATGCACACTTTTTCAATTTCAAAAATTTTGATTGCCACCAATGCACACTGTAAATTGAGATAGGCCTGAAATTGGTGTTTTTTACATGGATGCAATTTCAAAAATTTTGATTGCCTGACAGGATTTTCATTGCACACTTTGTGTTCTTCATTTCTTTTCATAACACATATGATAATACATTGTCCTGTTAACACATATGATAACACATATGATAACACATATGATAATACAAACTTTTTTGATAAACATTGTCCTGTTAACTTGAATCAAATTTTATGTCTGCAATTTTTTGGTGAACATTGCAATGGGGGTAAACAGGATTGTCCTAAGCTTTCTTAGTTATAACTTGAATTTTTTGGTGAACATTGCAATGGGGGTAAACAGGATTGTCCTAAGCTTTCTTAGTTATAACTTAGTCATACATGTGATAACTTGAATTTCTTAGTTATATGATCAAAATTTCTGAGTTTGAATCTCATTGAATCTCAAGTTTCCTAAGCTTTCTTAGTTATCTCATTGTCCTAAGCTTTTTCATACATGTGATAAAAAATTTCTCATTGAATCTGAAGTTATATGTGATAGCTTTTTTTTCTCAGTTGATACTTGATACATGGAATTTCTGAGTTATATAGCTTTTTTTTCTCAGTTGATACAATGATCAAATTTTGGAATGGATCAAAATTATCTCATTTTTATCAAAATTATCAAAATGATCAAATTATCTCATTGTCCTGTTAATATGTGTTATCCAAGTTTTGATAAACATAAATCCAAGTTAATAATGTTCAATTTTTAACATTTTTAACATAAATCCAAGTTAATAAATCCAAGTTAACATTTGTCTGCAATGGGACAATGCAATTTTTTGATAAACATTGTCCTGTTAACATTATAAACATAAATCCAAGTTAACATTATTAACATTTTGATAAACATTATGTCTGCAATTTCATATCAAATTATGTTTATCCAAGTTTATGTTTCCTGTGACCAAGTTTTTTGATAAACATTGTGATAAAGAGAGCTTCAAAAATTAGTGTTAATGTATAAATTTTGGATATTGTTTCTAGCATTGTTATTGGTTCTAGCAGTTTTTTATTTCATGCAGTTTTTTAGTGTTAATGCATTGTTATTGTTTCATGCATTGTTATTGTTGGTAAAGAGAGCTTCAAAAATTAGTGTTAATGCATTGTTATTGTTTCATGCAGTTTTTTATTGGTTATATAACCAAGCATTGTTTTTGAACTTGGATATCTGTTAACATATGCACACATACACCAATGAACTTGGATATCTGTTCAAAAACATACACTAAGAACACAAAAAATAATTTTTGAACTTGGATGTAATTTTCTCCATGTGTGCACACATACACCAATGCACACTTTTTCACTTGAAACTTTAATTTTGAAACATGGATGTAATTTTTGAATGAATATAAGCAAAAAACTGAGAAGCACACTTTGTTAACTTGAAATTCAAGCTGGAGATAGAAGAATTGAGCATATGTGTACAAAAGAATTGAGCTCTCACAAACTTGGAGATAGAAGTTTGAGGTATATGTATAAATTATACAATTGAGCTCTCACAAGCTTTTTTGAATGTCCAAAAAACTGAGAAGATAGAAGAATGTGTATGTGTATTGAATAAATATTGAATAAATGTGTATGTGTATGTATGATTCTCAATTTAAATCCTGTTTGAATGTTGTGTTTAAATTTACTGATGATTGCAATTCTAATGAATTGCAATTTAAATCCATGTCAACATTCAATCCTGTTCAATGTTGACTTGAAATTCAATGAGAACTCAATTTATGATCCTCAACATTCAATGATGCAATTAGAAGTTAACAAAATCCTGTCAATCAATTTATGATCCTCAATTTAAATCCTGTTTCAATGAGAATGTTGTTTAAATTCAAAAAACTGAGATGAAATTCATTTTGTTGTGTTCAATTTATGATCCTCAATAACTACAATTCAATGTTGACTTGAAATTCTCATCTCACAAGCTTTTTTCAGCTCTTTGTTGTGTTATTCATTTTTTTTATTTCTTCAAATAGCAAAAATTGAACACAACAAAAATTGAACAGGATTGTAGTTATTGAACAAAAATAAAATTGATTGACATAAATTGAACACACATATACATTCTCAGGATTGTAGTAGGATTTTTGAATTGCTCAAAAATATGTGTCCTGTTCAATTTATGTGTCCTATTCTCAGGACATTCAATGATTGACATAAATTGAACAGGACACAAAAATAAAATTGATTGACATAAATTGTTCAATTTTTGCTCATAAATAAAATTGAACAGGATTGTAGTTATTGAACAAAAATAAAATAACAAAATAATCATTGAATGTCCTGTTCAATAACTATTTGCTATGTGTCCTGTTATTCATTTTTTGTATTTCTTCAAATCCTCAAAAAAATCCTCAAAAATCCTCAAAAAAATTTCAGCTCTTTGTTGTGTTCAATTTTTGCTATTTGCTTTTATTTTTATTTTTGTCCCTGTTTTTTTTTGTGTTCTTCATTTTTTTGTAATCATTGAATTGTTGAATTGTAGTTATTCATTGAATGTTTTGAATTGTAGTTCTTAATTGGATTGTAGTTCTACATTTGAACTTTTGGGAATATCCTGGGATTATTAAAAACAGTTCTTAATTGAACACAAATGTTTAGAGTAGATGAGAAAGTGTGCATACCTGGTGCATGTGAAGAGAAATTTTTTGTGTTCTTCATTTCTTAATTGGGAATAATCAAATATGTGCATGTGAAGAGAAAATGTTTAGATGAGAAAAATGAAAAAATTGAACGTTCAATTAATGTTTTGAACTTTATTCCAATTAAAAGCATCAACCACAACCAAATCTTAATCCAACAAATTTTGAGATATCTATTTTTTTTGATTGGTTATCAATTTTGAGAATTGACTGAAATTTGCATTTCAAAGATTGTTTGCATTTCAGAGATTGGTATTTCAGTCCATTTCAATGAATGATATCAAATTTCATTCCATTCTCAAATTTCTGTCACAAATAAATTGGATGAATGCAAAATTCTCAAGCAATGTAAATTATGTTAAGCCCAGTAGCAATGTCAGTTTGATATTGGAATTATCCATTATCAATGTGAGTTTGATATTGGATTG
Organism: Scilla litardierei; assembly: GCA_030789695.1. NCBI lineage: Eukaryota > Viridiplantae > Streptophyta > Magnoliopsida > Asparagales > Asparagaceae > Scilla > Scilla litardierei. Next base: position 106,416,767 of record CM061140.1, read on the forward strand.
ATGATCATAGAAGCAATGTGAGTTTGATATTTTGAGAATGGTATCAAATTTTGCATGTACTGATTGTCAAACTCATGAGAATTTGAGGGTAAATTGAATTATTAGCTTTTTTGATATGTAAATTTGAGGGTAAATTTTGCTTCTATGATCCTCAATGTCAGTTTACATAAATTTTCATAAAAGCAAAAAACTGAAAAGTCCAATTTACATAAAGTTTACATAAAGTTTGACAATCACCTTAATTGTTACCCTAAAATTTTCATAAAAGCAATGTCAGAGTTTGAGTTTGACAATCAGTACATCCTCAAATTTTGAATGTCCAATATACCCTCAAACTGACATACCATTCTCAAATTATGTGAGAGCTTGAATGTCCAAAAAACTGAGAAGATAATTTATGTAAAAAGCTTTTTTGAATGGTATCAAATTTTGAATGTCCAAAAAACTGAATTGAACAAATCAAACTCATAATATGAAATCATAGAAGCAATGTGAATTTGAATGTACTGATTTGAGCTAATGAGAATGTGAGTTTGGAATTATCCAGTAGCAATGTGAGTTTGATATTTTGGAACCATTCAAAGTGTCCTGAGGATCATAGAAGCAATGCTAGAATGCAAATATTCTCAAGTGATCCTCAGCAAATATTCTCAAGTGATCTCAAGTGTTATGTTTGAATTTTTGAGTTATGAATGTGAATATACAATTTTTTAGTTATGTTTGGAATGTGAAATATACAATTTTTGGAATGTGAATATACAATTTTTGCAATCTACAATTTTTTGAGTTATTAGTTATGTAGAATATTAGTAAATTTTGTCAACTTTCAAATGTTATTCCCATATCATTCACAAGTTTGATGTACTGAAATCCTATGTTTATATTGTCAACTTTCATATCCCAATTTAAACTTTATGTGAACTCTCAAGCTCATGTGTATTTGAGGGTAAATTCTGACTTTATTCAGTGAGTAGTTTATGTGATTTGTTCAATTCAATGAGTAGTTTATGTGAACTAATTTTGGTGTATGAACTCTCAAATTAGTAAATTTTGTTGAGTAGTTCATGTAAACTTTCAGTGGTGTATGAACTCTCAAATTCAGTGACCAATCTTATTTCATTGAGCAATTAGTGTGAGTAGTTTATGTGAACTAATTTTGGTGTATGAACTCTCAAATTAGTAAATTTTGGTGAGTAGTTCATGTCAACTTTCAGTGGTGTATGAACTCTCAAATTCAGTGACCAATCTTATTTCATTGAGCAATTAGTGTAAAATCTGATTTTGGTGTATGAACTCATATCTGATAGTCATGTGATAGATTAAAATATATTTTTTGTTGTTTGCTTAGCTAGCTACCCCATATCTGATTTTTAGCAATGAGAGGATTGAAGATTTTTAGACCAAAACACAAGAACCTAATTTTGGTTAGCAATGACATGATTGAGGATGAGTTTAGGCTTATTATAACTAATTTCTAGGATGCTCAAATACTCAATTACTCAATCATGTCATTGTCATGTTAGTTTGCATCAACATGGATTAGTGTTGTGACTTGCCAATAACATGGCAACTCAAATCCTCAATACTGGAAATTTCCTCAATCCTCAACATGGCAACTCAAATACATCAACTTGATGTATAATGAATGACAGGATACTTAGCCAAATGATAACTGCATATACTCAAATACATGAATTTTGTCATTCAATTTTTGACATATCAACTTGGCATATAATCAAATTGAACACACCACAACAAATGCAATTTCAACCTTAGAATATATGAACACACCCTAACAATTAGATGAGCACCCTGTGAATGTTTAGCCATCATCCTCAATTCTCGAACTAAAAATCCCGGACTCAAATGTATTAACTCAATGAAATTCATACTCAAATTTCAAATGTATGAAATAAGAATCCTGGATTGAGTTCATACTAAAAATGTATTGAGTTCATACTGAGAATCCTGGATGACAGTATGTATTAGAACATTTGCACATATCACAGTATGTATTGAGTTCATACTAAGAATTCATAATGTTAATTTCAAAATGTTAATTTCAAAATGTTATTTAACAGGACAAAAACTCAACTCACCTCTTCAAAATGTTAATTTAAAAAATGAAGAGCTTGATTATGTAAATGGGAGTATTTTAATTGAACATATACCATATTCTCAAAATGAACATCTAATATACGCTAATAATGTATTTTAATTGTAATTAGTTTGGGCTTAATTTGGATAGGGCTTTAGCTCGACGCAGTAGGAGAGAACGAGAACGTGAACAGGAACAACGTAACATATCTCACGCTCTGCCTTCTGACGGTGTACTTGATATACCTCACATAACACCAGCCATGACAACTTCTCCGGTTGAACAAGAACATGCTGTCTCGGCCTCGCGTAACGATATGATTTCCGGGCAAGTTCCTGGACCATCTGTCAGGTCATTATAAACCCGAATGTACATAAAACCTTTTCACCAAGCCATGTATTTTAGAGTGTTTATTTTTGTGTTTAAATTTGGATAGGGCTTTAGCTCAACGCAAAAGGAGAGAACGAGAACAGGAACACCGAAACATATCTCACGCTCTGCTTTCTGACGGTGTCCTTGATATACCTCACATAACACCAGCCGTGACAACTTCTCCGGTTGAACAAGAAGATGTTGTCTCGGCCTCGCGTAACGATATGATTTCCGGGCAAGTTCCTGGACCATCTGTCAGGTCATTATCAACCCGACTGTACATAAAACCTTTTCACCAAGCCATGTATTTTAGTAGTGTTTATTTTTGTGTTTAAATTTGGATAGGGCTTTAGCTCAACGCAAAAGGAGAGAACGAGAATAGGAACAACGAAACATATCTCACGCTCTGCCTTCTGACGGTGTCCTTGATATACCTCACATAACACCAGCCGTGACAACTTCTCTGGTTGAACAAGAACATGCTGTCTCGGCCTCGCGTAACGATATGATTTCTGGACAAGTTCTTGGACCATCTGTCAGGTCATTATCAAACCGACTGTATATAAAACCTTTTCACCAAGCCATGTATTTTAGTTGTGTTTATTTTTCTGTTTAAATTTGTATAGGGCTTTAGCTCAACGAAAAATGAGAGAACGAGAACAGGAACAACAAAACATATCTCATGCTCTGCCTTCTGACGGTGTCCTTGATATACCTCACATAACACCAGCCGTGACAACTTCTCCGGTTGAACAAGAAGATGCTGTCTCGGCCTTGCGTAACGATATGATTTCCGGGCAAGTTCCTGGACCATCTGTCAGGTCATTATCAACTCGACTATACATAAAACCTTTTCACCAAGCCATGTATTTTAGTTGTGTTTATTTTTCTGTTTAAATTTGGATAGGGCTTTAGCTCAACGCAAAAGGAGAGAACGAGAACAGGAACAACGAAACATATCTCACGCTCTACCTTCTGACGGTGTCCTTGATATACCTCACATAACACCAGCCGTGACAACTTCTCCGGTTGAACAAGAAGAGTCTGTCTCGGCCTCGCGTAACGATATGATTTCTGGGCAAGTTCCTGGACCATCTGTCAGGTCATTATCAACCCGACTGTAAATAAAACCTTTTCACCAAGCCATGTATTTTAGTTGTGTTTATTTTTGTGTTTAAATTTGGATAGGTCTTTAGCTCAACGAAAAAGGAGAGAACGAGAACACATACACGCAAACACATCTCGATATATGACTCCTACCAGTGTACTCAACATGCCTCAAAGCACATATGCAGTACCAACTTCTCCCGTTGAACATGTAGATGAGGTCTTAGCCTCGCACAACGCTACGATGTGTGCTGAAGATGATGAACCATCTGCCAGGTTATTATTCATAAGAGCTCCTCTGCTTTAATGTAACTTAATTTTATTTAATTATTATGGTTTTATTTTGGCTAGGTGTTTAGCTCAATGTCACAGGAGAGAACGAGAAAAAGCTCAACGAAACATATCTCGATATATGACTCCTATCTGTATACCTCAAATAACACCTGGATTAACAACTTCTCCAGTTGTACAAGAAGACGCTGGCTCATCCTCGATCTTCTGATGTTGGTCAAGTCAGCATGGCTCTGGTCCACCAACTCAGGTTGATTTTGTTCGGCACCATCTTGGATTAATGAACATTCCATGCCCTCATTGTTCAGCCTTACACTGGTTGGATGAACAGTTGTCGAAGTCAACTTTGAGAACACATCTTTTTGGAACATGTTGTTTGCAAGGAAAAGTAAAATTGCCGAAACTTAATGAACCCCCTCCAGCACTTAGAGAATTATATGATGGTGACAGTGAGGCATCAAAATCATTTCGAATGTATACTCGTGAGTATAATGCAGCTAATGCATTTACCAGCCTTGGTGTGACAATGGATCAAAGATTGATTGCTGGCAGAGGCCCAAACATATTTACAATTCATGGAGAATGACGCCATCGAACAGGATCACTTCTGCCCCAACCGGATCAAACAGCAAGTTATTGTCAACTTTACATATATGATCCGGATTCTGCTATGGAGTTCCGAAGTAATAGAAATCCACATTTGAGCAAGGATGTCTGACAAATTATTCAAAATTGTTTATCGGGCATAAATCCATTCATCAAACTATATTGTCAGGCGTATTCTGTTTTATCTCAAGCAGATTCATGTGGTCATGATCTTCCTGTATATCTGCATTACAATTCAAACAAGGATCGTCGCCGTTATAACCTCCCAACCGTAGATGAGATTGCGGTTATTTTACCTGGCGATGGCTATCGACCTTCCGGGATGCGAGATATAGTTTTACATCTTCGAGGAAATCATCAATTAATTCAAATCAATGAGACTCATCCTACATACTTACCATTACACTACGTCTTATTATTTCCTGATGGTCAGCTTGGATGGGAACCTGAGTTGAAGCAGTGGGATCCAGTTCAAAACATAGCATCAAGTAGACGCCTGACCATGTGTGAGTTTTATAGCTACAGTCTGTTTGAAAGACAGAACGAGTATTCTTCAATTTTGAGAGCTGGAAAGTTATTCCAGGAGTTCATAGTTGATGCTTGGGCAGCAATTGAGCAACATCGTTTGACATTCATCAAACTTAAACAACGAAAACTCCGCTCAGAGCTCTATCAGGGTCTTGCAGATATCGATGCATATGCCAGATGCGACCAAATTGGACAGCGTATGATACTTCCTTCATCTTTCACTGGCAGTGCACGTCACATGTTTGAAATATTTCAAGACTCGATGGCTATCACACGTTATAACCAGCACCCGGATATTTTTCTTACCATGACCGCAAATCCAAAGTGGCCAGAAATTACTTCGGCTCTACTGCCCAATCAAAAGGCTACCGACCGTCCAGATTTAGTTGCACGTGTATTTGAGTTAAAAAGAAAGGCTTTGATGAAGGAGATTGATGGCAATAATGTATTTGGAAAGAAAGTAGCACATGTATTTACAATTGAATTTCAGAAACGGGGTCTTCCACATATGCATGCTCTTTTCTTTCTTCGTGGACCCGATAAGATTCATACATGTGATCAAGTGGATAGAATTGTATGTGCTGAATTTCCTGATCCTGCTCAAGATCCTGCATTATTCGATACTGTGTCAAAATGTATGGTACATGGACCATGTGGTGCTCGAAATCCAAATGCTTCATGCATGGAAAATGGTAAGTGTACTAAGAAATACCCTCGAAATTATGCAGATGCAACAACCTTGGATCGTGATGGATATCCTATTTACCGTCGTCGTAGTAATGGGCATCTACATACTGTAAGGGGGCATCAGGTTGATAACCGCGATGTTGTGCCGCACAACAGGTATCTCTCAAGGCGCTTTAACTGCAACATTAATGTCGAAGTTTGTGCTGGGGTAAGATGTGTGAAGTACATTCATAAGTATATTTATAAAGGTCATGATCAGACCACAATGGTATTGGGTGTAGTAAATGAGATCCAACAATACCTTGATGCAAGATATATTGGACCACCTGAGGCAGCTTGGCGAATATTCGAGCATCCTTTGCATCAAGAGATTCCGTCAGTTCAAAGATTGATACTTCATTTACCAGGGCAACACCGTGTTATTTTTGATCCAGATGAAGATGTAGATGTAATAAGGTCTAGGACTGAAAATGATAAGACAACTTTGACTGAATTTTTTACATGTTGCGCTTTACATGAGTCTGCACATGATCTCACATATCAAGAATTTCCTCAAAAGTTTGTGTGGCATTCGTCAACAAAGGTCTGGACTCCAAGACAATCTGGATATGCAATTGGCCGAATGTATTTTGCCTCCCCTAATTATGGTGAGAGATTTTATCTACGGTTGCTACTAACAGTTGTTAAAGGGCCAACATCGTGGGAAAATTTACGCACATTCAATTCTATCGAGTACCCTACATTCAAAGCAACATGTATTGCAAGAGGTCTTCTTGAAGATGATTCCGAGTGGAGACAATGTCTTTCCGAGGCTTCAATTATGAAAACAGGATATCAATTACGAAGACTGTTTTGCATTATTCTTATCGAATGTTTGCCGATCGACCCCCTTGCATTATGGAATGAATTTTCAATGCACATTTGCGATGATCTTCCACATAAATTGCAAACTTTATTTGCAATTTCTTTCCCATCTCAATGCCAACTTGAAGATTATGGATTATTCCTTATCAATGAATTGCTTCAGGAGTACGGTAAGTGTCTATCTGACTTCCCACCAATGCCACTTCCTGTTGGAGATTGGAATGCAATTGTTGGCAATAGATTGTTGTATGAACATCAGGAACTTATAAATAAGGCTAAACAAATGGATGCTCAAAAAGACATTGATTGCCTCAATGATGCACAACGCCATGCTTACTCGGCAATTAGTTCATCTGTATTTGAGAATAAAGGTACTACATTCTTCTTGAGCGGCGGTGCTGGAACTGGAAAGACTTTTTTGTACAATGCACTTGCAACAATGTTGCGTAGTCTTGGACATATAGTTATCACTATCGTGTCATCCGGTATTGCATCATTGCTGCTTAGCGGAGGCCAGACTGCACATTCCACATTTCGTATCCCGTTAGATGTGCATGATACTTCAATTTGTAATTTTAGCAAGCAATCCATGCAAGCTCAATTATTCAGAAAAGCAAAACTTATAATATGGGATGAAGTACCTATGCAACATCGGCACTGTGTTGAGGTAGTGGATCGATCATTACAAGATATTTGTGATAACCCCAGAGCATTGGTGGTATTACTGTTGTTCTTGGTGGGGATTTCCGACAAATCTTGCCCGTCATACCAAAGGGGGTTCGAGAAGAAATTGTTGGTGCCTCATTGAGACGATCTGTATTATGGTACTCTGTACAAGTTTTGATCTTGGATCAAAATATGCGGTTAAATAACTCATCGGTTGAGAATGCAAATTTTGCAAAATTCATTTTGGAGGTATTTTATTTCATGCCTAATTTAATTTTACTTACTATTTTTATCTTAGCCATTCCTTAACTTAAATTTTATCTATATAATGTATTAGGTTGGCACAAATCCTACAGAGGTGGTAGAACTAACTTCTCACATATTCAGGTGCAAGGATTTAAACGAGTTATTACTTCGAATTTATCTGCAGCTTGATATTGAGGGTGCATTGACTCCGGCATACCTGACTGAACGAATAATTCTTTCTGCACGGAATGATGATGTTGCTTTTATAAATGCTGCTGCATTACACATTTTTCCGGGACAAAAGATTACGTATCTAGCTGCAGACAGCCTGTCTGAAAATGATGAAACAGACCCAACCATTATAAATCGATTTCCAACTGAGTACATAAACTCTTTGGATCTTCCTGGGTTGCCACAATTTAAACTTGATCTTAAGGTGGGTTGTCCTATTATTTTATTACGAAATATTGCACCAAAAGATGGGCTCTACAATGGCACTCGATTGATGGTTGTCAGATGTGCATCACGTGTCATTGAAGCTCAAATTTTAAATGGGGATAAAGCCGGTAGTTTTGTGTTTATTCCAAGAATATCTTTGTCACCATCGGCTACAACATTACCATTTCATATGACAAGACGGCAGTTTCCTGTCCGTGTAACTTATGCCATGACAATTAATAAAGCTCAGGGACAATCTGTAAAGTTTGTTGGAGTGGATTTGCGGACCCCAGTTTTCAGTCATGGACATCTTTATGTGGCACTTTCACGGTGCACATCTTTTGATCGTGTATGTGTCCTTCTTCCGGCCAATTCAAATAAAACATTAAACATCGTTTATCCAGATGTTTTGCTATGAATTCCACTATATGATTAATATTGTAAGTTAGTAGTTTAATTTTTTTGTAAATAGTTCTATTTATTTTATTCATTTAGTCATTCTTTAAAAAAATTATTTATCGACTGTTGTCTACCATACAGGTACACCATTATCATATAACCACTAGCTGCATAATGTGGATTGGCGTCACTATATATGGCGATGTAAGAAATTTTTAACTTAAGTAAAAATCATTTTTTCCTTATTATTTGTTTCAATTTGAATCTTTCAATATGAATGGTTAGCTAAAATATTTGTTTGTATTTTTATATACAGGTGGATGCAGATTTGTTTAAAATTGTAAGTCTTTAATCATAACTTTTTATTATTTTATTTTATTTCATTTCATTTGATTTCTTAATATTTTTTGTTATTATAGGTTGTGTTACTTGCTGCCAATAATATAGCTGTCAAGTTGCGTGATTATAAAAGAATTTGGTGGGACAAGGTATGCTGATCAATAAATAAGTTATCATTTTCATATTAAGACTTTTAAGTTAGTAAATTATTATTATTATTATTATTATTAACAGCAAGAAGCAAAAAGAATTGTAGATGCACATGTGACATGGAATATTGATGCACCCGAAAAATGTGTTATGGAGGTAATGTAAAAAACTATTAGAATTTTATTCCCACACTATCATTTTCATTGAATATCAACATAATATCGTTTGTGTTATAGAGTTGGAAGTTAGTTCTTAAGGAGCTGATTGGGTCCGTAAAGCACGTCCACATATGCTCCCCCGCATAAGGTAAAAGCGTTTTAAGTTTAAATATTAATGTTATCACATATTTCTTTATTTCTCTAACCAATTTACGTTTGTAATTACCTAGGTTATTGTGCATCCAGATGACACACGCTGTTAGATTGAGATTGACACGCATTCCTTTTATATTGTAATGAAGAGGAAGTTTCCTGTTGAACCATGATGGATTGTGTATTAACAGCGTTGATGTAACAGATGTATTTTTGATGTAACAAATGTAATTATTATTATGGTGTTGCTTGGTTAGACTACTAGAACTGGATCTACATTACTTTTGTGTAACATTATTAAGGTGTTACTTTTTGATGTTAGAAATGTAAAGTTCAATAGTTGCTTGCATTGTTTTTTACTTCACCAATTTCAATTGTTTTCATGGTTGGATGTGATTGGGGGGAACGTGGTGACATGGCTAATACACATAATTTGATCAATGCTGCTAACTTTCGCACTCCTAGGTTTTGGTGACATGGCTAATTTTTACGTCCATCTCTATTTTTATGTTTGTTCAAGTATCTTAATACTGTAACATGTGTTTTAGCTCCCACCTTTATAGAATAGATGTCTAAAAAATGTGGGAAAAATGCAACTAACTTTACAAAAAAATTTATAAACGAAATACATATTTGGGGACAAACATTTTTGTCAATAATTAAAATTTTTTTGAGTAATTAAGCAATGTGAGAACTAAAATCTCTTGAGGTGACCTAAATTTTGGGGAACTAAGACTTTGATTGGGGAACTAAGATTTTGAGGGGGTATTTCTAAAAAGAATCATATACACAATTTCAGGGGAACTAAGATTTTGAGGGGGTATTTCTAAAAAGAATCATATACACAATTTCAGGGGAACTAAGATTTTGAGGGGGGGATATCTACAATGAATCGTGCCCACATTTTCGGGCGAACTAAGATTTTGAGGGGGGGAATATCTACAATGAATCGTGCCCACATTTTCGGGGGAACTAAGATTTTTAGGGGGGAATATCTACAATGAATCGTGCCCACATTTTCGGGGGAACTAAGATTTTGAGTGGGAAATATCTAAATTGAACCATGCCCTCGGGCACGGGTTATAGACTAGTATATATCTATATTATAAAATAGGGATGTTATCATGGGTTATTGGATAAGAGATATTGGACAAGAGATATTGGTTATGTGTATTTTTGTTTGTTGATAGTTGGATAATGTATAAGAGATTTTGGTTAAGAGAAATTGGATAAGAGATAATGGATAAGAGATTTTGTTTTTGGTTATGTGTAATTTGGTGTGATGTTGAATTTGATGAGGGTTATGTGTAATTTGGTGTGTATGTAGATAGGGTATGATGAGAAATTGAGAGAGGAGATATTGAATTTTGAAAAAATTTTTAAATCACTTCCCTCAAATCACATCACGTTGCCTTCTCTTCAATCTCATTTTTTTTAAAAAAAATTTGAATTCAAACTCATACGTTTTGATCAAATCAGTTTGATCTCGCAGCTGGGCGGGAAATGAGTTTTGATCAAATCAGCTCAAAATTTGTGTGAGAAATTTTTGGGCTTTTGATTATGAGTTTGATCTCGCAGCTAATCTCATTTCTCCCACTCCATCTTCTTCTACCTCAATCTTCCTCTTCTTCTTCCTTCACAAACGCCAAGCAGCACACCACCAAGAGCACCCTCTTCTTCTTCCTTCACAAACGCCAAGCAGCACACCACGAAGAGCACCCTCTTCTTCTTCCTTCACAAACGCCAAGCAGCACACCATGAAGAGCTCCCTCTTCTTCTCTATGCAAGCACATCAAGCAGAGCAAGTGTCCTCTCCACCTTGAGAGCTTGAGAGCTTCATCCCTTCCTCTCCACCTCCCCTCCCTCTCCACCTCAACGCTGGGTGAGCTTCATCACTTCTCAATGACAGGACCCAAAAGAGTTTGCAAAAATTGTTTTTTTCATATGAAATTGACTATACTGGGTATACACTGAAATTGAAAATAAAAAACACTCAATTTCATTTTACATACTTGCTCATTGAATATACTCATACTTTCTCATTTTGAATAACATGACTATTTCAGTGTATAACATGACTATTGAGTGTTTTTTCTCATGACTATTTCAGTGTATATACATATGAAAAAAACATACTTTCAGTGTATATACATATTTTCAGTGTATAGTATAGTATACCCAATAGTCATGAGTATTTTTTTCATATGAAGTATGTAAAATAAATTCAGTTTTTTTCACTGAAAATATGTTTATACACTGAAATACTTGCTCTGCTTGAAATTCAGTGTATACCCAATAAATTTCAGGGTATACACTGAAATATGAAAAAATGTGATAAATTGCAAAAATTCTCATTGAACATGAGTTGAGAGATAGTCATGTTATCCATGAGAAAATTTTGAATACTTGCTCATTTTACATACTTGCTTATTAAACCATATAAATATTGCAAATACTGAAATTTTGAATACTTGCTTATTGAATAGATTTAATTTTGAATATATACTTGATTTCAAATGAGCAAGGTCAAATTTTGAATATGCTTGACATACCTGATTTCATAAGCTTATACATGAAGATTATACATGAAGATTTCAAACTTGATTTTGAATATAGATTTTCAAATGAGCAAGTGTCCTGTGAAGATTATGAATTGTATGCTTATTGAATTGTGGATTTTGAATTTTGTCCTGTGAATTTTGTCCTGTGAATTTTCATATAAGCAAGTGTCCTGTGAATTATGAATTGTATGCTTGACATGAGTTTGCAACTGAAAGCTTGAGTGAATAAATTGAATTTGATTTCAGTCAATACACCTGTTACGACCATTTTGACCGGGTCCGGAGGAGCCAAGTCAACCACAACCAGTCAACCAACCAAACTACGGCTCGGGCTCCGGCCCAAGGATCTTACGGGCGGGTCGCGTTTCTCCACCCACGACGAAGGCCCAAGAGATTGCCCGCTTCTGTAGCAGAGGAAATCGGGGTCCAAATCGAGGAAGCCTTCGCCATTTATGGCAGCCGCCCCGTGCCATCATGATCCGCCAATTATGGCAGCCACCTTCATGGCTCGCCAAATATGGCAACCGACTTCATGGCCAGGCTTAATGGCCATCATTCCCTCGCCATTATGGCCCGCCAATTATGGCAACCGCAATGCCCATTACTCCACCTTCATGGCGTCATCAAGAGGGCGCAATTAGAGGGGGTCAACCCTGCCCCATTTGCACGACCCCATGAATGGCGGCCATGATGTCACATCATGGCACATGATGAGCATGGTTCGTCTATATGAGGAAGGGGCGGGCGTCATTTGGAGGGGGCCGGATCTTCATCACCTAGAACGGATGTACCTCATACTCCCATCTTACACCTTCTTCCACCTTGAATATTTCTCCTCCAAAGCTCGGCCCGAGGAATCGAGTATCGGTCTCTCCGCGAGCCATACTCGATCCCACCGAGCACTTATTAGGCCAGATCTGACTTTGGCATCGGAGGGGCTTCGGTCGGAACCAAGGTCCGACCCCCCTGACGAGCTCTCTCGTCTATTCAGGTCCAGGAGTTCCAGCGACGCCGAGGCTACCCCTCGGCATCCTTCCAGCCGGAGCCGAGCGCCCTCGTCCCCGACCTCGTTCGTCTCCCCCGTCACGAGGACGTCGCTCTGCCGAGGCTACCCCTCGCCGAGCCGACGCGAGAATCCGCGCGCCCCGCTGCGAGCGACTCTGTCTTTAACCGATCCCGGAGGCTGTCATCTCGCCGAGGCTACCCCTCGGCCCGCCAAAGAACGGACCCGCGCCTTTACGCTCGAGCGAACGCGCCATCGGTCGACCCCACCGGTCATCTCCGTCTCGAGCGACAGCCACGACAACTCGGGGGTCCCGCGCGTCCCCTCTTTGACTGCGTTGACCACGCACCCTCCATACTATTAATGTGTTCTGCGAAAATTAGCAGAAACATTTGGCGCCGTCTGTGGGAACGAGTCAACATCTACGACATCAACCACACGAGAATCCCGACTCGTTCCGTGAATCAAGATCCCTCTTGACAAACAAAAGATTAGAGCTTTGGGCTTTCTAGATGCGGACGTGGATTCCTCTCTCGAAGATTGCCTCGCTAAGCTCAAAGCTCCTGCCCCCAAACCTTCGCTTCCTCGAACTCCTCTCCAAATGACAGATCTGAAGACTCACTTTCATTAATGGGCCACTTTGGAGCTTTCGATGCCTTCAGCTTCGGCTCCTGTTTCCCTCAAAACAAATGGCAGGGCGAAAGGTTTTTGTGATTCCATGCACTTCCTCCATTAAATCGTTAATTCCATTAATCTTGGGGATTTTTGAACTATTGAGAGGAATAAGGCTCCAATTGAGCGTCAGATTCTCCGCAAATAGCGCCGTATTCTTCGAGCTCTGTCCACTCCACCGAAGCTTGCTTTGAGCCTAATGCTGATGCCGAGCCCTCTCGAGGTTGAAGACCGGTCGCGACCCGGGTCGGGCCCCGTTCGACCGATGTCGCTCAGGCATCATCCGACCGATTCGCCGACAGAACTTTCCTCTTGTTTGGCTGAACTCCTTCGACCGAATCTTCCACATGTCGGAGCACGCCTGACCGGTGCTATCAGGCCTCGCCCAAACTCGAGGAGCATCCCCACCGGCCTCCCGTTCGTGTGCCACCTATAACTCACAATAAAGGAACGATGCGCTGGCACCAAAATCGCGACGATCGAGACTCCTCTCCATGGTTCTCAACACCAGCAGTGACATCACTTGGGCTCGGTGCCAACCGTGCTCCGACTGCTACCAGCGATCTGATCCCATCTTCGACCGCTGGGCATCGTCTTCGTACCCCTGGTCACTTGCAAGTCCCTCGACATCTCCGCTCGTCGTAACAACACTTACCTCTACCAGATATCGTTCGGCGACGGGTCATACGCCATCGGGGGCCCAGCGACTGAGTGCGTCACTTTTGGCGGTGGCAAGAACGGCCCTTTATCCTACTCCAACTTCGCCGAAGGGTACAATAGCATCGGAACGAGATTTTGGCGAGGATCTCGAGCTGGCGGCCCCGTCCACCTCAGGATCGAAGGCTGCTCGACCTCCTCCAACCGTGCGTCGCCCGAATCCGATACCGCGAACCACGCCCCGGTCGTCGGATCCTTTCACCGTCCTCCGGCAGCGGCCAGCTGAGGCAGGTGATCCTGCCGTTTCGAGACGCCGATCTGCCGGGTGTGCTTGGCAACTCGATCGGAGCCGAATCTCTGGGACCCCTCGACTCGGGTTGGACACCGGCCTCAAATCACTAAGGATCGCAGGCATGTCAACAGCCATGACATGAAGAAGAACTATCGACTCAAGCACTAGATCCGAGCTCCATCAACCTCGGACGAAAACTAATGATCTCGATCCAAGATCGAGTAGGAGATGACGACCTCGATCCAAGCTTCGCACAGGTCCCCATGGCATCGTCCCGAGCTTCATCAAGCTCGAACGTGCAACCTGATGATCAAAAATAGAACGAGCTTTCTACTTTCAGATAAGTTCTTCCAACAGAGCTTCTTGTAAACTTCTGCTGGGAGCTCGGTGCGCCTTCGCCAAGTAGAGCCTCAGAACTTGGACCAGTGCAGGCAGAGGCCGAACTTAGACCAGTGCAGGCTGAGGCCGAGGCCGACCCCTGAGGAGGCCGACCAGTCCAGGCCGAGGCCGACCCCAGAGGAGGCCGGCCAGTCCAGGCCGAGGCCGACCCCTGAGGAGGCCGACCAGTCTAGGACGAGGCCGAGGCCGACCAGTCCAGGCCGAGGCCGACCCCAGAGGAAGCCGACCAGTCCAGGCCGAGGCCGAGGCTGACCACTGCAGGCTGAGGCCGAGGCCGACCCCTGAGGAGGCCGACCAGTCCAGGCCGAGGCCGACCTCAGAGGAGGCCGGCCAGTCCAGGCCGAGGCCGACCCCTGAGGAGGCCGACCAGTTCAGGCCGAGGCCGAGGCTGACCAGTTCGGCCGAGGCCGAGGCCGACCCAGCAAAAAGGTCAAACTGTCCTCTTCCCCCTTGCTAATTAATTGTGTGCTTTCAGACAACTACAAGAGCTTCCCTAACAATTCTCCTCTCTTAAACTTCTTGCGAGATGGTGATAAAAAGCCACACCCTCCGGTTTCAACAAATGTCTCACGAAAAGCTTGTCGATAAGGCTGCCATGGTCGCGACAACGCCGGAGCACACGGCGACCGGCATTGCGGCCTCGGCCAACTTGAGGGAGAGGCGCAAGGAGTGCGTCTAGATCCGGGGACGGGCCAGGAAGACGCGGGGCTATGAGTGGCCTGGCAAGGTCGCCAAGGAGAATGAGATCTCGATCGAGTTCAGACAAGAGACAGCACCGACGACCCTCGCAGGCGTCGGGCTTAGCCCCGACTCGGCCTTCATCGGTGGCCCTACCACCATCTCTGGCCATTGTCTCGACGTCCGCCATACCAACACCGTGCTGCCATCGCCAAGCATATGGGCTGAGCCCCCATCACTGTGCCGCCCTTGCCGAGCTACCTTGGTCGTACCGCCAAACAGACAAAAGCGGGAGCCGGAGCGGGAGCAGGAGCGGGAGCAGGAGCAAGGATCCAGACAAAAGCTGGAGCCGGAGCGGGAGATGCGGTCCAGACAAAAGCTATAACTGGAGCTGGAGCTGGAGCTGAATTTGGAAATAGAACTAGAGCGGTGTCTAGACGAGGCCGACCCATCCAAGAGGAGGCCGACCACACCAGTTCAACCGACCCAGGAGGAGGCCGACCAGACAAGTCCGACCGACTTGCCAAGTATCTGAGTTTCAACGCCAAGCCACCTCGTCGAGCTTACAAAGATATCCCCACTGCGACGGAGCTGTTGAACCAGTCGAGCATCCAGACCGCTCCTCCGACCGTGGCCGAGCCGTTCGGCCGAAGCACCACCGTCTGAGTTCGAGCAACCAAGCAGCTCCTCCGATCGAGACCGACCAGTTCAGGCCGAGACCGAGGCCGACCCCAGAGGAGGCCGACCGGTCCAGACGAGTCAGACCACCCTTCCAAGCCTCCGAGCCACTTTGTCTCAAAGCCGTCCTCATTCTGGCCAAGCCGATCTGGCCGAAGCACCCCCGTCCGAGTTCAAGCACCCAGATCGCTCCTCCGACCGTGCTGCTGGGTCCCCGCTTGCCGAACAACTCCTGCATCCACCGATATGAACGAAGCAATGGTAGAGCGCCACCATGGAATCTTCGAAAGGCTTCACAAGGTCCTCACCCTTTTCGCCGGCCGTAAGCCGAGGGGCAACTCACCTCGCCACCGAGCGGATCTCCTTCGCCGGCCGTAAGCCGAGGGGCAACTCCCCTCGCCACCGGGCGGATCTCCTTCGCCGGCCGTAAGCCGAGGGGCAACTCCCCTCGCCACCGGACGGATCTCCTTTGCCGGCCGTAAGTCGAGGGGCAACTCACCTCGCCACCGAGCGGATCTCCTTTGTCGGCCGTAAGCCGAGGGGCAACTCCCCTCGCCACCGAGCGGATCTCCTTCGTCGGCCGTAAGCCGAGGGGCAACTCCCCTCGCAACCGAACGAACGGATCGGTCAAAGAGCTGGGGCAACCCCCCCAGTAGGCCGAGCACTCCTTCGTCGGCCGTAAGCCGAGGGGCAACTCCCCTCGCCACCGAGCGGATCTCCTTCGTCGGCCGTAAGCCGAGGGGCAACTCCCCTCGCAACCGAACGAACGGATCGGTCAAAGAGCTGGGGGCAACCCCCCCAGTAGGCCGAGCACTCCTTCGTCGGCCGTAAGCCGAGGGGCAACTCCCCTCGCCACCGAACGAATCTCCTTCGTCGGCCGTAAGCCGAGGGGCAACTCCCCTCGCCACCGAACGAATCTCCTTTCTCCTTCGTCGGCCGTAAGCCGAGGGGCAACTCCCCTCGCCACCGAACGAATCTCCTTCGCCGGCCGTAAGCCGAGGGGCAACTCCCCTCGCCACCGGGCGGATCTCCTTCGTCGGCCGTAAGCCGAGGGGCAACTCCCCTCGCCACCAAACGAATCTCCTTCGTCGGCCGTAAGCCGAGGGGCAACTCCCCCCGCCACCGAACGGATCTCCTTCGTCGGCCGTAAGCCGAGGGGTAACTCCCCTCGCGACCGAACGAATCTCAGACCGACGATCTATCGTCACTGGCCAACTCCGCAGGACGGACCAAATTCTACAGAAAGACCGACTTCTTCCCCATTATACTACATCTCCCGACCTCCACCACAACAATGGTAGAGCTCAGAAGATGGGGGCAATTGTTACGACCATTTTGACCGGGTCCGGAGGAGCCAAGTCAACCACAACCAGTCAACCAGCCAAACTACGGCCTCGGGCTCCGGCCCAAGGATCTTACGGGCGGGTCGCGTTTCTCCACCCACGACGAAGGCCCAAGAGATTGCCCGCTTCTGTAGCAGAGGAAATCGGGGTCCAAATCGAGGAAGCCTTCGCCATTCATGGCAGCCGCCCCGTGCCATCATGATCCGCCAATTATGGCAGCCACCTTCATGGCTCGCCAAATATGGCAACCGACTTCATGGCCAGTCTTAATGGCCATCATTCCCTCGCCATTATGGCCCGCCAATTATGGCAACCGCAATGCCCATTACTCCACCTTCATGGCGTCATCAAGAGGGCGCAATTAGAGGGGGTCAACCCTGCCCCATTTGCACGACCCCATGAATGGCGGCCATGATGTCACATCATGGCACATGATGAGCATGGTTCGTCTATATGAGGAAGGGGCGGGCGTCATTTGGAGGGGGCCGGATCTTCATCACCTAGAACGGAGGTACCTCATACTCCCATCTTACACCTTCTTCCACCTTGAATATTTCTCCTCCAAAGCTCGGCCCGAGGACTCGAGTATCGGTCTCTCCGCGAGCCATACTCGATCCCACCGAGCACTTATTAGGCCAGATCTGACTTTGGCATCGGAGGGGCTTCGGTCGGAACCAATGTCCGACCCCCCTGACGAGCTCTCTCGTCTATTCAGGTCCAGGAGTTCCAGCGACGCCGAGGCTACCCCTCGGCATCCTTCCAGCCGGAGCCGAGCGCCCTCGTCCCCGACCTCGTTCGTCTCCCCCGTCACGAGGACGTCGCTCTGCCGAGGCTACCCCTCGTCGAGCCGACGCGAGAATCCGCGCGCCCCGCTGCGAGCGACTCTGTCTTTAACCGATCCCGGAGGCTGTCATCTCGCCGAGGCTACCCCTCGGCCCGCCAAAGAACGGACCCGCGCCTTTACTTTCGAGCGAACGCGCCGTCGGTCGACCCCACCGGTCATCTCCGTCTCGAGCGACAGCCACGACAACTCGGGGGTCCCGCGCGTCCCTTCTTTGACTGCGTTGACCACGCACCCTCCATACTATTAATGTGTTCTGCGAAAATTAGCAGAAACAACACCCAATATAAACTGAATTTTATATTCAAAATGAGTTTGCAATTGCAATTGAAAGAATATTTTAAGAAATGAGTTTGCAAATGAAAGCTTGAGTATTGTTTTTTTCATATTAAAAAATAACTGAATAACTGAATTCTCTATGCAATATTCCCAAACTTTGTGTGGGAATTTGTGTGGGAAGATTATAAACTGAATTTGTATGTGCAAAAAATTGTCCTGTGAATTTTGTCCTGTGAATTTTCAAATGAGCAAGTGTCCTGTGAATTATGAATTGTATGCTTGACATACTTGATTTCATAAGCTTACTGAATTTTGTCCTGTGCAGATTTCAAATTCCAGATTATACTTGAAATGAAATTGGATGGGAGCTTGCTGATAAGATTTTTCATTTTGATAAGCTCTTGGTGAGCTTTGTGGGTTTGAGGGCTTCATCACATCCTTTGTGAATTGGTGAGCTTTGTGAACTTTGCCTTTTTTCATTGCTATAAACAAATTTTTGCTATGGTGATGAAGCTCTATCCAATTTGAAAGACAGGACATATATTAATTTTTGAATGTTGGGTTTGAGTGACAGGACAAAGCTTGAGTTTGAACTTTAGGAAAGCTTGAGTTTGAATTTGAGTTTGAAATTAAGTTTGCAATTGACAGAATATTTCAGTCAATACACCCAATATAAACTGAATTTTATATTCAAAATGAGTTTGCAACTGCAATTGAAAGAATATTTTAATAAATGAGTTTGCAAATGAAAGCTTGAGTATTGTTTTTTTCATATTCAAAAATTTATCACATTTTTGAGATATACTCAATTTTTTTGCAGGACTATACTCAATTTCATTTTTGCAGGACAATACTCAATTTTTTTGTAGATATTTTTTATGATGTATGAAGATTGAATCTTGATAATTACTGATATTTTTTATTATCAGTAGCATATGTGATAACTGGGTGATTGAAGATTGAAAATTGTGTTCTTCATTTTTTTTGAACTTGGATGTAATTTTTGAACTTGGATATCTGTTAACATATGCACACATACACCAATGAACTTGGATATCTGTTCACAAAAAAATAATTTTTGAACTTGGATGTAATTTTCTCCATGTGTGCACACATACACCAAAAAATATTAACTTGAAATTCTCATTGAACTTGGATGTAATTTTCTCATTGACTGTGATCAAAACACAGGCAATCAATATTGATGTAATTTTGAAATTCAACATTCAATGATTGAATGTGCACTTGGTTTCCCTCCCAAATTGCAGGGCAAATGTGTTGACATGGATATATGTGAAAATTACACCATTGATGTGAACTTGGATCAAATTTGTTCAATTTGCCCTGCAATCAATCTGAACTTGGAGCAATCAATCAATATTGATGTGCAATCAATCAAAATTACACATTTTGAAATTCAACATTCAATTAATGAATGTGAACTTGGAGGAAATGCCCTGCAAACAATTTGCAGGGCAATCAATCATTGAATGTGAACTTGGATGTATTTTCAATGAGAATTTCAACATTCAATGATAATCTCATTGATGTAATTTTCACAACACAGGCAATCAATATTTTCAATGAGAACTTGGATGTTAACTTGAAATTCTCATTGAATGTTGACATGGATGTAAAAAACACCAATGCACACTTTTTCAATTTCAAAAATTTTGATTTCCACCAATGCACACTGTAAATTGAGATAGGCCTGAAATTGGTGTTTTTTTACATGGATGCAATTTCAAAAATTCTGATTGCCTGACAGGATTTTCATTGCACACTTTGTGTTCTTCATTTCTTTTCATAACACATATGATAATACATTGTCCTGTTAACACATATGATAACACATATGATAATACAAACTTTTTTTGATAAACATTGTCCTGTTAACTTGAATCAAATTTTATGTCTGCAATTTTTTTGGTGAACATTGCAATGGGGGTAAACAGGATTGTCCTAATCTTTCTTAGTTATAACTTGAATTGTTTGGTGAACATTGCAATGGGGGTAAACAGGATTGTCCTAAGATTTCTTAGTTATAACTTAGTCATACATGTGATAACTTGAATTTCTTAGTTATATGATCAAAATTTCTGAGTTTGAATCTCATTGAATCTCAAGTTTCCTAAGCTTTCTTAGTTATCTCATTGTCCTAAGCTTTTTCATACATGTGATAAAAAATTTCTCATTGAATCTGAAGTTATATGTGATAGCTTTTTTTTCTCAGTTGATTTTTGATACATGGAATTTCTGAGTTATATAGCTTTTTTTTCTTAGTTGATACAATGATCAAATTTTGGAATGGATCAAAATTATCTCATTTTTATCAAAATTATCAAAATGATCAAATTATCTCATTGTCCTGTTAATATGTGTTATCCAAGTTTTGATAAACATAAATCCAAGTTAATAATGTTCAATTTTTAACATTTTTAACATAAATCCAAGTTAATAAATCCAAGTTAACATTTGTCTGCAATGGGACAATGCAATTTTTTGATAAACATTGTCCTGTTAACATTATAAACATAAATCCAAGTTAACATTATTAACATTTTGATAAACATTATGTCTGCAATTTCATATCAAATTATGTTTATCCAAGTTTATGTTTCCTGTGACCAAGTTTTTTGATAAACATTGTGATAAAGAGAGCTTCAAAAATTAGTGTTAATGTATAAATTTTGGATATTGTTTCTAGCATTGTTATTGGTTCTAGCAGTTTTTTATTTCATGCAGTTTTTTAGTGTTAATGCATTGTTATTGTTTCATGCATTGTTATTGTTGGTAAAGAGAGCTTCAAAAATTAGTGTTAATGCATTGTTATTGTTTCATGCAGTTTTTTATTGGTTATATAACCAAGCATTGTTTTTGAACTTGGATATCTGTTAACATATGCACACATACACCAATGAACTTGGATATCTGTTCAAAAACATACACTAAGAACACAAAAAATAATTTTTAAACTTGGATGTAATTTTCTCCGTGTGTGCACACATACACCAATGCACACTTTTTCACTTGAAACTTTAATTTTGAAACATGGATGTAATTTTTGAATGAATATAAGCAAAAAACTGAGACGCACGCTTTGTTAACTTGAAATTCAAGCTGGAGATAGAAGAATTGAGCATATGTGTACAAAAAAATTGAGCTCTCACAAACTTGGAGATAGAAGTTTGAGGTATATGTATAAATTATACAATTGAGCTCTCACAAGCTTTTTTGAATGTCCAAAAAACTGAGAAGATAGAAGAATGTGTATGTGTCACGACCCGCTTCCCTGAAATGGAGGCGAGACGTGAAAAGGTCCGCACGGGAGTGGAGCTGTGAAGCCCCAAACCCGATAAGCGTCCACAATACATAAACAGGTCCCTGTAACCACAACAGAATAACAATAATAACACAGGGCGAGACTGAAATAAAATTCCACATCTCACAAATTGTCCAACATCAACAAAAGTCCAACATCCAGAAAAGCCACCAGGCTAAAAGAAAAGAGTCCAAGGCCCAGAACAAGGCCAACAAAAGCGACGACATAACAAGGTATAGGTGCTACGCACCACATAACAAAACAACTGTCTAACAAAAGTAAAACACAACGAAGACACTAGGACTGGTCCCCAGTGTCCACGTACTCCCCGTCAAACACAAGCTCGGGCTCGGCGTCAGCAAACACCTCGTCCTCAACGAGGTACTCGGGCTCAGGATCTAACATGTGTCACCCAAAAGAGTAAAGGGGCACATGTCAGCAAGTCTAAAAGACTTGGGCAAGGAAACTGAAGGTAAGGCAACTAGCAACCTAGCAGTTTAGTATGCATGACATGGCAGTTATAACATGAGTGCACAATTAAAACATGGCAAGACAATTTGTACAAGGGAACAATTTATCGGGACAAGACAAAGAGTAGCCAAGCTACTATCAATTCAATCAATTCACATTTTGTAGGTGTTTACGCCCTTCGCTGAATGGTATAACATTTCAGACCGATCGGCACTAAACACTACCCAATACCCACACGATATGGAGCCTGGGGTCCCCGCACATGGAACTCAGCTAGTGAGCCTGGGGTTGCCCCGCACATTGAGCTCGCATTCTTAGTTCACAATTCAATACATTTCGAGCGTTGGGGTTAGCAACTCATTATGCTCGCTTCTGGTCACGAGCCAGGAACACAAGTATCGTAGCAAAGCTACGCAATCACAGCAACACCTAAAGAATGCGAGGTCATGACAATTTATTTGCGTACCGTTAATTAAATTAAACGTGACAGGCGAAATGCAATGACATGAACATATTCGCGTACCGTTAATTGAAAGTAAACATGACATGGAAATTGTGCAACATGCTAAATGTCGGAACTAGCTTCGTTGTCAAGCTAGTTCCCCAATTTGCGCCTAGGCGAGTATCATTTCGTCGTCTAGCCTCTTTTACGCCTACAACAAGCAAATGGCCTAAAACATGGCCTAAACCCTAAGTGGCAAGTTTCACTTGCCTAGCACAGGGGATTGACGATCACTTCGTCACACGGATGCTATCTACGGGGGAAATCACTGTTATGGGGAAACATACAACAAACAACATGAAATTTATTAGGGTTTTCATAAAATTATAAATAGGTCAAGAAAACAACGGTAGATCGATTTCTTACCGAGAGGAGGCGGGAGAAACACTCCGGGGAACCCTAGGATCAGATCTGGAAAATATTGGAGAAGTTTGGGAGAATTAGGGTTTTGGCGGATTTGGGGATTTTGATGGGGTTTGGTGAGATTTTAGGGAAGATGAGAGGTAGATGGAGTAGATGGATGGTTTGGATGATGGATTTAGGGTTTGGAATGAAGAAATGAAGCTTGGAGGAAGATGGGGGCTGAAGGGGGAAGATTGTAGGGTTTTGGGTCGTGTTGGAGAAGATGAAATCGTTTGGGTTGGGTTTAAATAGGTTGAGCTGGCGGCTGCCCAGAAATTAGGGTTTCAACACTAGTTAGTCGGTCAAAGAGCAACCACTGACCGACTAGTTTGGCAACTAGTCGGTCGGTCGACCAACGCAGACCGACTAAGTGCAAACAGTAACTCCTGAACGAAAATAGGATTCTAGAGTTAGTCGGTCCATGAACAAGTACTGACCGACTAGTTTAGCATCTAGTCGGTCGATGAACGTTCTTAGACCGACTAAGAGTAAACAGTAGCTGATACAAAAAATAAGATGATGTGTTAGTCGGTTAAAGAAGCATTGCTGACCGACTAGTTTGCAACCTAGTCGGTCAACCAACGTTCTTAGACCGACTAACGATAAACAGTAACTCCTGAGAAATTTAGAAAGCTAACTAGTCGGTCCAAGAAGGATTGCCGACCGACTGGATCGTCATCTAGTCGGTCGGTGGCCCTTCTTACACCGGCTAATGAGCACCAAAAGTTCCGATACGGAGCGCGGGGCCCCGGGATCGATTCCTAAGACTCCTAGGCTTGATCTAATAGTTAGATACGACCGTTATGAAGTCCGTCACGAATGACTTACTTCGAAATCGACGATCCTAAGGAAGAAACGAGAAAATACGACGAATCGATCGAAAATGAAATCTACGGAGACGAAAACCACACAAGAGGAGAAAATCCACCAAAACATATATTATATTATAATAAATCCAAATACATGAAAAGCAGTCGTTACATCCTCCCCAACTTAAGAAAAATTCCGTCCTCGGAATTTCCAAATACTCACGAGTCCGAAAACAAAAGTGGGAAACGCTCTCGCATCTCATCCTCATTCTCCCAAGTAGACTCTCCAGGTGAACCGTGTCGCCACATCACCCTCACAAGATTGACAATCTTGTTCCGAAGCGACTTCTGACGCCTGTCCAGGATCTGCACTGGATGCTGGTCATATGTCATATCGGGGCGAACGGTAATCTCCGAAAAATCCACCGCATGAGACGGATCGCTAATGTATCCGACGAAGCTGCGACACCTGGAAAACATCGTGAACTCCTTCCAAAGATGGCGGCAAGGCCAAGCGATACGCTACCTCGCCAACCCTCTCCAAAACGTCAAACGGTCCAATGTATCGTTGGCTCAACTTTCCACGCTTCCCGAAACGAATCACACCACGATTCGGGGAAATCTTCAAGAACACATGGTCGCCCGGCTGAAACTCCAAAGGACGACGTTTAGCATCCGCCCAATGCTTAAAACGGTCCTGAGCAATTCTCAACCTCTCCCGAATATTCCTGACGATATCCACGGCCTCCACGATCATCTCAGGTCCCAACAACTCCCGATCACCAACGTCATCCCAACTCAATGGCGATCGACATTTCCTCCCATAAAGAGCGGCGAAAGGCGCCATGCCAATACTCGCCTGGAAGCTGTTGTTGTAAGAGAACTCCACCAAATGTAGATGGTCCTCCCACGAACCCTTGAAATCCAACATGCACGCCCTCAGCATGTCTTCCAAAATCTGAATCGTCCTCTCGGACTGGCCATCCGTCTGCGGATGGTACGCCGTGCTGAAACTCAGACGCGTACCCAAGCTCTTCTGCAAACTCTGCCAGAACTGAGATGTGAACCTCGTGTCTCTGTCAGACACGATACTCACGGGGACTCCATGAAGTCGCACAATCTCCTGCACGATTCACGTTACATCACTATCCAAACTAGGAAAAGGAAATAAAACGGAGAGTAAAAGAATTTTACCTCCATATATCTCCTCGCTAGCGCCTCAGTGGACTGTCCCACTCGGAACGGAATAAAGTGCGCAGATTTGGTCAATCGATCTACGATCACCCAAATCGCGTCATTCTGCTTCGGACTCCGAGGTAGTCCAATCACGAAATCCATAGTGATGTGTTGCCATTTCCACTCCGGAATCGGAAGCGGTTGTAGCAACCCGGCCGTACGCTGATGCTCCGCCTTCACTTGCTGGCAAACCAAGCACTTGGCTACACT
Source organism: Scilla litardierei (assembly GCA_030789695.1). Classification (NCBI taxonomy): domain Eukaryota; kingdom Viridiplantae; phylum Streptophyta; class Magnoliopsida; order Asparagales; family Asparagaceae; genus Scilla; species Scilla litardierei. Next base: position 106,442,224 of record CM061140.1, read on the forward strand.
CCGAGCCACACTCCTCTTCATTCCATGCCACCAATAATTCAGACGAAGATCTTGGTACATCTTGGTGCCACCAGGATGCACAGAATACGGCGAACTGTGTGCCTCCACCATCAACTCCTCTCTAATATCCCCAGCTGGCACACACAACCTGGCTCCAAACCTCAGCGAGCCATCCTCATGAATCAAAAAGTCAGTCCGCAGACCGGCTTCCACCTGCTCCCGAATCCTCACCAGCTTCGGATCCTCGGCCTGGCCAGCCTTAATCCGATCCACGATCGTCGACTGTACCTGCATGTACATCAACGACGAAGCCTCCCCAGGAAGAACAATCTCCACGCCAGACTCGCAAAAATCCTGCTGCAATCTCCACTGCGAGGTCAAAATCATCACCGCTGGAAGCATACTCAAAGCATCCGGAACCACATTCACCTTGCCAGGGTGAAACTGCAAATCAACATCATAATCCGCCATAAGCTCCAACCATCGACGCTGTCGCATGTTGAGCTCCTTCTGAGTGAAAATGTACTTCAAGCTTTTGTGATCGGTGAAAATCTTCGATTTCTCACTCAGCAGGAAGTGCCTCCAAATCTTAAGAGCAAACACAACGGCAGCCAACTCCAAATCATGCGTCGGATAATTCTTCTCATGAACCTTAAGCTGACGAGACACATACGCCACAACGTGCCCGTGCTGATGCAACACACAACCGAGACCCTTGCCAGAAGCATCGCAAAAGATTTCGAATCCACCGCTGCGATCAGGCACAACAAGAATAGGGGCACTCGTCAACCTCTCCTTCAGAACACCAAAAGCACCCTCACAATCACCCGACCAAACAAAAGCAACATCCTTCTGCGTCAACCTGGTCATCGGCTCAGCAATACGAGAAAAGTCCTTAATGAATCGCCGATAATAACCAGCAAGTCCTAGGAAACTCCGAATCTCAGACGCAGACGACGGAACAGGCCACTCCCTGATGGCCCGAATCTTCTCGGGATCCACTGAAATACCATCTCCAGTCACCACATGCCCGAGAAAAGCAACTCTATCCAGCCAAAACTCGCACTTCGAAAACTTAGCATACAATCGATGCTTCCTCAAAATCTCCAACACCGTCCTTAAGTGCGAGGCATGCTCTTCCTCCGACTTCGAATAGATCAGAATGTCGTCGATGAAGATAACGACAAACTTATCCAAAAAGTCGTAGAAAATCAGGTTCATCAGATTCATGAAAACTGCGGGTGCGTTAGTTAGGCCGAAAGGCATAACCACGAACTCATAGTGTCCATACTTCGTCCTGAACGCCGTCTTCGGAACATCTCCCTTCTTCACCTTCAACTGATGGTAACCACTCCTCAAGTCCAATTTAGAAAACACACTCGAACCTCCAAGCTGATCAAAAATATCATCGATGCGAGGCAACGGGTATTTATTCTTAATGGTTACCGCATTCAACTCCCAATAATCCATGCACATGCGACGCGAACCATCCTTCTTCTTAACCAACAACACAGGTGCTCCCCACGGAGACACGCTAGGATTAATATAACCCTTCTGCAAAAGCTCATCCAACTGCTTCAACAACTCTTCCAATTCTGCAGGTGCCATACGATACGGCGCCTTCGAAATCGGCTGCGCACCTGGAACAAGATCGATAGAAAATTCCAAAGCTCGATCAGGCGGCAAACCAGACATCTCTTCGGGGAAGACGTCGCCAAAATCACGCACCACAGCTGGCCACTCCAGCTCCATCTGCATAGCCACAGCCTCCACCGGCCTGGCCCGAAATCTGACAGGACCAAGCGAACTGCTACCACGACTGAACTCAAACACTGTGTGTCCGGGAATCTCGAACACCACCTTCTTTCTCCGACAGTCGATCGTAGCATAGAAGCTCGCAAGCCAGTCCATCCCAAGAACTGCATCATAGTTGATGATGTCGTGGACAATGAAATCAGCGAAAAGCTCATGTCCACAGACCACCAACGAGCAAGAATGGCAACCACGATGCACCGAGACCACGCCATTCCTTGTAACGATATTCCAACTCTTGGGAAGAGGGGACGTCGACAAGGAATGCCTCTCCACGAAGCTCCGAGAAATAATGCACATCGACGCACCAGAGTCAAAGAGGACTCGTGCAGGAAATGTGCAAACCAAAATCACACCTAACAAACAATTAACAATCAAACCCTAGTCTAGCAAACAACCATGTTCAAGCAAACAACATAATCTAACAATCAAAACCGGCTAGGAAAGTAACAGCTAGATTGAGGATTACCTGCGATAACCTCATCCACAGCCGCGCTCTCCGCAGCGGTCATCAGAAAAGCCTGCCTCCTCAGCGGGACAGCCTGCCGAAAAGCCTGCCTCTGCGGAACAAGAGCTGCTCCATGTCCAGCAGGAACAGGCGCTCGCCGCTGCAACGGCTGTGCTGCAACAGGAGCCCTCCGCAGCGGATCCGCATGCCGACAATCCTTCGCGACATGAGAAGCATCACCGCAAATCAAACACTGGCCCAGAAACTTCCGACACTGATCCTTGACGTGGCCAGGCTTGCCGCAGAAATGGCAAAACTTCGGAATAGGCCCTCCTGGCCTCTTAAACTGAGCAGACTGATTAGGCCTGAATCCAGGTCTAACCACAGCTCTCGCCTGCTCCATAGGCCTCTTCCCAGCACCAACAACAGACCCCTTCCTCTGGTTCACGAGCAGCTCCTGCCTCTTGGCAGCGACCAGAACCTTCTGATAAGATTCTCGGTCAGAAGAGTTCACAAAACTCTGGAGCTCCGAAGCAAGCCCCTGCAGGAACCTCTGAGCTCTCTCCTCAGCGTCCTGCACCATCTTCGGTGCAAACCGACTCAGCCTCATGAACTCTTGGTGATACATGTCCACCGACGAGTTCCCTTGCTACAAATCGATAAAACGCTGCAGCATCTCTTCCCTGGCAGCTTTCGGAAAGAACTCACCATCAAATCTGGCCTTGAAGGTAGACCAAGCTATCGGCTCCACCAACATCTTCTCTTCCGCATCCCACCAATTCCGAGCATTATCCTTGAGTTGCCTCTTCGCCAAATCAACCCATCCAGCCGGGGTGATCTTGGCCATCTTCAGATTGTCCTCGACGTTCCGAATCCACTCATCGGCAACCAGAGGACCCTCAGAACCATCAAAATATGCGGGACCCAGCTCCTGAAATTGCTTCGCTCCTGGCTCAGAGCGAGGGGCATCCGGAAGAGCCCGGGCAGCTCGAGCAAGTGGAGCATTCTGGACTTGCAGAAGCACGCCCTGCTGCACTTGCATCATCTGGAGCATCATCCGCATCATCTCACCGCTGGTGGGTTCCCGCTCAGGCTCCTCATCATGAGGGACCGCGCCACTACCCCCACCACGGGTGAAACGTCTTCCTGCCATCTAGTGACACGGAAAACAAATCAGATTAGACTCATAGCTTATGACTCGGACGTCGAACTTAATTTATTAGACATTCCAATATTATTATCGCTATTCCAAAAATCGCAGTTACAGAAGGACCTGCATGGGCCACCAACAAAACTTGTCACGACCCGCTTCCCTGAAATGGAGGCGAGACGTGAAAAGGTCCGCACGGGAGTGGAGCTGTGAAGCCCCAAACCCGATAAGCGTCCACAATACATAAACAGGTCCCTGTAACCACAACAGAATAACAATAATAACACAGGGCGAGACTGAAATAAAATTCCACATCTCACAAATTGTCCAACATCAACAAAAGTCCAACATCCAGAAAAGCCACCAGTCTAAAAGAAAAGAGTCCAAGGCCCAGAACAAGGCCAACAAAAGCGACGACATAACAAGGTATAGGTGCTACGCACCACATAACAAAACAACTGTCTAACAAAAGTAAAACACAACGAAGACACTAGGACTGGTCCCCAGTGTCCACGTACTCCCCGTCAAACATAAGCTCGGGCTCGGCGTCAGCAAACACCTCGTCCTCAACGAGGTACTCGGGCTCAGGATCTAACATGTGTCACCCAAAAGAGTAAAGGGGCACATGTCAGCAAGTCTAAAAGACTTGGGCAAGGAAACTGAAGGTAAGGCAACTAGCAACCTAGCAGTTTAGTATGCATGACATGGCAGTTATAACATGAGTGCACAATTAAAACATGGCAAGACAATTTGTACAAGGGAACAATTTATCGGGACAAGACAAGAGTAGCCAAGCTACTATCAATTCAATCAATTCACATTTTGTAGGTGTTTACGCCCTTCGCTGAATGGTATAACATTTCAGACCGATCGGCACTAAACACTACCCAATACCCACACGATATGGAGCCTGGGGTCCCCGCACATGGAACTCAGCTAGTGAGCCTGGGGTTGCCCCGCACATTGAGCTCGCATTCTTAGTTCACAATTCAATACATTTCGAGCGTTGGGGTTAGCAACTCATTATGCTCGCTTCTGGTCACGAGCCAGGAACACAAGTATCGTAGCAAAGCTACGCAATCACAGCAACACCTAAAGAATGCGAGGTCATGACAATTTATTTGCGTACCGTTAATTAAATTAAACGTGACAGGCGAAATGCAATGACATGAACATATTCGCGTACCGTTAATTGAAAGTAAACATGACATGGAAATTGTGCAACATGCTAAATGTCGGAACTAGCTTCGTTGTCAAGCTAGTTCCCCAATTTGCGCCTAGGCGAGTATCATTTCGTCGCCTAGCCTCTTTTACGCCTACAACAAGCAAATGGCCTAAAACATGGCCTAAACCCTAAGTGGCAAGTTTCACTTGCCTAGCACAGGGGATTGACGATCACTTCGTCACACGGATGCTATCTACGGGGGAAATCGCTGTTATGGGGAAACATACAACAAACAACATGAAATTTATTAGGGTTTTCATAAAATTATAAATAGGTCAAGAAAACAACGGTAGATCGATTTCTTACCGAGAGGAGGCGGGAGAAACACTCCGGGGAACCCTAGGATCAGATCTGGAAAATATTGGAGAAGTTTGGGAGAATTAGGGTTTTGGGGGATTTGGGGATTTTGATGGGTTTTGGTGAGATTTTAGGGAAGATGAGAGGTAGATGGAGTAGATGGATGGTTTGGATGATGGATTTAGGGCTTGGAATGAAGAAATGAAGCTTGGAGGAAGATGGGGGCTGAAGGGGGAAGATTTTAGGGTTTTGGGTCGTGTTGGAGAAGATGAAATCGTTTGGGTTGGGTTTAAATAGGTTGAGCTGGCGGCTGCCCAGAAATTAGGGTTTCAACACTAGTTAGTCGGTCAAAGAGCAACCACTGACCGACTAGTTTGGCAACTAGTCGGTCGGTCGACCAACGCAGACCGACTAAGTGCAAACAGTAACTCCTGAACGAAAATAGGATTCTAGAGTTAGTCGGTCCATGAACAAGTACTGACCGACTAGTTTAGCATCTAGTCGGTCGATGAACGTTCTTAGACCGACTAAGAGTAAACAGTAGCTGATACAAAAAATAAGATGATGTGTTAGTCGGTTAAAGAAGCATTGCTGACCGACTAGTTTGCAACCTAGTCGGTCAACCAACGTTCTTAGACCGACTAACGATAAACAGTAACTCCTGAGAAATTTAGAAAGCTAACTAGTCGGTCCAAGAAGGATTGCCGACCGACTGGATCGTCATCTAGTCGGTCGGTGGCCCTTCTTACACCGGCTAATGAGCACCAAAAGTTCCGATACGGAGCGCGGGGCCCCGGGATCGATTCCTAAGACTCCTAGGCTTGATCTAATAGTTAGATACGACCGTTATGAAGTCCGTCACGAATGACTTACTTCGAAATCGACGATCCTAAGGAAGAAACGAGAAAATACGACGAATCGATCGAAAATGAAATCTACGGAGACGAAAACCACACAAGAGGAGAAAATCCACCAAAACATATATTATATTATAATAAATCCAAATACATGAAAAGCAGTCGTTACATCCTCCCCAACTTAAGAAAAATTCCGTCCTCGGAATTTCCAAATACTCACGAGTCCGAAAACAAAAGTGGGAAACGCTCTCGCATCTCATCCTCATTCTCCCAAGTAGACTCTCCAGGTGAACCGTGTCGCCACATCACCCTCACAAGATTGACAATCTTGTTCCGAAGCGACTTCTGACGCCTGTCCAGGATCTGCACTGGATGCTGGTCATACGTCATATCGGGGCGAACGGTAATCTCCGAAAAATCCACCGCATGAGACGGATGGCTAATGTATCGACGAAGCTGCGACACCTGGAAAACATCGTGAACTCCTTCCAAAGATGGCGGCAAGGCCAAGCGATACGCTACCTCGCCAACCCTCTCCAAAACGTCAAACGGTCCAATGTATCGCGGGCTCAACTTTCCACGCTTCCCGAAACGAATCACACCACGATTCGGGGAAATCTTCAAGAACACATGGTCGCCCGGCTGAAACTCCAAAGGACGACGTTTAGCATCCGCCCAATGCTTAAAACGGTCCTGAGCAATTCTCAACCTCTCCCGAATATTCCTGACGATATCCACGGCCTCCACGATCATCTCAGGTCCCAACAACTCCCGATCACCAACGTCATCCCAACTCAATGGCGATCGACATTTCCTCCCATAAAGAGCGGCGAAAGGCGCCATGCCAATACTCGCCTGGAAGCTGTTGTTGTAAGAGAACTCCACCAAATGTAGATGGTCCTCCCACGAACCCTTGAAATCCAACATGCACGCCCTCAGCATGTCTTCCAAAATCTGAATCGTCCTCTCGGACTGGCCATCCGTCTGCGGATGGTACGCCGTGCTGAAACTCAGACGCGTACCCAAGCTCTTCTGCAAACTCTGCCAGAACTGAGATGTGAACCTCGTGTCTCTGTCAGACACGATACTCACGGGGACTCCATGAAGTCGCACAATCTCCTGCACGATTCACGTTACATCACTATCCAAACTAGGAAAAGGAAATAAAACGGAGAGTAAAAGAATTTTACCTCCATATATCTCCTCGCTAGCTCCTCAGTGGACTGTCCCACTCGGAACGGAATAAAGTGCGCAGATTTGGTCAATCGATCTACGATCACCTAAATCGCGTCATTCTGCTTCGGACTCCGAGGTAGTCCAATCACGAAATCCATAGTGATGTGTTGCCATTTCCACTCCGGAATCGGAAGCGGTTGTAGCAACCCGGCCGTACGCTGATGCTCCGCCTTCACTTGCTGGCAAACCAAGCACTTGGCTACACTCCGAGCCACACTTCTCTTCATTCCATGCCACCAATAATTCAGACGAAGATCTTGGTACATCTTGGTGCCACCAGGATGCACAGAATACGGCGAACTGTGTGCCTCCACCATCAACTCCTCTCTAATATCCCCAGCTGGCACACACAACCTGGCTCCAAACCTCAGCGAGCCATCCTCATGAATCAAAAAGTCAGTCCGCAGACCGGCTTCCACCTGCTCCCGAATCCTCACCAGCTTCGGATCCTCGGCCTGGCCAGCCTTAATCCGATCCACGATCGTCGACTGTACCTGCATGTACATCAACGACGAAGCCTCCCCAGGAAGAACAATCTCCACGCCAGACTCGCAAAAATCCTGCTGCAATCTCCACTGCGAGGTCAAAATCATCACCGCTGGAAGCATACTCAAAGCATCCGGAACCACATTCACCTTGCCAGGGTGAAACTGCAAATCAACATCATAATCCGCCATAAGCTCCAACCATCGACGCTGTCGCATGTTGAGCTCCTTCTGAGTGAAAATGTACTTCAAGCTTTTGTGATCGGTGAAAATCTTCGATTTCTCACTCAGCAGGAAGTGCCTCCAAATCTTAAGAGCAAACACAACGGCAGCCAACTCCAAATCATGCGTCGGATAATTCTTCTCATGAACCTTAAGCTGACGAGACACATACGCCACAATGTGCCCGTGCTGATGCAACACACAACCGAGACCCTTGCCAGAAGCATCGCAAAAGATTTCGAATCCACCGCTGCGATCAGGCACAACAAGAATAGGGGCACTCGTCGACCTCTCCTTCAGAACACCAAAAGCACCCTCACAATCACCCGACCAAACAAAAGCAACATCCTTCCGCGTCAACCTGGTCATCGGCTCAGCAATACGAGAAAAGTCCTTAATGAATCGCCGATAATAACCAACAAGTCCTAGGAAACTCCAAATCTCAGACGCAGACGACGGAACAGGCCACTCCCTGATGGCCCGAATCTTCTCGGGATCCACTGAAATACCATCTCCAGTCACCACATGCCCGAGAAAAGCAACTCTATCCAGCCAAAACTCGCACTTCGAAAACTTAGCATACAACCGATGCTTCCTCAAAATCTCCAACACCGTCCTTAAGTGCGAGGCATGCTCTTCCTCCGACTTCGAATAGATCAGAATGTCGTCGATGAAGATAACGACAAACTTATCCAAAAAGTCGTAGAAAATCAGGTTCATCAGATTCATGAAAACTGCGGGTGCGTTAGTTAGGTCGAAGGGCATAACCACGAACTCATAGTGTCCATACTTCGTCCTGAACGCCGTCTTCGGAACATCTCCCTTCTTCACCTTCAACTGATGGTAACCACTCCTCAAGTCCAATTTAGAAAACACACTCGAACCTCCAAGCTGATCAAAAATATCATCGATGCGAGGCAACGGGTATTTATTCTTAATGGTTACCGCATTCAACTCCCAATAATCCACGCACATGCGACGCGAACCATCCTTCTTCTTAACCAACAACACAGGTGCTCCCCACGGAGACACGCTAGGATTAATATAACCCTTCTGCAAAAGCTCATCCAACTGCTTCCGCAACTCTTCCAATTCTGCAGGTTCCATACGATACGGCACCATCAAATCTGGCCTTGAAGGTAGCCCAAGCTATCGGCTCCACCAACATCTTCTCTTCCGCATCCCACCAATTCCGAGCATTATCCTTGAGTTGCCTCTTCGCCAAATCAACCCATCAGCCGGGGTGATCTTGGCCATCTTCAGATTGTCCTCGACGTTCCGAATCCACTCATCGGCAGCCAGAGGACCCTCAGAACCATCAAAATATGCGGGACCCAGCTCCCGAAATTGCTTCGCTCCTGGCTCAGAGCGAGGGGCATCCGGAAGAGCCCGGGCATCTCGAGCAAGTGGAGCATTCTGGACTTGCAGAAGCACGCCCTGCTGCACTTGCATCATCTGGAGCATCATCCGCATCATCTCACCGCTGGTGGGTTCCCGCTCAGGCTCCTCATCATGAGGGACCGCGCCACTACCCCCACCACGGGTGAAACGTATTCCTGCCATCTAGTGACACGGAAAACAAATCAGATTAGACTCATAGCTTATGACTCGGACGTCGAACTTAATTTATTGGACATTCCAATATTATTATCGCTATTCCAAAAATCGCAGTTACAGAAGGACCTGCATGGGCCACCAACAAAACTTGTCACGACCCGCTTCCCTGAAATGGAGGCGAGACGTGAAAAGGTCCGCACGGGAGTGGAGCTGTGAAGCCCCAAACCCGATAAGCGTCCACAATACATAAACAGGTCCCTGTAACCATAACAAAATAACAATAATAACACAGGGCGAGACTGAAATAAAATTCCACATCTCACAAATTGTCCAACATCAACAAAAGTCCAACATCCAGAAAAGCCACCAGGCTAAAAGAAAAGAGTCCAAGGCCCAGAACAAGGCCAACAAAAGCGACGACATAACAAGGTATAGGTGCTACGCACCACATAACAAAACAACTGTCTAACAAAAGTAAAACACAACGAAGACACTAGGACTGGTCCCCAGTGTCCACGTACTCCCCGTCAAACACAAGCTCGGGCTCGGCGTCAGCAAACACCTCGTCCTCAACGAGATACTCGGGCTCAGGATCTAACATGTGTCACCCAAAAGAGTAAAGGGGCACATGTCAGCAAGTCTAAAAGACTTGGGCAAGGAAACTGAAGGTAAGGCAACTAGCAACCTAGCAGTTTAGTATGCATGACATGGCAGTTATAACATGAGTGCACAATTAAAACATGGCAAGACAATTTGTACAAGGGAACAATTTATCGGGACAAGACAAGAGTAGCCAAGCTACTATCAATTCAATCAATTCACATTTTGTAGGTGTTTACGCCCTTCGCTGAATGGTATAACATTTCAGACCGATCGGCACTAAACACTACCCAATACCCACACGATATGGAGCCTGGGGTCCCCGCACATGGAACTCAGCTAGTGAGCCTGGGGTTGCCCCGCACATTGAGCTCGCATTCTTAGTTCACAATTCAATACATTTCGAGCGTTGGGGTTAGCAACTCATTATGCTCGCTTCTGGTCACGAGCCAGGAACACAAGTATCGTAGCAAAGCTACGCAATCACAGCAACACCTAAAGAATGCGAGGTCATGACAATTTATTTGCGTACCGTTAATTAAATTAAACGTGACAGGCGAAATGCAATGACATGAACATATTCGCGTACCGTTAATTGAAAGTAAACATGACATGGAAATTGTGCAACATGCTAAATGTCGGAACTAGCTTCGTTGTCAAGCTAGTTCCCCAATTTGCGCCTAGGCGAGTATCATTTCGTCGCCTAGCCTCTTTTACGCCTACAACAAGCAAATGGCCTAAAACATGGCCTAAACCCTAAGTGGCAAGTTTCACTTGCCTAGCACAGGGGATTGACGATCACTTCGTCACACGGATGCTATCTACGGGGGAAATCGCTGTTATGGGGAAACATACAACAAACAACATGAAATTTATTAGGGTTTTCATAAAATTATAAATAGTTCAAGAAAACAACGGTAGATCGATTTCTTACCGAGAAGAGGCGGGAGAAACACTCCGGGGAACCCTAGGATCAGATCTGGCAAAGATTGGAGAAGTTTGGGAGAATTAGGGTTTTGGGGGATTTGGGGATTTTGATGGGTTTTGGTGAGATTTTAGGGAAGATGAGAGGTAGATGGAGTAGATGGATGGTTTGGATGATGGATTTAGGGCTTGGAATGAAGAAATGAAGCTTGGAGGAAGATGGGGGTTGAAGGGGAAAGATTTTAGGGTTTTGGGTCGTGTTGGAGAAGATGAAATCGTTTGGGTTGGGTTTAAATAGGTTGAGCTGGTGGCTACCCAGAAATTAGGGTTTCAACACTAGTTAGTCGGTCAAAGAGCAACCACTGACCGACTAGTTTGGCAACTAGTCGGTCGGTCGACCAACGCAGACCGACTAAGTGCAAACAGTAACTCCTGAACGAAAATAGGATTCTAGAGTTAGTCGGTCCATGAACAAGTACTGACCGACTAGTTTAGCATCTAGTCGGTCGATGAACGTTCTTAGACCGACTAAGAGTAAACAGTAGCTGATACAAAAAATAAGATGATGTGTTAGTCGGTTAAAGAAGCATTGCTGACCGACTAGTTTGCAACCTAGTCGGTCAACCAACGTTCTTAGACCGACTAACGATAAACAGTAACTCCTGAGAAATTTAGAAAGCTAACTAGTCGGTCCAAGAAGGATTGCCGACCGACTGGATCGTCATCTAGTCGGTCGGTGGCCCTTCTTACACCGGCTAATGAGCACCAAAAGTTCCGATACGGAGCGCGGGGCCCCGGGATCGATTCCTAAGACTCCTAGGCTTGATCTAATAGTTAGATACGACCGTTATGAAGTCCGTCACGAATGACTTACTTCGAAATCGACGATCCTAAGGAAGAAACGAGAAAATACGACGAATCAATCGAAAATGAAATCTACGGAGACGAAAACCACACAAGAGGAGAAAATCCACCAAAACATATATTATATTATAATAAATCCAAATACATGAAAAGCAGTCGTTACAGTATGTGTATTGAATAAATATTGAATAAATGTGTATGTGTATGTATGATTCTCAATTTAAATCCTGTTTGAATGTTGTGTTTAAATTTACTGATGATTGCAATTCTAATGAATTGCAATTTAAATCCATGTCAACATTCAATCCTGTTCAATGTTGACTTGAAATTCAATGAGAACTCAATTTATGATCCTCAACATTCAATGATGCAATTAGAAGTTAACAAAATCCTGTCAATCAATTTATGACCCTCAATTTAAATCCTGTTTCAATGAGAATGTTGTTTAAATTCAATAAACTGAGATGAAATTCATTTTGTTGTGTTCAATTTATGATCCTCAATAACTACAATTCAATGTTGACTTGAAATTCTCATCTCACAAGCTTTTTCAGCTCTTTGTTGTGTTATTCATTTTTTTTATTTCTTCAAATAGCAAAAATTGAACACAAAAAAAATTGAACAGGATTGTAGTTATTGAACAAAAATAAAATTGATTGACATAAATTGAACACACATATACATTCTCAGGATTGTAGTAGGATTTTTGAATTGCTCAAAAATTTGTGTCCTGTTCAATTTATGTGTCCTATTCTCAGGACATTCAATGATTGACATAAATTGAACAGGACACAAAAATAAAATTGATTGACATAAATTGTTCAATTTTTGCTCATAAATAAAATTGAACAGGATTGTAGTTATTGAACAAAAATAAAATAACAAAATAATCATTGAATGTCCTAGTTCAATAACTATTTGCTATGTGTCCTGTTATTCATTTTTTGTATTTCTTCAAATCCTCAAAAAAATCCTCAAAAATCCTCAAAAAAATTTCAGCTCTTTGTTGTGTTCAATTTTTGCTATTTGCTTTTATTTTTATTTTTGTCCCTGTTTTTTTGTGTTCTTCATTTTTTTGTAATCATTGAATTGTTGAATTGTAGTTATTCATTGAATGTTTTGAATTGTAGTTCTTAATTGGATTGTAGTTCTACATTTGAACTTTTGGGAATATCCTGGGATTATTAAAAACAGTTCTTAATTGAACACAAATGTTTAGAGTAGATGAGAAAGTGTGCATACCTGGTGCATGTGAATAGAAATTTTTTGTGTTCTTCATTTCTTAATTGGGAATAATCAAATATGTGCATGTGAAGAGAAAATGTTTAGATGAGAAAAATGAAAAAATTGAACGTTCAATTAATGTTTTGAACTTTATTCCAATTAAAAGCATCAACCACAACCAAATCTTAATCCAACAAATTTTGAGATATCTATTTTTTTGATTGGTTATCAATTTTGAGAATTGACTGAAATTTGCATTTCAAAGATTGTTTACATTTCAGAGATTGGTATTTCAGTCCATTTCAATGAATGATATCAAATTTCATTCCATTCTCAAATTTCTGTCACAAATAAATCGGATGAATGCAAAATTCTCAAGCAATGTAAATTATGTTAAGCCCAGTAGCAATGTCAGTTTGATATTGGAATTATCCATTATCAATGTGAGTTTGATATTGGATTGAGGATCATAGAAGCAATGTGAGTTTGATATTTTGAGAATGGTATCAAATTTTGCTTGTACTGATTGTCAAACTCATGAGAATTTGAGGGTAAATTGAATTATTAGCTTTTTTGATATGTAAATTTGAGGGTAAATTTTGCTTCTATGATCCTCAATGTCAGTTTACATAAATTTTCATAAAAGCAAAAAACTGAAAAGTCCAATTTACATAAAGTTTACATAAAGTTTGACAATCACCTTAATTGTTACCCTAAAATTTTCATAAAAGCAATGTCAGAGCTTGAGTTTGACAATCAGTACATCCTCAAATTTTGAATGTCCAATTTACCCTCAAACTGACATACCATTCTCAAATTATGTGAGAGCTTGAATGTCCAAAAAACGGAGAAGATAATTTATGTAAAAAGCTTTTTCGAATGGTATCAAATTTTGAATGTCCAAAAAACTGAATTGAACAAATCAAACTCATAATATGAAATCATAGAAGCAATGTGAATTTGAATGTACTGATTTGAGCTAATGAGAATGTGAGTTTGGAATTATCCAGTAGCAATGTGAGTTTGATATTTTGGAACCATTCAAAGTGTCCTGAGGATCATAGAAGCAATGCTAGAATGCAAAAATTCTCAAGTGATCCTCAGCAAATATTCTCAAGTGATCTCAAGTGTTATGTTTGAATTTTTGAGTTATGAATGTGAATATACAATTTTTTAGTTATGTTTGGAATGTGAAATATACAATTTTTGGAATGTGAATATACAATTTTTGCAATCTACAATTTTTTGAGTTATTAGTTATGTAGAATATTAGTAAATTTTGTCAACTTTCAAATGTTATTCCCATATCATTCACAAGCTTGATGTACTGAAATCCTATGTTTATATTGTCAACTTTCATATCCCAATTTAAACTTTATGTGAACTCTCAAGCTCATGTGTATTTGAGGGTAAATTCTGACTTTATTCAGTGAGTAGTTTATGTGATTTGTTCAATTCAATGAGTAGTTTATGTGAACTAATTTTGGTGTATGAACTCTCAAATTAGTAAATTTTGTTGAGTAGTTCATGTAAACTTTCAGTGGTGTATGAACTCTCAAATTCAGTGACCAATCTTATTTCATTGAGCAATTAGTGTGAGTAGTTTATGTGAACTAATTTTGGTGTATGAACTCTCAAATTAGTAAATTTTGGTGAGTAGTTCATGTCAACTTTCAGTGGTGTATGAACTCTCAAATTCAGTGACCAATCTTATTTCATTGAGCAATTAGTGTAAAATCTGATTTTGGTGTATGAACTCATATCTGATAGTCATGTGATAGATTAAAATATATTTTTTGTTGTTTGCTTAGCTAGCTACCCCATATCTGATTTTTAGCAATGAGAGGATTGAAGATTTTTAGACCAAAACACAAGAACCTAATTTTGGTTAGCAATGACAGGATTGAGGATGAGTTTAGGCTTATTATAACTAATTTCTAGGATGCTCAAATACTCAATTACTCAATCATGTCATTGTCATGTTAGTTTGCATCAACATGGATTAGTGTTGTGACTTGCCAATAACATGGCAACTCAAATCCTCAATACTGGAAATTTCCTCAATCCTCAACATGGCAACTCAAATACATCAACTTGATGTATAATGAATGATAGGATACTTAGCCAAATGATAACTGCATATACTCAAATACATGAATTTTGTCATTCAATTTTTGACATATCAACTTGGCATATAATCAAATTGAACACACCACAACAAATGCAATTTTAACCTTAGAATATATGAACACACCCTAACAATTAGATGAGCACCCTGTGAATGTTTAGCCACCATCCTCAATTCCCGAACTAAAAATCCCGGACTCAAATGTATTAACTCAATGAAATTCATACTCAAATTTCAAATGTATGAAATAAGAATCCTGGATTGAGTTCATACTAAAAATGTATCGAGTTCATACTAAGAATCCTGGATGACAGTATGTATTAGAACATTTGCACATATCACAGTATGTATTGAGTTCATTCTAAGAATTCATAATGTTAATTTCAAAATGTTAATTTCAAAATGTTATTTAACAGGACAAAAACTCAACTCACCTCTTCAAAATGTTAATTTCAAAAATGAAGAGCTTGATTATGTAAATGGGAGTATTTTAATTGAACATATACCATATTCTCAAAATGAACATCTAATATACGCTAATAATGTATTTTAATTGTAATTAGTTTGGGCTTAATTTGGATAGGGCTTTAGCTCGACGCAGTAGGAGAGAACGAGAACGTGAACAGGAACAACGTAACATATCTCACGCTCTGCCTTCTGACGGTGTACTTGATATACCTCACATAACACCAGCCACGACAACTTCTCCGGTTGAACAAGAACATGCTGTCTCGGCCTCGCGTAACGATATGATTTCCGGGCAAGTTCCTGGACCATCTGTCAGGTCATTATCAACCCGGCTGTACATAAAACCTTTTCACCAAGCCATGTATTTTAGTAGTGTTTATTTTTGTGTTTAAATTTGGATAGGGCTTTAGCTCAACGCAAAAGGAGAGAACGAGAACAGGAACAACGAAACATATCTCACGCTCTGCTTTCTGACGGTGTCCTTGATATACCTCACATAACACCAGCCGTGATAACTTCTCCGGTTGAACAAGAAGATGCTGTCTCGGCCTCGCGTAACGATATGATTTCCGGGCAAGTTCCTGGACCATCTGTCAGGTCATTATCAACCCGACTGTACATAAAACCTTTTCACCAAGCCATGTATTTTAGTAGTGTTTATTTTTGTGTTTAAATTTGGATAGGGCTTTAGCTCAACGCAAAAGGAGAGAACGAGAACAGGAACAACGAAACATATCTCACGCTCTGCCTTCTGACGGTGTCCTTGATATACCTCACATAACACCAGCCGTGACAACTTCTCCGGTTGAACAAGAACATGATGTCTCGGCCTCGCGTAACGATATGATTTCTGGACAAGTTCCTGGACCATCTGTCAGGTCATTATCAACCCGACTGTACATAAAACCTTTTCACCAAGCCATGTATTTTAGTTGTGTTTATTTTTCTGTTTAAATTTGTATAGGGCTTTAGCTCAACGAAAAAGGAGAGAACGAGAACAGGAACAACGAAACATATCTCATGCTCTGCCTTCTGACGGTGTCCTTGATATACCTCACATAACACGAGCCGTGACAACTTCTCCGGTTGAACAAGAAGATGCTGTCTCGGCCTTGCGTAACGATATGATTTCCGGACAAGTTCCTGGACCATCTGTCAGGTCATTATCAACCCGACTATACATAAAACCTTTTCAACAAGCCATGTATTTTAGTTGTGTTTATTTTTCTGTTTAAATTTGGATAGGGCTTTAGCTCAACGCAAAAGGAGAGAACGAGAACAGGAACAACGAAACATATCTCACGCTCTACCTTCTGACGGTGTCCTTGATATACCTCACATAACACCAGCCGTGACAACTTCTCCGGTTGAACAAGAAGAGTCTGTCTCGGCCTCGCATAACGATATGATTTCTGGGCAAGTTCCTGGACCATCTGTCAGGTCATTATCAACCCGACTGTAAATAAAACCTTTTCACCAAGCCATGTATTTTAGTTGTGTTTATTTTTGTGTTTAAATTTGGATAGGTCTTTAGCTCAACGAAAAAGGAGAGAACGAGAACACATACACACAAACACATCTCGATATATGACTCCTACCAGTGTACTCAACATGCCTCAAAGCACATATGCAGTACCAACTTCTCCCGTTGAACATGTAGATGAGGTCTTAGCCTCGCACACCGCTACGATGTGTGCTGAAGATGATGAACCATCTGCCAGGTTATTATTCATAAGAGCTCCTCTGCTTTAATGTAACTTAATTTTATTTAATTATTTTGGTTTTATTTTGGCTAGGTGTTTAGCTCAATGTCACAGGAGAGAACGAGAAAAAGCTCAACGAAACATATCTCGATATATGACTCCTATCTGTATACCTCAAATAACACCTGGATTAACAACTTCTCCAGTTGTACAAGAAGACGCTGGCTCATCCTCGATCTTCCGATGTCGGTCAAGTCAGCATGGCTCTGGTCCACCAACTCAGGTTGATTTTGTTCGGCACCATCTTGGATTAATGAACATTCCATGCCCTCATTGTTCAGCCTTACACTGGTTGGATGAACAGTTGTCGAAGTCAACTTTGAGAACACATCTTTTTGGAACATGTTGTTTGCAAGGAAAAGTAAAATTGCCGAAACTTAATGAACCCCCTCCAGCACTTAGAGAATTATATGATGGTGACAGTGAGGCATCAAAATCATTTCGAATCTATACTCGTGAGTATAATGCAGCTCATGCATTTACCAGCCTTGGTGTGACAATGGATCAAAGATTGATTGCTGGCAGAGGCCCGAACATATTTACAATTCATGGAGAATTACGCCATCGAACAGGATCACTTCTGCCCCAACCGGATCAAACAGCAAGTTATTGTCAACTTTACATATATGATCCGGATTCTGCTATCACTACTGGAAAACTGTGTATCAGCCGCGGATCATCAGCCACGGACTGAATCCGTGGCAAATGTGGAAAATATAGCCACAGACAAAGATGTGACAAATAATCTGTGGCTAATTATTTATTAACCACAAAAATTCTGTGGTAACATATTAGTCACGGAACGTACATCGACTAAGACAAAACGTATTTGTTAGGGAATTTGCGTGACAGAAATCGACTAAACAACCATGAAATTTCCGTGACAATTATATTATATTATATAATAGCCAAGGCCCCACTTATCTCGTAAAAAATGAGTGGGATTTCTTTATTTTTCGCGCCACTTTTTTTCAGCGGGTTAAGGGTTTTATTGGAGCGAATTCAGGTGTAATCGCAGATCGACATTTCATCGCGCCGCCTCTTGATCTCCTTCGTTTTAGCGGTTAGGATCGGCGAACGGCGAATTAGGGTTTAGCATCGGCGAACGGAGAACGGCGATTAATCGAACCAAAAGGTATCTATCTCCCCTCTCTCGCTCTCTTATCTCCTTCATTTTAGGGTTTGCGTGAGACGGCTTGCGGGGTCTTGGGGTTGATCATGAGAGAGAGAGAGAGAGAGAGGAGAGGGTCATAGACTCACAATGGCATGGGTTTCGGCAGTGTAGGGGAGAGGGCGACCAGAGACGTCGTGAACTCGTCGAAACTCGTCGCTCGACTCTAAAAGGAACGTTTAATTTCTGGAAAAACACAGAAAGGAGTTATTTTTCCAAACATTCCTTAGCGCACGACAGTGATAAATAAGGTGGAAAGATGAAAACTTTTGGTTTTTCAATTGCACAACTGTGAATTGTAGGTTTGATTTGAATCAGATTGGAGATTTTATTTCTTTAAATTCTTTGCTTTGTTCATTTAACAACAGAGTAAGATTTAGGTTTGGTTTGAAACTCATTGGTAAGATTTAAGTGAAAAATGCACTTCCTTAGTATTCAAACTTCCCTTTCTTTTAGATTTGTTGCAAGCGTAAATGAACCTTTTTATTCACCTGCCTTTTTGCTGTTAATTCTGACTCTATGACTCCAATTGTTGCGTTTCCTAAATTTTGCATGATAAACAATTTAAAGTCATAAATACTTGGCCATAGATTTGCTGATTTCTGAAAACTTTTCATGTCCTGGCTGAATGACACAAAGATGTGGATCGTAGTCTAATCCAAAGCATATTTCATAGAAAATAATCGTGTGTGTTTTCTGAAGCAAAGATGAAGTCATTTTCTGAAGCTCTTTCTTAGAAACAACAGCAAACACACACATTATGAAATAATCTCTTTATTTCAAGTATTAGGCTTTCATTGGCATCATCATCATCATTAATATTAATATTATTATTATTATTATGAACTACAGTGATATGGAATCCTATAAGTTTAATTAATCGCCATTATGTATACTATTTCAGTCAAAATAGAGGTAATGTAACAATCAAAAGGAAGGTTGTAGTTTCACGAAGTGTTGGAGTGACAGAGGTGAAAATTTTATTTCATTGGGAAAGAGATATCGTATTGCTGTCTATTTGTGCACTATTTTTTGAATCTGGATAGCGAAGGACCCATAAAGAAATATGAGATTTTATTTTGCCAAGCCAGATGTCTTAATATTCTGCTATTTTGTGCACTGTTTCAGAGTCTGGACATCAAAACCATATTAGAAATCCATTCATATATCCAAGAAGATACATCCAAAATCCTATTTCTACGTTAGTATCTCTAGTTTACATAAAATGTTTAAATAAAGCTCAGATTTTGTAAATGTGGTAGTTTATTCTAATGACTGTTAATTAGCTTGTTTCCTAACTGTATTATGTTAATGGTGTAATTACCTCCAAACAGTCAGCTGCCAGCTTAGTTCTCTAATTTTGTCATTTTATGATGTGGTAGATTTTTTTACAAGTATTTGCTTAGGATTCAATGTTAGAAGTTACGAGTTATTTTTATTTGGCAGTTCCTTTCATTTGACATTCCAAAATCAGATGCCAAGATGTTTTAAAATTTTAATTACTGAGCTATATTCTCTTTTGCAATGCTAGAAAAAGTTCAATTAATGCCTTAAAGTTGATTAAAACTGATGATAATTTTAATAGTATTGGTAGAACTGCATTAATGAAGTGCACATTTAAGTTTATATTGGATATCCATATTTAAGTTTATATTGGATGCCCATATTCATTTGTCTGTTGCTGTTCTAAGAGCTCACACGATGTAACTTGATGCAAATTGCTATTTTTAGCTAATGCAAATTGCTATTGCAATTACAAATTGTCCATATTTAAGTATGCTTCACAGAGTGTTTTTGGTGACCTTGTACTTTCTTTTAATGGAATTTAATGTGGACATTGCCATATGCATGCTTACGCTACTCATCTCAGCATTGAACAATTGTGTCATGCTTTTAAATTCTTTAAATTTTTATCATTTAGTAAAATTGTTGTAGAATTATCTTTTTGGCCGAGTTGATTAAGATATTATTTATATTATAGACCAATCTGGTAATGCATTTTAGCATGGACACATAAAACAAAATTATCTATGTAATCATCTTTACTGGGGATATAACACAAAAAACATTTTATGCATTTTAGCGATATAACACACTATTGGTTTTCTATTTATTGGGGATGCTAGTCAAGTCATTCTTTGATTAACATGTTGTCCAACGTGGGTTTGAAATTTGAATGGAAAAATAATAATAAGTTCTAATTTGGTAGAATTTATGAGATTTGATACTCTAAATTTGGCATGAATATGCTTTTGAACATGTAGATGAATAGTGCCACATAATGAAAGGGTAGGACACATTAAAATCATTTGAATTTTTATTTATATGTACTTTAAATGTGTTATATCGCATCTATAGATAAGATTTCCTATTTGGGTTCTCAATTTTATAATTTGGGTGATAAGATCCATATCTTGGATCCTACAGATAATGGCCTAGTTTGATTATGTGCACAAGCTCGTGCATATGATATAGGTAAATGGAAGTGGGGGGAGAGAGGGTTGATTAGGATCGTATCATTAGATTTGGGTGTAGATCATAAAATTTGGAAATGATAGGGTAGGGAATCCAGAGGGATAACCTGTATCATTCACATGAACTAAATCATTTAAAGCACCAAGAACAAAATTTCAAGTGTTTATATGATATTTCACATATACATCAACTGGCTGCCGAAAAGATCAGCCAAAAGTAAAGAAAGTTTTTATGTCTATTTCCTTGAGGAATACAAATTACAGATCCAACACTTGGATCATATTGTAATCACTTTGAAACTTTAAAACAACACACCAAGTTTTGCCGTGTTTAAAACATTATATACATCATAAAATACAAGCACACTAGTTTCGGTTATGGATGCTTGATGCTTTGGTGAGGAAGTTGAGAACAAGCTAGAATTTTGTTTGGAGGCATCACAAATGATTTAGATCAACTGAAAGTGGTGGGTCTTTAAATTGGATGCAATGCTATATAATTCCAATATGTAGGATTTGGTTCCTTAGGCTAGCTGTAAATGTTCCTCTGAATCTTTTCTTTCACGGATCTTATCAGAGAAATGCTTCTAATTTATTGTCATTTTATGAGTAAGTGTATACATTTATTGTTATTAAAATGTTGGTATGATGAGGATTTGGATAAGAGTAGAACCAATTAATCTTTTTTATCTAGTTATAAATTGTTTTTACGACTTCATTACTCTGGTAACTTATGTAGACATTAAGATTGTTATTTATTAGAGGTGTATATTTCTCAAATTGCTTCCATTTATTAATCTCTTTTCTGATAGGATTTTTCTCCGTATTCCACTTCTGTTTGTTAATGCCAACAATGAGACATTCCACAAAGTGGGAAATATTGTTTACAAGTTATGGTTTTGTATCAGAAGCATAACAACATACACCTTAGTCATTTTCTATTGTCAGCATATAAATTTTTTAAGCAACTTGTTATTGATCCCAGGCACATGAGTCTTAAACTTTAATGGCACTGTACAGTTCCAAAAATAAGTTGTATAAGGACACCGGCCTTCTTTACCATTCAACTGCCTATATGACTTCACTCTGAACTTTCAGGAAGTATTCTGAGTATACTTCCCAGTGACGTTTGCTGCCCAATAATTTTAACAAATCAACACTCTCAAATGAAATCAATTGAATGTCAGTATTTGATTGGTTGGCTTTCTGTAGTTCAATAAGCTATAATGTGTTTTAGATTGTTTTGTCAGTTTAGTTGTGTGATATTAAATAAACTTATATCTCATTTTGAAATTTATTATAGATGCGGACGGTTCCTGACAAGTCGTTTATGAAAATATCAAATGAAGATAGGCATAAAGACCAACGATACCAAGATGGGATAGACGCATTTTTAGCGTTCTCCGACAGTAATCCACTACGAATGTCAACTGCCGATATTTATTGTCTGTGCAAGAAATGTCAGAACAATTTTAAATATCATAAGGTTATTGTTCGTTTCCACTTGTCTGCGAACGGATTTGATCCTCACTACAAGTTTTGGAGTAACCACGGTGAAGGTGTGGTAACAGAAAAGACACTTTAAGCAGAGCCAGATATTATGCATGCAGGTCAACATGCAGATGACACAGGTGCCATGTTGGAAGACATTCTTGCTCAACCGTTTGTGACCGATAATTTTTCAGAGGATGCACAGACCTCAACTGATGTAGATCGTTTGATTAAATTAGTGAACCATAACGAGTCGGATTTATACGAAGGATGTGAGTTTACAAGGCTATCATTATTGATCAGACTTCTTCATATTCAAACCCTTAGCGGAATGGCAGTTACACATTTTGAGATGTTGTTGGATCTGTTGAGAAGGGTAATTCCTGGAGGTGAGAATAGCATTCCTGCAACTTATTATGAAGCTAGCAAGATTATTGATACGTTAGGGCTTGATTACAAGAAAATTGATGCATGCCCAAATGATTGCATCCTTTATTACAAAGAGAATATGGATTTAAATGAATGCCCAACCTGTCATGTACCACGGTGGAAAGTGCAACAGAGAACATGTTTAAATAAGGAAGGTCATGCAGTCCAAAAAAAGAAGAAGATTGCTGTAAAGGTTCTTCGTTATTTCCCAATTATTCCTAGGCTACAGAGGTTATTCATTTCTGCTGAAGTGGCTGGGAAAATGTGCTGGCATGCAACCAGGCGTGTAGATGATGGAAAATTGTGGCATCCTGCAGATGGTGAGGCATGGAAGCATATAGATAGAATTTATCCGGACTTCTCGAGAGAGCAGAGAAACATTAGACTTGGTCTTGCAAGCGACGGATTTAATCCTTTTGGGGTGATGAGCTCTGGATGGTCGACCTGGCCAGTTTTGGTGACCACGTATAACCTTCCTCCTCATATGTGTATGAAGCAGCCATACATGATATTATCACTCTTGATCCCTGGAAAATATTCACCGGGTAATGATATCGATGTTTTCCTGCAGCCATTGATTGATGATCTGAAACTTTTATGGGAAGAGGGTGTGAACACATTCGACGCCTTTACAAAGCAAAAATTTCGCATGCGGGCTATTGTTTTGTGGACAATTAATGACTTTCCCGAGTATGGTAACCTATCTGGTTGGTCGACAAAGGGTAAATTTGCATGTCCAGTTTGCACGACAGGTTATGAGGGAAAATATTTGAAATTTAGCCATAAGCAATGCTTTTGGCAGCACAGAAGATGGTTGACTGCAGATCATAAATATAGAAGACATGGAAGATTATTTGATGTTGAAATCGAATCCAGAGGAGCGCCAAAACAGCTGAGTGGAGAGGACATATTCGGGGCACTTCATCCGTTGCCTAGAGTAAAGTTTGGAAAGAAAAGGTACAGCAAGGAGAGTGGTGTGAGAAGGAAGATTGCAAAGGTAAAGGGAAAGAGAAAGGAGAAATCAAGAACAAGAAAGCAACGAAAGCCTCGACCAGAAGGAGACACAGCAGAGAGGACAATACTCCCAGTTGGATGGACAAAATTCAGTATTTTCTTTCAGTTGCCATATTGGATGAGTTTGAAAATACGTCACAACCTGAACGTCATGCATGTAGAAAAGAATATTTGTGAAAATCTCTTGTACACCATTTTGCAAGACTCGACCAAGTCAAAAGATGGATTAAAGGCGAGACTTGATTTAAATCAATTGAAGATACGTCCCGAATTGCAGGCCATTCAAAAGGAAAATAAAAAGTACGAACTGCCACCATCGTGTGCTACACTTTCTACAGATGAGATTCATAACCTCCTTGTGTTTCTGAAGTCAGTGAAAACACCAGATGGATATGCTTCAAATATCTCTAGATGTGTGCATGTAGACGAATGGAAGATTTTCGGTCTGAAAACCCATGATTACCATATCATGCTGCATCAGATGCTTCCGGTTGCAGTTCGTCATGTCGATAAGAGGCTGGCTTCAGTTTTGATACTATTTTGTGGTTTCTTCAAGCATGTGTGCTCTAAGGTGATAGATGTCGCTGAGTTTGAGGAGTTAGAGAGACGTGTCATCCTTACACTGTGCAATATGGAAAAAAATTTCGCGCCCTCCTTCTTCACGATCATGGTCCATCTCACTGTGCACCTGGCACAAGAGGCACGCATTGCAGGACCAGTACAATATCAGTGGATGTATCCTGTCGAGAGGTACATGCTTATTCCATTTAATGCTCTTTGATGAAGACAATCAGTATAAATATATAAATATATATATATATATATATAATTATTTTTATGATTTTTAACCCACAGGTTCTTAGGGTTCATGAAACAATTAGTGCACAATCGTGCAAAACCTGAAGGTTCTATAGCAGAAAATTATTCATCACACAAGACCCTGATATTCATTTCTCGGTATTTGCGGGATGTTGAAACTAAGCTCAATCGACAGCCAAAACTGATGGATGGTGTCTTCTATAATGACCGTGGAGAGGACACACGATTTAATATGATGAATCTTGGCCAAGCACATGCATATGTTTTAAACAATTTAACGATATTTGACTCATATCGCATGTAATAAAGCTGAGTGTTGCGCCTTTTTAAAACCTTCGATGTTTTAAATCCTATGTTATATTAGCTTTCTTTATTTGTATCGTAGCCGTCACCAGATAGATGTCATGAAAATTATGAATGCCAAAACTTTTGGCAAAAAAGTTGCAGACACACATTTCAAAGAATTTCCTGGATGGTTGAAAATTCAGGTATTGGCGCAGATTAGACATGTTAACTATATACTTATAGGAAAATTATTATCTAGCTTAGTAATATAGTAACATCTTTGATTCTTTTCGTGAAGGTTCAACGGCAAATTGATGGCGGTGCAAAAATATGTGATGACATTCAAAGCTATGCCAGAGGTCCTCATGGCACAATACATCGTTATGGAGGGTATTGTGTCAATGGTTTTAGATTTAATACCATTGACGTTGAGAAGGAACGATGCACGCAGAATAGTGGAATCTTCTCCTCTTTCTCACAATTATCGTATGCAAGTAGCAAAGATCAACAACCCAAAGAAGGCTAGATCTTCTACTATGGACAGGTTGAAGATGTCGTTAAGATTTTTTATGGCTATCAGAAGGATGTTAGCCATGTGTTGTTTAAGGTTCGTTGGTGTGAGCAAGGTAAGCATAAGGACCCATTTGGCTACACGGTTGTAAATCTAAACAAGGGAATCTACAAGAATGACAAGTACATGCTTGCTACCCATGCTAAACATTGTTTTTATGTAAAAGACATAATGGTAGACGATGTTTGGGTTGTTCTTAGAAATCCTCCAAGAGCTTATGCATACGAAGATGTACATGTACATGCTTGCTACCCATGCTAAACATTGTTTTTATGTACACGGTTGTAAATCTAAAGCTTCTTCAAGGGAATCTACAAGAATGACAAGTACATGCTTGCTACCCATGCTAAACATTGTTTTTATGTAAAAGACATAATGGTAGACGATGTTTGGGTTGTTCTTAGAAATCCTCCAAGAGCTTATGCATACGAAGATGTTCACGAGGATGATAATGAAGAAGCTGACGACGTTGTAATCTTAGCTGATGAAGTTGTGGCTGAGTTTTCTACTGAGCAGAATAATGAAACGACTGAGGATATTATACCGTTGCGTATTGATATCCCCAACTTGGACATCCAGGCAAATGTCATTGAAGATGAAGACGACGTAATCATAACAGAAGAAAGCACAAGGATTAATTTAAGAAGCAGAGTAGAAGATCTTTCAACTGGTGTTCGAACTCGATCACAAATGGCTTCAACATCAAAATCTTGAAATCGCTTTTGTATTACTAAACCATAGTAGAAGACAGCAGTAAAAAATCAAGAGAAATGAAGGAGATAGTCACACAAGATGGTTAACGAACATTTCTTCTTGTATGCATAACAAAGTAAAAAAGTCTAATTAACAAATAGCATATTACACCTTTGACTAAATTAGGAAACCTATAACAATCGGTCTTATAATATAAGTGAAATGGTCTAAGAAAAGTAAACACAAATATCTCAATCAATGTTTTTTCTTTAAAATTTGTTGTTTTCTTTTGCAATGGCATCTTTCATAGTCAAGCATCCCGAATAAGATTATGAAGTGAAATATATTCATTTGAGCTCCAAAATTCCATGAATCTGTCGCCATAAAAACTAGGTGTTTATGCATTGCAAAGAAGAACGAGGATAACTAACCAAAATGCTGATAACAAATTCCATGAATGGTCAGGCGTGCTTTTTGCTCATTATTTTCTATGAGAGACCTTTAATGCCTTGTTTACACAATATTTTCACCTTTATTGATATAAAACGGCTTATTGATATAAAACGGCTGATCCCATTTCTTTTTTTAAATCAGCATTCGCTTAAACACGAGTTTTCATATCGATGTGCTTTAAAATTATTGTGAATTTGTTATATTATTCTTGCAACTGTGTGTGATCTATTAAAACCTGGCTTACCCAAGAAACAAACATGTACTGGCATGTGTCATACCTGGTTTATGATTGAGGAAAGTGTAAGACACACAAGTCATCAACATTAAAATCAAAATTAGCTTGATGTTCAAGTGAATTGAATGGGAAAAGTGGCCCTTTACAGATCTGTTATGAACAACAAAACAACATGCACTGAAGTGTTTGGTGGGGAATGGTGAGGTTTTAGGTCTGGATCAATGGATTGTTTGCTGATTGAGGGGTTAAACCCTAATATATTATTATCTTTCCGAATATAGGGGAGAATGAATGCATAATAGATAAATACCACTGTTTGGGACAGTTAATTTGAGATCAGTGCGAGATTAATGATGATTAAGGAGAACGGTGCAAGTAAGGCTGAGTAGGAGGTCGATGGTGGCACACACTATATGGATGAAGTGGAGATGTAACCTCATGTTTGATGAATATTTAGTTTACTTCCAGACAGAGTATATCACATATGTTGTACCTCATTGTGCAGTTCCTCCGGATATGAGCCAATGTGAAAATTCTTGGAGTTGTGTATCACATATGAAGGGGTTTTGTATTGAAGTGTAATTACCTGGATCATGCCACTTCCATTTACCTGGATGAGTAAATGAGTATACCTACATTGTGTGGTTCCTCCGACACGAACCATATGCCATCCAATTACCTGGATCCCAATGTTGCTGCATCTTGTGACCAAGCATCCTATTCTGATTGACAACCTCCCAAATATAGGATATTCTGGGTTTTGTAAATGTTAAGAATGTTTCCTGCAGACATATATATTCTTTGATCATTTTAGATCCCCCCCCCCCCCCCCCCCCCCCCCCCCCCCCCCCCCCGCCGCCGCCGAAAAGTGAGACATAATTAGCTGCTTAATTTGTCTTGGGCCATTTAGATTATTCTGAGTTTGCTAAAGGTTGACAACATCCTCCATATACTGTTGTTTAAATCAAATCACAATGTCTGTATTCCATCTTGTAAAGCAAGCTTGTATAATTAATCATGGGACATGTGGTTGTCAAAATAATGAACTTTTAGCACGCCAATACTCAATGGTTGGTTTATTTGCTCAATTTTGTTGCTGATTCAAATATGTTGTGGTTCTTTGTAAACATTGAAACATTGTTGAAATGCACGTCACCTTGTGATTGCCCTTTCGCATTTAACTGGTAAATTGGCTTCTGTTTGTGAATCCATAAACTGAGGAGTGGATCAATTTTGGGGTTTGGCAGAAACTTCTAAATTATTGTTGGAGAGAACTTTGTTTTGACAGTACCTTTATCATGGGACTTTTGCAAGCTTGAAGAGTTCATTATTTTTGCCTTCATCCAACATTTATGCAAATTATGCTTCTGTTTTTTTGGGGAGAAAACTCTGTTTTGTTTTAGTACACCTCATGCAAGGTCATTTTAGTACACCTCAAGCCCAAAAGAAGATTTGTTAAGTTACATTCCATAAAATATTTATATTTGTTAAGTGCCAATTGGAGCCTGTGAATATTCAGGAAAGGCTTTTAAATCTGGAGTTTAACCAAAGTTTACTGAACTTTTACTCATTTATTTGCAGATGAAGAGATTGAGGGATGCTCTTAAATCTGGAGGGTCAGCCCTCTCCTCTCAGCCCACATGGTCAGGTATGCATATATGGGCATCATATCATGTCTGCAGCTTAATTTACACTTATTACTACGTGGGATGACTAATTGCTAAATTCATGCATTTCAGGCCAACAGTCGCTAGCGGGCCAAGCGACTGTCCACTCATCTCAGCCCACAGGGTCAGGTATGCATAGATGTATATTATATCATATTTGCAGATTAATTTACACTTATTACTACGTGGGATGACTAATTGGTAAATTCATGCATTTCAGGCCAGCAGTCATGAGCGGGCCAAGCCCCAGTCCACTCATCTCAACCCACAGGGTCAGGTATACATATATGTATATTATATCATGTCTGCAGCTTAATTTACACTTACTACTTCGTTGGATGACTAATTTTCCTCTTTTTCGCATTTATCTTACATATGTATCTAATTCCTTTTTAATTATGTCATATGGATGCAGGCGGCTTAGAGGATATACCGGTAGGTACTCAGGCCATTGCCTCCTCCTCACATGTTGCCGGTCATGCCACACAGATCCCTGTCGAGACGGTACAGTTCTTGCCGTACGACACCAGTGTAGATGACACACCTTTACCACCTGCTGCTGAGGTTGAGAGGTTGGCACGGTCTAAGAAGGCCAAGATGGATGCACGCCAGGAGGTTTTAGATTTGTTGGCAACCGTATCAAATGCTAGGATGATTGCAGCCAGAGAGGAATGCTTCCTGCGAAAGGGTATGAAAAGTATTTCAATTATCTTAAATAAGAAGAAAGTGTAATATAACATTTATTAATATTGTAAGATAATATCATTTTTTTGCAGGCGGGGAGAAGCCACCTAAGGTTGGATGAGGATACAACATGCCCTCGCACCTAATTTCACCAGAAGGGTAGCGAGTTGTCATCCAGTGGAGCTACGGTGCCCCCATTGGAAAGTGGGGGGGGGGGGGGGGCTACTTTACTAGTTTTTTGGCTAAATTGGCCAGAAGGGGTGATTTCTTCAACATTTGCCTTGGTTGGTCCAAACAAAGATTTGAAAATTTGGTCGTATGTTGGCGCTACATTAATGTAAGTATGTTAAATTTTACTTTATTACTTAAATTATGTTTATAATTTGTATGTCTTTTTTCGCAGAGGCATTACGTGCTGGATGGAAACCCAAACGCATGGATATTCTGTTTTGATAAGATAAAGGCTGTGATGTACCAATGACGTAAGGACCTGAAGCAGAAGAAATGCTCGGTTTACACAGAAGACTAGGAGCGCTGGTGGCATATGGACACCCGAGCAGATCCCCTCCAGTTCTTTGGATCCTGTTTCTATTGGGAGTCGCCTGATGGGAAGGTATGGTTCAATTTTGGTCCATTTTAATATGTTTTAATATCCAATTGGCTGACATGCTTTTTAAAAAAAGAGGATTGCGGATATCGCCAAGGCAAACAACGAAAAGCCTCGAGAGTATGAGCATCATGCTGGCTCCAAGAGCTACACCAGACATGCCCACGATTTGGCGCAACAGGTTATATGTTCAATATTAAATTTGAGCATATATTCTGTTTTAATGGGATATGTGTTTTTAAATTACATGTCTAATTATTTATCTATTTGTTTTTAGGGTAAGCCGGGTTTGGTGGCGTTGGCGGAGCGCACCCTTACGCAGGCCCACCCCAAGTATGTTGATACGAACAAGCTGGAGAAGAATAAGAAGTTGCTAGTCAGTAATAACTTATGTTTAAAAATATTGTTCATATTAAGTATAATTTTAATGTTGGTTGTATTTGTTTTAGGCTCTTCTGAAGCAGGCTGCAGCAGACCTCAGGTCACACTCTGAGGCAGACACCAGTAGCTCTGGACCACTTACCAGGGAAGAGGAGGACGGCCTCATTGCAGGGGTGCTCGAAGGGACGCGGAAGAACCGGTATCGACTTAGAGGTTCAGCGAGCAGAGACTATGGACAGTCGACTAGTTCATCCTCATCAGGCACTGAGAGTATCCGACGCCCAGAGCCCACCGATCCACCAGCGGGCATGCAGGATTCCACTATCACGTTGACCAAGATGATGGAGAGGATGGAGCAGAATGAAAAGAGGATGGAGAGGATGGAGCAGAATGAATAACTTTACCAATTATTGTTCGATTGCATGCCTTCCAAGCTGCAAGAGAAATACAATCGGCTCCGTACTGAACTGGTAAGAATTTATATTAAAATTTATAAACAAGTGGAGCTTATTTAGAGAGTGAGCACGCTTAGTAAAAACTTGACAGATTCCAGTGAAAATAAAATTAACAAAATGACTTATGTGACTAAACAAATTAATATGTATAACCAAGGTGTTTGCAGAGTTATCCTAAATGGTATATCTGCAACAGGTTCAATGCAATTTGTTTTCAATATTTATATTCAAACAAATGTTTCATGCCACCGCCAGTCCGTTAGACAAAGTGTCCATAAATTTAAACCATAAGCCATTGTTGAATTACTACCAGTTTCAATGTCATAATACTTGTTTATCAATAGAATTTAGTGGTTCATCCAGAAGAAACATAAGTACTTAGTAGACACTTTCAGGATATAACAAAGTAAAGCTTTGGATAGGAACCTCCACGTGCTTCAGCCTTCCTTTGTCATCTGGGAATTGTTAAGATTTCCTATGCATTAGCTAAATTGTCTATTGTCATCCAGAGGTTGGATGCTGCATTTCTTCTCCATCATGCAGAAGCAAATCAAGTGTAGTTTGGGCTGTCCAGCTTTGCTTTTGTTAGTAGTATGCTGACTATTAGCACACTTAGTAAATAAAATTAAATGCATTTCATTTCTATTACATTAAGATCATGGAATATGCCAGGACGCATCAGGGCAAGCTAAATTCATATCTGTACCGATGGATGTTAATGGGTCGTGATGTGCCTGAGGGGCTCCAAATCTAGCTTCAAAAAAAGCCCGGTCGAACTCTGTCCATATCAAAGAATATGCAGATGTTGGTGTCGAAAATTAAGTCTGTTTTATTTTAGGCAAGAACCAAGGACTATCGGGCTTTATATCTGGCTTGTTGAAGTTCTGCTTCAAATTCTAGAGCACAAAATATTAATGTATTCACACTATTGATGGAATTAGAAGCACGAATATCACTTCATCCAACAATGCTAACCAAGACAGCCATGGTCGCTCTGCTAACTCAGAATCTTGTTGTCCCAATTGACTTAGGGATAATCCAACAAAACAATCACACTTCTCTTAATAAAAGGACATCAAGGAAAGTGTATGCACTCCTACTAACTAGCTCCTTGAGCATGAACTCCATAGGGTTGTATAATCTTAACATTAATGTTATTAGTTATGGTCATCTTACATGAGCCTATACTGAATGATCCTTATTAGAGGTTAGGGAATATCAGAGCATACACCCACATACGCCTACTGTAGGGAAATCTATTTATCCTTGGGAACCTACATGCCACATATTTGGATTTAAGAAATGCATTTGCAAGGGATCAGTAGAATCCATACGCATACCTTAATTATGGCATTGCTATCGATTATGATCATAGATACAAAAATTAGATCCTGAAGCAGCCCAAGATTTTTTAAGCTAGATACTATTTGCTGCATTGATGCAGTAAAATTCTTTTAAGGATTCAAAGTGCATGGATTCACCATATTTTTATGTAAAGGCAAAAATGATAACATTGGAGCATATAGCTCACTTTATGATGCTATGTAAAGAAGTAGCATGCAACGATGACCGGTGCAGCCTGCATAGCACAATGCATGCATGTGCTGTTATACTTGGAGATGGGAGGATGTTGACTGTCATGATTTATAGAGGCAAGGTAAGGGAAAAAATTTACATTGTTAGAAACCTAAAGATAAAAGATTTAGAGAAAGAAAAAAGAAGATACGATTGAAGACTAAGACTTCGCAAAGTCACCTTGGTTTCGCAACAGACTATGCTTCATGGTTCACAATTTACAATTAGTGAATCACACAACCAAGAGAATAAAACAGGGTCCATGGAATGATACACATGAATAATTTAATTCATCCAAACATTAAATTGGGCCACCCAGCTTTTTTCTTGATTACACCATGTCCTTTTATAAAGACTAAACGCAATGTATCTAGATACAAATATGGCGAAGTACATACTAATGAATCTAAACTCAATAGGATGTATTCCTAACTAAAAAGGCTAGTGATCCATAAAATCAAATCTTTAACCAACATCAAACAAAATTAAATATCATCCAGATGCACACAAACTAAGATAAAACAAATAAGTAAAATCTTAAACAAATTTTTAGACAAAGATAGATCTAATTCGGCAGTTATCTAGCCTTGCCTGGAATAGTGCAGAAACAATTTTGCACCGCATTAACACAGAAATTACTTTTGATGGGCTGAAACCAACAGCCTGGAGGCAGCCTCTTGCCTGCTTGTATTTAATATCTACATATATTCGATACATATATAAGACCAACTTTCTAAGCTGTACTATCTACTTTTGTGATGGAAATTTGATATACATGATTCTTACCAAAAACTAGTTCGCAGAATCCTAATAAGCATATATTGCCTCTAACAAATAATAGTTATTTGTTTATTAATTTTAGTAAATACTTATTTATTTCAATTTTTGTTTCAGGAATCGCGTCCGCAAGGCGGAGCCGGTGGAGGACCGGAGGGTGGAGATATGAGGTGAAAGTTTAATTGTTTTTTACTTGATTTTTGGGGGAGTGATGAGAGGGGGCCGAGGGGTCGTTATGATGAGATTGAGAGTTTACTTTGTATTGAAGGGGCCGAGTGGCCGTTATGTTGATGTGTGGAAACTTTTTGTTTTGAGGGGGCCGAGGGGCCATTATGTTGATGTGTGGAAACTTTTTGTATTGAGTGGGCCAATGGGCCGTTATGTATTTGTACGTGTAAACCTTTTGTATGTGGAAAACTTTTCTATTGAGATATGTTGATGTTTGTGGAAAGTTTGTGTTCATGTAGTTTCTTGGAAGTTGGTGATGGATGGGAATTTTTTAATTGGATTTTTTGATATTGTTTATATACATCGATGTTTTCTTTCTTGTTATTTTATATATATGGGAATTTTGATTGTAAACGAATTTCTAAAATTTTTGGATTTCAAAAAAAAAATAAACACATTAGCCACGGACTGTCCGTGGCTAATATATTTAGCCACAAAATTGTATTTGGAAAATATTTGTCGTAGAAAACTTTTCGCCACCGAAAATCCGTGGCAAATAAAACAATCTTGCCATGGCATATCTGTGGCTAATGTGGTTGACCACGGAATTATTTTCTGAATTTTTCCATAGCTAATATATTTTTGCCACGGACATTCCGTGGCAATAGTTAACACAATAGCCACGGGAATATCCGTGGTTAATGCTGTTTATCACGGAAATTTTTCTTGAACTATTTCCGTGGCAAATATACTTTTGCCACGGATTTTTCGTGGCCATAAGTGGAACAATCGCCACGGAATTTCCGTGGCTATAGTCCCGTGGCTAACTTTTCTGCCACGGAATTTCTTCCATTTGCCACGGATTTTTGGCATTTGCAATGGCACTTTCCCTCACGGAACAATAGCCACGGAATTTATAAAAAACCGTGGCTATTGGATAATAGCCATGGATTTTAGGGTATTAGCCACGGATTTGTCCGTGGCTAATGTCCAATTTTCCAGTAGTGTATGGAGTTCCGAAGTAATAGAAATCCACATTTGAGCAAGGATGTCTTACAAATAATTCAAAATTGTTTATCGGGCATAAATCCATTCATCAAACTATATTGTCAGGCGTATTCTGTTTTATCTCAAGCAGATTCATGTGGTCATGATCTTCCTGTATATCTGCATTACAATTCAAACAAGGATCGTCGCCGTTATAACCTCCCAACCGTAGATGAGATTGCGGTTATTTTACCTCGCGATGGCTATCGACCTTCCGGGATTCGAGATATAGTTTTACATCTTCGAGGAAATCATCAATTAATGCAAATCAATGAGACTCATCCTGCATACTTACCATTACACTACGTCTTATTATTTCCTGATGGTCAGCTTAGATGGGAACCTGAGTTGAAGCAGTGGGATCCAGTTCAAAACATAGCATCAAGTAGACGCCTGACCATGTGTGAGTTTTATAGCTACAGTCTGTTTGAAAGACAGAACAAGTATTCTTCAATTTTGAGAGCTGAAAAGTTATTCTAGGAGTTCATAGTTGATGCTTGGGCAGCAATTGAGCAACATCGTTTGACATTCATCAAACTTAATGTAACGACCACTTTTCGTGGTACGTTTTTCATGCACGTGCTTTTGGCCGTGCACGTGTTTGTTTTAGACTTTGTTTGTTGGTGAACACTTTTGTGTGATATGCCGTTGCGAACGTCTCTGAGAGTATTAAATAGTGGCACTATCTTGGAACGACACTTCTCGAGTCATTTTTCCACAATTTAAACTTACTCGATGAGACGTGACGATTTTTACTTTTGACGGGAGACGTTTCTATTTTTAGTTTCGTCTTCCGACGTCAAATTTGAGATCCGTCTTCTTAGTTAGCTCACATTCGTCATCACGATCACCCCGATATTTATTTTATAATTTTTGGAGTTTATTTGACCACTTTTATATTTTTAACAAGTTTTATATTATTTTTAATAATTAATTAATAAATTATTTTCGGCCAAATAAAATTTATTTGAGTTTTAAACGTTTTAAAGAATTTTTGAGCCAATTTCCAGCTCATTTGGACCAAGTCAAATCCTTGGGTGAGTTGGAGAAGTTGAATTTCAAATTTTAAATTATTTTAATATTCTAATCCTATTAGATTTAGCCCTAGACCAAGTCAACCCATCTATACTATATAAGCAACCCCTAGGAAGACCTATTTTCGCAAGAAATTAGCCCTAGCCTCTTCCAAACTTGAAATTGGACGTTGCGACGTTCAGCAGCCGCACGACCGAGAGAACGGGCTCCGTTCCCTCGCTCCGACCGCTGGCCGCCCCCGCACCAAGCTTGGCCCGCATCGCTGCACAGCCGCTCCGCTCAATTCTTCCGCACCGACCGAAGGGAGCTCTCGGTCAGACCGAGAGCTCAAGCGCCGCTCCTTTGCAATGCTCGCACCCCGCTCCGACCGAGAGGACCAATCGATCTGACCGGCCCGCTCCACCGCTCCGCATCGCAACCCCCGCTCCGCT
The DNA here is from genome assembly GCA_030789695.1 of Scilla litardierei. Taxonomy (NCBI): domain Eukaryota; kingdom Viridiplantae; phylum Streptophyta; class Magnoliopsida; order Asparagales; family Asparagaceae; genus Scilla; species Scilla litardierei. The sequence goes on from CM061140.1 coordinate 106,477,946, forward strand.
GCAGCCCAAGCGTCTGACCGAGGCGCCCGACCGGTCTGACCGATAGGAACCCTCGCACCAAGCCTCGCCCCGCAGCCGCTGCACACCAAATCGTCGCAGCCTCGCATTCTCAGCGCACGACCGAGGGATTCTCCCGCATTGGAGGGGTACGACCGAGAGTCACTTGTCGCAACCCCGCATCCGTCGCACCGCTTGCCACCGTGGGCCCCCAAGTTCTCCAGAGTTATTGTGGGTTCCCCAAAGGTCCCTAGGACTACTGTGGGCCCCACCTAGGTGCGTTCTCTTCGACGACTTGCCGCGTACGACGTCGTCGCACGTCGTAGCCCGTCGTCGCACGTGCGAGCTTTGGAATCTGGAATCGTCGCCCCGGTTGAAGCTCTGAATTTTCCAGCGAGGAATATATATTGGAATCAGGACTTGGAGCGCGATCTATTATTCCAACCCCCGGTGTCGCTACCCGACGCCGGTGTAGCTTTCGCGTCGTGTTGAGGTAACGCTTTGCACCCCTAGGACCCCCAACCAAATTGCATGCTAACCAAGATTAAAAATCAGTATTTTAAAGTATTTTAAATGTTTTAGCAATCACTAATCAAGATTAATAAAACGGATGTAGGCCGGTGGACTTGTGCACGTAGGAATCGTGACTTTGGACTCGTTGGACGGTGTTTTCTTGACGTGATAGTTGCAGGCAAGTGAAACTTGCCAACTCTTGTGTAGGGCCATGTTTTTAGGCCACTTCCTTGTTCCTAGCGTAAAAGAGACTAGTCAGTGAAATGATAGTTGGCTAGACGCCTACTTGATCTAGTTTGACAACGAAACTAGATCCGTCACCTAAATGATCTAGCTTGACAACGAAGCTAGATCCAACCTTTAAACTTGTTGTTCATGCATACTAAACTGTCACGTTTACTTTCCTTACCTGTACGCCTTACTACTTGTCATGTCATGTCATCCATGCATTGAATGTCGCATTGGTAGCACACGCTACAATACTTGTACTTGTACTCCCTTGACTGGCTAGGTGCACCCCTAGACCAGCAAGGTAAAACACTTCCTGGCTCGTGATCCAGAAGCGAGCATTACCGTTCGGGGGTAAGGCCCTGGCTCGACACACGTGGAGGGGTAGGGATAAACGGTCAACTGAGCTTAGGAGAGGTCTGATCCGCCCTCTAGCCAGAAGACGGAATCTCTGTGCACGAGGTGCTTACTTTCCTTGTCTTGTACTTGTCTTGTGAATGATTCATGTAATACTTGTCATCCATGCCATGCCATGCTCGTACTTTACTTTACTTTACTTTACCTGCTGCACTCATACTTTAACTGCCATGTCATTGCATCATGCTAGAACTGCTAGGTTGCTCTTACTTGTACTTTCAGCTTCACTTGCACAAGTCTTCCAGACTTGCTGACATGTGCCCCTTTCTCTTTGGGTGTCACATGTTAGACCCTGAGCCAGAGATAGTTGTAGCGGACGAGGTAGTTGCTGACACTGAGCCTACGTTCGTCGAGGAGTTCGTGGACACCGGAGACCAGTTTTAGAGACTGTTGGCGTTGCTTTTGCTTTAGGTTGCTGTTAGATGTCGGTGCTTGCACCATTACTTTGTTGTTGTACCTTGTACTTTTGTTGGCCATGCTCGGCCTCTTTTAGACTCTTTTCTTTTAGCCTGGTGGCTTTTCTGTGATGTTGAGAGTTATTGCTATGGATATTCTGAGATGTTTCTTTTGTCTCTTTCGTTATTATTATCTTTGTTTCGTTTTGCGTTGCAAGGACCTGCAGTTTTAATTTGATTGACGCTTATCGGACTTGCAGCTTTGTAGCTTCAAGTCTGAGCGGACCTTCTCACGCTTCGCCTCCACGTTCTTGGGAAGCGGGGCGTGACAGGTTTTGTTGGTGGCCCATGCAGGTCCAGTCTTGCAATTGCGAATTAACGAAACAACGATAATAACGGAATGTCCATTAAATAAATTGCAACATCCGAGTCATAAGCCCTGAGTCTAGTTGTTTTCTTAGGACCCTAGGTGATAAGAAGGCTTAGTTAGACGTCCGTGTTTGCTAATTAGAGGCCCTGATTGTAGTTAGACTCCCTTTTAGCCATTGATTTAATCGTCGTAGGAGTTACCTTAGCGGTTATTGCCTAACCCTGACCATATTAGACCTCTAAATTTTCCTTTTGTCGTTCACTTGGGTTCATCGATTTCGGACCAAGCTGAACGCATTTCATTACCGTCCAACCCCTTAGAAGGTCTTAGTGCCTAGTTCCAAGTCTTTAGTTGGTCGACCGTAGGAATTTCTCCGTAGACTTTTCTGATTCATAACCTAGGCATATGAATGTTTTGATCATCCGACCAATTTCCTTGCCTCGATTCACGAGATCGCCTCATGACGATCGTCGTCAATTTTCAAACATCGCCATTGCAAATCTTGAACCTTCTGAAAGCATTTTCTTTTTGATTTCCTTTTCCCCTAAGTTTTAAATGTGTTCAAATTTTAATATGTATACATACTTATACTTCATGCTCCTTGTTGATTTAAATTTTTTAAAAAAAAACTTTTGTCGAAATTTTTGAATAATAGTTTATAATACTTCTTCAGCCCACACTTTTGTACTTATGAAAATACATATTTCCTTTCATATATTAATTTCTTTCTGAACTATACTTTAGCCTTGCCCAAATCGATTTATGATTTTCCTTTCTTATTTGTGTTATTCGAATGATGCGTCGTGTTACTTTAATATACTTTCAAGACACATGGAATTTCAGCTTTCAGCAAGTTGGACTTTGCTCGTCGTTTTCGCTACTTCAGATTTTTGCAAAGTACTATTTTCATAACCTCTTCCTGCTTTAGACCCTCCCTGATTTGATTTTAAAGATTTGCTATTCGATCTTGATAATTCTTACGCTAAGTTACTATTATTTTTCTTTCCGCTCACCATACACTCTTTTAGAAAAATTTCCAAACCAAATTGAATTTCAATTATTTTTATATCCTTGCCAGACTTGTTGTGCTCATATATTAAGAACCTTATGTAAAGCAGTTTTTTTCATTTTTGGCAAACCCTGGTTCTCTAAAAGCAGTTTCAAATTGATCATTTTAAAATTTTCCATAGCCTAAAGTTTTGAAAGCATTTAACATGAGGTTAGATCCTTCCGTTACTTGATTTCATCCTTTGACTTTCAAAAACTTTTGACAAAATTATATTACATTACTGACGTATAAATTTTCTAAACCATGTCCTTAATATTCGTGTAAATGATTCTACTCCCTTTCTTAATGATTTTATATAAACCAATAGACCATTTTCTATTATTTTGAGTATTCGACCCAGATTTATTTTGAACAACTCGCTTTATCGATCTTCAAATATTTTATACAGATGAGGAATTCCAATTTTTTTTGAAGTACAACAGTTTTCAATTTTGCGTATTTTAGCTCATGCTATTTACCCTATTTCCTTTTCTATATCCTATATAAGCATCACTACATCTCCCTTTTCCCCCAACCTAAGCACCACCATTGAGTCAACGTTTCGTCTAACCAAGCTGCCTCCTTGTATTCGTCCTATCTGAACTCGTGCTTATCGATCCTTCCCTCGTCACGCTCTCGATCTCTCTTTATTGCTTAGGCCTTAGGGTCCTTCAATGTCTGTGTCAACTCTTAATTGTTAGCAGGCCCTTGGACCTTGTGAGGTAGTCGTAGTGCACGTACCTAAGTTGTGTACGTGGGCTTGAATGAGAATTCCCATAGTATATTGATGCTTGCCTATCGTGTGATATATATGTACGTACTTGGAGTTATTCGTGACATTATAAGTTATTTGTGTGTTATTATTTATAGATTTGTATGTGGTTAGCTATACCATACTAGGGATGCTTGTGTATATAAGAGTTAGCGTTGAAATATCTAAGTTGTGTATGTAGTAAGGGATACTTATAATGGTTGAAATTAAATGATTGGTAAAGCTATGGGTATGTTAGTAGTGATAATAATAAGAGTACGTATGGTTAAGAGGGTAGGCCTATTATGTGATCTATATGTTAGCACGTATGAGCGTGTGCTCGTATGTGGGTATGTATTGTGTTTAGACGTAAGTAGTTATGTTTTGTTGCCTGAGTATATGGGTGATATACATATGGTAGTAGGAGTATAATTTTGATTGGTATTGCTTGCTTTTCGGGATGTTGCATGCGTGCATACCGTGAGGTATACACGACTATTGCACATCTTAATTATGTATGTGTGGATGTGTTAGTATACTAATTATAGGTAGTAGGCTATGGTGTGAATATATACATTATTTATGTGTGACTATACGGTGAATGTTTGTACTAGAGAGGGTATTATAAATATGTGGGTGCTGATGTCGGTAATGTTATTATTATGGTATATAAATTGATTTAACTATGTGGGTGTTATCTGACTAAATATTAAGTGTGATTGACCTATGGAATGTATATGGTTGTATTGGTAGATGCATATATATATATATATAATGGAGTGGTATTGGTATATGTATGAATGCCGTGTTACGTGTATAGAATATTCTGATGTGTGTATTGAGTCTCACTCAAGCTTGAGTGAGTATACTCTAAGTATATTGAATGTATGTTTGTAGTTTGAATATAGCAATGTTTGATGTATGTATAGTGATAGAAGTGTTTGTGCCTGTTTGAGTTACGCACATGACTGTGGGTCGCTACACCAGTATATAGTTATAGGTGTTGGTCTTGTGGTATAGCTAACTACTAAGGACTTGCTCGTGTGAACGTATGTGTACTAGCTAAAACTAGGTGTGTTTGTGTGCTAGTTATATAATGGTACGATTGGTGTATGTAAATGAAATGTTAGCGTGTATGGGTGTGCACCATGCACGGGTAAGTATGTGCTTAGTTATAGGAATTGATGACTACGATATATGTGGCGTGTCGTAAATACAGTTATAGGACCGTATGTGATGAGAATATATGGTGAACTATTTGCATGCACTGTATGACTATATGTTGTGAAATTATAGTAGAGGTGAATGTATGGTGAAATATTTGAATGCATTTGAATGACTATATATATTATGAATTTATAGAAGTGGTGAGTGTATATTATATATGGTGAATTTGATTTAATAGTGGTATGGTGTGACTATATGTGTTGAGATGTTTTGTATTGGATGAATATTAGAGGGTAGTATACCCTTGATGTTTGTGCATAGGTAGCTACATATAGGTAGAGCAATGATTGTATTTGCTAGTATGAGATCATACCTATATAAGTATCTGAAATATTGTTTTGTGTTTAGGTAAGTAGTAGTGATATAAGGAATGTATGCTTATATATATGATTGAAATACATGTATAAAATTGACTGACTATAATAGGTACAAGTGTATACGTATGTGAATGTATAGATATACGTGTTGGTAGTGTTAATGTTTGACTACCTAATGCATATATAAGCACTTGTAATGACTATACCTGGTTGAATTATAATATGACTTGATTGGGATAGTTACTAGAGCGCTTAGCTATATTAGAAAGTCCGAGGACGGACTTTATTCTAAGGTGGGGAGGATGTAACGACCACTTTTCGTGGTACGTTTTTCGTGCACGTGCTTTTGGCCGTGCACGTGTTTGTTTTAGACTTTGTTTGTTGGTGAACACTTTTGTGTGATATGCCGTTGCGAACGTCTCTGAGAGTATTAAATAGTGGCACTATCTTGGAACGACACTTCTCGAGTCGTTTTTCCACAATTTAAACTTACTCGATGAGACGTGACGATTTTTACTTTTGACGGGAGACGTTTCTATTTTTAGTTTCGTCGTCCGACGTCGAATTTGAGATCCGTCTTCTTAGTTAGCTCACATTCGTCATCACGATCACCCCGATATTTATTTTATAATTTTTGGAGTTTATTTGACCACTTTTATATTTTTAACAAGTTTTATATTATTTTTAATAATTAATTTATAAATTATTTTCGGCCAAATAAAATTTATTTGAGTTTTAAACGTTTTAAAGAATTTTTGAGCCAATTTCCAGCTCATTTGGACCAAGTCAAATGCTTGGGTGAGTTGGAGAAGTTGAATTTCAAATTTTAAATTATTTTAATATTCTAATCCTATTAGATTTAGCCCTAGACCAAGTCAACCCATCTATACTATATAAGCAACCCCTAGGAAGACCTATTTTCGCAAGAAATTAGCCCTAGCCTCTTCCAAACTTGAAATTGGACGTTGCGACGATTCGTCGCAACGTTGCGACGTTCAGCAGCCGCACGACCGAGAGAACGGGCTCCGTTCCCCCGCTCCGACCGCTGGCCGCCCCCGCACCAAGCTTGGCCCGCATCGCTGCACAGCCGCTCCGCTCAATTCTTCCGCACCGACCGAAGGGAGCTCTCGGTCAGACCGAGAGCTCAAGCGCCGCTCCTTTGCAATGCTCGCACCCCGCTCCGACCGAGAGGACCAATCGATCTGACCGGCCCGCTCCACCGCTCCGCATCGCAACCCCCGCTCCGCTGCAGCCCAAGCGTCTGACCGAGGCGCCCGACCGGTCTGACCGATAGGAACCCTCGCACCAAGCTTCGCCCCGCAGCCGCTGCACACCAAATCGTCGCAGCCCCGCATTCTCAGCGCACGACCGAGGGATTCTCCCGCATTGGAGGGGTACGACCGAGAGTCACTTGTCGCAACCCCGCATCCGTCGCACCGCTTGCCACCGTGGGCCCCCCAAGTTCTCCAGAGTTATTGTGGGTCCCCCAAAGGTCCCTAGGACTACTGTGGGCCCCACCTAGGTGCGTTCTCTTCGACGACTTGCCGCGTACGACGTCGTCGCACGTCGTAGCCCGTCGTCGCACGTGCGAGCTTTGGAATCTGGAATCGTCGCCCCGGTTGAAGCTCTGAATTTTCCAGCGAGGAATATATATTGGAATCAGGACTTGGAGCGCGATCTATTATTCCAACCCCCGGTGTCGCTACCCGACACCGGTGTAGCTTTCGCGTCGTGTTGAGGTAACGCTTTGCACCCCTAGGACCCCCAACCAAATTGCATGCTAACCAAGATTAAAAATCAGTATTTTAAAGTATTTTAAATGTTTTAGCAATCACTAATCAAGATTAATAAAACGGATGTAGGCCGGTGGACTTGTGCACGTAGGAATCGTGACTTTGGACTCGTTGGACGGTGTTTTCTTGACGTGATAGTTGCAGGCAAGTGAAACTTGCCAACTCTTGTGTAGGGCCATGTTTTTAGGCCACTTCCTTGTTCCTAGCGTAAAAGAGACTAGTCAGTGAAATGATAGTTGGCTAGACGCCTACTTGATCTAGTTTGACAACGAAACTAGATCCGTCACCTAAATGATCTAGCTTGACAACGAAGCTAGATCCAACCTTTAAACTTGTTGTTCATGCATACTAAACTGTCACGTTTACTTTCCTTACCTGTACGCCTTACTACTTGTCATGTCATGTCATCCATGCATTGAATGTCGCATTGGTAGCACACGCTACAATACTTGTACTTGTACTCCCTTGACTGGCTAGGTGCACCCCTAGACCAGCAAGGTAAAACACTTCCTGGCTCGTGATCCAGAAGCGAGCATTACCGTTCGGGGGTAAGGCCCTGGCTCGACACACGTGGAGGGGTAGGGATAACCGGTCAACTGAGCTTAGGAGAGGTCTGATCCGCCCTCTAGCCAGAAGACGGAATCTCTGTGCACGAGGTGCTTACTTTCCTTGTCTTGTACTTGTCTTATGAATGATTCATGTAATACTTGTCATCCATGCCATGCCATGCTCGTACTTTAATTTACTTTACTTTACCTGCTGCACTCATACTTTAACTGCCATGTCATTGCATCATGCTAGAACTGCTAGGTTGCTCTTACTTGTACTTTCAGCTTCACTTGCACAAGTCTTCCAGACTTGCTGACATGTGCCCCTTTCTCTTTGGGTGTCACATGTTAGACCCTGAGCCAGAGATAGTTGTAGCGGACGAGGTAGTTGCTGACACTGAGCCTACGTTCGTCGAGGAGTTCGTGGACACCGGAGACCAGTTTTAGAGACTGTTGGCGTTGCTTTTGCTTTAGGTTGCTGTTAGATGTCGGTGCTTGCACCATTACTTTGTTGTTGTACCTTGTACTTTTGTTGGCCATGCTCGGCCTCTTTTAGACTCTTTTCTTTTAGCCTGGTGGTTTTTCTGTGATGTTGAGATTTATTGCTATGGATATTCTGAGATGTTTCTTTTGTCTCTTTCGTTATTATTATCTTTGTTTCGTTTTGCGTTGCAAGGACCTGCAGTTTTAATTTGATTGACGCTTATCGGACTTGCAGCTTTGTAGCTTCAAGTCTGAGCGGACCTTCTCACGCTTCGCCTCCACGTTCTTGGGAAGCGGGGCGTGACACTTAACCAACGAAAACTCCGCTCAGAGCTCTATCAGGGTCTTGCAGATATCGATGCATATGCCAGATGCGACCAAATTGGACAGCGCATGATACTTCCTTCATCTTTCACTGGCAGTGCACGTCACATGTTTGAAATATTTCAAGACTCGATGGCTATCACACGTTATAACCAGCACCCGGATATTTTTCTTACCATGACCGCAAATCCAAAGTGGCCAGAAATTACTTCGGCTCTACTGCCCAATCAAAAGGCTACCGACCGTCCAGATTTAGTTGCACGTGTATTTGAGTTAAAAAGAAAGGTTTTGATGAAGGAGATTGATGGCAATAATGTATTTGGAAAGAAAGTAGCACATGTATTTACAATTGAATTTCAGAAACGGGGTCTTCCACATATGCATGCTCTTTTCTTTCTTCGTGGACCCGATAAGATTCATACATGTGATCAAGTGGATAGAATTGTATGTGCTGAATTTCCTGATCCTGCTCAAGATCCTGCATTATTCGATACTGTGTCAAAATGTATGGTACATGGACTATGTGGTGCTCGAAATCCAAATGCTTCATGCATGGAAAATGGTAAGTGTACTAAGAAATACCCTCGAAATTATGCAGATGCAACAACCTTGGATCGTGATGGATATCCTATTTACCGTCGTCGTAGTAATGGGCATCTATATACTGTAAGGGGGCATCAGGTTGATAACCGCGATGTTGTGCCGCACAACAGGTATCTCTCAAGGCGCTTTAACTGCCACATTAATGTCGAAGTTTGTGCTGGGTTAAGATGTGTGAAGTACATTCATAAGTATATTTATAAAGGTCATGATCGGACCACAATGGTATTGGGCGCAGTAAATGAGATCCAACAATACCTTGATGTAAGATATATTGGACCACCTGAGGCAGCTTGGCGAATATTCGAGCATCATTTGCATCAAGAGATTCCGTCAGTTCAAAGATTGATACTTCATTTACCAGGGCAACACCGTGTTATTTTTGATCCAGATGAAGATGTAGATGTAATAAGGTCTAGGGCTGAAAATGATAAGACAACTTTGACTGAATTTTTTACATGTTGCGCTTTACATGAGTCTGCACATGATCTCACATATCAAGAATTTCCTCAAAAGTTTGTGTGGCATTCGTCTACAAAGGTCTGGACTCCAAGACAATCTGGATATGCAATTGGCCGAATGTATTTTGCCTCCCCTAATTCTGGTGAGAGATTTTATCTACGGTTGCTACTAACAGTTGTTAAAGGGCCAACATCGTGGGAAAATTTACGCACATTCAATTCTATCAAGTACCCTACATTCAAAGCAACATGTGTTGCAAGAGGTCTTCTTGAAGATGATTCCGAGTGGAGACAATGTCTTTCCGAGGCTTCAATTATGAAAACATGATATCAGTTACGAAGACTGTTTTGCATTATTCTTATCGAATGTTTACCGATCGACCCCCTTGCATTATGGAATGAATTTTCAATGCACATTTGCGATGATCTTCCACATAAATTGCAAACTTTATTTGCAATTTCTTTCCCATCTCAATGCCAACTTGAAGATTATGGATTATTCCTTATCAATGAATTGCTTCAGGAGTACGGTAAGTGTCTATCTGACTTCCCACCAATGCCACTTCCTGTTGGAGATTGGAATGCAATTGTTGGCAATAGATTGTTGTATGAACATCAGGAACTTATAAATAAGGCTAAACAAATGGATGCTCAAAAAGACATTGATTGCCTCAATGATGCACAACGCCATGCTTACTCGAAAATTAGTTCATCTGTATTTGAAAATAAAGGTACTACATTCTTCTTGAGCGGCGGTGCTGGAACTGGAAAGACTTTTTTGTACAATGCACTTGCAACAATGTTGCGTAGTCTTGGACATATAGTTATCACCGTCGCGTCATCCGGTATTGCATCATTGCTGCTTAGCGGAGGCCGGACTGCACATTCCACATTTCGTATCCCGTTAAATGTGCATGATACTTCAATTTGTAATTTTAGCAAGAAATCCATGCAAGCTCAATTATTCAGAAAAGCAAAACTTATAATATGGGATGAAGTACCTATGCAACATCGGCACTGTGTTGAGGCAGTGGATCGATCATTACAAGATATTTGTGATAACCCCAGAGCATTTGGTGGTATTACTGTTGTTCTTGGTGGGGATTTCCGACAAATCTTGCCCGTCATACCAAAGGGGGTTCGAGAAGAAATTGTTGGTGCCTCATTGAGACGATCTGTATTATAGTGCTCTGTACAAGTTTTGATCTTGGATCAAAATATGCGGTTAAATAACTCATCGGTTGAGAATGCAAATTTTGCAAAATTCATTTTGGAGGTATTTTATTTCATGCCTAATTTAATTTTACTTACTATTTTTATCTTAGCCATTCCTTAACTTAAATTTTATCTATATAATGTATTAGGTTGGCACAAATCCTACAGAGGTGGTAGAACTTCCTTCTCACATATTCAGGTGCAAGGATTTAAACGAGTTATTACTTCGAATTTATCCGCAGCTTGATATTGAGGGTGCAGTGACTCCGGCATACCTGACTTAACGAATAATTCTTTCTGCACGGAATGATGATGTTGCTTTTATAAATGCTGCTGCATTACACATTTTTCCGGGACAAAAGATTACGTATCTAGCTGCAGACAGCCTGTCTGAAAATGATGAAACAGACCCAACCATTATAAATCGATTTCCAACTGAGTACATAAACTCTTTGGATCTTCCTGGGTTGCCACAATTTAAACTTGATCTTAAGGTGGGTTGTCCTATTATTTTATTACGAAATATTGCACCAAAAGATGGGCTCTGCAATGACACTCGATTGATGGTTGTCAGATGTGCATCACATGTCATTGAAGCTCAAATTTTAAATGGGGATAAAGCCGGTAGTTTTGTGTTTATTCCAAGAATATCTTTGTCACCATCGGCTACAACATTACCATTTCATATGACAAGACGGCAGTTTCCTGTCCGTGTAACTTATGCCATGACAATTAATAAAGCTCAGGGACAATCTGTAAAGTTTGTTGGAGTGGATTTGCGGACCCCAGTTTTCAGTCATGGACATCTTTATGTGGCACTTTCACGGTGCACATCTTTTGATCGTGTATGTGTCCTTCTTCTGGCCGATTCAAATAAAACATTAAACATCGTTTATCCAGATGTTTTGCTATGAATTCCACTATATGATTAATATTGTAAGTTAGTAGTTTAATTTTTTTGTAAATAGTTCTATTTATTTTATTCATTCAAATAAAACATTAAACATCGTTTATCCAGATGTTTTGCTATGATCGTGTATGTGAATTCCACTATTTTTTTGTAAATAGTTCTTTAAAAAAATTATTTATCGACTGTTGTCTACCATACAGGTACACCATTATCATATAGCCACTAGCTGCATAATGTGGATTGGCGTCACTATATATGGCGAGGTAAGAAATTTTTAACTTAAGTAAAAATCATTTTTTCCTTATTATTTGTTTCAATTTGAATCTTTCAATATGAATGGTTAGCTAAAATATTTGTTTGTATTTTTATATACAGGTGGATGCAGATTTGTTTAAAACTGCAAGTCTTTAATAATAACTTTTTATTATTTTATTTTATTTCATTTCATTTGATTTCTTAATATTTTTTGTTCTTATAGGTTGTGTTACTTGCTGCCAATAATATAGCTGTCAAGTTGCGTGATTATAAAAGAATTTGGTGGGACAAGGTATGCTGATCAATAAATAAGTTATCATTTTCATATTAAGACTTTTTAATTTAGTAAATTATTATTATTATTATTATTAACAGCAAGAAGCAAAAAGAATTGTAGATGCACAGGTGACAGGGAATATTGATGCACCCGAAAAATGTGTTATGGAGGTAATGTAAAAAACTATTAGAATTTTATTCCCACACTATCATTTTCATTGAATATCAACATAATATCGTTTGTTTTATAGAATTGGAAGTTAGTTCTTAAGGAGCTTGATTGGGTCCGTAAAGCACGTCCACATATGCTCCCCCCGCATAAGGTAAAAGCGTTTTAAGTTTAAATATTAATGTTATCACATATTTCTTTATTTCTTTAACCAATTTACGTTTGTAATTACCTAGGTTATTGTGCATCCAGATGACACACACTGTTGGATTGAGATTGACACGCATTCCTTTTATATTGTAATGAAGAGGAAGTTTCCTGTTGAACCATGATGGATTGCGTATTAACAGCGTTGATGTAACAGATGTATTTTTGATGTAACAAATGTAAATATTATTATGGTGTTACTTGGCTTAGACTACTAGAACTGGATCTACATTACTTTTGTGTAACATTATTAAGGTGTTACTTTTTGATGTTAGAAATGTAAAGTTCAATAGTTGCTTGCATGGTTTTTTACTTCACCAATTTCAATTGTTTTCATGGTTGGATGTGATTGGGGGGAACGTGGTGACATGGCTAATACACATAATTTGATCAATGCTGCTAACTTTCGCACTCCTAGCTTTTGGTGACATGGCTAATTTTTACGTCCATATCTATTTTTATGTTTGTTCATGTATCTTAATACTGTAACATGTGTTTTAGCTCCCATCTTTATAGAATAGATGTCTAAAAAATGTGGGGAAAATGCAACTAACTTTACAAAAAAATTTATAAACGAAATACATATTGGGGGACAAACATTTTTGTCAGTAATTAAAATTTTTTTGAGTAATTAAGCAATGTGAGAACTAAAATCTCTTGAGGTGACCTAAATTTTGGGGAACTAAGACTTTGATTGGGGAACTAAGATTTTGAGGGGGTATTTCTAAAAAGAATCATATACACAATTTCAGGGGAACTAAGATTTTGAGGGGGTATTTCTAAAAAGAATCATATACATAATTTCAGGGGAACTAAGATTTTGAGGGGGGAATATCTACAATGAATCGTGCCCACATTTTCGGGGGAACTAAGATTTTGAGGGGGGGAATATCTACAATGAATCGTGCCCACATTTTCGGGGGAACTAAGATTTTTAGGGGGGAATATCTACAATGAATTGTGCCCACATTTTCGGGGGAACTAAGATTTTGAGTGTGAAATATCTAAATTGAACCGTGCCCTCGGGCACGGGTTATAGACTAGTATATATATAAGGCTACGGACTTCTGTAGCCACCACCTCCTCACACGTTATTAGTACGTTCTAACCAAGTGAGAGAAAGAGATTGGATCGTTACAGAAGCCTTGACAGACGACGGAGGATCAAAAGATCATAGCTGCTCAGACGTTGAGAAACCAGATCCAAATCTTGCGTAGGCGTCTCAACCATCGCTAGATCTGGAAGACGGATTTAGATGCAGTGATGGATCCAGGAATTAAATTTCGGGGGCACCACACAATTTTTTTATTACAAAATTATAAAAAAAATAAAAAATTTCATTGACTCAAGCGCATCCGTTGACAAGATGGTCTTAACGACTTACAAATTACAAATTTCGTCCCGATGCACAAAAGAGGCAATATTCATCAATGTAGCATGAACTATACTAATTGTTTCATCATTAATAGTCTCGTCAATTATTTATTTCATGGCATGCATAAGCTTTCTAGACTGGCAACAATTTTAACAAACGCCAATGAAATTAAAACTAATGGATTTGTGAGATGTAGAAATGAAAACTAAAATACGCCCACACTAAACAAAATTAAAAGAGAAATAGATGAATTTGACCAAAAAAAACCTAAACCTGACAAGATAATCGAAATACATCCCAAAAAGATCCCGTAACACACCGATTTTAAGATGCCCCTCTGCGATTTTAAGACACCCTTATGCTAGCGCTTGATCTCCCCCAATTTACCGGAGATACCTGCACAAAATCACAAGTAAAGAAGAATACGAATCAAAAATTCAGATCACCAAATTCCACTAAATCCAAGAATCAAAACACAGATTCATTTACCAAATTCCCCCAAATCAAATCAAAAAATCTCGAGAAGAAACGAATAAGAATCGAGCAAAAACCCTAACCCTACCATCGATAACGCGCCTTGGAATTCGGAACCGTGAAACACAAAATTCCCCCAGATCAGATAAAAATCTCAAGAAGAAAAAAATAAGAATTGTATCAAAAACCTAACCTAGGACTCAAAATTTATATGGGAATAAAAAAGCGACAGGAATCGAAGTGGGCCAATTAAAATCGAAGATGTATTTTTTTCAAAACAACATTTATTTGTTAAGATCAGGAATCGAACCCGCCACAGTCAACGAAAGAACATAATCACCATCCACCCTGCTACCTTTATCTCCAGCTTAAACAAAACCCAAAATTATATAACCTTACTTCATTCCTCAATTGGGGGGGGGGGGGGGGGGAAGTGCGCCCCTGCCCCCATGTAGCTCCGTGCTTGTTTAGAGGTAATCATACAAATCATGAAATTCTTATTTTTATCACGATCATGATGTTGCGTGTCCTAGATCTAATTTTATTAGATCAAAATCATATTTTTATGCATAGATGTAATTTTTTAGATCAAAAATTACATTTTTACACCAAGATCAAATGTGCAAAATCATGTTCTTATGCCTAGACCATACAAAAATCTAATTTTTACTATGATTTACATAAATAACAAAAAAACATAATTTTATCGATTTATATGGCAGCGACATGTAGCCGCACCCCCACTGTCATGCCACATTCAGCCAAATACCCTGGGTTTTCAAAGTTGTACCGGACAAATGGAAGATGGGTGTATAACATGCCGCTGTATTTCACCAAGCGTAAAATTTGATTTTATTACAAGCATGTCACTGCATATGCTGGGACAACACAAACAGTAGAAAAAGAAACTACAAGAGCTCCAATCACAATAGTAAAAGTACTATTTGTCACAAAGTCATACACAAGTACTAAGTTCAACTGAGAAACTACACAACATATCTGAGCAGATACAGAGTACAACTAAAGCATCTGCAAAGTACAATAGGGAGGACACCGCTATATAACACATATACATACGAAAGTCCTCACACAAAAGAACACCAAAAAGGGGACAACTAACAATCCCTAAACTAGTTCTACGTGTCTGAAGGGCGAGAGTCTTCTACATGTGGAAGATCCCTCGGCTCTGGCTCATCTCATTACTGTGCTGGTCTTGAAAGACAACGTGGACACGTCACAGCGTGTCCAGTAGGAAAACCTAACTAGAGAGGAACATTTTTACTTTTATTTATCTTTTTATTTATGGTCTAATAGAACTACTAAGAAACAGTACGACTGTAGTAACATAAAGAAGTAAGACAAGGCAACATTTCATGTTTTTATTGAGTTGGAAACTGGAACACTATACAGTGTATTAGGGACTGGACCTCACCTCAGGAGGGTGGCTTTCAAACGACCCCGCCAGTGGTACACGAGCACTGATGAATTTTAACGAGGCCTCTCGAACTTTGCCCACCCCTCTCTCGGGGGGTGCGAGTGAGATAAGATCAACACACATCATCTCACGATATATTTCCCTGTGGGCATCCCATATCACCTTAACTCCTCACAAGTCCAGTGATCGCACCCGCAATCTACACCTAGGACCCACCTGGCGGTGTCACAATCGCCAGGCGTGATATGGCTCCTAGGCTACGTCTTCGGGTTCAATCCGCAAGCGAACGGTGTCGAGTTATAGTATATAAGATAGTCGAATCCCACAGGGACGGTGATAGTGTTCGTGGCAATCTCAGTCTATTTCTAAATCTAGAAGTGTCGTAGCGGTCGGAGGGAAAGGTTTGGGTTGACGATTGTTGTTGTGTAATACAATAAAAGAAACTAGGGCTTTTGGGATCGCCGCTAGGATCGTTGGGGTTGATGTTGAATAGGTTCCTCACATTGCATTAGGGCTAGGGAATTAATCCCCAAATTCGTACCACTCTCGTGGGTTAGAATTGCGGGGTATTTCGGTGGCTCACGTCGATGCAATGGCGGTAGCCATCGACGTAGAGATATAGTTCGTCGATGGATCCCCTCAAGGTGCGAGCCGGGCATGGTCACACGCCTTGATTGGATCCACCAATTTCCCTATTCGAATCCCTAGATACCCCTTCAGAACATCAATTCCACAGACCGTGGGCATGATCTCAGTACGGGTTATCTACGGATTCAGTAGGATCTACCGAGATACAACCCTATATCCCCAATTCGACGTAGGGATCCAGATCTACATTTTCCCCTAAAATCCTAGGGTTCACCCATAGGCCCTAGAGAGGATCTACTCACTCATGGTGATCGGATCGCACAAAAATATTGAATTCGCGTAGGAAAACATTTTTTGCAACAAAAGAAATTAAGGCTAAAAATTACTTACATTGAGAATGAACGAAGAACAAATCCAGAGAAAGCATCAATAATCTTCAATTAACGATCCAGAGTTTGCTACAAAAATTAATCCAAAAAATAATCCTACAAAAATTTGCCCAAGAGGTCTCCAAAAAAAATCCCTAAACAAAACTCAGAATAGTCTCCCCAACGCTGAGCCCGCAGTCGTGAGCTTCAGCTACGCAAAATCGTGCACATCTCACGTTCAACAGAACTTCCAAAAATGCCCCAGGAAGTGTCGGCCGAGTATGTGACTCGGCCCGAGTCTGAGCTGCTCAGACAGAGGTTCGGCCCGGGTCGCATGCTGCTCGGGCTCGGAATGGATGACTCGGTCAGCTGCCTAGGGTGTACTCGGGGGCTACTCGGGGCGTGCTGTCTGGCCGAGCAGATGTGCTACTCGGCCCGAGTCGACCGTATCTGCAGCTCTTCCAGCATGTCATGGCTCGGCCCAAGCTGCAGCTGCTCGGGCCGAGCATTTTCTGGGAAAATGCTGTCTGCAGTTGCCTCTCTCTCTCTGTCTGCTCTCTTTCTCCTTCTTCTCCTCTTTCTCTCCTCCAATAGCTCCGAGAATGCAACGAACTCCTCCAGAGCCCCGCCAACAAGCTCTTGAGCACGTCGGATGTGTCCAAACCCAGGCGGGGTCCAAATCGCTCCAAAATCCCTAAAAACTCAAAATATACTACGAAACTCGAAATATCGTCAGAAATACCAAAATCGCAGTAAAATGTGGGATTTGGAAACGGAGATGATATGCAACGCGATGGAAATATGATATGAAAATGATGCAAAATATGGACACATCAAAATCCCCCAAGCTTACCTCTTACTCATCCTCGAGGAAGATGAATAATCGGTACGCCGGGAGGAAAACAAAATGAAAATAAGAAAACGAAAAACAAAAAGAAGTGAAAAACAAAAAGAGAGAAACAAGAGAGAAATGCTAAGGATGATCGGTCAGATCTCAGGCCTAAAAAGTCTATCACGATGCTCCGAGTGCTAAACATGCATGCTTTTGGTAATTTCAAGCTTTATATATCATACGTTATGTAATGCAGGCACAGAATAAGGATCTACTGAAATAACACCGTCAAATCCTATCAATTTCATGCAATCCTTAGAGTCTAGTATAAAATAGTTGACAACGCCCTTTCAATCAAAGAAACACAAGGAGCACAAAAGATTCACGCAACATGCGATAGAGAATAGAAAGATCATGCTATTCAGATATTCAAATCGATACGTGAAAAATCCCCAAAACTAAAGTAATTCGTAAAGTTTGGGTTTTATTAAATCTCCCCGACGTGCACCGTCTCCATTCTAATGTCAAACTCACTCATATGATCAGTTGGTTTACTCCCCCAAGCTTAGCTTGAGGCATCAGATCAATGAAAATGATATGGAATTTTAAGTTTTCTTCCCAGAATGAGATATAGCTTCTTAGTGAAATAACACAAAATGGTATTTATTTTTTCCTTTTCTTTTCTTTTCCTTTTTTTAAATAAAAGAAGCTATACCTTTTATTTTTATACATGGGAAGTGAGATGCAATAAAGTAGCTATAGGGGTGTAACCAACTGATATGTAGAGAAAAAATAGATATGTGGAGAAGGAAGATAATGTGACACTCGGTTCACTCATAAGAGGGTGCACATCAGTTCGATAAAATAAAACTCTAACTAAACTCATATATAGCATGGGTATTTCACTTCTCTAAATGAATACTGAAAATAGCATGCGGTAATAATCACAATGTCAACAGGCATGCAAACAGAAGTGAATAAGATAATAAAAACAGGTGCTCCAAGTGTTCAGTGATGCGTGAACCTGGGTGCGTTTCCCAATATAGATCATACTAGATCCTAATTCATGCAATTGACTTCAATTCATATCAGGAATTAAATCAGACAGATCATCAAAAGAAATACATGCATATAGATAATAAAGCTGAAATTAATCCTAATATCATGTCAAAGAGGTAAGCATCGCTAAAAACTAGTAAAGCCTAGAGAGATATCATCATTTAGACCATCCTTAGCAGAAATAAAAAGAAACAGAGAAAAAGGGGAAATAGATAGAAGGAAAATGCATGCATGGAGAAAAACAGAAGATATGATGCCAAATGAGAAAAAGTAGAATGTGACGGTAAAGCGGCGAAAAAGTAAAATAAAAACTGAAAATAAGGGAGGAAATGCGAAAATAAAAGTAAAAATAAAAATAAAGCGGGAACGCTCATCTCCCAAGCTAAACCTAGCAGTGTCCTCACTGCTAAGAAATCGCTCGTGAGAGGGAGATGATGTTGAGGTGTGGGGCGTGTGGGAAAATTAAAATAAAAACTATGTAAATGAAAGAAAGAGAAAAATAGAAATAAAAAGAAAAAGAATGATATGATGCAATGCAAATGCATGAGTGTGTATCCTCCCCCAAGCTGTGGTAAAGAAGGGCCCCGCAAAGACAGATGGGCACAAATAATATGGGGGAGGACAAAACTGGATAGGACTATATCAAGCAGAGGCACCACCCTCTGGGGGGTGGTGATGGGTGGACCCGGGGCGGTGGGTGGCGAGTCTGGTGGCAGGGATATGTGGGGAGGGCTGCAAGTGGGGTCTATGGTGGAGGAGGAGGGTTCGGAAGTGTACTGGACCATGGCTGTGAGAGGATCGACTGTGGCTGACGGCTCTAGGGTGGAAGACGTAGGCTTTGCAGAAGCCTGCTGGAGTGAAGAACTGAGCTGTGCAGGGTCAGCCATAGTAGACGGCCTAGGCGGGGGAGGGTGAGAAAGTATCACTGTAGGTGTGCCACGGTGTCTCAACAGGTCGAGAATGGAGGTGAGATCCGACTCTACCCTAGATCTATGTGTCCTAGACTCGTGGTGAAAGTCGTCGAAATCCCGCTGTAGGCGGGAGGTCAACTCCTCGAGGGCGTTCAAGCGAGAGTCTGAGGATCGAGGGTCGGGGTGGGTACGTGTGGCATGTCGATAGGTCACTACTCATGATAAGCGGCCCGATACAGTCGAGCCACCGGGCCGAGCGTGGAATATGGGCAAAGGTGAGCTAGTGAGAAAATCTGGAGGTGTCGTCGACACAGAAGTGTGGACAGAAGTCACAACAGACTCTGTGAAAACAACCGATGGTGAGGAGGAGGAGGTGCCAAGCAGTGGGGCAGAAGCCATAAGCTCCAAGAGTGGGGGGAGGGTGGGGACAAGGTCGAGTGAGGGAGCATCCAAATCAACAACGTCGTCGGAAAAAGGTAGATCTGTTCCCTCAGGCACAGAGACATCGACAGAAGTGATATGAGTGTCGGGGCAGGAAGTGAGGACATTCCCCGACGACTCAACGACTGTAGAAACAACAGATATGAGGGTGGAATCGGCAGATCCTGAAGATGTGTGAGCGGGAGGAACAGGGAGACCGGCAACCAGGGTGGATATATCGAGGAGCTCGAAATCAGAGGAGTGCTGGCTGGGGTCATCAGCTAGAGCCTCTACCGGTGCTCCTGGGGGCTCAAGGTCATGAATGGGGGGAAGTGGGAAAACCTGAGGAATAAGCCAGTCGAGCTGGAAAGCAGGAATATGCGTCAGGTGAGGGGCAGGAAGGATCATATGGGTGTCATGGCCAGTGCCGACGAGGGGTAACGCCACTGACGAGCACCGTAAGGGTGGAGAATCTGCATGTGCTCGAGCACGCCAATGGTGAGGCGTGTCGGGCCAGGAGGGAGGTGCAAGTCATCGGGGAGTGGGATACCTAACATCCTAACGAAGATGGTAAAGAAACCACCGCAGCAAATATCCGTGGCGTGGTAAGAGGTGGCTGTCTGGTAGAGTCTCTGACACAGCCATGAAGCAGCGTCAAAAAGCATGAATGGTCTCGCGAAGCCATCTGGGAGGAGTCTACGAGGTCGAGTCATACCCCAAAGGTGGGTAAGCTCAGGGAGGGACATACTCCCAACCTCAGGTTTGCAAAATAGTGTGTACGCTAGGTGCCTCTGGGTGTAGCGAAGGCACGGGTGCACAATGCACGATGCCTTCGCCCGGATGGGGCGGTATTCAGGCAGTCCAGAAATACGCTGCCAAAAGGTGTGAGCGTTAAAGTTGTCTAGGTCGTGGGTAGGGGAAAAGGCTGCCCTAGGGTTAGGGACGGCAGGGAAGTGGAAGTAGTCCTGGATCATAGCGAAAGTGACCGTGTACTCGTGATCCAGGAGCCGAAAAGTAATGCCATCACCTGCGTCGGTGAAAGTGAGGGAGCTAAGACCCTCAAGGGCTAGTCGGGTGTATGTGGGGGCATGCACTCCTAGGAATCGATCGAAACCGATTGCCTGGTAAAGGTGGTGGATGCCCTGGAGAATGCCCAGGGACGTAAGGGCTGGGACGTGAACGAAAACTGTGGGGATCAGACGGCGATGGTGTAGCCTGACATAGCGTGATCTATGTGCTCTATCGCGGAAAGTGATGCCGTGGGTGGGGATCTGCGCTGTGGGGTCATCACTAGGGGGTGAGGAGGGTGATAGCGATGCGACAGCTGTGGTGGAGGGGATAGAAGCTGATCCTATAGGTGTGGTGGTGGAGGGGATGGTAGCGGTGGTAGTGGTGACAGTGGCAGGGATGGTGGATGTGACAGGGGGTGTGGTAGTGGAAGTGGTGCACGCACGCTGCTGGGGACGTGAAGAGGATGGGCCAGAAGACGGCCTCTTTCCACGGATGGAAAGGGTCGTCGATCCGCGAGTGCGGACCATGGTGACGTGAGCAGAATAATAATATGGTACGCAAAATAGAGCAAGGAAAGAGTGTACCAAGTGTGTGGGTGGTGTGGACGCGTGAAAGATCCCCCAAGCTGATCCACACAACTGCTACTGCCGTAAGAACAGAGTACCTACCAAATGAAACCATCAGAATGTCAGAAAATCGAATAGAAACGGGGGTAATTATAGAATTAATTGTGACTCGGGGAGAGCTGGGTACAGCTCGGCTCGAGTTGTGCACTTAGGAGAAAGGGGGGCTCGGGGTGGATCGTAGACCGAGTCGATCGACTCGGGGTGGGTTACGAAACAAGTCGTGCTCTAGGGCACGACTCGGGGGAGGCGAATCACCGACGGGGTGATCGGCGAGATAGGGTGGAATTTGGCCGTGGGGGGTGTAATGGGGGGGGTTTGTCAGGCGAGCGGTGGGTGGGGGGGTTTATCGGAGGGATGGTGATCGGCGCCGTCGGCGACGGTGGAGCCGTCGACGGCGCCGTCGCCTTAGCTGGGTGATGAGGGGGGGGGGGTTCTGATGGGGGTTTGACGACGGGAGAGGGAGCAGGGGAGATGGGGGGTTCCGATGAGGGGGGTTTACAGGCGGCGGCGCCGTCGACCAAGGTGGTGCCGTCGACGGCGCCCTCCGCAGTGAAGGGCGGCGTGGGGGGGGGATTAGGGGAGGTAGGGGGGGTAAAGATGGGGGAAGGGGGAGAGAGAGGGGTGGTGGTGTTTATCGGCGAGCGGCGGCGAAGGCGGCAGAGCTGGCGGCGGAGGCGTAGGTGAAAGTCGGTTGGGGTGAGGGCGAACGAGTAGGGTTAGGGGAGGGACTCGGGGGGGGGGGGGGGGAATTTCAGGTGGGGGTAAAAGTGTTTGGGTAAAAGAGATTTAACAGCGAGATTAAAAGAAGCGGGCGTCGTAGTGAAACCCGACATGACTCGGGTCGAGTCCATGTACAGCTCGGCTCGTGTCGAAGTGAGAGAAATTTTAAATAAAACGACAAGACTCGGGCCAAGTAGGTATACTGCTCGGCTCGGGTTAACGTAGAAATTTTAAACGAAATACTCCCTCCGAGTCGTTTGGTGCTCGGGCCGAGCCAATAATTCTCCGCCCGGGTCGACAGAGTGACGTTTTCGCTCCAACTTGGGCTCCCTGTAGTACTCGACCGAGCAGGTCTGTGCTCAGGGCGAGTCATATCCTACGCGGGCCGAGTCAATGTGCTCTACCCGGGTTGGCAGAATGACGTTTTTCACCAAAATCTTCAGCCTGTAAAACTAGACCGAGTAGCATGCTGCTCAAACCGAGCTTAAGTATCCGTGTCTGCTCGACTCAACCGAGCAGCTGATCTGCTCGGGCCGAGTTTGCTGTAGCTCCTTTTCCTTCTTTCCCTTTAACTTCCTTCTCAAATCTTCAACTTTGTTATCTTCCTCCAGCTTTCTTCCGTTTATAATGTCCATGTGCATGCCCCCGATGTTCCATCCTACACGAAACACAAAATCGTCAAATTTTTTTTAATTTTTGCGATTTTTTCCTAAAAACACGAAATAAAAATAGGAAAATAAGAAAATGAGAAAGAAATTTCAAAAACTACGGAATTGGGTTGCCTCCCAATAAGCGCTCGTTTTCAGTCATGAGCTCGACACCCCATGATATATCAATTCTCGTTTGGTGAGCGCGATGGTCGCGCGTCATCCTCGGGGTGGTGCAATTCGGCGGTGTTTGACTTTCGCTTACTCCAACACTCTCCTCCATGTAAGATGTGACCTCCGATGCTAGATGATTTGTCAGACGGCGTTGAAACTCCTCATCCAATACTTGGATGTATGCAGCGACTGCTTTGTTTTACGTTGGGTCGCCGTCGTCGTCAATGCTTGCTTTGACCGGGTCCTTCATGACCCCTTCAGCAGAAAAGTCTTCAATCACTTCCTCCTCCAGAAGCTCCAGGTAACTAGCTCCTTCCTCGTGGGCACGCTCCTTCATCGGCTTTTACAGCCGGAACTCAGCTTCAATATTTCCCACATTGAGGGAGAGGGTTCCTTCTCGGACGTCTATAAGCACACCGGTCGTCGCCATGAAGGGGCGACCGAGTATTAGCTGAGAGCTTCATCCCTTCGGCATGTCCATGATGAAAAAATCAACTGGGACGCATAGCCCTAGAGGTATCTGGAGGATCGCGTCCCTTGCTATCCCTACTGGGTAGGTGATAGAGTGATCGGCGAGCTGGATTGACATGCTAGTAGGTTCCAGCTCGCTTCCTGTCTGGAGCCTTCTGAAGATAGAAAGGGGCATCAGGCTGATGCTAGCCCCTAGATCAATTAGCGCTTTGCTGATTGACATTTGTCACGCCCCGCTTCCCTAAAATGGAGGCGAGACGTGAAAAGGTCCGCACGAGAGTGGAGCTGTGAAGCCCCAAACCCGATAAGCGTCAATAAAACATAAGCAGGTCCCTGTAACCACAAGCGGAACAACAATAATAACACAAGGAGAGACAGAAACAAATCTCAATCTCAGAAAATGTCCAACATTAAAATTAAGTTCAACATCCAGAAAAGCCACCAGGCTAAAAGAAAGAGTCTAAAGGCCCAGAACAAGGCCAAACAAAGACAAACGTAAACAGAGTATAGGTGCTACGCACCGAAAACAAAACATCAGTCTAAAAGAAAAAGGGGAAAGCTCAACGAAGACACTAGGACTGGTCCCCAGTGTCCACGTACTCCTCGCCAAACACAGACTCGGGCACGGCGTCCGCAAACACCTCGTCCTCAACAACGGACTCAGGCTTGGGATCTAACATGTGTCACCCAAAAGAGTAAAGGGGCACATGTCAGCAAGTCTAAAAGACTTGGGCAAGGAAACTGAAGGTAAGGTAAACTAGCAACCTAGCAGTTATAGTATGATGCATGGCATGGCAAGTATAGTATGGAAGTGACAAGTAAAGGGAAGTACAAGTAGCAAGTATGTCACGGATAACAAGTAAAACACGGACAAGTACAAGTCAAGTGGTTCATGTCAAGTGAACAGTCAAGTAAACAAGTTGTGCACAGAGATTTCGCCTGTTGGCTAGAGTGGCTGATCGGGCCAACTCCTAAGCTCAAGTGACCGTTTATCTCTACCCCTCCACGTGTATCGAGCCAGGGAATTACCCCGAACACGGAATGCTCGCTTCTGGAACAGGAGTCAGGAAGTGTATTTAACATGTATGGCGTAGGGTTATGCCTGCAATGCAGGTGCCTAGCCGGTAAACAAGTAGGTCGGGCATTGGCTATCAACCAACTCACGTAGCCCGCTTCTGGAACACGGGCCAGGAAACACAAGTATTGTAGCGTGTGCTACGAATGCGACATACAACATGGATAGCATGGATGACCAATTATTCGCGTACCGTTAATCATAATTAAACATGACATGATAGTTATGCAACATGATAAATGACGGTCCTAGCTTCGTCGTCAAGCTAGTTCCGGAAATTGCGCCTAGGCGAGTATCATTTCGTCGCCTAGTCTCTTTTACGCCTACAACAAGCAAATGGCTTAAGACATGGCCCAAACCCTAAGTGGCAAGTTTCACTTGCCTAGCACCGAGGATGACGATCAACGAGGGTTCGTCTCACGGACGCTAATCTACGGGGAAGTCGCTGTTATGGAGAAACAATCATCAAGACAACATTCATTCATTAGGGTTTCACAAAAACATAACGGGTAATGAAAACATTAAGAGATCGATTATTACCGTATCAGAAGCGGAAGAATGATGCCGAGCAAGCACGACAACGGAAGAAACGCTCCGGGGAACCTAGGGTTCAGATCTGGAATAGATGGGGAAATTCTGGAGAAATGGGGTTTTGGGGGATTTTGGGGATTTGATGAAGGTTTGAGGAAGATGAGAGGTAGAATGTGTTAAGTGAGGGGTTGGATGATGGATTTTGGGCTTGGGATGAAGGAATAAGAGTTTGAGGTAGTAGGGGGCTCAATGGGGGAGAAATTTAGGTTTAGAGTTGAAGAAGAAGAAGAAGAAAACGTTTGGGAGGGGTTTAAATAGGAAGTGCTGGCGGCTGCCCAGAAATTAGGGTTTCGACACTGATTAGTCGGTCAAAGAAGGTTGGCTGACCGACTAGTTTAGCAACTAGTCGGTCGGTCGATTAGCTGTGACCGACTAACACCAAGCAGCGAAATTAGGGAAAAATCTGGGTAATGAATTAGTCGGTCAAAGAGCAACCACTGACCGACTAGTTTGGGAACTAGTCGGTCGGTTGGCCAACGCAGACCGACTAAGTCCAAACAGTAACTCATGTACAAAAATAGGATTTAGATTTAGTCGGTCAAAGAACAACTACTGACCGACTAGTTTTGAATCTAGTCGGTCAATGAACGTTCTTAGACCGACTAAGAATGAATAGTGATTGGTGTCAAAAATGATCATAGAGCTAGTCGGTTAAAGAACGATTGCTGACTGACTAGTTTGCAACCTAGTCGGTCGACCAATGTTCTTAGACCGACTAACGATAAACAGTAACTCCTGAACATTTAACAAAGCCCACTAGTCGGTTCAAGAAGGTTTTCCGACCGACTGGATCGTCATCTAGTCGGTTGGTGCCCCTTCTTACACCGGCTAATGTGCACCAAAAGTTCCGAAATGGAGCGCGAAGCTCCGGGATCGATTCCTAAGACTCCTAGGCTTAATTTAACAATAAGATATGATCGATATGAAGCCCGTCACGAATGACTTACTCCAAAATCGACGATCAACGGAAGAAGCTAGGAAAACGCGACGAAACGATCGAAAATGAAAGCTACGGAGAAGAAAACCACACACAAGGAGAAAATCCACCAAAACATATAATATAATATAATAAATCCAGATACATGAAAATCAGTTGTTACAACATTCCTCCGATGGAGCATGGCACGGTGAAGCTCCCCGGATCCGGCAGCTTCCGAGGGAGATGGTTCTTGATAATGGAGGTGGAATCCTCCAACAACTTGATTTCTTCCGGACTTCGCTTCCCCGTGATGAGATCCTTTAGAAATTTAGCATAAACCGAGATCTCGGTGATGGCATCAATGAATGGGATATTCAGCTGAATCCCCTTCAGTAACTCCATAAACTTGGAGTACTTTTTCTCCAACTTGGCTTGGGCAAGCCTCTGAGGATACGGAGGAGGAGGCCTGGAGGCTCTCCCCTTAGATGCATCAGCGGGTGGAGGAGTAGTAGCAGGCATGATGGGAGGTGATCACTCTGTATTTTACACCTTTTTTCTGCATGTTTGCATGCCATTTAGATCGCTCAAATCATGTTTTTTCACGTTTATTCGACAATATTGCGATGCTTTTCACGATTTGTTGTTTTTGTCGTATTTCAGGAGATTTGGAGCGATTTGGAGTGATTCTGAGATGCACCCACTCCGGAGTGTCACCGACGACTCTCTTGAGGGGTATTTTGCTATTGGAGAGGAGTGGAAGGAGAAAGAACGTCGTAGGAGCGACGAGGGAGCGAAAATATGAAGTTTGGGCATTTTGAGCATTTCACTCGACCGAGTGAAGGAGTCACTCGGCCGACCATCGGAAGCCCGCTCGGCCGGCCAGATCGGACATGCAACAGAGCTATATCAGCGTGCACTCGACCGAGCATCGCCATGTCACTCGGCTGAATCACGGAGACCCACTTGCCCGAGTGGCATCAAGACGACGGCAACAAAAATTCCAGACTTACTGTTTTTGTACAGTCGATTCCCAAAGACCGACTCGACCGAGTGACGAAAGACTGTCCGCCCGAGTGAAGAACGCCCACCGGCCGAGTGAAGAAAAGTCACTCGGCCGAGTGACTCCCAAGGAGACGACCCCCAAGACCCCCAACTCTCTGGAATCTGTCAGGGTCTATCACTCGGCCGAGTGACATTTGTCACTCGGCCGAGTGACATTTGTCACTCGACCGAGTGAGCAGCGCTGCCTGTAGCGTAAACTGCGATTTTGAGGCTGCGCAGGGGCATTTTTGCTAGGGTTTTTGGGGGCTATTTAAGGGGGTTTGTAGCCGTCATTGAGGGGGTTTCCCATTATGTTTTCTTAGAGTTATTTTTAGAGGTTAGGCCATGCCCTAGGCCCCCTTTTGGATCTAAAAGCTTGTATTTTGGATTGAAGATCTTCATCAAGCTAAGCATTTTGTTCTTATTGCTTGAATCTTTGTTTTGATATCTTTATATATGCAAGCAATGTTTTTTATCGATTTCTCTATCGTTATTGCTATGCTAGAGTAGATTTGTTGTTCTAGGGCATGAGGATGAACCATATGGATCTAATTTCAGTTTTGTGATGAATGAATTTCTAAATTGCTAGAATTGCTAGGAGGTTGGGTTGTGATCGATTTATTACGGATAGCTAGGGATTTCCATCGATTGGGGTTTGCAAGAGATTGGATTCTAATCGATGGGAAGGCCTAAATATTCGATTTAGGTTTATAATCGAGATTCTCTAGACTTGGTTTGCAAGAGATTGGACCAAAGCTAGGATTTTTATTATAAATCTATACCCATATTCGTTTGCAAGAGATTGGATGAATACGAGCTATCACAACCTAGATCGTAACTCGAGTTTGCACGAGAGTGGGCTCGAGGGGCGATTGAACGATGATGTCGATCCTAATGCTAGTGGCTTAGGCTAGGGTTTGTAAGAGATTGGGCCCTATCCTAGGTTGCTATAGACCGGCAATATCACGAGAGCGTGAGCTTGGTTCTCTATTCAGTTACGACTAGTTCACCTCAACACAAGTCTAGTAATATTGAGATTCACTATTTACAATGATGTATGACGATCCGTAGTGGGAATTCCCTAGCCCTAGACACTTTTACTATCTTATATTTGAATCGATACTTATCCGACTTTTCTATCTCCGACACCGACATCCATTACCATTGCCATTACATCATACCATACCCATCTCCACCAATAATACATTCGTAGTCAAACCAACCTAGGATAGATTGGAACCAACACCACCTCCTCGTGTTCGATACCCGCTCGTCACTTGACCGTGCGCTTGCGGTAAAACTACAATCGTTCTCCGGGTGTATATCCGGGGCCGATCAAGTTTTTGGCGCCGTTGCCGGGGAATTATCTCCGTGCATTTACGCCAAACTAGGTTGTGCTCTTGGGTTGCATTTTGGAGCGATCAAGTTTTTGGCGCCGTTGCCGGGGAGGTGTTTCCCGTTGGGTGCCAATTTGTCACAATTAGGTTGATTAGATTACATTAAAAAAAACAAAAAAAAAATGAAAAAAAAACATTGAGAGAGATTTTTTCCCACCACCTGCTATTATTATCTTTATCTCTCTTTGTACCACTGACGTCTTTTCCAGGTTGTTTACTTTGATTGATCAGGTACAGTTGTTGCAGCGATGGTGCTTCCAAAGAAAATGCGAGCGGGCTCTATACAATCCTACATATATCTCGCTACATTCTATCAGGCTGATGGAGAATCCTTCGGGGAAGCCTTGTCTTGGTTTGAAGGAATGTTAGAAATGTTCCAGACGGAGTCAGACTATGAGTGGAATGACTCCACGCTATTTGATATCTTCACTAGAAGGCTAAAGGGACCCTCACGTGAGTTTTTGAAGAGGATGCAAGTGGGGAAGTTCAGTGATCTACAGTTGGCAGCAGCCTTGGAGCAAATGATAGATGATGCTCGATCTACTGGTTCACTAACCGTTACGGTAAGTAAACCATACGACCAAGTATTCATCGATTTTGTTATGGCTAATGTCTCTGGTGCAGACACTATCATAGATGGAGTGTATGCTTCACTTGAAGGTGATCATATCCACCTTTACACCATCAACACTCCACAAATAGAGACATCTCAGTTACTAAAGGAGGACACATATATGGACCTATTGAGAAACATTGTTGACGTAGTTCGAGAAACCGGTCCATTGACAATAACGGCATGTGATCCTTTTGAGCTCGAATTTCAAAACTTTATTACTCATTGTATCTCTTCCACAGGCACCATTGATGATGGAGTCTATGCTCTAGTTGAGGGGCACAAGACCCACTTTTATACCGCGGTCAAGATACAGGAGCCCATAGAGCCACCTGCACCTACTATTGAGGAGGCCAAGCCATGCAATCGGGTGCCTCGAGCTCCAGGACAGAAACAAAGAAGGAGGCATGAAAAGGAGATGATGACGTTTACATTGCCTTCTATACCTGAGGAGCCTGAGGAGGTGACGTGCGTTTATATTTCATATATTTACGCGCGTTATCTTCCATGTTTTTCCGTATTTACCGCCGTCTTTTATTCGTTTTCTCGTGTTTTCTCGTGTTTTCTTGTTTTCTTTCACTTTTCCGTATTTTCCGTGTTTTGCAGGAGTTTGCTGGCATTTGGGACGCAAAACGATGATATCATGTGTCCTCGGAGCAACGGGAGGAGTCACGCGTGATCCAGGGGGTCAAACGACGAAGATTACATATTTCAACCCCTCATCCGGTCGGTTGGTCATCTCCAACCGATCGGGTGATGCACGCGTGCACCACCCGGTCTCAGCTGGAGCTCAAGTGGATGTCACCCGACCGGTTCACAGGCCGGTTCAACGGGGCCGATTCTCTGTCTTTTCAAGCCAAATTCCAACCGATCGGGTGACTCTCACCCGATCGGTTCATCTGTAGCTGATGCTGAGGAGCCGAGACATGGGCACCCAACCGACCCCTTCACCCGATGGCGCCAAGATCCAACCGGTCACCCCAAGAACTCAACCGACCGGTTCATATGACCGGGTGAAACTCCGCCGTTTTCTGTTTATTATTTGTAACGGATCACCCGATCGGTTGACTTGTCAACCGATCGGGTGATACGAGATCCTATAAATAGGACCCCTAGGGTTCCAGAAACGGGGAGCTATTAGTTTTTACTGTTTTCTCCTATTTGTGACGGCTGTAATTACTTTTCTATTGTAAGTTTTCGGATCTTTCTTAAACTTTAGTATTATCTTAATTGCTCTACTACCTTCGCATTCCTATCGTCTGATTATGATTTTAACGGTTCATTTTCGTTTAGATCGCTTTTTAATGAATATTTGTGAGTAGTTCCCAAATCTGGGATTTTGGCGGAAACCCCTTCGGGGGCTCTTCCCGATGCATCCATAGGGTTAGGAAATCGATAGGGATTAGGAATCTAACGGTTACGCGGGGTGTTTTATTGTCATCGGCGGGAAAAAGACCGCCTTTGACCGTTGGGCCAAGGGGGAATAAACTTGGCGGTTGACTCCCTAGCCATAGCTCACGCCCTTAGCGTATACGCTGAATCCTAGCGCGCGGGAGCGGCAGGATGAGACGTTGGGAGTTATCGTTGCGAGCTTAGTGCTCCCGGAATCGATCAGTGTTAATGGACACGGGAGTGCCCACTGATCGAACCCGGGAAGTCCGGTGTATCATCCTGGGCACCGACCGGAATATCGGGCCCATGGGATGCCGGTACCACTTTCAGAGGCAACGTCTCACCATTAGACCCTAATTCCGATCGCCATCCTACCCGTAGGCCGTATCGGCGAGAGTCACTCGTTGGAGTGGAAACCAAAGTCCCGGGTTTATTTTCTTATTGTTCATACCTTGCATTCCTTTCCCGTGACAACCCATCAACCGATCCGGGCTAGCTCGCCCACGGGGTGATTTCGGTCCTCCTTGACACAAGCACATCCTAGCCTCCCTGTGTTCGACCCCCAAGCCACACTATAACACAGTGCGCTTGCGGTTACAAATATCTAAACCCTCACGCAGGTCCCCCGGCCATTTGCGGCTAGCAGACCGGGGGCACGTCAAGTTTATGGTGTCGTTGCCGGGGAGGCGTTCGGTTTGATATTAGCTTAGCTTGGGTTCGTTAGACTATGCAATAAAAAAATTTTAAAAAAAGAAATTTTTTCCCCACCATTATAGTATCCTTTTGTTATTATCTTGTGCTATTGACGCTCCTCTCTAGTTTTCTTATTTTTGTTGTCCAGGTATCTTTGGTGTAACCATGTGGAGATCAAATTTCGATGCTCAGATGGGAGGATACGATCCTTATTTAGTTGTGGTTTGTGAGACTTATGGGATGGCAGGACACATGTATTATGATTGCCCATTTACGATTGAGAACCTCCCCATATACCAAGGCCAAACATTCTCTCACAACCTTAGCCCAAACACCTCCCATCCATTTCCTCAACCTTATATCCCTCCACCAACACAAGAAGAATCAAGCCTCGTGTCTCTCCTTGAAAGTGCCATGTTTAACCAAGGCCAATTATTACAATCCTTCATGGTACCAATCACCGAGCCTACACCGAGTAGAGGGGATGAAGGAGAGGGTATGAAGGAGGATGAAGGAGAGGATATACCCACTTTCATGGTTGAGACCACCATCTCATCGGCCCCTATAGACAAATCTTATGTCGATACCCCATTTTTCCAACACTACCACTTGGATGACGAAGCATTTTTTGATGGTGATAGTGAGGATGGGGAGATGTCTCTAGGATTTGTGGGAGAAACTTCTCATCTTGATTTGGATACCCTACATGAGTCCTACGAGGGCACCGAGGAGACCACAGAGCTTATGCATACCGGCGAGGAGGATGTGTGTGAGGACACGTACACCATGACAACATACGAGTGGTCCGCTCCACATCCACCTCCACTGTCATCTCTGTTGCTGCTTCTTCCTTGGTCTGTGGTCAACCACGAGGATGTCATTCAGGACATTAGGCAGATGGTGGAGCATGGGAATATCATCGAGGAGGATGTGCATGAGGGCTTGGATACGATGGTCCACTCCAAGGAGCCCGAGTCACATCTACCTTTACTGTCACTCTCCACTTCTTCTGCGACTGAGCATCTACTTGAGCATATTGCCCCTATTCAGGGAGATTTTCATACTGACTCTCACTCCACTTTTGAGTCTCTCTTTTCACTTCCTATTTCTTTAGACTCGTATATATTTGACATACCATATCTCTCACAGGACACAGGATCTACTTCCCTTGAGGTATGCTGCGGTGTGTCACCACCTGGAGAGCCACTTCTCATGGAGAGCGAGGATTTGGTCGTCGCTAGTACAGAGGATATCGACCCATTCTCAGGGAGTATTCGTCACCCTTTTATTATTTTTACATCTCATGTTGACGATTATCTCTGGGATACATTTATTTTGGGAAATAATTTCTTACCATGGACTAATGCACCTCATCCTTTGCAGGTCACAGGTGGACACCTACGAGGGATGCTTGGAGGTGCATTGCTTGGGTCCATTGGCACATGTA
Source organism: Scilla litardierei (assembly GCA_030789695.1). Classification (NCBI taxonomy): domain Eukaryota; kingdom Viridiplantae; phylum Streptophyta; class Magnoliopsida; order Asparagales; family Asparagaceae; genus Scilla; species Scilla litardierei. The sequence goes on from CM061140.1 coordinate 106,510,729, forward strand.
GCACAACGCTTCTGGCGGAGCCACAGAAGGAGCAGTTAGAGCAGCTACTGACCGGCGCCCCGCTTGCGTCGCGGCGGCGCGATGTCGTTTACCGCAAGTTTCAGGGTTAGTGTAGGGTGCGGGAATATCGAACTCAGGGAGGCGAGGTTGTGCTTGGGTCAGGTAAGACCTGAATCACCCCGAGGGGCGAGCTAGCCCGAATCGGTAGGTGGTTGTCACGAAAGGAAATAAAAGCGTATGAACAAAAAGAAAGTAAACCCGGGACTTTGGTTTCCAACCCGACGAGAGACTCTCGCCGATACGGCCTACGGGTATGGATAGCGATCGGGATTAGGGTCTAATGGTGAGACGTTGCCTCTGAAAGTGGTACCGGCGTCCCATGGGCCCGATATTCCGGTCGGTGCCCAGGATGATACACCGGACTTCCCGGATTCGATCAGTGGGCACTCCCGTGTCCATTAACACTGATCGATCCCGGGAGCACTAAGTCCGCAACGATATCTCCCAACGTCTCATCCTGCCGCTCCCGAGTGCTAGGATTCGGCGTCTACGCTAAGGGCGTGAGCTATGGCTAGGGAGTCAACCGCCAAGTTTATTCCCCCTTGGCCCGACGGTCAAAGGCGGTCTTTTTCCCACCGATGACAATGAAACGCCCCGCGTAACCGTTAGATTCCTACTCCCTATCGATTTCCTAACCCTATGGACGCATCGGGAAGAGCCCCCGAAGGGGTTTCCACCAAAATCCCAGATTTGGGAACTACTCACAAAAATTCATGAAAAAGCAATCTAAATGAAATTTAACTGTTGACATCATAATCGGACAATTGCAATGCGGAAGTAAAGGAGTAATAAAGACAATACTAAAATTTTAGAAAGATCTGAAAACTTACTAAAGAGTAACAATTACAGCCGTCACAAGGAAATAAAACAGTAGAAAAACAGCAACTCCCGTTTCTGGAACCCTAGGGGCTCTATATATAGACTTACGCATCAACCGATCGGTTGACAAGTCAACCGGTCGGTTGATCCGTTATAGATAAATAACAGAAAACAGCGGGTTTTCACCCGATCTCATGAACCGATCGGGTGAGTTCTTGAGCGACCGGTTGGATCTTGGAGCGGTCGGGTGAATCGGCCGGTTCGACGTCCGTGTCTTCAGCTCATTTTCCTCAGCTACAGATGAACCGATCGGGTGAGAGTCACCCGATCGGTTGGAATTCTGCTCGAAAAAACAGAGAACAGCTGCCCGCAGAACCGGTCTGTGAACCGGTCGGGTGACTTCTTTGTGAGCTGCGGTAGAGACCGGGTGGTGCACGCGTTCATCACCCGATCGGTTGAAGATGACCAACCGACCGGGTGAGGGGCTGAAAGATGAATTCTTCGACGTTTGACCCCCTGGATCACGCGTGACTTCTCCCGTTGCTCCGGGGACTTGGGATATCATCATTAAATGTCCCCTACGTGGTCGAACTCCTGCAATCATGGACAAACAAAGAAAAGTGAAAGAAAACGGGAAAATATACGAAAACGAATAAGAGACGGTGGAAAAACACGGAGAAACACAAAAGAAAATGTGCGTGAATATATGAAATATAAATGCACGTCAAAATCCCCCAAGCTGAACTCTTCCTCGTCCTCGAGGAAGACGAGTGAGAGTAGGAGCTCGGAAGGGAAAAATAGAGAGGAAGAAAGAAAAAGAAAACTCTAAGCTCTAGATCGTCCATCAGAGCCACCAAAATCGAAAACGACACACCAAGCAAGCAAACGCCAAATCACACCACTAAACTTAGCAAAGCGAGTCCAAATAAGTGTCGTGGGTCCACGCAGTGAAGCGCGAGCGAGCGTGGTCGTGTGCTATCAAATGGTGATGCTATCTACGATGTGCTATGAGGCTCGATATACACAAATCCAAGATATGACCCAAAATATCGATCCGAATTGAATTAAGCGGCGAATATAAGTTCAAGCATGCATGAGAAGAGTGGGAATAGAAGCGTATCGTGCATCGGGGACTCCACAACTAGGGTTAAGGAAATCGCGCCACTACAGCCTAGATACTAGCTAAAAAGTTCCTAAGCCAAGTGTTTTCGATAACGACGGGGGTTGAGATGATGTGGAGAAGAACACTCGGTGCAAATTCTCGCCTTCCCTTTATTCTTGGCAAGAATGAAAAAATATTCACACGGAAATTTTTTTGGGTTTTTGGGCATTTGTATTTTTTTTTTGAATTTTTGGGCTATACACAATTTTTCTTTTCTTTTCTCCTTTTTTTTGGATTTTTGGGTTTTTGGCTATACACATGTGTACTCTCCCAAGTGGGAGAACGGTACACGACGAGGGGATTTGCACCAAGTAAAACAAAAAAGAAGTCGAAATCTAAACACTTGGGCAAAGGAAACTATTCTCGCTAAATAGAGCGTAGGCTAAATGGGTTATCCTAGTCCTCAGTTGTGGAATCTCGACGCATGCGAATTGAAGTATACGATATAAATATAGCATGCATATAGTGGAAAGAAATACCGCATATTCAAATCGGAGCATGGTAATCTAGGGGTCATTCCTGGACATGCATATAAAGTAAAATCACAAGGCAGAAGCACACCAAATGCTAGTCACGACACACGACTCACAAAAAGCTAAGTGGACCCACGATGCGTGAAATGCAAGAGGACCCGAAATCCTAGGGTTAGTGAGTGTGATTATCGATGCAAAGCTAGGTGTGTGTGACTTTGTGGCGATTCATCATAGGATTCATCTCTAGGAGAAAGAGCTAAAAAAGGAAAGAAAGAGAAAAAAGAAGAAAAAATAAAAACACGATGAAAACGACACAAAAAAAAAGAAAAAGAAGGACTAAAACGACGCACACAGTGCGACTCCCCCAAGCTGAAGTTTGCATTGCCCTCAATGCAATATGAATGAGGACGGGAGGGCAATGAAAATGGGGGGGGGAATACGCACTGACACAAAAAGAAACGAAAACGAGGAAAACACATAGATAAAATTGAAAAAGAAAGAAAGATCAAAATCAAAATCAAACAAAACGAAAATAAAAATAAAAGTAAAACCACACGACACGACATTCAAAAAAAATGAAAAACAAGCACACAAAAAAAAAATGAGAAAAACAAACAAAACACGACAGCACACCAAAATAGACGTCCTCCAAGCTAGACCAGAAAGTGCTAGCGAAATGATATGATCAATGAAATCCAGATATGTGCAAGGGGGAGTCAAAAACAAAAGGGGTGAATCTAGAAAGCAGGAGGAGCTGAGTCCTCGTCCTCCTCGGAAGAGGGTGTGGATGGGTGGTCGGGGGAGGCAGGGGGTGTGCTGAGAAGTGGGGAAAGAGGCGAAGGAGTAGGGGCAGTGGTGGTGTGAACAATGGGAGGAGTGTCGGTGGTGGTGGGTGGTGGTGGTAGGAAGGCGATCAAGGTGGTGGTGAGAGGAATAGAAGTGGAGGAAGTAGATGCGGTGGTGACGGTAGTGGGAGGTGGTGGGAGGGATATGGAGCGCACCGGCAATTTCCTCCGGTGCACGTATGGAGTGACAGAGGAGGGGTGAGGTAGCGTGGGTGCGGTGGAAGTGGTCGGGAGGGGTGAAGTGGATGCTGGGATGGGATGTGAAGAGGGAGGGGAGGAATGTGGTGTGGGGGGTGATGGGTGTGGAGAAGTGTGGGTGGGTGGAGGAGAAGATCGCCTGGGTGGTGAAGGTGGGGGTGGTGAAGGTGGAGGTGGTCCGTGGATATGGGTAAGAAGGCGGAGAATGGCGGCCACGTTCCTCTCAAGTGCGAGGAAACGTGGGTGAGTAAGAAAGGAGGATGGCGATGGGTCTGAGGAAGCAGAGGACATGGCGAGCTCACGAAGGGCAGCGACCTCCCTCTCAAGCCCCAGACGGGCAGATACCTGACGGCGACCAAAAGACGTAGACTGACGCGAGGCAGAGGTGGTGCCGCCAGGTACGGTCGAAGAGATGCCGGTGGCAGTGGTCATGCCAGCACAGGAGACAAGGCCAGAAATGGCCGCAAAGAGGTGCTCAGACGTGATCGGTCCCGGAGCAGAAACGGGATGACTCGGGCCATCCCCTAAATCTTCCCCAGACGCATGGATATCCTGCTCGCCTAAGTGGGCGGCAGGGGACGGTGATCTGCGGGCGCCTGCGGGAAGGAAAGGAAGATTCAACCCCGCTAAGAAATCGGGATCAGGAGGGAAAGTCCAATCTCCCACGAGAGCAAGGGTCATGCGAGCGGGGTTGGGCAGAATGGTGTAAGGGGCTGGGGGGTGGCCGTAATTAAATATGAAGCGGCCATCCGAGCGGGGTTTGATCATGTGGATGTGCCGCAGGACATCAATATCAAGATGTGAGGGTCCTGCGGCAGCAGGAAGATTATCGGGGATGGTAATATTGAATTGGGCGTGAGAGCAGATGATCGTGATGATGCCCCCGCAACAAAACTTCCCCTTACCGGCCCGGCTGATCTCGAGTAGCTTGTAAACAAGCCAATCGCCGCCATGGATGGGGACGGTAGGGGCCCTGAAGCTAACTCCATCATCATCCCGGACATAAGGAAAAGTCATGGCCCAAAGGATAAAAAGGTCAGGGATAGTCACAGTGCCTGACTCGTCCCTAGGAAAGAATGCAGATGAAATGATTCTGTGGGCCAATCGAAACACGGGAAGAATGATGGAGGAGGCCTTGGCCCTTCCTCGGGGGTAGTCGTGAACCAGCGTGAGGCGGAACCAGAACTGATCGACATCAAACTCGGGCGTGTACCCGTAGTGTCGGATGGCATCATCCTCGAGATTGGGGAAACCAAATATATCATTAATCGTGTTCAGATTTGTGGTGACACTACGGTTACGCACCCTGAATCTAATGATCGACCCGGACTCCCAGACAAGTGTAGAGAGAAATTCGAGTGTGAGTGCCGGGTAGGATATGGCATGTGTATTAAGAAAGGCTAACCATCCTAAGTTAGCGAAAAGAGATTCGACCTCGGTGAAGACACCGAGATCGACAAGTGTACGAGCGTGCGGGAACTTGGTGGATAGATGCCCTCGAGCATCAAGCCTACGGTAAAAATCTTTGTGCTCCTGGTTCCGAAAAATATACCCGTGTGGGCCCAACATTGGGTCCACAGGGGGGATAACAGGTGGAGGAGGGCCAAGTGTAAGTGCTCGTGTACGGGAAGGGGGGAGTGTTTGTTTTCGTCTCTTTCGAGTCGGCTCCTCTTCCCTCATAATTCCCTTCCCCTTATCCGTATCCCGAGCCATGTGTGAGTGTGTGAGCAAGAATGAGTGCAAAAACAGTGGATGCACACTACACAAGCAAACGAGCAAGCAAAATTAATAGGGCAAATATATAAATTTGAGCTTCGGAACGAGTGTACCCAAACAGAATGGCGGAGCTTGCTCGTAGATGCCCCACACTGTTCAACGAGAGTGGCGTGGAGCCGCGGCGAACTCCCTCGGCAATAATTTTCGAAATGGGGGTGGTTTGGGGGAAAATTAGGTCAAAATCTCGGAATGGGAGGAGAAAGAGGGTTGAGATGATGGAGGGATTGATGGAGGTGGTGGGGAGAAGGAGTAATGGAGGAGTAGAGGCCGTGGGGGAGGAAGATCGGTTGTTGGGAGAGAGGGGAAGGCGAAACGACGGCGAGATTTTGGGGGTTTTTGCGATCGGGCGAGATGGAAACGAGCAGGTGTCGGGGGGGGGGGGGGTTATATAGGGTTTTAAGTCGAACCGATCGGGTGACTTGTCACCCGATCGGTTGACGGTTAGGTCGAAAATTTTGCCGAAGAAATGCTACAGGCGAACCGATCGGTTGACTTGTCAACCGATCGGTTGGCCGCTCCACTCATTTTCCCGAGAACTTAGGGCTGCTCACCCGGTCAGGTCAACCGATCGCGCTCGAACTCAACCGATCGGTTGATATTCCCCAAAATTTCCCGAGAGTTCTTCCCAGCTCACCTGGTCTGTCACCCGGTCTCCTCATTACTCAACCGATCGGGTCATATGGGGACAGATCTCGGCATGTATCTGATACATCCCAACCGATCGGGTGAGTTATCAACCGATCGGTTGGGGCTTGTTTCCTGCAAAAACCAATAAAATTGTTTAAGTCCCCGAACGGATGTTCCCGCGGCTGATTTTATTTATAAAAATAGATAAAATAAAGTAAAAAAATAACGCTAAAAATTGGAGAAAAAGTTTAGAACATGGGTTGCCTCCCATGAAGCGCACTTGTTTAACGTCGTTGGCTCGACGCCCGCAAGAGATGCTCATGGTGGTTGGTACGGGTGATGCCCAAATTTCGGCATCTCTTTCTCATTGGAGCTGAAGGCGCTTGGAGTAGTCAGCGGCTGGAAAAATACTTGCTCGACTACCCTCCCCTTGTTCTTGGGATCCGGGGGCTTTTCCTTGGTGTTGGCGCTTCCCGCCATCTTCTTCAGGATCCGGACCTCGTCTTTAGTGAGGTCCATGGGCTCTTTCCCCGTTCTCCTCGCAGGAGGGGTCTTGGGGAACCCGGGAGGGGTCGTTCTTGCTGCACTCGGTCTTCCAGCAGCTTCTCTGTCTTCGGGGCCGTCTCCATCTTCTGAATCCCCCAAGTCATCGGGGGGGGGGGGGGGGGGGGGGGTTTCTCAGGAGAATCTCCCAGGAGCTCTCCTCTACAGCTTTTTCTTCTTCTATCTCAAGCAAATTGCATCCAGGGTCATCAGGGGGATCGGGGTGCTTCATGGATAGTCCCAGATCAAACTCCACTTTCTCTCCGCTGACGTTCAAAGATAGTTTTCCGTTCTTCACATCTATTAGAACGCCAGCAGTGGCCATGAAAGGTCGTCCCAGGATAATGGGGGTGTGTGCGTCTTCGGGCATGTCCATGACTACAAAGTCCACAAGCACATGCACCCCTCTCACATTCACGGGAAGGTCATCCACAACTCCCACCGGATATTTGACCGATCGGTCAGCTAGGTGTAGGGTCATACCGGTGGGCTCCAAATCGCCCATCCATATCCTTCTGTACATTGACAAGGGCATCAAACTAACACTCGCTCTGAGATCGACGAGTGCGCGATGAATCTTCACTGCCCCGATCGTGCAAGGAATAGAGAAGCTCCCCGGGTCTTTAAGTTTCGGCGGATTTGCCCTCTGGATAAGAGCGCTACACTCCGCCGTCAACACTACTTTCTCTTTTCTAGACCCTCTAGTCACCAAATCTTTCAAGAATTTTGCATAGGAGGGGATTGTTTCGATTGCTTCTAGGAAGGGGATCTGCAAACTCAGGTCCTTGACCATGGCGAAGAACTTGCCATATTTCTCATCAATTTTTGCCTGAGCCAACCGTTGTGGAAATGGCACAACGGGTTTATACACTTTAGGGCTCTCTTCCCCCCTCTTCTCCTTCTCTTCTTCAGAGACTCCCTCCGGAGTCATAGGATTTGATGACGAAGCACCGGTGTCGTTTGATTTTTCGATCGGTTTCTCAACGACCAATGGTGCTTCCGGGTTGCTAGGGGGCACTCTAGTAGGAATTTGTGTCCCGCTTCTCAGAACGATAGCGGACACATTGGCGTGCTCGTGCACGAGTGACGGTGTTTGGGTTGCTCCCCTCGGGTTCACCTCCGGTTGTGGCGGTAATTGGTTTTGTGACCTTGCAAGGTTCGCCACTTGTAACCCAAGCTGGGTTACTTGGTCTGTGAGGGTCCGCTGACCCATTTCCAGCTTTTGGTTGATCCTCTCCTGGTTGGTAATATATTGAGTCAAGAGAGACTCAACCGGAGAGACGGCCCTCTGTTGGCCATACTGCTGCTAATGCTGGAACGGCTGCTGATTCCTGGGGGCGTAAGATTGTTGCTGAAATGGTTGCTGCTGTGGCCTAGCCGGTTGATAAGTTTGTTGCTGCGGCTGCTGAGGCGGTGAGGGCTGAAATGGTGGCCGGTAACTGAAGTTCGGGTGGTTCCGGTTGTTTGGAGAGTAGGCCGGGTTGGAATTTGTCCTTGGCGGATACGGCGCATTTCCCGTAGGGTTGTAAGATAGTGCGCTCGCCTGATCCAACGGTGGCGAGATGTCACCACCGTCGAATTCCCTAAAGAATTCGGACTCTACCGCAGAAATTTGCTGTGTACCGGCCCCACCGGCTCCTACCATTAGTGCAGAGATCTGGGTCGAAAGCAAGTCAAACTTGCTTGAAAGTTTGTCGACGTCCTCGACTCTGTGTATACCCCCGGATCTTGGTGTGGCTCTCTCGTCACACCACCGCTCATTGTTGGATGCCATATTTTCCAGAATATGCCCGGCATCATCCTCACTTCTAGACATGAAGGAACCCCCAGCCGCGGCGTCCATAGAAGATTTCAGGTCATCCCTCAACCCATTGTAGAAAAGATTAATAATCTGCCACTTCGGAAGCTCATGGTGAGGGCATCTTCTTTGCATCTCTTTATATCTCGTCCAAGCTTCATGCAAGGACTCATGGCTGGCCTAGGAGAAGGAGGAGATTTCACTCCTCAACTTCATGGTCTTCCCCGGAGGAAAGAACTTTGTCAGAAAAGCGTTGGAGAGCTTCTCCCAGGTGTTGAAAGTGTTGGGGTCCTTCCCCCTTAGCCATTGCTTGGCTTTATCTCGCAAAGAGAAGGGGAACAGCTTCAGACGGATAGCCTCTGTCGTGACACCATTAATCCGGAAGGTGTCACACTTCTCCAAGAACGAGTCTAGATGCTCGATCGGGCTCTCCATGGGTGCACCCGCAAACTGATCCTGCTCGATCCACGTCACCAATGACGGCTTTAGCTCAAAGCTTTGGGCCGTGATAGCTGGAGGACGGATGGCGGAAGTGGACTCGATAGATGGCATCGAGTATTCCAGCAGAGACTTCTGAGGTGGGGTGTTGTCCTCCATGGATTCGGGATCTTCCCTTCTCCGCTTCTCGGCGGCCAAGCGCCTAAGGGTGGCGTTAATCTCTGGATCGAGGGGGATCAAGTCGTCAAGACTCCTTGAACTCCTGCGCATGAAAAACAACAAACACCCGTGAAGCGACAAATGGGAAAGAGACAGATAAAATAAGAAATAAAATAAGAAAAATAAAAAGAAAAAGGAGAATGCGAAAATTATCGCGAGGTAGGGATGTGAGCTAGACACGAGGGTTCATGAGATCCTAAAATAACAAGCACGTTGCCTCCCCGGCAACGACGCCATAAACTTGACCGGTGCCCTGCTTGCGTCGCGGCGGCGCGGTGTTGTTTACCGCAAGTTTCACGGTTAGTGTAGGGTGCGGGAATATCGAACTCAGGGATGCGAGGTTGTGCTTGGGTCAGGTATGACCTGAATCACCCCGAGGGGCGAGCTAGCCCGAATCGGTAGGTGGTTTTCACGAAAGGAAATAAAAGCGTATGAACAAAAAGAAAGTAAACCCGAGACTTTGGTTTCCAACCCGACGAGAGACTCTCGCCGATACGGCCTACGGGTATGGATAGCGATCGGGATTAGGGTCTAATGGTGAGACGTTGCCTCTGAAAGTGGTACCGGCGTCCCATGGGCCCGATATTCCGGTCGGTGCCCAGGATGATACACCGGACTTCCCGGATTCGATCAGTGGGCACTCCTGTGTCCATTAACACTGATCGATCCCGGGAGCACTAAGTCCGCAACGATATCTCCCAACGTCTCATTCTGTTGCTCCCGCGTGCTAGGATTCAGCTTCTACGCTAAGGGCGTGAGCTATGGCTAGGGAGTCAACCGCCAAGTTTATTCCCCGTTGGCCCGACGATCAAAGGCGGTCTTTTTCCCGCCGATGACAATGAAACGCCCCGCGTAACCGTTAGATTCCTACTCCCTATCGATTTCCTAACCCTATGGACGCATCGGGAAGAGCCCAAGAAGGGGTTTCCACCAAAATCCCAGATTTGGGAACTACTCACAAAAATTCATGAAAAAGCAATCTAAATGAAATTTAACCGTTGAAATCATAATCGGACAATTGCAATGCGGAAGTAAAGGAGTAATAAAGACAATACTAAAATTTTAGAAAGATCTGAAAACTTACTAAAGAGTAACAATTACAGCCGTCACAAGGAAATAAAACAGTAGAAAAACAGCAACTCCCGTTTCTGGAACCCTAGGGGCTCTATATATAGACTTACGCATCAACCGATCGGTTGACAAGTCAACCGGTCGGTTGATCCGTTACAGATAAATCACAGAAAACAGCGGGTTTTCACCCGATCTCATGAACCGATCGGGTGAGTTCTTGAGCGACCGGTTGGATCTTGGAGCGGTCGGGTGAATCGGCCGGTTCGACGTCCGTGTCTTCAGCTCATTTTCCTCAGCTACAGATGAACCGATCGGGTGAGAGTCACCCGATCGGTTGGAATTCTGCTCGAAAAAACAGAGAACAGCTGCCCGCAGAACCGGTCTGTGAACCGGTCGGGTGACTTCTTTGTGAGCTGCGGCAGAGACCGGGTGGTGCACGCGTTCATCAACCGATCGGTTGAAGATGACCAACCGACCGGGTGAGGGGCTGAAAGATGAATTCTTCGACGTTTGACCCCCTGGATCACGCGTGACTTCTCCCGTTGCTCCGGGGACTTGGGATATCATCATTAAACGTCCCCTACGTGGTCGAACTCCTGCAATCATGGACAAACAAAGAAAAGTGAAAGAAAACGGGAAAATATACGAAAACGAATAAGAGACGGCGGAAAAACACGGAGAAACACAAAAGAAAACGTGTGTGAATATATGAAATATAAACGCACGTCAGCTACCTGTCCCACTTCAGATCTTGGATCCGCCTATGCTCAGGTGTATCCTAATCCAGTAGTGTAAAATTTTACCGCTTTCTAGTTTAGATTTGAATAATCTCGTCTCCTCTCATTAGCGAGGGGAGCGTATCTAGGATTTGCTTTTGCATCATAATAACCCATCATGTCGTGCCCTTCTATCACTTCTACCGCCCACACCCCACATCCTCTTCTGAGTAGAACGAGCACACGGTCTCTCCTGTATACTGATTTCTTTCTTTTTCGATTTTCCCCCTAGCATATCTCTACATCCCCATTGATCATATCATTTTGCTAGCATTGTCATGTTCAGCTTGGGGAAAATCGACTTTTGTGTGCATGTTTTCGTGTGTTTGTGTCTTTGAGTCCTTCGTCGTGTTTTATATCTTTTATTTTGTATGTTTCTTTCTCTTTATTTTCCAGTTTCGTTCGTGTGTTTTTCGTGTTTTTCACTTTTTGTGTCCATGCGCACCCCCCATTTTCATTGCCCTCCCGTATTCACTACTATTGCACTGAGGACAATGCAAGTTTCAGCTTGGGGGAGACGCATTTCGTGCGTCATTTGTCTCTTTTTCTTCGTTATTTGAGTCGTTTTTCTCCGTGTTTTTCTTTTTCTTTTTCTTTTCTTCTTTTTATCTCTTTCTCCTAGAGATGAACCCTATGATGAATTGCCACGAAAATCACACGCACACCTTGCACGACTTCGATAATCACACTCACTAACCCTAGGATATCGAGTCCTCTTGCATTTCATGCATCGCGGGTCCACTTAGCTTTTTGTGAGTCGTGCGTCGTGCCTAGCTGATTGGTGTGCTTCTACTTTGTGATTTTACTTTATATACATGTCCAGGAATGACCCTTAGATTATCATGCTTCGATTTGAATATGCGGTATTTATTTCCCCTGTCTGCTTCTGCATGCTATATATATATATCGTGTACTTCAATTCACATGTGTCGGGATTCCACAAACAAGGACTAGGATAACCCATTTAGCCTATGCTCTGATTAGCGAAAAATATCTCCTTTGCCCAAGTGTTTAGAATCCGATTTCATTTTTATTTTACTTGGTGCAAATCCCCTCGTCGTGTACTGTTCTCCCACTTGGGAGAGTACACATGTGTATAGCCAAAAACCCAAAAATCCAAAAAAAGAGAAATGAAAAGAAAAACCCAAAAAGAAAGGAAAAGAAAAATTTTGTATAGCCCAAAATCCAAAAAAAAATACAAATACCCAAAACCCAAAAATTTCAAGTGTGAATATTTTTCCTATCTACCGAGAATAAAGGGAAGGCGAGAATTTGCACCAAGTGTTCTACTCCACATCATCTCAACCCCCATCGTTTTCGAAAACACTTGGCATAGGGACCTTCTAGCGATTATCTAGGCTATAGTGTGGTGATTTCCTTGTCCCTAGCTGTGGAGTCCCCGATGCATGATACGCTTCGATTCTCGCTCTATTCTCATGCATGCTTGAGCTATATATTCACCGCTTAATTCGAATCGAATCGATATTTGGGTCATTTCTTGGATTTGTGTATATCGAGCTTTATTACACAATGTAGATAGTGACACCGTCTGCTAGCACACGGCCACACTCACTCGCGCTTCACCGCATGGGCCCACGACACTTATTTGGACTCGTATTCCTAGGTTTAGTGATGTGATTTGGCGTTTGCTTGCTTGGTGTGTCGTTTTTGATTTTGTTGGCTCTGACGGACGATCTAGGATATAGAGTTTTCTTTTTCTCTCTTCCTCTCTATTTTTTCCCCTCCGAGCTCCTACTCTCACTTGTCTTCCTCGAGGACGAGGAAGAGTTCAGCTTGGGGGATTTTGATGTGCGTTTATATTTCATATATTTACGCGCGTTTTCTTCCATGTTTTTTTCGTATTTACCGCCGTCTTTTATTCGTTTTCTCGTGTTTTCTTGTGTTTTCTTGTTTTCTTTCACTTTTCCGTATTTTCCGTGTTTTGCAGGAGTTTGCTGGCATTTGGGACGCAAAACGATGATATCATGTGTCCCTGGAGCAACGGGAGGAGTCACGTGTGATCCAGGGGGTCAAACGACGAAGATTACATCTTTCAGCCCCTCACCCGGTCGGTTGGTCATCTCCAACCGATCGGGTGCTGCACGCGTGCACCACCCGGTCTCAGCTGGAGCTCAAGTGGATGTCACCCGACCAGTTCACAGGCCGGTTCAACGGGGCCGATTCTCTGTCTTTTCAAGCCAAATTCCAACCGATCGGGTGACTCTCACCCGATCGGTTCATCTGTAGCTGATGCTGAGGAGCCGAGACACGGGCACCCAACCGACCCCTTCACCCGATGGCGCCAAGATCCAACCGGTCACCCCAAGAACTCAACCGACCGGTTCATATGACCGGGTGAAACTCCGCCGTTGTCTGTTTATTATTTGTAACGGATCACCCGATCGGTTGACTTGTCAACCGATCGGGTGATACGAGATCCTATAAATAGGACCCCTAGGGTTCCAGAAACGGGGAGCTGTTAGTTTTTACTGTTTTCTCCTATTTGTGATGGCTGTAATTACTTTTCTATTGTAAGTTTTCGGATCTTTCTTAAACTTTAGTATTATCTTAATTGCTCTACTACCTTCACATTCCTATCGTCTGATTACGATTTTAACGGTTCATTTTCGTTTAGATCGCTTTTTAATGAATATTTGTGAGTAGTTCCCAAATCTGGGATTTTGGCGGAAACCCCTTCGGGGGCTCTTCCTGATGCATCCATAGGGTTAGGAAATCGATAGGGATTAGGAATCTAACGGTTACGCGGGGTGTTTATTGTCATCGGTGGGAAAAAGACCGCCTTTGACCGTTGGGCCAAGGGGGAATAAACTTGGCAGTTGACTCCCTAGCCATAGCTCATGCCCTTAGCGTAGACGCCGAATCCTAGCGCGCGGGAGCGGCAGGATGAGACGTTGGGAGTTATCGTTGCGAGCTTAGTGCTCCCGGAATCGATCAGTGTTAATGGACACGGGAGTGCCCACTGATCGAACCCGGGAAGTCCGGTGTATCATCCTGGGCACCGACCGGAATATCGGGCCCATGGGATGCCGGGTACCACTTTCAGAGGCAACGTTTCACCATTAGACCCTAATTCCGATCGCCATCCTACCCGTAGGCCGTTTCGGCGAGAGTCACTCGTTGGAGTGGAAACCAAAGTCCCGGGTTTATTTTCTTATTGTTCATACCTTGCATTCCTTTCCCGTGACAACCCATCAACCGATCCGGGCTAGCTCGCCCACGGGGTGATTTCGGTCCTCCTTGACACAAGCACATCCTAGCCTCCCTGTGTTCGACCCCCAAGCCACACTACAACACCGTGCGCTTGCGGTTACAAATATCTAAACCCTCACGTGGGTCCCCCGGCCATTTGCGGCTAGCAGACTGGGGGCACGTCAGGAGGATGTCCACGTTCAGCTTGGGGGAGGTATTATGCGCTTTGATATTGTCACCCCCGACGTGACCATAACACCCAATACTGCAGAGTCAGCTTGTGCCATCGTCGCTCCCCCTTGCCACCCACATGAGCCAGAGCTTGCTTTTGAGGAGGCCTTACATGCGGAGCCAGAGCTTGTCACCGAGGAGGTCGTGCATTGGGACGAGGACACAGCCATTCATGAGGATCCCAAGCATTACCCTCCTCCTTTCGAGCTACCGCAGCCACCTCTACTTTCTACAGAGGCTGAGCATCCCTCAGAGGACCACCCTTCCACTGACACAGAGGACGATCCCATGGAGCTTATGGCCCCCATTCAAGGAGATCTCTTTACTCCCTTGCCCTTTATATTTGATCCACCTCCCGTGTATGATGTTTACTACGATTTAGATTTTGACGACTCATTGTACCTTTTGCAGGATACACATACATATGATCAAGAGGTACGATGGGACGTATACGAGGAGGAGAGCAAGGAGTTAGCACCCATGGATGCTATTGACTATGATCAGGATGTGCGATGGGATAAGTTTGATGATGAGGAGGAGTTGCCTAATGAGACCCACGCATATATACCAAAGCTACATGAACAACATGAGGCGAACAACAAAGAGTTGATCGACGTGGTACACGAGAGTAGAGATTTATTTCCAGGGAAGTGTTGTCAACCGTTTTTAATTTTAAATACTTATGTTGATGACCCTCTTTGGAATACATTTATTTTGGGGAAGAATTATCCACATCAGATTGATGCGGCTTATCTCTTGCAGGGTACAGGTGGAGTCCTTGGAGAGGTGCTGGGAGCCGCATTGCTGGAGTCTGATGGAGGCCGTGGACACACGCATCTGGCAGAGCCACGGAAGGAGCAGTTGGAGCAATTGCCTGCACCAACAAAGATACTGGATCCGCCTTTTGCTATAGGTGATATCAATCCAGTAGTGTAGAAATTTTTATGCTTTAAATAAACACGAATCCTCTCGACAGCGAGAGGACCGTATAGATTTGCTTGAATAAATATCACCTCATATGATGGCAACAAAAATTTTAATACCCCAAACCCATTATATATATTAATTGCCATCTTCATATTTTGATGTGTCACATCCTTTTTGCTCACCACCCATCGAGCATTTCTTTCAAGTGAAACCTTACTTTCTTATTCGTTTGACTTGATCCCGCTTAGCAAAGACATGACATTTTTGATCGAGTCATTTGAATAGGATTGTTTAGCATAAGCTTGGGGGAAAGCGCTCTCATGCATCATTGCATGTGCATGTAGTTGCATTAGGATTTCATGTCATTCATTTCATCATTTTTCATTCACCTCCCTCATATTTATCGTTGTTCCTTAAATTTTTCCTTTTATGATCACATTGAGGACAATGTGAAGTTTAAGCTTGGGGGAGTGCATTTCCATGCCATCTAGTTGCACTTTTACTTTATTTTTACGGGTTTTTAGAATTTTTCAAAATTTTGCATCATCTTTTTGAATTTTCCATCTTATTTTCCTTTTATGTGTGTTCATGTATCATGTTGTGTGCTTGTTTTTCTTTTTTTCCTCTCTTTTATTTTTTTATTTTTTTTATTTCTTTATTTTCCTTTCTCTTCTTCCGCTAGATGAGTTTCGTATGATGATATCTTTTATTGCTTTAGCAACCATCACGATGCTTATTATCCCTTGTCATGCTACCTAAGAGTATTTCATAGTCCTACTATCCATGTGCTTGCTTATATACTCTTTTGATGATTCCTCTATACGAATGCATGATATTAGTTGAAGCTGAACGTATGGATTAGTGTTTAGTATGCTTTTGTTGGAAGTGCACCAAGATTCACGCATCAATTGTATAACGGAAGCATCCGTCTTATTATCTATTCACCTTCTGTTGCATGCCTGATATGATTGTAAACTTTACTGCTTGACTTCACTTTTTATTGAAATGATTGAGAATATCCATGCTTACATATGAGTTTTAGTTGAAGTATTATTTTATTGAACCATTTGTGCACATCTTAGAGTGAACCGAGTTTTACATCATTTCCTTCTCCACATATATCTTTTTATTCTCTACATGTCACTTGAGTTCACCTCCTAAAGCTACTTATATCGCATCTATTTCCCAAAAAAATCCTACAAAAGAAAACATTAGCTCCAAAAAGTCCAAAAAGCCAAAAAGGAGCCAAAAACCAAAAATACAAATCATATAGCTCCTACAAAAATCCAAAAAGAAAAATGAGAAACAAAAAGTTCAAAAAGAAAAAAAAAGGAAAAAAGAAAAAAATGTTTCTCTATCTCATTATTGGAGCCCCAAAATACTTGGGAAAACCAAGGCAAAAATCCCATTTTCTACTATCATATTCCTTTAGATGCGATGCCTCAAGCTAAGCTTGGGGGGGTGAACTCGTTTGACCATATGAGTGAGTACGACATTAGAGTGGAGAGGTGCATGAATGGGGAAGTTTGATAATGCTGAAACTTAGCAAAATACTTTAGTTATGGAGATTTCTTATGAATCGATGTAAATATGTGAATGCCATGTCTCTTATTCCATTCTCTATTGCATGCTTGGTGTGATTCTTATATGCTTCAGTTATAACTCTTGATTGAAAAGTGCATCACCAACATTTGTATATTAAATCCTATGAAATGCGTGACGTGGATATGAATTGATTGTATGAATTTAGAGAATCCCTTTTGTTGTTCTTAAAAGCTTGCAAGTACAATGTTTATGTAAGATATGAAATCTTTATAGCATGAGATTTGTATTTTCCAAGTTATCGTGATGTGTAGCTTATGGCTTGAGATCTGAGACAAGAATCTAGCGACCCCTTCCACCTCGTGTTCTTTCTTTTTCATTTCATTTTCTTTATTTTCATCTCCCGAGTTCGTCTCTCTACTTATCTTCCTCGAGGACGAGTAGGAGGTAAGCTTGGGGGATTTTGATCACTCCGTATTTTACACCTTTTTCTGCATGTTTGCATGCCATTTAGATCGTTCAAATCATGTTTTTTCACGTTTATTCGACAATATTGCGATGCTTTTCACGATTTGTTGTTTTTGTCGTATTTCATGAGATTTGGAGCGATTTGGAGTGATTCTGAGATGCACCCACTCCGGAGTGTCACCGACGACTCTCTTGAGGGGTATTTTGCTATTGGAGAGGAGTGGAAGGAGAAAGAACATCGTAGGAGCGACGAGGGAGCGAAAATATGAAGTTTGGGCATTTTGAGCATTTCACTCGACCGAGTGAAGGAGTCACTCGGCCGACCATCGGAAGCCCGCTCGGCCGGCCAGATCGGACACGCAACAGAGCTATATCAGCGTGCACTCGACCGAGCATCGCCATGTCACTCGGCCGAATCACGGAGACCCACTTGCCCGAGTGGCATCAAGACGACGGCAACAAAAATTCCAGACTTACTGTTTTTGTACAGTCGATTCCCAAAGACCGACTCGACCGAGTGACGAAAGACTGTCCGCCTGAGTGAAGAACGCCCACCGGCCGAGTGAAGAAAAGTCACTCGACCGAGTGACTCCCAAGGAGACGACCCCCAAGACCTCCAACTCTCTGGAATCTGTCAGGGTCTATCACTCGGCCGAGTGACATTTGTCACTCGGCCGAGTGAGCAGCGCTGCCTGTAGCGTAAACTGCGATTTTGAGGCTGCGCAGGGGCATTTTTGCTAGGGTTTTTGGGGGCTATTTAAGGGGGTTTGTAGCCGTCATTGAGGGGGTTTCCCATTATGTTTTCTTAGAGTTATTTTTAGAGGTTAGGCCATGCCCTAGGCCCCCTTTTGGATCTAAAAGCTTGTATTTTGGATTGAAGATCTTCATCAAGCTAAGTATTTTGTTCTTATTGCTTGAATCTTTGTTTTGATATCTTTATATATGCAAGCTATGTTTTTTATCGATTTCTCTATCGTTATTGCTATGCTAGAGTAGATTTGTTGTTCTAGGGCATGAGGATGAACCCTATGGATCTAATTTCAGTTTTGTGATGAATGAATTTCTAAATTGCTAGAATTGCTAGGAGGTTGGGTTGTGATCGATTTATTACGGATAGCTAGGGATTTCCATCGATTGGGGTTTGCAAGAGATTGGATTCTAATCGATGGGAAGGCCTAGATATTCGATTTAGGTTTATAATCGAGATTCTCTAGACTTGGTTTGCAAGAGATTGGACCAAAGCTAGGATTTTTATTATAAATCTATACCCATATTCGTTTGCAAGAGATTGGATGAATACGAACTATCACAACCTAGATCGTAACTCGAGTTTGCACGAGAGTGGGCTCGAGGGGCGATTGAACGATGATTTCGATCCTAATGCTAGTGGCTTAGGCTAGGGTTTGCAAGAGATTCAGTTCAACCAAGATGATTTCGATCCTAATGCTAGTGGCTTAGGCTAGGGTTTGCTGATGACAACTCGAGTTAGGATTGAACGATGATTTCGATCCTAATGCTAGTGGCTTAGGCTAGGGTTTGCAAGGGTTTGCTAGGATAGATTGGAACCAACACCACCTCGTGTTCGATACCCGCTCGCTACTTGACCGTGCGCTTGCGGTAAAACTACAATCGTTCTCCGGGTGTATATCCAGGGCCGATCAGGAGGTGTATCCGTCTTCTCTTCAATAGCGATAGGCCCTTCAGTGGCCTCAACTCTGGCATTGTCATCAGCAACTTCCTCAATGGTGGTCCTCTATTTGTTAAGTACCGGGACCATAACTGGGTCGGTCTTCCGTCCTCCTCGCGTGGTCACTGAAACCACGGCGTTTGCTTGAGCTCTGGGGTTGGTCTCCGGCTGGGAGGGTAGTCTCCCTTGATTCTTCAACAATTGGGACATCTGTCCTCTCAGCTCGTCGAGTGAAGAGTTGATACTCTTAAACTGGTTCGACGTATCTTGGTTGAACTGAATCTGGCCACTCATAAAAGTCTCCAACGTAGAGTCAAGATTTGACTTTGGAGGAGTCGGTGCAAAATTTTACTGAGGGGGACGGTTGTACTGATATCCCGGCGGCCTATAGGGCCCAGCTGGCCTAAATCCGCCTTGCTGCTAGCTCTGCTGCTGTTGCTGCTGGGGAGGAGGTGGCCTCTGAAACTGCGGAGGTTGCATCCCTCCGCTTGGATTTCCATATGAGAAACCGGGGTGATTCCTGGCAGCCGGATGCTGCCATTGGTTCTGTCCTCCTCCCTGGACATACTGAACAGATTCGGATGTCTCAGCACCCTCATAATGACCCTCAGCGGGGATATACCCTGGATCTACGTACTCCTCAGTAGGATGGTAGGAGGTGCTGGGTGCTGCTGGAAGGGAGTCCAGGCGCTGCTTAATACGGGCCACCTGCTTGCACAGGTTCTCTATGTGGGAGTCCAGATGAGTAGCAGCCTTGACCTCAGGGGTCCGGGTGATCACGGTCCTCTCATCACTCCACTGTTGGGTGTTGGCAGCCATGTACTCTAGAAGATCAATAGCTTCCTCGGGAGACTTATCCAATAAGGCGCCCTGCGCCGCAACATCAATAATCATTTTAGTGCTAGGTTGGAGCCTGTTGTAGAAACCCTGCACTAAATCCCAAGGCTGGATTCCGTGGTGGGGGCACTGATGTTGGAGGTCTTTAAACCTCTCATATGCCTCGTAAAGCGACTCCTGGGGGAGCTGCTTGAAATTGGTTATGGCCCCACGGATCAGGACCGTCTTCGATGGTGGATAAAACTTATCCACAAATGCGAGCGCGAGCTTCTCCTAGGTAGTGAAGTGGTTGGGAGGGTGAGCTCGGAGCCAGTAGGAGGCCTTGTCCCTCAAGGTGAACGGGAACATCCACAACTTCACTGCATCATCACTGACATCCTTCGCATTGAATGTATCGCACTTGGCCAAGAAGGAGTCGATGTGATGGTTGGGGTTCTCATGAGGATGCCCACGGAAGGGATCCTACTGCATAAGATTGAGTAACCCCGTCTTAAGCTCGAAGGTTGCCGCTGTCAGCTACGGTCTAAGAACCGAGGAATTATTCCCAAAGGTCGGTTTCATGTGGTCCCTGATGGACCTTGTGCATGGAGGAGGAGGAGGATTCTCTCCCATCTGAGCTGATGGGGATGAGCTTTTGCTGGAGGCTCTTAAAGCACGGGCTATCTTTTCGATCTAAGGATCGAACAATAATTCTCTGGAAGCCCCTTGTGACGGGTGTTCATGCTGACCGGCGCCCCGCTTGCGTCGCGGTGGCGCGGTGTCGTTTACCGCAAGTTTCACGGTTAGTGTAGGGTGCGGGAATATCGAACTCAGGGAGGCGAGGTTGTGCTTGGGTCAGGTAGGACCTAAATCACCCCGAGGGGCGAGCTAGCCCGAATCGGTGGTTGGTTGTCACGAAAGGGAATAAAAGCGTAAGAACGAAAAGAAAGTAAACCCGGGACTTTGGTTTCCAACCCGACGAGAGACTCTCGCCGATACGGCCTACGGGTATGGATAGCGATCGGGATTAGGGTCTAATGGTGAGACGTTGCCTCTGAAAGTGCTACCGGCGTCCCATGGGCCCGATATTCCGGTCGGTGCCCAGGATGATACACCGGACTTCCCGGATTCGATCAGTGGGCACTCCCGTGTCCATTAACACTGATCGATCCCGGGAGCACTAAGTCCGCAACGATATCTCCCAACGCCTCATCCTGCCGCTCCCGCGTGCTAGGATTCGGCGTCTACGCTAAAGGCGTGAGCTATGGCTAGGGAGTCAACCGCCAAGTTTATTCCCCCTTGGCCCGACGGTCAAAGGCGGTCTTTTTCCCGCCGATGACAATGAAACGCCCCGCGTAACCGTTAGATTCCTACTCCCTATCGATTTCCTAACCCTATGGACACATCAGGAAGAGCCCCCGAAGGGGTTTCCACCAAAATCCCAGATTTGGGAACTACTCACAAAAATTCATGAAAAAGCAATCTAAATGAAATTTAACCGTTGAAATCATAATCGGACAATTGCAATGCGGAAGTAAAGGAGTAATAAAGACAATACTAAAATTTTAGAAAGATCTGAAAACTTACAAAAGAGTAACAATTACAGCCGTCACAAGGAAATAAAACAGTAGAAAAACAGCAACTCTCGTTTCTGGAACCCTAGGGGTTCTATATATAGGCCGTCGCATCAACCGATCGGTTGACAAGTCAACCGATCGGTTGATCCGTTACAAATAAATATCAGAAAACGGCGAGTTTTCACCCGATCACATGAACCGATCGGGTGAGTTCTTGAGCGACCGGTTGGATCTTGGAGCGGTCGGGTGAATCGGCCGGTTCGACGTCCGTGTCTTCAGCTCATCTTTCTCAGCTACAGATGAACCGATCGGGTGAGAGTCACCTGATCGGTTGGCGCTTTGCTTCGAGAAAACAGAGAATAGCCCCCGCTGAACCGGTCTGTGAACCGGTCGGGTGACTTCGTTGTGAGCTGCGGCAGAGACCGATTGGTGCACGCGTGCATCACCCGATCGGTTGGAGAAGACCAACCGACCGGGTGACGGGCTGAAAGATGAATACTTCGCCGTTTGACCCCCTGGATCACGCGTGACTTCTCCCGTTGCTCCGGGGACTTGGGATATCATCGTAAAAGGTCCCCTACGTGGTCGAACTCCTGCAATCATGGACAAACAAAGAAAAGTGAAAGAAAACGGGAAAATATACGAAAACGAATAAGAGACGGCGGAAAACACGGAGAAACACGAAAGAAAACGTGCGTGAATATATAAAATATAAGCGCACGTCACATGCACCAACAAAGCTCAGAAAAACACCGCCAGTATCACCGAAATAATTTAAAGGGAATAAAAATGATGGTAGGTAAGAGATGATAAGAATGCTAGCAAACTTCTCAATATAAAAATAAACTGAGATAAGATCACTATTGCTTTCCCCGGCAACGGCGCCAAAAACTTGATCGCACCCGCAATCTACACCTAGGACCCACATGGCGGTGTCATGATCACCAGGTGTGATATGGCTCATTGGCTACGACTTCGGGTTCAATCCACAAGCGAACGGTGTCGAGTTATAGTATATAAGATAGTCGAATTCCACAGGGACGGTGATAGTGTTCGTGGTAATCTCAGTCTATTTCTAAATCTAGAAGTGTCGTAGCAGTCGGAGGGAAAGGTTTGGGTTGACGATAGTTGTTGTGTAATACAATAAAAGAAACTAGGGCTTTAGGGATCGCCGCTAGGATCGTTGGGGTTGATGTTGAATAGGTTCCTCACATCGCATTAGGGCTAGGGAATTAATCCCCCAATTCGTACCACTCTCGTGGGTTAGAATTGCGGGGTATTTCGGTGGCTCTCGTCGATGCAATGGCTGTAGCCATCGACGTAGAGATATAGTTCGTCGATGGATCCCCTCAAGGCGTGAGCCGGGCATGGTCACGTGCCTTGATTGGATCCACCGATTTCCCTATTCGAATCCCTAGATACCCCTTAAGAACATCAATTCCATAGACCGTGGGCATGATCTTAGTACGGGTTATCTACGGATTCGGTAGGATCTACCGTGATACAACTCTAGATCCCCATTTCGACGTAGGGAGCCAGATCTACATTTTCCCCTAAAATCCTAGGGTTCACCCATCGGCCCTAGAGAGGATCTACTCACTCATGGTGATCGGGTCGCACAAAAATATTGAATTCGCGAAGGAAAACATTTTTTGCAACAAAAGAAATTAAGGCTAAAAATTACTTACAGTGAGAATGAACGAAGAACAAATCCAGAGAAAGCAGAAAGCAATAATCTTCAATTAACGATCCAGAGTTTGCTACAAAAATTAATCCAAAAAATATTCCTACAAAAATTCGCCCAATATCTCTCCAAAAAAATCCCTAAACAAAACTCAGAATAGTCCCCCCAGCGCTGAGCCTGCAGTCGCGAGCTTCAGCTACGCAAAATCGTGCACATCGCGCGTTCAACAAAACTTCCAAAAATGCCCTAGGAAGTGTCGGCCGAGTATGTGACTCAGCCTGAGTCTGAGCTGCTCGGGCAGAGGTTCGGCCTAGGTCGTATGCTGCTCGGGCTCTGAATGGATGACTCGGTCGGCTGCCCGGGGTGTACTCGGGGGCTACTCGGGGCGTGCTGTCTGGCCGAGCAGATGAGCTGCTCGGCCCGAGTCAGCCGTATCTACAGCTCTTCCAGCATGTCTTGGTTCGGCCCGAGCTGCAGCTGCTCGGGGCCGAGCATTTTCTGGGAAAATGCTGTCTGCAGCTACCTCTCTCTCTGTCTGCTCTCTTTCTCCTTCATCTCCTCTTTCTCTCCTCCAACAGCTCCGAGAATGCGGCGAACTCCTCCAGAGCCCCGCCAACAAGCTCATGAGCACGTCGGATGTGTCCAAACCCAGGCGGGGGTCCAAATCGCTTCAAAATCCCTGAAAACTCAAAATATATGAAATATCGCCAGAAATACCAAAATCGCAGTAAAATGTAGGATTTGGAAGCGGAGATGATATGCAATGCGATGGAAATATGATATGAAAATGATGCAAAATATGAGCACATCATCCAGCTCTGATACCTACGTACTATTCAGTTCTCCACCGCCCCTTCCTAGGATATTTACCCACGTTAGAGTGGAACATGTTATCCCGGAACATTTCAATTACAATTTGGTTTCATTGAAATTGTCAACCACATAACGACAATTACGTTCATCCAGCTGAAATTGAGCAAACAATCAGAACCATGGCAATTAACATCCCATTCCTTTAGGAATTTGCTGTAACTCATAAAAAGGAAGTTGTAGATATTGAAGTCCTCTACTAAGATTCCAAATTTCACCATTTTGGGCTAGTGAGTTAATTAATATGGGCTAAACCCCTCAGTATGCAGAATCTATCTGTTTTTAAAACAGAATTATTGAGCTCTAAAGAGCTGCTGTATTAATCAACCTAAAGTCAGATTCTCATTGAATTCAAAGCATAAAAGTTGTAGCCATTGAAGTTATCTTCTAAAATTTACCAAGATCATAGCTATTGGATCACTACAGTGGGAGATATCCTATTTTTGGTGACAGTGTGTAACTTCTAGCAGAATCTGATATCTCAGTGTAATTCAGTGATTCAATCGAGACATACAGAATTAGGCCATAGTTTTTAAATGAAAATTATAAATAACTTCATAAGATTTACATATTATATTTTCACTATTTTTATCATCTAAGAAAGAGAGATAAGCATAAAAATAGTCACAACAAAATTCTGACTTCAAAATCAATACCAACTTAGCAAGAATTCCATTAAATTAGCATGTAAAATGTTGCATATGAACAAATTACAGGGATTAGTAATGAATTATAATCCTAATTCATCTCTAGTTGGAATCCTACCTCAATGGTGCTTTCCTTCTCTATTAGCTTCTCCTCTTCCTTCTTCTTCCTCTTTTTCTTCTTCTTTCTTCCCTTCTTTTGTTTTGTTTTTTGTTTTTTTTATAGTCTAAGTGGTTCGGCCAACTGAAGGAGATATGATGGAATTCAGAAGAAGAATTCAGAAGAAAGGAGAAAGAAAAAAAGGAGAAAAAGAATGGAGAAGAGTTTAGAAAAGCATAGAACTTTTTAGAACTTTGATTTTTCTATTTCGTTTTCTTTTTCATCTCTCTTTCCTTTTTCTTTTTGTTTGTTTTTTGTTTGGCCCATAAAGGAAAGGCCGATGATAAATGGGAGCCCATGAGGGAAAATTCAAGGAAAATACAAAGAAAAATAAAAGGAAATAAAAAGGAAAATGGAAAGAAAAATAAAATAAAATAAAATGGAAAATGGAAAGAAAAATGAAAATGAAAGGAAAAGGAAAATAAAAATGAAAATGAAATGAAAAATGAAAATGAAAGGAAAATGAACCCATGAAGGTCCATGGTGAACTTGAAACTTAAAATAAAAGTAGGAAGGAAAAAAGATTTGAGGAAGAAAACGGGTGTAAGGACACTTGCTATGAGGAAAACACTAGAAGGGGGTTGAATAGTGTTTATAAAATTTAAACGATAGTTATACCAATTTAAATTCCTAACCAACAATAAATGCGAAATTATAAATAAACCCAGATTGAAACAATGCTAGTATGTTTCAAGGGTTCGGATTACCCAAGTCAACTTCCGACTTGTTTTCGGTAATCCTACGTCCCTTCCACCGGATACACCAGATACTCAAGTTAGAACCCTAACTTGAGGTTTCCTTTAAAACCACTTGTAGCAACCCCTACAAGTAAGATCGAAACACAATCGATGTCCTTGACTCCCACAACTTGGGAGCAAGCAAACCATCTCACAAACCAAGAGTTAAACTAATATCTAAAGATATGGAATAATAAAATAGCAACACTTACAATCACCTAGAACTTGAAGGAGCAAGTGTGTTGTGTGTTGAAGTCTCTTCCAAGAAGAGAGAAATGCCCTTTCTCTTGTCACCACCAATTACCTAGAGGATATCACTTTGATTCTAGGTTGGAGAGCAAGAGAGAATGAGATTGGAATTCTAGGGCTTTTGAATTTGAGAGCTTTGAAAAACTTGAATATGAAAGCTAGGGGTTTTCAAGAGTTGATCAAGAAGATTAGTAACCCCTCAATGGAACAGTAGAAGCTCTCTTTATAGGTTTTCAAAAACCCTCAAACAGAATCCCCCAAAACCCCTTTGAAATCCGTGGAGAAAAAGCCAACGGATAGAATTTACACACTCGACAGTCGACTGGTGAAGAAATCACAGTCGACTGATGCACTGTGTCAGAGGGTAGGTGAAAATTCAAACAGTAACTTACCACATAGGACAGCTGACTAATAAAGGAAAGACATGCGCCTGTAAACCTAACAGGTGACTGAAAATCCTTCTACAGACGACTGGCCGTAACATGGGTAAGTTGAGAAAAACTCAGAAAGTTCTGGGAAGACACGACAAGCGACTGATGTGAAACACACAGTCGCCTGTTCTATGGACAAGCGACTGTGAAACTATCATCAGTCGTCTGTCACTAATAACTGAAATTTTCCAGAGAGCAGAGTCTGTAGAGAAAGCATAGACATGCGACTGTTGAAGCATTGACAATCGACTATGCCTTGGACATGCAACTGTCAATCCAACATCAGTCTCCTGGCCGTATAAGGAAGAAAATGACATTTGGGTAGGAGAGAGACAGGCGACTGATTAACAAATCACAGACGCCTGTAGCTGGACAGGCACATGTCTTTTTTACAACAATCACCTGAATAAAGTTAAAGCTAAAAGCCCAAAAACTAATTGATAAAGTATGTGCATAACAGGTGACTGTAGAACAAATCACAGTCGACTGTTTTGAGACAGGCGCCTGTAAAACGTTCAGCAGTCGCCTGTTAAAATCCCAAAATGCACATGCTTGAGAAATGTGAATTGGAGTCTAAGGAAATGTGATCTAATGATTTCCTAGGACAGAAATGAAGATGTGTGTGTGCTCGAACATAGTTCTACCTCTAAGCTACATACTAGAAGAGAATAAAATGATTACATTTTGTAGAAGTCTCTCTTCGATCCAAAGTATGAGCTTGAAATTTTCTAGGAACTTCAATCACCATCTTTGATCATCCAATCCACTTTTCATTCTTTGATTAATCATTGAGTGACATCCATTGCTAATAGATCTTCAAGATATGTGTAGGCAATGGATTAACTGTAAATAGGGAATTAGTCACAAGTATTTATATTTGCTCATCATCAACACCAAGTAGGGAGAAGTCCAATACTCAACATTCTCCCCCTTTTTGATGATGACAACCAAACATAAACAAAAAGATAAATAATTGTGCTTAATGAATACTTACCCCTACATAGATGCCAATCAAGTTAGTTAATATTTATAAGGGCAGCTATAGATCAATTGAAGAGAGCATGTAAAATATGCATGAATGAAATGATTTTAATTCTTGAAATCTAGGATTTTATAATCCAAGTTCATTATATCTTACTCCTCCTGAATCTAAGGCAACTTCAATCATAGATTCAAGTTTAGAATTTACTTAGCACATAATTATGATATGTTTATTTCTCTCCCCCTATGGCATTATCCAAAAAAAGGGAGTAGAAAAACAAAAACAATAGTGCTAAATAAGTACTAAAACAATCATGAGAGTCTAAAGATGGGATATATATGTTAAAGTGATGCCAAAATATAATTAAAAAAATCACGAAGGTGCATCTCATATATATATACCCAAAACTCATCAACACACGAAATTTTAGTTGACTAAAGGAACGAGAATCCAATATCAACATGTCAAAAATAAGAAAAACGACTCATATCATATCATGTATATAATAGAGCATACAAAGAGAAACAAATTCACAATGTACACACAATCATAAAAAAAATGAGACACAATGTGAAGCATCATATGATAAAGTAAAAGTATCATCTCATATATATATATACACACACATACATATATGGAACACGAGCGGCCTCAACAATATGGTGAGGCGCAGGAATCTTAGAGACAGATTGAAGGAATTGAAGCCGTCTCTGGTGGCATTATTGGAAACAAAACTAAATATGGAAACAATAAAACAGAAATCGTGCTTGCCCAAGCATTGGTTGATAATTAATAACTTCGACTCTTATAGAGGTGGTAGGATCCTATTGGGATTAGACCCTCACATTTGGCAAGATACTGTTCTTTCCAGCTCCTCGCAGCATGTATCAATTCGGTGTAGCAATGTGGGGGGGGGGGGGGTTGTGTATGGTGTTCCCAGCCATCTACGCACTTAATACTAGTACGGATAGGAGGGGCTTATGGCAACAACTGAGGATGGACTTCGCTAATTTGCACAATGAGGCTTGGCTTATAGCTGGAGACTTTAATTGCATTCTCTATACCAAAGATAAAATTGGCGGGAGTAGATTGGAGGAAAACATGGTTGAGGAATTCAATAATTGCGTTAATGAGTGCTCCCTACAAGAATTGAAAACTACGGGCATCCAAATAAGCTGGTGCAATAAAAGACTGGGCAACAGCCGCATTGCGACGCAACTTGATAGGGTGTTCTACAACGGCGACTGGATGGCCAAGCTAACAGATTCGTATATGGAATATCTCGACCCAAATTCAAGCGACCACTCGCCCATGGTGGTCAAATTACACACCCAGGTATCTTCCAATCCCAAGCCTTTTAAATTTTTAAACCGCTGGGTGGAGATACCAGGGTACACTGAATTATTGGAAGCAAGCTGGGGCCAATTCATCCAAGGCTCACCAATGTTCCGATTGATTCATAAATTGAAGAGACTAAAGCCTCTCATGCGAGACTAGGCTCGGAACCAAGCTTCCTTTAATTCAGTCTCCAAATGCCGCAAAGATATTGAAGATGTGAGGGCCCAGCTGTTATTAAATTGGGATGTAAACCTGCAGATCAACGAACAGAAACTTGCTAATGAGTTATCTAGGCTTATGGGAATAGAAGAGGCGATGTTTCGACAAAAAAGTTGTCAACAGTGGCTCAGTTTGGGTGATAGGAATACAAAGTTTTTCTACAATGCAATGAAGTCAAGACAGGGTAACAACAACTTGAGCCATCTAGTGGACGTCAATGGGGGTACAGAATAGTTCGTTAGAGGAACTTAAAACTGAAGCATCGAAATTCTTTGAGGAATTGTATAACCAATCAAACTACTAGAGAACTTTCCCAAAGCTGGTGCCTAAGCGTAAGATCACGGAAGAGGCTTCAAACTGGTTTGACAGGCGAGTGTTTAATGATGAAATCAAAAATGCTATTTTCCAAATTAGGCCAGACAAATCACCTGGATCGGATGAGTACAACGGGTTCTTCTACCAGCATAATTGGAATCTGATAAAAGATGATGTAACATCTGCAACCCAATCTTTCTTCAAGGCAGGTGTGTTATTTACCCAGATTAATCACACTATTCTGCCCCTCGTTCCCAAGAGCTCCAACGCCACTAGCCTGGGGGACTACAAACCCATAGCTTGCTGCAATGTGATTTACAAAATCATAAGTAAGGTGCTTTGCAACAGACTGAAGGAAGTAATTCACGAGCTGATATCCCCTAATCAAGCAGCATTTCTCAAGGGTAGACTGCTATCCGATTGTTCTCTTCTTGCACATGAGCAAATTAGGGACTTCAGCAACCCCATGGGAGCCAGAGCCTACATAAAATTGGACCTGAGGAAAGCGTTCGACAGTGTCAACAGAGAGTTTGTATACTATATGCTACACCAGTTGGGTTTTAAGGGCAATTTTATTAATTGGATAAAAGAATGCATTTCAACACCGACCTTCTCTGTGATGGTCAATGGCACGCCTGCAGGCTACTTTGAAGGCAACAGAGGGCTCTGACAGGGGGATCCCTTCTCCCCCTACCTGTTTGTCATTGTCATGGAGGCGTTCTCGTTGCTAGTGGGGAAGGCTTTAGCTACGCGTACCATACACCCTATGCGGCGGACATGTTCTATTTCCCACCTTCTGTTCGTAAATGATTTACAAGTTTTTTGCCATGCTAACCCTTACTCCTTATACGAAATTAATAGTCTACTTGAAGAATTCTCCAACATATCGGGCCTTCATATAAATTGGAACAAAAGTGCAGGGATCTTCACCAAAGGGACCAAACAACCTTCTGAATTGGCTAACAATCTGGGAATAAAGTTATCAACTGCTATCACGACATATTTGGGGCTACCTTTATCCTCCAAGTACCCCAAATCCCTCTCTTACAACAGGCTAGTAGATAAATGCAAAAAAAAGACTAGCAGGCTGGTCTTCTAGCTCTCTCTCTATCTCGGGCCGAATTGAATTGGTGCGATCTGTCATATACAGTAGGGTTTCCTTCTGGATGCAAGCTTTTCGTATCCCTTCTACTGTGCTCCGTATCTATATCTTCGATATGCAAGAGGTTCGTTTGGGGCAATACCCACATATGGTCGTGGTGGGGAGTCTGTACACCCAAAGAGGAAGGGGGGGTTGGACTCAGGTTACTCTCTGACCTAAACCTGGCTGCGGGAATAAGACTGACGTGGAGATTGCTAGCTGCAGATGGTATTTGGACTGAACACATAAGGGGCCATATGGGGATATAGACAACTTCTATGTGGCAAAAGGAGAGCCCACTCACTTTGGAACGTGGACGTTCTTACTTCACTGTCGGAATATTTCGCAAAAAACTGATCAAAAAGGAGGTTCGGGACGGTAAATCCACGCTCTTCTGGCACGACCATTGGTTAGCGGGGGGGCCCTAAAAAATACACCGGCAGGAGCAGATATCAAGATGGTTGCAGATTACTGAACAGGCTCTACTTGGATTCATGACCCTTCTATTGAGAAAATCTGGCCTATACTTCAAAATGTGGTTCTGAAAGCTGGCGCAGATCAGTGGAAATGGGTGCCGAGTCCTATGTTCAAATTTAAATAAGCTTAGGAGGGGGCCAAGATGAGAGGTGCTAAATTTCCTTATCACAAACTAGTTTGGTACATAGGCTTCATTCCCAAATTTTCTATAACATTATTAAGAGCTCTCAATGGGAAAATATTGACCAAAGATGTGCTCAGAGGATGGGGGATACAAACGAACGGAAATTGCGTCCTGTGTGAGGGGGACAGAGAGGAGACAGTGAAGCATTTATTTTTCAACTGATTATTCTAAGTACTTGTTGCTCAGAAGCCTACTGAAACTCGGGACTGGAGTGAATATCCTGGCTTCTCTGAAGGGTGTCTGTGATCTCTACTTGAGCAAATTCGAACACAAGGGGACTTTGAGCATGCTAGCTAAAACAACCCTCTCGGCCATTGTGTGGAACATCTGGCGAGAGAGAAACAAAAGAATTTTTGACAAAGTAAAAAGATGCAAAATCGGCCTCTTTGAAGACATCGCTGCTGATATCAGGATAGCTATGAAAGATCAAGACCTTGATGATACGGACGCAAAGGAAGCATTGGAAAAGTGGGAATTTCGGGATAATGACTAATTTTTTTGTATCAGTTGCTCATGCCCACTTCTTTTGCTCATTTTTATGCTTACGTTGGGGGTCAAGAAATAATAGTAGAGGTTGACGGTGCTCGTACCCTATCCCCTCTCTATTATATCTAGATGCCATTAACGGAAAGCTATTGTTTTGTACTGTTGATATTTACATAATAAAGATTCATACTTACCTTTCAAAAAAAAATATAATCAAAAGATATAAGGAGTATAAACGACAACATCAACTCTATGTACATCAAAAACTATGATCATCATACATTCATCATTAACCATCAGAGAGTAACTATACCATGAAGCCAAAAGTATACCAGGAGCACAAAAAGAGACTAACTCTTAATAGTATAACAACATCCAGAGGTACAAATAAGCAAACCAAAAAATACATCTCCATACTCAAACCCTAACAAAAAGAAGTCCGAGGGTGAGTATAGGCAGAGCTGCATCCGTCAATCTAAATGACAGTGGTGTCCGAAGAGCGGGCAGAGCGACGGAACACCAGTCTGAAGGAGCGACGAGAAGTGACACACACGAGCCTTCTGCTTTGATGACGAAGCACCAACAGCAGCAGGGATATCCATATGATCAGGCACCGACAACTGACCAACGAGAGCAGTAACATGCACTGAGAGCAGAACATCAGTAGATGAAGGCTGGGTGACCTCAGCAGGAGGTGCCTGAGTATCAACAGGAGGATGATGAACAACAGTATGGGGAAGATCATCGGAAGGATGGAATCGAGCTTGGAGAGCTGCCGGAATCGAAAAGCCGTGATACTGTAACGACTTATAGTTCAGCTCAAGAAGGAGCGAAATCTTCTGATCCATGTCCGTAACTTTTGTTTCAAGTGAAGAAACTCGCTCATTCAACTGAAGGAGGAGAGTATCATCCTACGGAGCTGAAAGAGAACGAGAGGATGGCTTGGAAACATGCGGAGGAGAGGGTTCAACCTCAGAAGCTGAAGGAAGAGGATCAGCGACTGATATCCCCAGAAACTCACTAGAGGCTGGTGAGGATCGAGGACTCTGAGAGCAGGGTGAGTAAGGAGAACCTTCTTTTCTCAATGGTTTGAACCAAGACGTAGCAGTTTTGGGGGCCATGATTACATATTGACGGAAAAACTGGAGAATAGGTCACGACCGAACGAAAAAGGAGAGAGATTTACCAAATCTGCGACGATCGAAAGGGAAGGAGAGGCCCAAACTCTCAATCGAGTGATCGGGGAGAGAGATCGATGGGTTGGATCTTCGAATCAACGAGAAAAATAAGAAATGGTCGGAGTTTGAAGAGTAAGACAAGGGAAGTCGAACGGATGAGAGAGAAATAATCGATGGCCTCGTGAATATATGAAGGGGTCAAAAGAATCTGGGACGTTGGATCGTCATATCGACGGCTCAGATCGAGTTAACAAACCGTCACTTAAGTGGATAGTCGACTGATGTGAAATCATCAGTCGACTGGCCGAAAAGATAGAGATTGGCTTGTGTAGACAGACAGTCGCATATTGAGTTACTCACAGTCGCCTATTGGAGAGACAGTCGACTGGAAATTACGCAACAGTCAGCTGACAGAGGGTCAAAAAATATGTTGAAAAAACAGAGACATCTCAAGCTTAGGACATGCACCTGATGAAGAACTTGCAGTCGCCTGTCAGAGAGATAGTCGACTGGAAAAAGTTCACTAGTCGCCTATGCGAAAAATACAGACATTAGTAAAGAAAAATAGAGTTGGGTAGGCGACTGTCGAAGGAATGACAATCGTCTGTCCTGGTCCAAAAATGTACAGAGAGGTTGAAATCCAGAGGATTGAGACAACTCACCCTAAGACCTACACTCTAACACTGCTCTAATCAAGAAATTATTATCAAAATATTATAGATTAATATAAAAATCACGTATATTAATCCAAATAATCGAAATCATCAAAATCTCAAATACATCTCGTGAAAAATATATGAAAAACATATAGCATATCAACAAGAGAAGTAAAATGATGACATTAGTTCAAAGCATGATTTAGCATAAAAGTATGAACTCTTATAATTCAGATTCACCCATAATCCCTAATTCTCCACGCAACCTCACAAATGAATCTTCTTTA
The DNA here is from genome assembly GCA_030789695.1 of Scilla litardierei. Taxonomy (NCBI): domain Eukaryota; kingdom Viridiplantae; phylum Streptophyta; class Magnoliopsida; order Asparagales; family Asparagaceae; genus Scilla; species Scilla litardierei. Next base: position 106,544,030 of record CM061140.1, read on the forward strand.
AGAGGTTTAGTGAAGATGTCGACGATTTGTTTTTTGGTTCAATGTACTCTAAGATGATGCCCTTCTTAGCTACATGATTATTAATGATGTGGTGTCTCACATCTATATGTTTGGTACGTGAGTGACGTACCGGATTCTTGGAAAGACAAATTGCACTTTGGTTATCAACCATTATAGGACACGTATCACAATTGACACCATAGTCTTTAAGTGTGTGTCTCATCCAAAGAACTTGTGCACATGCAAGACCCGCGGAAATATATTTCGCTTCAGTCGTGGACAATGATACCAAGTTCTGTTTCTTGGAAAACCAAGAAACTATGGAATTTTCTAACAAATGACAAGTGCTACTAGTACTCTTCTTATCGGATTTGCATCCGGTAAAGTCGGCATCACTATATGAGATTAGCTCATATGTAATAGACTTAGGGTAAAGTAACCCATAATCTAGTGAATGAGTGAGGTAACGAAAAATTCATTTAACCGAAATCAAGTGTGACTCCTTAGGTCTAGCTTGATATCTAGCACAAAGACATACAGAGAACATAATATCGACCATACTAGCGGTTAAATAAAGTAAGCTATCGATCATACCTCGATATAGACGAATGTGTACATCTTTCCCGTTCTCATCCTTGTGTAGATGGGTTGTTGTACTCATGGGAGTCCGTTTGCTTGAAGACGATACCATCCCGAATCGCTTGATAAGCTCTCCGGTGTACTTTGTTTGATGTATGAAAGTTCCAGCCTTCATTTACCGAATTTGTAGTCCAAGAAAGTAGTTGAGCTCACCCATATGGCTCATTTCGAATTCATCCTTCATAGACTTAGAAAATTCTTGGCAAAGATTAAAGTTATTAGAACCAAATATTATATCGTCTACATAAACTTGAATTAGTAGGATGTCATTTTCATAATCTTTAATGAAAAGAGTTGAATCAACTTCACCCATTTTAAAACCTAAATCCAAAAGAAAGGTTTTGAGTCGATCATACCAAGCTCTAGGAGCTTGTCTCAACCCATATTACGCTTTCTTAAGTTTGAAAACATGGTTTAGAAATTTTTCATGAATGAAACCAGGTGGTTGAGAAACATAAACTTCTTCATTAACAATACCATTTAAAAATGCACTTTTAACATCTATTTGAAATAATTTAAAGTTTTTATGGAATGCAAAAGATAAAAGCAATCTAATAGCTTCTAATCTAGCTACGGGGCAAAGGATTCATCGAAATCAATACATTCCTCTTGCTGATAGCCTCGAGCTACTAACCTTGCTTTATTCCTTGTGATGACCTCGTTTTCATCGGTCTTGTTCTTAAATATCCACTTGGTCCCAATCACTTGGTGACCACTTGGAAGAGGAACGAGTTCCTAAACTTCATTTATCTCAAATTGCATGAGCTCTTCTTCCATTGCAACTATCCAAGAGCTATCTACACATGCTTCTTGGATGTTCTTTGGCTCAATGGTAGAGACAAATGCACAATGAGTGAATTCATCAATTCTTGACCTTATTCGTACACCCACACCAATATCTCCAATAATTTGGTCATGTGGGTGATCACGAACGGTTGGATAAGCTTTGGGAATTCTTGCATCACTTGGAACATCTTCAACAATTTCATTAGTATTGTTAGTCTCTGTTAGGTCATTCGTATATGACTTTGTTGTCATTAGTAACACAATGGGTGTGTCTGGAAATGTTGGATAATATGTCGTACATTAAGTTGAACATAATGTTCAACATTCGAGATCAGGTTTTGAGATGTTGTATGAGGTTGGTCGTATTTCGTTGTATTGAAGATGAGAGGCTGTCTTGGTTGTTGGCTGTTTCCTTCACAGGCTTTGGTAGTTTTCCATCAACTAAAGAATCACTGCAGATTCTGTTGGGATTGTGTTTCAATATTTTGATTGAGGCGGTTATAGAGGGAAGTTGGGTTTCGCTCAAATACGGTTATTGCTGTTTTTAGCAGGTGAGGCAAAAACCATATTTCCTAGCTTGGCTTCGCTAATTGCGGACGGTCAATCTTTCGAGATTTGATTGCGTGTACTTCCTTTAACAGCTCCATATTTGAAGGGGAGAGTTTGCTTAAAAGGACATGAAGATTGGCGGCTAGGGTTACGACTTGAACGATAGCTTTTGCAAAAGCTGGAAGGAGCTCCGGGAGGAGGCGGACTACTACATAGGTAGGGGATCAAGGGAGTTGATTTTGGTCAGTTAAGCAAGGGGATCTTGCATGTAAGGGGAGCTTGCACAAATTACTCCACGAGGATTGATTGAGATCATCCCTATCGGTTTGTATTGAGGGGGAGATTGTTCCCCTTTATAATACGTGGTATTGATGTTGTTGTATCATTAATACTTAGTGGAGTTATTTGATTTTCTGGGCGAGGCCCCGCAGATGTAAGTGTGCGCACCGAACTGCGTTACCAATTTCCTTCTGTCGTTTTGAGTTCTGTATTGTTCTGGCATATTTAGTCTTTGAGTCTGCGTACTAAATTTCAATTGGTATCAGAGCAGGTCATCTGTGCTACTTTATGTTGTCAAAGTGGGTGTGACCCTATTTTTTAGTATGCCATCCATGAATACGAAGGAAGGGGCATCCGTGACACGGCTTTCACTATTCACTGGTACTAACCCACTTACTGGAAGTCTCGGATGTGCATGTTCATCAAATCTCTCGACGAGAAGGCTTGGGTGGAAACGATAGAAGGATGGACTCCTCCAGTTCACGATGATAAAGAAGGAAAGGAACATTTCAAACCGGCTAAAGACTGGAGTCCCGAAGAAGAACGATCGGCTCTGGGAAATTCGAAGGCCGTGAATGCTATCTTTACTGCAGTCGATGAAGAGCAATTCAAGTTAATCTCTACATGTGAGTACGCTAAGGAAGCGTGGGACTTTCTTCAGAATATTCATGAAGGGACTAGTACAGTAAGAGCCTCTAAACTTCAAATGCTTGCCTCTCAATTTGAAAATCTCAGAATGAATGATGATGAAATTGGGGCTGAATTCAATAGTAGATTACGTGATATAACAAGTCAAGCATTCCAATTGGGGAAAACGTACTCTCAAAAGAAGTTGGTTGAGAAAACTCTGAGATCTCTACCTGACAAGTTTTCGGCAAAGATTGCAGCTATTTAAGAGACGAGGAACACATCTACTATGAGATTGGATGAACTAATGGGGTCTCTACAGACCTACGAAATGAATTTGAAGCAAAATAAAAGAGACAAAGGATTGGGTCTAAAGGTGGAAGCTAGTGAAGCACCAAAGTCTGAAAATGAATCAGAACTTGAAGATGACATCACCTTGTTAACTAAGAATTTTAGCAGGATGGTGAGGAAGATCGGCAACAGGGGCCAAAATTTCAGATCTGTCAACAAGGAAATGCGACTGAATCTCCACACTGCAGGAAAGAGTATCAGTCGTCCTGTTCAGAAGTATGAACCAAGGAGCAAAGGCAAGGGGATACAATGCAGGGAGTGTGAGGGATTTGGTCATATACAAGCCGAATGTGCTAATACTCTCAAGAGACAAAAAGAAAAATCATTAGCTAGTACTTGGAGTGATGAGGAATCCGAAGGAAGTAATGGAGGTGAAGACATCATCAGTAATTATGTTGCATTTACAGCCATTGTGGATGACCAATCCGATTGTGACATCTCTAGTTATGTTGGACCAAGTGTTGTCAACTATACAACATTGGAGAATAAACTTGGAAATGTCAGAAAAACTGTTATATTATATAGTACAACATCTGACAGTGACTCTGGTTCAGAAGCATGTGGTGATGAGGAGGTTGATGAAGGTGATATTCGGTCTGCTTATCAAACTATGTTCATCAATTGGATGAAGATTTGTGAGATCAACAAATCCTTAAAGAAAGAAAATGTCAGACTGAAAGGTGAAAAGGATTAGGTTAGGGCTCAACTATTGAAGACTAAGCTCAATCTTAGGAATCTCGAAAGACAACTCAGGAGAACGCTTCTCAGAGCCGAGAAGGTAGAGAACATCCTCAACAAATGGAATTCCGGGAAGGCAAAGCTCGACGACATCCTAAACATGGGGAAAGTCTCAAGAGATCGTACAGGTGTAGGATACAATAGAGGAGGCAATCTTCATGCTCTCAAGGAAAGACAGGTTTCTACTACTCAAGGTCGGAAGAAGAAGAGGCACTGCGAGCAAGGTGCTCAGAAGTTGAAGCAGAAGAGGAGTGCAACATCCAGGCGTCCTGTGTGTAATTACCGTCAGTTTATAGGGCACACATATAGGAATTGTTTTCGACGTATTAAACATCAACGTGAAGGAGGAAACAATGTATATCCTGGCAAAAGACTCATGAAGAAGTGGGTAAGAAAATCTGAACTGTTAAGTTTGGTTGCTTACACCTCTAAGATTGCTTTTTTAGAGAACATGTGGTACTTTGACAATAGATGCTCCCGACACATGACTGGTAATCGAAGTCTTCTTACTAGATATACTACTGGCAACAAAGGTCATGTTACTTTTGGTAACGACCAAAGGAGTAAATTCATTGGGAAGGGAGAGATGAAGGTGACGGGATCTATTACTCTGAAGGATGTGATGCATGTTGAAGACTTGAAAGCCAATCTTATTAGCATAAGCCAGTTGTGCGATCAAGATCTCTTCGTTCAGTTTACCAAAAAAAGTGCGTGGTTCTGTGATCGCGCCTGGATATACACCTCAAAAATAATTGTAGTCTTACCGCAAGTACACGGTGTAGTGGCGAGCAGGTATCGAACACAGGGAGGACAAATGACAGTATTCTGTTTTAATCACCGAACCATCGGTGGTAGAATGGAATCGTTTCGAGAATATAGTCACAGTCGTTCAATTAACAATTTGAATTCTATAAAATAAAAGCGTCTAGGGCTAGGAAATCACCACTACGGATCATCATTCATCTATATGAATCGTAAATCTCAATGTTGCAAGGCTTGAATTTAGGTGAACTAGTCGTAACTGAATATAGAACCAAGCTCACGCTCTCGCGCTATTGCTGGTCTATAACAACCTAGATTAGAGCCTACTCTCGTGCAAACCCTAACCTAAGCCGCTAGCATAAAGATCGACATCATCGTCCAATCGCACCTCGAGCCTGCTCTCGTGGAAACTAGAGTTACGACCTAGGTTATGATGGTTCGTATTCGCCCAATCTCTTGCAAGCGAATATGAGTATAGATTCATAATAAAAATCCTAGCTTTAGTCCAATCTCTTACAAACCAAGTCTAGATAATCTCGATTATCAACCTAAATCGAATATCTAGGCCTTCCCATCGATTGAAATCCAATCTCTTGCAAATCCCAATCGATGGAAATTCCTAGCTACTCGTAGTAAATCAATCATAACCCAACCCTCTAACAATCCTAGCAACATATTTATTCGTTCATCACAAGTCTAAAATCGGATCCATAGGGTTCATCCTCATGCCCTAGAACAGCGAAACTACTCGCAATTAATCATGGCAATCACAGAATAAATGAATAAAAACATATAGCAAATCATGGTTGAAGAAAACAATTCACAAAAACAAGAAATTTTGATAGAAAGAACAAACCAAATCTCCAATATTCAATCTCCAGCTGAGAATTTCAATTAGAATGATGCTCTAAAATTAATTTCAGGCCTATCCTAAAACTAGGAAGAAAACTAGCTTAAATACAAGCCAAAGTCGGCCAGAAAATCCTGACAGATTTGCCCCTGGCGCAGCCCAGAACCCTAATTCGCGATACATGCAGACGTGCCACTCGGTCGAGTGGAACATATCACTCGGCCGAGTGACGGACCCAAAGAAAAATAGAGAGATTGGGGTTTTGGCGGTCTGGCACTCTGCGCCACTCGGCCTAGTGGGGTTAGTCACTCGGTCGAGTGGACTTTCTCACTCTGTCGAGTGAGTCTTCTGCTGATCTCCTCAAACTTCAGAGAGTCGGCTGAGATCTCAGGAGAAAAACCCTATCGTACTCGGGCGAGTAGACGTCTTCACTCGGCCGGGTGAGATCTTTCACTCGGCTAGGTGGACTTTGACTCCAAGCATTCATGTATCTGTTCCTTCACCCGACCGAGTGAGCTGTCTGCTCGGCCGAGTAGGCTATTTTTGGAGTCCTATCTCCTCCTCCTCTCCAATTCTATCAAACTTCTTCTTCTTCTGCTCATCATCTAGCGCTGCTAGCTCCTCAATAGGGGCACAGGCGGTGCTCCAGCGTGCGTGAAAGTTCCTTGATCTCATTCATGGTCCAGATCGATCCATATTTCCTGAAATCCGACAAAAACACGAAATAGTGAAAAAGCAACGCAAGCAACGCGATATCGCCGAATAATCGTGAAAATCGCAGTATGGACGATCGAAATGACATGCAAACATGTAAAAAAGGTGTAAAATAAGGAGCAATCAAAATCCCCCATGCTTATCTCTTACTCGTCCTCGAGGAGGATGAGTAAAAAGGCGAACCCGACGGGTAAAAATAAGGAAAAAGGAAGGAGAAGATAAAATAGAAAACGAAGAGGGAGGTGCTAGATCATTTTCTCAGGACGTGTTGCTGCTTACTCAAATAGAGCACTGAATAAAAACATGCCAAAGATTTTTATCTCGATATCATGATCATATATAAATGCATTCGATATAGAAACCAAGAATATCAAAACGATATGAAACATCAAATCATTCTAGAGTTAGCGTCGTCTGAGGCATCCAAAGTAATATACATAATCACAGATTGCACACTTTTCAGTTGATTGCTTTTTTACTTTGAGTATAAGTGGCATCACACATTATGGAGCAATAAGAATAGAAAGAAATGGTATTCATGAAATACATACCAAATTTCAATTCGTGGACTTCGTAATACTCCTAGTAATCTCCCTAAGTATAGAAAATTACCTAGCTTAGGTCGTCATGTACAGACAAGTGGTCACTGTCTCACACATCATTGGATCCTCTCCCCCAAGCTTATCTATAAGCATGGTGGCATCAAATAGTACAATACGACTTTTCCCATTTTTTGAAGCTTCAAGAAAAATAAAAGAGGGAAGAAAGAAAGAAAGAAAGAGACGGGATCGGGTATATACAGTCGAACTTATTTTTGTTTTTCTTTTCTTTGTTTTCTCTTTTTTTCTTTTCTTTTCTTTTCTTTTCTTTTTTTTTCATATACACAATACAATCCCGAATCAAAGGTAGAGAGATATGCATGTATTCTTTTTTTCTTTTGATTTTGGGGTATCAGAGCTCGGACTTTATAGTAAGGGGAAGATGCCAATAAAGATTTGCTAAAGGGAGATTCACCAATGATTCTAAGTATAGAAATAAAGTTCAAGATATATGGAGAAAGAAACATATTCAACGCTCAGTTCACTCTTTTGAATGTGCATGACAACTTTTAGCAGGACAATGTAATCTACTCAGTTTGAATTCATTAAGTAAGCTAATCCATTTATATCAAAAAGGCATACATTCAATCAACCGGGAAGGTGAGCGTACAATTTCATGCAAATAGAAGTGATAGCAGATAACAACGCAGTACTCCAAATTTAGGCAATCAATGCATGAAGCTTGGTGTGTTTTCTATGAAAAGTATACAATATAACTCTTCAGACTTAGCTAATGGTAGAATTTCATTCACAATCATATAGTAAAGATACATGTTACTATTCTCGAGTGCATGGCAAAGTATAGCATATGATATCTGAAATAAAAACGATGGCATGGCAAGAGAATATGCATATAAAAGTAAGCTAACTCTAAGTCATCATCATCACAGAAAATTCATCTCTAGCAAAAGGATAAAAGAAATAAGGATAAAGGAAAAATAAGAACTACTATACATATGCAGCACACACAAAAGTAAGAAAACGTGATGCATGAGGAAAAATATGAAAAAGTGGGTGAAGACAAGTGGAAAATAAAGAAAGGTGGAAAAAAACGAAGATAAAAATGAAGAAAACGAAAGGTGCATGAGATACTCACTCCCCCAAGCCAAACTGCACGGTGTCCTCAATGTGCTAAGTGTGGCAAAGGAAATATGATAGGGGTGAGAGGGTGAGGATGCATGATGATAACAGATGAAAATGAAAGAAAATGGGATGTAAATGCTAGTGATAAGTGCAAAGATCAATGTGGTGCAATATAACGGTCCTATAAATACCTCATCTCTCCCAGGAAGATATAGACAAATCTGAACAAAAAGTGACCAAAATGTGTAGGGAGGAGGGGCGCAAAATCGGTAGGAAAGATAATATCAATCACAGCAGCGGTAAAAATATGATAGGCATCAAGTGTGTGCCTAAGTAGGTAGTGGATCGCCAGCACTACCCTCTGGTGGGGGAGGTGGTGGTGGCGGAGGCTGATGTGAAATGAGACGGACGACGGCAGGTGGAGGCTGTGGTAGGCATGCAAGAATCTGGTTCAGGGTAACCTGAATACCAGGGAGTAGAGCGACGCGAGACTGCACATAGCTAACTGTGGCGGTAAGAGTCTGAAAATCTCCTCTGAGCCCACTAACGACCCCCTCTAAAGCACGGAGGTGCTGAACGAGGGTCTCGGGAGCGGGGGGGAGAGGGTCGCACTGGTGGGGATCGGGGCTGCCGCACACGGCCACCGTAGATATGTGGGGCTACTACTGGGTGAGGATGTGGTGCTGTGCTCGCTAAAATACGCTCAGCCTCTGTGGGAGGCTGAGATGCAGGAATGCTCTCAAAAGTGTGAGCAGCAGCAGAGTCTGAGCAGTGACAGAGGATGAGGAGGGCAGAGAGGTCGCTGACATAGAAATGGGGACAGATATCATGACACTCTCGGTGAAGACAGCGGCAGCAGAGACGGAAGTATCGACGACTGGGGAGGTAGTGAAATCAACAGAAAATGACTTCCTAGAGGTCGAGAAATTTGGTGACGAAAGGGTCTCAGCTGCCGAAATAAAGGACGGCTCGCCTCTCTCAAAAACAGTGGTGGTGGCGGTCTCAAAACTCACAGAAGAAATGGGATCAGAGGTTAACGGTACAGAGGTGGGGGTGGTGGTTGTGGTAGTGGTAGTGGTCTCAGCTAGGGTGCTCTTGACACTGACAGAAGTGTGGACAGAAGTGACAGGAGCTGAGGTCAAATCAGGTGCAGGCTGAGGGGTCGGGATCTCCGGGTCCAGAGGTGGGAGGAGGGGCTCCTGCTGGGTGCCCTCGGGCTCAAGCACGTACGCAGCTAGGATGAGGAGGTCCATCTCTGGTCTCCACTCCCCTCCTGCGAGTCCAATGTGGGTCCGAGAAAGGCTCGAAAGCACCATGTAATCTGCACCAAAAGGACCGTGCAGCCAAACCCAGTGGTGCTGGCCATGAGTACGCAACATCCTCATGTGGGCCATGACATCTATGAGAAGGGAGGTGGGGCCCGTGGGTCGTAGCAAACCAGCTGGGAGGTTAACCCCGCACATGGGAGCCAGAAGGGTAATCAGACCGCCACAACAAATCACCTTCCTGGCGGCGACAGAGATAATTATGTGATCAATATACCAACTGGCTATATCAATCTGAATAGCAGGGAGTAAGACGTCTCCACCAGCCTCTAAGGCTCTCTCTCATCATCGTGTAGAGCATATAGAGCTCAGGCGTAAACATCGTCCCAGGCTCATACCTCGCGAGAAATGTGGTCTCCATGAGGCGCTAAGCAATGTGAAGGCATGGGTGGACAATAGAGAGGCCTTGGCCCGGCTAGGGTCAAAGGCGAGTGGTGATCCCATGATAAGTGTCCAGAAGGCATGGGGATCAAAGGAAGGAGGTGTGTGGTGCGTAGGAGCAAAAGAGCGGTCGGGGACCGGGACATGGGGCCAATGGAAATAGGCTCGGAGCATATCGAGAGTAATCTCGCACTCGCGATCCATAAGACGAAACGAGCAAACCCCTGGAGTCCTACGGATAGAACTCAGGACCTTGAGTGTCAGGCGGACGTAGGTGTCCCCGACACCGACAGAAAATCACGCCACTCTACATTGGTATACAACTGGAGTATGCCCTCAAATACCCCTTAGAGCTCAAAATCGGTGATGTGTGCAAACCTAGAGGGGACAATCGGTCGATGGGAGATTCTTTCAAATCTGACGCGGTGTGGGTCATCTCTGAATGTGATCCTCATCGAATCGAAAGTAGGGATGGGCTGTGTCGGTGGGGGTTGGATGGGTGCGGTAGGAGGTAGGAGTGTAGGTGGTGGTGGGATAGGCGGTAGGGACTCTGCTCTAGCAGAGGAAGATCCAGGCTCGCTAGTCCTCTTCCGCTTGGAGGCGGGCGCCCGCGAACGTGACCTAGTGCATGGAGGCATGGTAATGCCGTGAGATTTGCCAACCAATGCAAAGTGCTAGTAAAAATGAGCAAATTTACCCGAGAATGACGCGAATGCAAGCAAGCAATGTGAGCAGAGAAATGCCTCCTCTGAGAAGCTCCGAATTTGCCCCTGATTCTCCTCTAAGCTATACTGAAACACAAAATTGATTGATTTGCAATGAATATCAATAAATTTGGGGGAATATCAAGAAAAATAGGTATGTATGTAGTTTAATTTCGATTCGGGGCGGAATAGGGCTTACGGAATGGAGTTTGGGAGAAAAGGGGAAAATAGGGCTAAAAGGGGATAGCCGGCGGCAAGGAAGGCAGCGCCGGTGGCGACTGGACGGCGGCGTCGACGGCGCAGGGTTACGCAACTCAAGCGTGGGCGGGTGAGGCTCGGGCAAGTGATCGGGGCGTTCGGGCGATTGGGGGAAGCTCAGGCGTCGATTTGGGAATTTGGGGGATTTTTGATTTTTGGGCCGCGTGCCCTGGGTTGTATAGGGTAAGTCACTCGGCCGAGTGGCGGTGACCACTCGGCTGAGTGGCCTCATTTTACGAAGATTTTAAATATTTAGTAAATGTTCCGATTCGACCGAGTAGGACTATCACTCGGCCGAGTAGACAAAAGTCACTCGGCTGAGTGGCTAGGCCACTCAGAGATTTTTAAGTGCTGCAAGTGTTAGGTTCACTCGGTCGAGTGACAAAGTCATCGGCCGAGTGGCATGTAATTAACAGAGAGGGGTTTTTTGAAACTTCCCTGATCAGTACCCTACTCGGCCGAGTAGGGTCTTCACTCGGCCGAGTGAAAATGTCACTCAGCCGAGTGGGCTGCTGTTTTCAGCTCCAACTCTCTGTTTTTGCTCCACTTTCTGATTTTCTTTCCCCCATCAGTTTCTTCCTTCTTTTGATGTTTGAGCGTCCGTGGAATACTCCCCATCGCCATGGTCGTCCTCCATTCATATGGTCTCCTATTCTCCATCTCCTGAAATGAAAAATGTTGCATGTTGTCAGGTTTTCCTTCGACACTTGACTCTAAACACTAATAAAGATCTAAAACAAAAAGAAAAGAAAAGTTGAACCAAATAAAATGAGATAGAACCGTCGGGTTGCCTCCCGAGAAGAACTCGTTTAAGGTCTTGAGCTCGACCCCTTAAGATTCGCGATTAAAGCTCGATGTTTGGTGCATGGGAGATGCGCACGTCAAACTTACCGGGAAGGCCGCTTGGGTTTAGGTGTTGTTTTTCTTCGGCGTTCCTCGGCTCCCCTTCATCATGGGTAGTTATGGTGGGTGAGTCCCCCCAAGCTTGAGCTTTCGACATCCTTCTTCTTGGCCGACGGCAAAGATTTGTTGTCCGGTGGAGCTTTCTTCATGTGCTTAGACATAGAGAGCTTGCATAGCTCTCTAATCTTGACGACATCAGCGTCATCCTCCTCTTCATCCGTAAGAGGGTCCGACGGATCTCCCATCATTTCTCCTTCTTTGGTAAGTTGGCCCTCTTCGAGGCCGTCATCATGCTTGGCCCCGATGGTAAATGGCATGGTGTCGTCGATTACCTCGTCGAGGAGGTCCACGTAGTTCACGTCCACTGGCCAAGGCATATGCTTCATTGCCTTTGGAATGTGGAGCTCAACTTCAATATTGTCGATGTTCAAGGATAAGGTTCCTTCCCTCACATCTACAATCACTCTGGCGGTGGCTAAGAAAGGACGTCCAGGAATAAGCGACGTATCACCTTCCTCCTTAATGTCCATCACCACGAAGTCGCATGGCAAGCAGAGTCCACCTGGTACTTGTAATGGTATGTTTTCGGCAATCCCTACCGGCCTAGTGATTCGCCCATCGGCAAGTTGTATCTTCATGTCTGTGGCCTTGAGGTCGGTTTCCGTATTCAATTTCTTGAACATCGTGTGGGGCATGAGGCTTACGCTTGCTCCCAAATCTACTAAAGCTTTCTGAAGTGGGGCTCCTCCAAGCGTGCAAGGAATTCGAAAACTACCTGGATCTTTGAACTAGGTTGGTGCTTTCTACTTTCTAGTAAACCATGTTCTTTGCTCGACGAGCATGATCCTTTCTTTTCGCTTCTTTCATGCAATCAAATCCTTTAGAAACTTTGCATAGGACGGGATTTCGATGAGTGCATCCAAGAATGGGATGTTCAAGCTCACACCTTGCAAATACTCCAGAAATTTGACGAGCCTTTTCTCAATCCTCGCCTTTGCCAACTGTTGTGGGTATGGCACCGATGGCATATAAGCTCGCTCCTCTCGTTGCTTCTCTACTTTAGATTTTTCACGGTCGCTCGATGCCTTCGGGTCCTCCCTTTCATTGACTGGTTCCTCCTCAACCGAAATTTCTTCCCTCGGCTCCTTAGCTTGAATCATGGTGGGAGTGGTGTCCTTTCTGCCTCTTGTAGTCACCGCCACGACCGCATTGATGTGGCCGGTGTTGCTTAGTGGGTTTTGTTCCGGTTGAGCCGGCAATTGTTGATTGGTCTTGTTGAGCAATGCGAGTTGCTCCGATAACTGTGCCACGACGGTGTTAAGTGAATCTTGTTGGGCCGTCAATTTTGCATTAAACTTCTTTTATTCGGCCATGAACTCTTCAACCCTTGCTTCATGGTCCGACCTTGGCGGTGCTTGCGATAGATTGGGTGCCCTCAATACTTGATTGTATCCCGGGGGTATATAGGGCTCTGCTTGTTGCCTCGGTGGGTAGTTTTGTTGTTGGGGTGTCCTTTGTTGATATTGTGGTTGTTGTGGAGGCCGGTCTTGTGATTGTTGCGGCGGTGGATTCAAGGCTCCATCATTATTGGCGTATGAAAATCCAGGGTGACCTCTTGTGGCCGGGTTCACCCAATAACCGGTACTACCTGCAACATATTGAGCTGCTCCATAGCGCCGTCTCCTTGCTCCTCTCCAACAAACATAACATGGGCTTGATCCTGCCAATCGCTCATGCTTCCTCCCGGTGTAGACACGGTGGAAGCTCCATGTGGTTCACTAACCAACTTTTCCCAATCTCTCTACGACTTTGTGAAGAGAATCAAATTTTGTAGATAGCTCTGCCACTGCCTTTGCTTCATAGATACTTGTCGGCTTCAAGGATGACGAAGAATTTCCCCTTTCGTCGGCCCACTGCTGATTATTCGAGGCCAGTAAGGCCATAGCGTCATCCGGCGTCTTTGACAAGATAGCTCCATTGGCGGTTACATCAATTATTTGCTTTGCACGCGGTTGCAATCCGTTGTAGAAGATATGCACAAGCTCCCACGGCTCAATGCTATGATGGGGGCATTGGTGCTGGAGGTCCTTGAAACGCTCCCACGCCTCATATAAAGTTTCTTGAGGGCCTTACTTGAAGGACATCAGAGCACTTCGTATCTTAATAGTCTTGGATGGCAGATAGAACTTATTGACAAATGTGCTCGCCAGGTCATCCCAAGTGGTGAAGATCCCCTCGGCTTGCGTCCTCAACCAATATAACGCCTTGTCTCGAAGAGTAAATGGGAAGAGGCACAGTCGAATATCATCGGCCGGCATGCCAGGCATCTAGAAAGTGGCGCATTTAGCCAAGAACAATTGTAGATGGTAGTGCGGGTTTTCTTAGAATGGGTCTTGTTGCATCAACACTACAAGTTCTGTCTTCAGCTCGAAGTTCTTGTCGGTCGCCAACTCTGGCATGACTATAGAAGAGGTGATAGACGTGGTCTTGGGCTGTAGCCTATCTCGGATGGAGACAAGCCTAGCCATACGCTGCGCTAGCTCCTCTGGTGTTTTCGGCGCGGCCATTTGATTTTCCTCTATAGAAGATCTCCTCTCAGCTCTAAGCCTCCTTGCCGTACGCTCGATCTCAGGGTCGAATAATATGTCTTCTTGGGGCACCTTTAATCTAGTGTACATGCACAGAAAATGAGAGTCTAGACAGAATTGTTAGGACAATAGAGGAATAAAAGAGTGAAGATAATAAAATAAAAAGAAATAACTTAGTAAACAAAATAAAAACCTGTCGCCTTCCCTGGCAACGGCGCCAAAAACTTGATCGCGCCCAGATATACACCCGAAAACGATTGTAGTCTTACCGCAAGCGCACGGTGTAGTGGCGAGCATGTATCGAACACATGGAGGACAAATGACTGTACTCTGTTTTAATCACCTAGCTATTGGTGGTAGAATGGAATCGTTTCGAGAATATAGTCACAGTCGTTCAATTAACAATTTGAATTCTATATAATAAAAGCATCTAGGGCCAGGCAATCCCCACTACGGATCATCATTCATCTCTGTGAATCGTAAATCTCAATGTTGCAAGGCTTGAATTGAGGTGAACTAGTCGTAACTGAATATAGAACCAAGCTCACGTTCTCGCGCTATTGCCGATCTATAGCAACCTAGATTAGGGCCCACTCTCGTGCAAATCCTAACCTAAGCCACTAGAATGAAGATCGACATCATCGTCCAATGGCACCTCGAGCACACTCTCGTGTAAACTCGAGTTACGACCTAGGTTATGATGGTTCATATACGCCCAATCTTTTGCAAGAGAATATGAGTATAGATTCATAATAAAATCCTAGCTTTGGTCCAATCTCTTGCAAACCAAGTCTAGAGAATCTGGATTATAAACCTAAATCGAATATCTAAGCCTTCCCATCGATCAAAATCCAATCTCTTACAAATCCCAATGGATGGAAATTTCTAGCTACTCGTAGTAAATCAATCATAACTCAACCATCTATCAATCCTAGCAACATATTTATCTGTTCATCACAAGTCTAAAATCTGATCCATAGGGTTCATCCCCATGCCCTAGAACAATAGAACTACTCATAATTAATCATGGTATATAGAATAAATGAATAAAAACATATAGCAAATCATGGTTGAGAGACAACAATTCACAAAAACAAGAAATTTTGATAGAAAGAACAAATCAAATCTCCAATCTTCAATCTCCAGCTGAGAATTTCAATTAGAATAATGCTCTAAAATTAATTTCAGGTCTCTCCTAAAACTCGGAAGAAAACTAGCTTAAATACAAGCCAAAGTCGGCCAGAAAATCCTGACAGATTTTCCCCTGGTGCAGCCCAGAACCCTAATTCGCGATACATGCAGACTGTGCCACTCGGCCGAGTGGAACATGTCACTCGGCCGAGTGACAGACCCAAAGAAAAATAGAGAGATTGGGGTTTTGGGGGTCTGTCGCTCTGCGTCACTCGACCGAGGGGTTAGTCACTCGGTCGAGTGGGCTTTCTCATTTGGCCGAGTGAGTCTTCTGCTGATCTCCTCAAACTTCAAAGAGTCGGCTGAGATCTCAGGAGGAAACCCCTGTCGTACTCGGGCGAGTGGACGTCTTCACTCGGCCGGGTGAGATCTTTCACTCGCCCGAGTGAACTTTGACTCCAAGCGTTCATGTATCCGGTGTACTTGACCGAGTACGTTCCTTCACTCAGCCGAGTGAGCTGTCTGCTCAGCCGAGTGGGCTGTTTCTGGAGTCCTATCTTCTCCTCCTCGCCTCCTCGTCGATTCTATCGAACTTCTTCTTCTTCCGCTCACCATCTAGTGCTGCTGGCTCCTTAATATGGGCACAGGCGGTGCTCCAGCATGCGTGAAAGTCCCTTGATCTCATTTATGCTCCAGATTGCTCCATATTTCCTGAAATTCGAAAAAAACAAAAAATAGTGAAAAGCAACGTGATATCGTCGAATAATCGTGAAAATCGCAATATGGACGATCGTAATGACATGCAAACATGCAGAAAAAAGGTGTAAAATAAGGAGCGATCATTCTCAATGAAGCCGGAACCTGCATTTTGACTAGGAAGAGATCAGCTGACGATTGCTATTTACATCAGGAAGCCAACAGTTGCCTCAGTGTAGGTGTTGATGTCTCTGAGCAGTGGCACCAAAATCTATGACATCTCAACTACAAGACATTGATGAAGATATCCAAAGTGGGAGCTGTTTGTGGGATACCATTCATAAACAAGAAAAGAGAAGGTGTATGCGGTTCTTGTCAATTAGGAAAACAAAAGAAGACTAGTCAAAGACAACTTCAGACCATCATCACATCTAAGAACTTTGAGCTGCTACACATGGATCTGATCGGACCTACAACAGAAGTTAGCATGGGAGGTAAGAAATACATCTATGTGTGTGTTGATGATTTCTCATGCTTTACTTGGGTAGATTTTCTCAATGAGAAGTCAGATACTTTTGATGCTTTTAAGAAGCTATGCATCTGTCTTCAGACTGAGAAAGGAGACATCATAGGGAAGATCATCAGGATTCAAAGTGACCATGGCAAGGAGTTTAAGAATCATTCTTTTGTTGATTTTTGTGCAGCACAGGGAATTGCTCATGAGTTTTCATCACCTAAGACTCCTCAACAGAATGGGGTGGTTGAAAGGAAAAATCGTACTCTACAAGAAATGGCACGCGTGATGCTAAATGCCAGGGAGGTTAGTGCTAGATGGTGGGTAGAGGCTGTCAACACTGCATGCTACACCATAAATAGAGTGTATCTAAGACCCAGAACGGAAAAAACTCCATATGAGATCTGGAAAGGTAAAAAACCTGATGTATCTTACTTTCATATCTTCGGAAGCAAATGTTACATCTTGCAGGATCGGGCCCCTAATGGAAAGTTTGATGCTAAGAGCGACAGAGGGATATTCCTGGGGTATTCTGCTACTAGCCGTGTTTTCAGGGTGCTAAATCATCGTACAAATGTCATGATGGAGTCAATTAATGATGTTGTCGACGATTTTGATTTGGGAGAAGCTATTATAAGTAAATGAACAACACCTCTGGAAGAAGGCGCTGATGAAGAAGACTGTGTTGAACAAAATGTTACGATATTTGATACAACACAAGGTAATGTTGAACAAAATATTGTGACACAGGGTTCAACATCCGTAGAAGAATCACTGTCGAAGGGAAATGACATCCCTTCCTCAAGAGGGATCACTAAAGTCATACGGAATCATCCTCTGGAACTTTTATTGGTAATGTTCAAGATGGTCTTTGAACAAGAGGTACTAGTCAAGTCAACTATCATGATCTTGCCGGGTACATGTGCTTTCTTTCTATTGTTGAACAAAAGAATGTGAGGGAAGCACTTCTTGATGATTTCTGGGTGTTGGCCATGCAAGAAGAGCTGAATCAATTTCAGCATAATGATGTCTGGTTTCTAGTAAAGAGATCGAAAGGGTTAAATGTCATTGGGACAAAGTGGATATTCAAGAATAAAACCGATGAGAAAGGAAATGTCACGCGTAACAAGGCTCGTCTGGTGGCTCAAGTCTACATTCAGATTGAGGGAATCGACTTTGATGAGACGTTTGCGCCTGTTGCTCGGCTGGAATCTATCAGACTACTTATGGCAGTGGCTTGCAGTTTCAACTTCAAGCTCCATCAGATGGATGTGAAGAGTGCGTTTCTCCATGGGTTACTGAATGAAGAGGTGTATGTCGAACAGCCGAAGGGGTTTGAAGATCCATTTCTACCTAATCATGTCTACCGACTGAAGAAGGCTCTCTATGGTCTGAAACAAGCGCCAAGAGCTTGGTACGAAAGGTTGACCAAATATCTTCTCCGAAAGGGCTATCGAGGGGGAGCTGATAAGACATTATTTGTTCAAAGAACCAGGTCAGCTGTTATTGTTGCTCAGATTTATGTGAATGATATAGTTTTCGGCTCCACATCGTAACAGCTGGTGCAATAATTTATTGCCCTCATGCAGAAAGAGTTCGAAATGAGCATGGTTGGTGAATTAAACATGTTTCTTGGACTGCAAATAAAACAATCTAGTGATGGGTTGTTCATCTCTCAAAGTAAGTATGCTAAAAATCTTATTAAGAGGTTTGGTCTTGAAAAAGCTCGACATGTTCGCACCCCGATGTCTACTACTAAAAAGCTGTCCAAGGATGATGGTGGGAAATCAGTAGAGTTCACATTATACAGAAGTATGATAGGAAGTTTGCTATATCTGACAACTAGCAGGCCAGACATCAGTTTTAGTGTTGGGGTATGTGCACGCCACCAAGCTTGTCCTAAAGAATCTCATATTACTGTCGTGAAACGTATAATAAGATATATCAGTGGGACAGCTGATTACGGTATTTGGTATTCTAAGGACACTAATACCTTACTCTCAGGCTACAGTGACGCTGATTGGATAGGAAATGCAGATGATAGAAAAAGCACCACATGAGGATGTTTCTATGTGGGAAATAATCTTGTTTCCTGGTACAGCAAGAAGCAGAACTCTATCTCCCTATCCACTGCTGAGGCCGAATATATTGCAGCAGGAAGCTGTTGTACGCAATTCCTATGGATGAAACAGATGCTAACAGATTATGGTATGTAGCAAGACGTCTTGACTATTTTGTGTGACAACCAGAGCGCCATAAATATATCCAAGAATCCCGTTCAACATTCTAGGACCAAGCATATAGACATTCGACATCATTTCATCAGAGAACTGGTTGAAAAGAAGGTTCTTGTCATGGAGTATGTTGCAACTACTAGTCAATTAGCGGACAGCTTTACTAAACCCTTGGATTCCAGCAGATTTGAAGAATTACGACAAGCTCTTGGACTGTTTCGTATCTAATATTGCACATTATGTTGTACATAATATTGCGTATTATGTTGCAACATAGAGAAGGTTCTGAGTTTATTTTATTGGTAGGTGCTGGTTTTTTCCTTACTTTCCCTGCCTTTATTATACTGGGTTAGTCTTTCTCAGCGCTCTTCACTTCTCAAATGTATTTCAAAAAGGGCTCCAAAGTGATCTTAGGGTTCTTGATTTTCCTTCGGTAAAGAAATTCCTTGTTTTCCTTTGACAAATGGGGCACGCTCAGAGTCAGAAATCATCTTCGAACCCTCGCAGCTACTCTCGTCAGGACGCATCTTCTCAGAGTACTCCAACTTCGTCTTCGTCTTCCCGTATTAAACGAAAGGGGACGGTGCCGCATGCCCCTAGGGTTTCACCGATTGGTATTTCTCCTCTTACCTCGTCCACAATATCTCATGATAACATGCATTCTTGTCCCTCATCGAATTCGGCTGTGGTTGTTTTCTCCCCAATTCTTGATATTCCACTTTTACCGGTAAAACCCTCAATGTCAACATCTGAAGGAGATGAGAAGTTTCCACATCCTGTTACTGTCCAAGATTGGTTCTGGAACCTCCGTCGTACTGGGAAAACATTGGATGTTTCTTGGTTGGATCTATCTGAAGTTTGTATTGGGTCTCTCGAACTTAAAAGTGTGTGTGGCAAATTAATTAGTGTGCATGTGCCTTTTGATGACAAGATCATCCTCAAAACCTGGAATCCCTGTGAATCATCGGTGATAATCTCTGAAATTTTTGTTGTGGAGATCTCGGACTCTGAATCCTCTATGTCTGCAGATATTCCCAATATGGACATTGATGGAGATGCTATATCCAGTCATGTTGATATGTGTACTGAAGTTCACGGTGCCTGTGATGATCCCTCAAGAAGTGAAGTTCATGGTGATGCTCACATTGTTTGTGGTAGTGGTGTTATGAGTATTTCAGATATGCATATTGAAGGAGAGGTTGATACATTGGCAGATATGGATATTAATATTAACGACAATGGTGTGGAGACTGTGACCTGTGTGGCTGAAACTTCTACTGCTCCAGAAAAGGAGGTCATGTCTGATGAAGGTTTAGGTCCTGAACCACCAAATGTTGTGGTTGATGATACTCTCTGTGAAGAAACCCCAGTGATGGTGACCCCAGTTTTTCAATCTGAGTCACTTGTGTCTCATGTCCATGGAGTAGCTGTTTAAGTTAAAGTACCTGTGACTGTACAAGAAGAAGAGATTGATCATTATGCTGGTAATGTTACTACTACATGTGTCAATGTTGAACCTGGTTCTAATGTTACATCTAATGTCAGACCATCTGTTGATGCTCAATAAGAAGGAGCCCCAGTAGCTGATTCTCCTAGTGTGGATCCATTTCCCTCTCACCCTCGCAAAACAAGGTCTGGATCTCGCAAGCGTGCTGCCTCATCCAGGTTGTGTACTCCTTCTCCTTCGAAGAAATCCAAAGTGTTTGGCACTTCGGGTTCTCCCTCCTCTTCTTCAATTTCTGCATACAATGCTTTGTCAAACCAATTCTTTGACAAGTTCTACCAGAAAAGATGGCCTTCATACTCTGAGAGGTCCATTCTAGGAGAAAAATCTATTACCATTTCCTCGTTTGCAAAGACACAATTCGTATCGTTCCTCAAGAAGATTGATTTATTCCATGCATCAAGTTGTTTTAAGATGTTTTATCATGTCTTAGTTCGAGAATTTTATTGCAATCTGTTCAAATCCTCAGGGGATTCTTCATCTAGATGGGCATGCAGGACCTATATTAGGGGCAAAATAGTCCCTTTCTCTCCTTCTTTGATCAACAAATTTCTGAAGTGGCCCTGCTATCAGAATCTGCCTGCTTATGGAATCTCTGTTGGTGATGACTTTGATCTTTTTGTGAATACTATCACAGGATGATAGTACAAATGTTGGCCCAAATCTTTCTCCTTTCCATCCTCAGCTCTGACTGCTAAATTTTTCTTGCCCTATCGGATTGCTACTCGAATTTGGCTTCCTACCACTAATATGTCTATTGTCACTAAGGCCATGTGTAAGCTGATTTATGCTACATGAACAAAGAAACCCTTCAATCTGGGTCGGATCATATTCGACTCCATTCTCTCTCTTTCAGAGTCCTCTGCACCATCTTCATCTCGCCCTCATGCCTCTCTTATATCCATGGTGCTTTTCTTCCAGAGTATTGTTCTTGACTCATCTGAGCTTGCATTGACATGTGAATGAATCAGCTTTACTACCAAATCATTGGCAGGTAAAATTGACGATATATCTGTTGTCTCTGCTTCTCCTCAATCGTCTGTGCCTACTTCTCCTGTTTCCCCCCATCTGCCTCTGCATCTGGTGTCAAAGGGCCTCCATCTTCATCTGTCTCCATGGATGGACAGTCGGTTATTCTGGAAGACATTCTAGTGTTCGAAAAAGGTGTGAAAAATGTGGATGATCAGCTGCTTCTTCTCCAAAGTCAGAGGGTCTTACTAGAATCTCATAAGGTTTTACTTCAGGACAGAATTTCTCAGCTCAAATCCAAACTCTCTTCAGACAGAGGTACCCAGTAAGGTATGTCCTTTGTCTTTTGTGTCCCAAAGGGGGAGAGTAGTTGTATATGGCTGTGGTTGGCCTTGAAACTTTGTGAAACCTTTTGGTGGTGATGTGGTGCGCTAGGATTGTTCTCATGATGTGGGGTATGCTGTATGTTGTCTCTCTGATATGTCATCCGTATGACTGCAACTTTTGTGTGATATACTTCAGTATGTCTTTCATCTTGACCTCGACTATATTCATTCTTGATTGTGCCACTAAAAGCCAAAGGGGGAGATTGTTAGGTCATTCGTATATGACTTTGTTGTCATTAGTGGCACAATGGGTGTGTCTGGAAATGTTGGATAATATGTCGTACATTATGTTGAATATAATGTTCAACATTAGAGATCAGGTATTGAGATGTTGTATGAGGCTGGTCGTATTGCGTTGTATTGAAGATGCGAGGCTGTCTTGGTTGTTGGCTGTTGCCTTCAATGGCTTTGGTAGTTTTCCATCAACTAAAGAATCGCTGCAGATTCTTTTGGGATTGTGTTTCAATATTTTGATTGAGGTGGTTATAGAGGGAAGTTGGGTTTTGCTCAAATGCGGTTATTGCTGTTTTTAGTAGTTGAGGCGAAAACCATATTTCCTAGCTTGGCTTCGCTAATTGCAGACGGCCAACCTTCCGAGATTTGATTGCGTGTACTTCCTTTAACGGCTCCATATTTGAGGGGGAGAGTTTGCTTAAAAGGACATGAAGGTTGGCGGCTAGGGTTACGACTTGAACGATAGCTTTTGTGAAAGCTGGAAGGAGCTCCGGGAGGAGGCTGACTACTACAGAGATAAGAGATCAAGGGAGTTGATCTTGGTCAATTAAGCAAGGGGATCTCGCGTGGAAGGGGATCTTGCACAAATTACTGCACGGGGATTGATTGAGATCATCCCAATCGGTTTGTATTGAGGGGGAAATTGTTCCCCTTTATAATACGTGGTATTGATGTTGTTGTATCATTAATACTTAGTGGAGTTATTTGATTTTCTGGGCGAGGCCCCGCAGATGTAAGTGTGCACATCGAACTGCGTTACCAATTTCCTTGTGTCGTTTTGAGTTCTCTATTATTCTTACATATTTAGTCTTTGAGTCTGCGTACTAAATTTCAGTCTCAGTAATGGAATCATTAATTTTAACATTACCAATGGAATCACATAAAACATCTACACTATCAACAAAAACATGAGGAATATCAAAATCTTCATAAAATGATACCGTGTAGTGATTCCTCGATCGTTGAAGAGGTTTTGTTGTATATCCGGTAGGCTTTATTACGTGTGGAATATCCAACAAAAATTCCTTCATTGGATCTTGGCTTAAATTTATCTAAGTTACCAAAGGTGTTCTTTATAAAACATTTTGAACCAAAAACATGAAAATATTTAACTTGCGGCTTTTTATCATAAAATAATTCAAAACAAGTTTTGTTCGTTCGGGGTCTCACTAGGATCCTATTTAGCACATAACATACCGTGTGCACCGCCTCCACCCAAAATTGTAGTCCAAGATGACTATCATGGAGCATGGTGCGAGCATACTCTATAAGGGTCATATTATTTCTCTCAACAATACCATTTTGTGATGGTGCATGAGGAAAAAAGTTGTGAGTAAACCCGTTGTCATCACAAAACTTAGTGAAAGATTCCTTCTCAAATTCTCCTCCATGATCACTACGAATAGTGATAATGGTGGATCCTAAGAAATTTTGAATTTTCTTTGCAAATATAGTAAACTCTTCAAAAGCTTCATTTTTATTAGTTAAAAATAAAACCCAAGTAAATCTAGAGAAGTCATCAACGACGACTAATCCATAATGAGCATTACCTAAAAAAGCGGTTCTAGTTGGCCCAAACAAATCTAGATGAAGTAATTCTAGGGGCCTCTTAGAATTTATTTCTTCTTTAAGTTTGAAAGATGATTTACTTAGTTTACTTCGTTGCCATGAGTCATAAAAGTTTTTCTTACTAAAAACAATTTTCAGAAAACCTTTAACAAGATCTTGCTAAGCAAACTTATATAAGTGCTTAAAATGAACATGCCCAAAATGACGATGCCATAATAGTTGTTCATTTGTATTAGCAACTAAGCAATTTTCTATGGTTTTAGGCAAGCTCAAATAATAAATGTTTGTATGCCTAATGCCAGTAAATAAAACATGCGAATCAATATCTACAATTTTACACATACCCTCTCCAAAGTTAACCTTGTAACCCTTTTCACAAAGCTGACTAATGGAGATAAGGTTATGACATAAACCTCTAACTAAATAGACATTTGTAATAAGTGGTTTGGAAGGATTACCGATTTTGCCTACTCCAATGATGGTTCCCTTTTGATTACCTCCAAAAGTGACCGTTGCACCATCCTTGATGCTAATCACTTCGGAGAGCAATGTGAGATCTCCCGTCATGTGTTTGCAGCATCTGCTATCGAGTATCCATCCTTTTTTAGAGCCAATACAACTTTTATTGCTCTCTTTCTTTTTCTTGGGTACCTACATAATATACCATAAGCTCATGGTACCCAAGCTTTGTTGGGTCCAAGGGGATTAGCCCTTTGGAAGCCAAGTCCAAGTGGAGTTTCGCTTACCAACATAATTATCACTATTTATTACATCGCTAAAATAGGAGTTAACATAAGCATTCCTATCAATTATGCTAGTGTTCTTATGACCCCAAATTGTGTATGTTTTGGGTGTCCTTTTCCTAATTGCATGCACATTTAGTTGAGTTCTATGTGGTGCGTGCTTCCTATGAGCATGAGTTCTAGCATATGAAGATGGCGGTGGATAAGCATGAGACATATATGGTTTGTATGCAAAATTAGGAGCATG
This sequence comes from Scilla litardierei, assembly GCA_030789695.1. Taxonomy (NCBI): domain Eukaryota; kingdom Viridiplantae; phylum Streptophyta; class Magnoliopsida; order Asparagales; family Asparagaceae; genus Scilla; species Scilla litardierei. The sequence continues at coordinate 106,568,393 of CM061140.1, forward strand.
CATGTTATATGCAACATATGGAGGATGCATAACATGGGGTGGATGAGCATACATGGAAGAATGATGTGTATGAAAATATAAATGTGTAGGGGCACGTGCATGAGTATTTCTCATGTGCGGGTTTATATGTGTTCGTTGGTGTGGAGCATAAAATGTGTCATTAGTGTCCACATGTGAAATAGGAGATTTCCTACATGTATGAGAGTTGGTGTACATATATGCATGACCTTTCTTTTGGTTTCCACCCCGACGTCCCCTAGATTTACCAATATTGGCAATAGGATCGGGAAAACTAGATTTAAATATTTATAACCGCAAGCGCATGGTGTTGTAGTGTGGCTTGGGGGTCGAACTTAGGGAGGCGTGTGTTGTGCTTGTTGTCAAGAAGGAACCGGTTCACCCGATGGGTGAGCTAGCCCGATCAATCGGTAGGTTGTCACAGAAATAGAAATACGGTGGATGTAGGATATAAAAGGAAACCTAGGACTTCGGTTTCCACCCTAACATGTGCCCTCTCTATTACGACCGACAGATAGGATTACGATTGGATTTTAGGGTTTAGTGGTGAGAAGTTGCCTCTAAGAGTGGTACCTAGCGTCCCATGGGCCTGATATACTGGTCGATGCCCAGGATGATACGCTATGACTACACGGGTTCGGTCGGTGGGCATTCCCATGTCCATTAACACCGACCGACTCCAGGAGCACTACCTCGCAACGATTGCTCCTAACATTTCATCTTGACGTTTTCACGTGATAGGATTCAATGTCTACGCTGGGGGTGTGAGCTGTGGCTAGGGATCAAGCGCCAGTTTTATTTCCCCTTGGCCCGATGGTCAAAGACGGTCTTTCTCCCGCCAGTGATAATAAAACACCCCGCGTAACCAAAGTTACAGAATGAGCAGAACACTTACAAGATAAAATTAAATTACAGCCGTCAAAAGTCCCAAAAAGACAGTAAAACAATGGGGATCCGCGTTTGGGAAAACCTAGGTCACTATATATAGAAAATGAGGCCACCCGATCGGTTGAAGTATCAACCAATCGGGTGAGCTGCTAGTCGCTTTGGCCGTCGGGCTTCAAAAGCACCAACCGGTCGCTGAGCTGAGCGGTTGGCGTCACCGGGTCGTGAATTGGGGAAATACAGCTACAGATGAACAGATCGGGTGAGATGTCACCCGATCGGTTGGAATTAAGCTCAAAATAACAGAGAGCTCTATCAATCTCACCCGATCGTTGAACCGATCGGGTGAGCTGCTCTTCACTTCAGCTCCTGTCCTGGTCGAATACGCGTGCATCAACCGATCGGTTGGCTCTGTCCAACCGATCGGTTGGGGGCTGATACATGGATTTCTTCGCCGTTTGGCCCCCGAGATCGTGCGTGACACCTCCCGTATGTCCCCAACGATGGAAACTCCTGATATCTTCTTTGTATGTCCCCAACGCTGGAAACTCCTGCATTTGCACAAAAACTTGGAGAAAGTGAAAAGATACAAAAAAAACACAAAAGAACGGATACGAAACAACGGAAAACAACGGAAAATCACAAAGAAGGCGTGTGTGAATATATAAAATATAAACGCACGTCAAAATCCCCCAAGCTGAACTCTTCCTCGTCCTCGAGGAAGACGAGTGAGAGTAGGAGCTCGGAAGGAAAAATAGAGAGAGAAACAGAAAGAGAAAACAAAATCCTTGATTGCCCGTCAGAGCCAACAAAATCAAACACGCCACACTAAGCTAGCAAGCGATACACACATCATTAAACCAAGGAATATGAGTCCATACAGGTGTTGTGGGCCCACGCGGTGAAGCGCGAGTGAGTGTGGTCGTGAGCTAGCAGACGGTGTCAATATCTAAATTGTGCAATAAAGCTCCATATACACAAATCCAAGGAATGACCCAAATATCAATTCAATTCGAATAAGCGGTGAATAATAGCTCAAGCATGCATGAGAATAGAATAAGAATCGAAACGTATCACGTGTTGGGGACTCGACTGCTAGGAACTATAAAATCACCACACTATAGCCTAGATAATCTTTAGAAAGTTTCTATGCCAAGTGTGTTCGAAAACGAAGGAGGTTAAGAAGGTGTGGAGTAGAACACTCGGTGCAAATTCTCGCCTTCCCTTTATTTACGGTGGATAGAAATGATATTCACAATGGGAAATTTTTTGGGTTTTGGGTATTTGTATTTTTTTTTTGAATTTTTGGCTATACAATTTTTTTTTGGATTTTTCTTCTTTCTCTTTTTTTTCTTTTGGGCTTTTGGGTTTTTGGCTATATACTTGTGTACTCTCCCAAGTGGGAGAACGGTACACGACGAGGGGATTTGCACCAAGTAAAACAAAAAAGAAATCGAAATCTAAACACTTGGGCAAAAGAAAGTTTTTCTCGCAAATCAGAGCATAAGCTAAATGGGTTATCCTAGTCCTATTGGTAGAGTCTTGACACATGCGAATTGAAGCGTACTATATATATATCATGCATATAGAAGCAGACAGTAGAGGCAAATACCGCATATTCAAAATTGAAGCATGACAGTCTAGGGGTCAACCAAGGATATGTATATAAATCAAAATCATAATATAGAAGCACATCAAACAGCTAGCTACAACATACGATTCACATAAAAGCAAAGTGAACCCACGAAGCATGAAATGCAATAGGACTCGGCTTCCTAGGGTTAGTGAATGTGATTATCATAGCAAAGCTAGGTGTAAGTGTGATTTTGTGGTAATTCATCATGTGGGGTCATCTCTAGGAGAGGAAGGATAAAAAGATAAGAAGAAAAAGAAAATACAATGAAAACAACTCAAAAACGAGGAAAAAGACACAACTGACGCACAAAGTGTGACTCCCCCAAGCTGAAACTTGCATTGCCCTTAATGCAATAGTAGTAAATACGGAAGGGCAAAGAAAATGGGGGGAATTACACAGCGACACAAAAATATGAAAAACGTGAAAAACACACCAACGAAATAGAAAAATAAAAAGAAGGAAAAAGAAACACACAAAATAAAAGATAGGAAAGCACATCCAAACGACACATATAAACATGCACACAACAACGAAATCACACGACAACACACATAAAAATTCGATTTCCCCCAAGCTAAACATGACAATGCTAGCAATATGATATGATCATGGTGATGCAGAAATAATGCTAGGGGGAAGATCGGAAAAGAAGAAGAAAGAAATCAAAATACAGGATAGGAACTGTCCTCGTCCTCCTCGGTAGAAGATGGAGGGGTGTTGACGGGAGAGGTGATGGGTGTGCGGAGAAGTGGAGAGAGGGGTGGAGGTGGAGGATGGATGGGTGCGGTGGTGGTGTGAATGATGGGCAGAGTGTCGGTGGTAATGGTAAGTGGTAGGGATATGACGACCAATGCAGTGAAAGATGGGTGAGATACGGTGATAGAAGAGGATGTGAGGGAAGTGATCTCGAGCGCATCGGTAATTTATTACGGTGCGTGTATGCGGTGATGGAAGTGGAGGGTGGGAGTGTAGGGTCGACGGTAGTGGTCGTGGGTGGAGAAAAAATGGAGGGAGGTGGGGATGATCGCCGAGGGGGATGTAAGAGGTGAAGAGTGTGATGGAGGAGGTGAAGGAGGTGGTGATGGTGGTGGAGTAGGCGGAGGAAGGCCATGAACGTGTGTGAGAATACGGAGAATGGTGGCCACGTTTCGCTCGAGTGCGAGGAAACGTGGGTGAGAGAAGATAGAAGTGGACGGATCCGAGGAGGTAGAGGTAGATGCGCCAGCGTGCAGAGAAGCTAACTCAGTGTCTAGAGCGAACATAGACATACTGCCAGGGTTGGGCAGAATGGTGTAAGGAGCAGCGGTGGCCATAGTAAAAGGCAAACCGATCGTCGCCACGAGGCTTGATCATATGGGTGTGTCATAGGACTTCAAGATCTAGATAGGTGGTTCCTGCGACGTGTGGAAAATCTCAGGGGATAGCGATATTGAACATGGGATGTGAAGCAATGATGGTAATGAGGCCCCGCAACAATACTTGCCCTTGCCGGCGCGGCTAATATCAAGTAATTTTTGAATAAGCCATGCACCTTCATTAATAGGTATGCGAGGGGCCTCAAAAGCTATCATGTCATCACCTCGAATGAAATCGTAGGTGTAACGGCCGGTACCCACTAGTCGTTATACGGCTGTGCGTTTAGCAATTTCGAGTACTTGATTGGTTTTGTGCTTGGTATGTGAGTCGTGCCGTTGAGTCGATAGGGCCGTAGCACCTTGGTTGCATCCTTAGCAAGCCAACCCCGAGGTGTGCCCAACTTAGAATTACCGTCGCCTTTGGACCCCGTATCCTATGTACGCGTTTTGTGCACGTAGTCTTGTTCGTGCACGTATTTATTTTAGACTTGTCTACATCCGAAACCTATGGTGTGATATGTCATTGTGACTCTCTCGAAGAGTATTAAATCGTGGAATTAATTTGGAACGTCATTTCACGGGTCGTTCTCCCACGATTTGACCTTGTTTGTAGAGACGTCGCGATTTTCACTTTTGTCGTTAGTCCTTTCAATTTTTAATTTCGTTTCTCGTCGTCGAAATTGTGATCCGTCTTCTCTGCCTTCTTTCTCTCATCGTCCCGGTCGCCCCGATATTTATTTCACAATTTTTGGCCTTCGTTTGACCCAATTTCACTTTTTGCCCAGCCTTAAATACCGATTTAACCCTAAGTGTTCACGTGAATACATATCCCCTAGTATTCTAATAATAATTTACACTTAAAATTAGTTGACTTAGCCCTTTTTCTGCATCTGGCCGCACCCATGCTCAGGTAGGAGAGAGAGAGGGTAGGCTATTTGTTATTCCTTTTAATAATCAACTCTCTAAACAATTGAAATAAACCCTAGAGCCTACCCACTTTTCCTCAGCCCTACATCACATGAGCTCCCCTTTAAAAGAATAGCCTAGTGCTATTCTATTTTGTTCACAGATCAACTTTGAAGCCGTCGGCCCTAATCCGAGTTCCACACAAAAACAACCCCGAGCGGCCTCTCCCTCGTCCTCGGCCTTTACCCATCACCGACCAGCCATCATCTTGCCCTCCGACGTGCCCCTGTCCCTCTGACCATCGTAGGGCCCCGCTGTTCACCGGAGACAGCCTGTAACCGCCGTGGGCCGTCGTTAATAGCTGCTGCAACCGCAGCAGCAGCAGCAGCGTCCAATGCAGCCACTGCCGCCACCGACCGGCGTTCCCCCTCTCACCCCGACCACTCTCCTCCCTTCCAGTACCGCCATAGCACGCCGTGGGCTCACCCTAGTCGCCGAAATCTGCCCCCTTGCCGCTGTAATTCGCAGCAGCCGCAAACACCCCAAACAACCCCGCTTCCGGCATTCTCCGGCCAAGCGCCGCCGCCGACGAGCCCTCTCACCACCCACTGACCCCGCCGTGATTCCCCCGGGACACCCCGCTGCCATTGTTATCTCCCCTCAGGCCGCTGTAATCTGAAACAGCGAGTGATATCGCTGTTTTGCGTTTCTACGACGTTTCGACGCGTCGTATCGTCGCTTTGACGTCCCCTCTCACTGTTGGGGTCTTCTGACAGCCCCCTACTGCTCCTAGGGATGTTTTCCGACGTCACGAACATCCCCTATGATGCTCAACGTCGTAGACTTTGTGTGCGTCAAGCCGTTCGTTCCGGTTAGTTGATACGGCTTCCCAGAAACCGTAGAAACACCTACCGGCGCCCTACTCGCTGTTGGAATCTAAATCGCTGATCTGGACACTGCCCAGACTTGGCGAGCAAGGAATCTATTCTGGAATCTGGACTTGGAGCGCGTTCTTTTATTCCAACCCCTGGCGTCGCTACCCGACGCCAATGTAGTTTTCGCGTCGTGTTGAGGTAACGATCTGCACCCCTAGGACCCCCAACCTATTGCCTGCTAATCAAGACTAAAATTGATGTTTTTAAAGTGTTTTAAATTCACTAATCAAGATTAATAATATGGGATTATAGGCCGGTGGACTTGTGCACGTATGTAGAATTGGACTTGGGACTCTTTGGACGGTGTATTCAGACGTTTGACTTGCAGGCAAGTGAAACTTGCCAACTTTTGCTTAGGGCCATGTTTTAGGCCACTTTCTTGCTCTTAGCGTAAAAGAGACTAGACAGTGAAATGATAGCTGTCTAGACGCAACTTTAAGATCTAGCTTGACAACGAAGCTAGATCTGTCACCCTGCCATGTCATTCATGCATTGTTATCTGCCATGTTTCCTTATCTATACGCACTTAAACTGTTATCTGCCATGCATTGCATCTTACATGTCATCCAAGTTGAATGTTGCATTCATAACACACGCTACAATACTTGTACATCCTTGTTCTGGCTAGGTGCACCCCTATGCCTTCATGAAAAACACTTCCTGGCTCGTGATCCAGAAGCGGGCCTCATGTGTTGGTCAAAAGCCAATGCCCGATACACATGGAGGGGTAGGGATAATCGATCACTTGAGCTTAGGAGTTGGCCCGCGCAGCCACTCTAGCCAAAAGGCGTAATCTCTGTGCACGAAGTGCTTACTAGACTTGTCCTTGTACTTGTATTTGTTCTTGCAAAACTTGACATCCATGCCATAATTTAAATGCAATGCTCGTACTTTACTTTACTTGTTGCACTCATGCTATATCTGCCATTTCATTACATCATGATAGAACTGCTAGGTTGTTTACTTTTACTTTCAGTTTCCTTGCACAAGTCTTTGTAGACTTGCTGACATGTGCCCCTTGCTCTTTTGGGTGTCACATGTTAGACCCTGAGCCAGAGACCGTTGCTAAGTACGTGGTAATTGCTGATGTTGAGCCTGAGCCCATGTCTGTCCAGGAGGAGTTTGTGGATACCGATGACCAGTCTTTGTGACCTCGCTGAGTTCCCCTTTTGTTTAGGATTTCTGTTAGTTGTCGGTGCGTGGCACCTTGACTTTGTACGTTGTACTTTTGTTGGCCATGCTGGGGCCTTTTTAGAGTCTTTCTTTTAGCCTGGTGGCTTTTCTGTGATGTTGGGATTTATTTTTATGGATATTTTGAGATTTCTTTTTGTCTCATTTCCTTATTATTATCTTTGTTTCGTATCGCTATTGCAAGGACCTGCCATTTAATGTTTATTGACGCTTATCGGACTTGCAGCTTTGTAGCTTCAAGTCTGAGCGGACCTACTCACGCTTCGACTCCATATTTTTGGGAAGCGGGGCGTGACAGTAGGTCATAGCCCAAAGGATAAAAAGGTCAGGGATGGTCACGGTCCCTGACTCATCCCAGGGAAAGAATGTGCTTGATAAGATGCGATGGGCTAGACGAAATACGTGGTGGATGATGGATGAGGCCTTGGCTTTGCCTCGAGGATATCGGTCGTGGAGGGTGAGGCGACCCCAAAAATAATCGACATCGAAGTTGCGATGATATTTCATAGGGACGGATCTAGTCGCCCAGAATGGGAAAATCGAAGATGTTGTTGATTGTGTTCACGTGGGTGCAGATGTTTCAGTTTCGGACATGGAAATCGATAATGGACCACGTCGCAGTTTTGAGGGACGAAAGGAATTCGAGTGTGAGGGTGGGGTATGATTGGGCATGTGCGTTTAGAAAGCTCAGCCAACCTAAGTTTGCAAATAAAGACTCGACACCGGAGAAAACTCCGAGATCAATCAGGGTTTGACTATGAGCAAACTTAGTGGCTAGGTGGGAACGTTGGTTGAGTCTATTATAAAAATCCTTATGCTTTAGACTGAAGAAACAGTATCCCCGTGGTCCCATCAGTGGGTCCTCGGGAGAAATAATGGGTTGGGAAGGAGGTTGGGTAGGAGGAGGAAGAGGAGCACGTGCACTTGGTGGATGTGTGGACTTGCGTCTCTTACGAGACGGCTCCTCTTCCTGCATTATCCTCTTACCCTTGTCCATGAACATGAGTGTGTGGGTGTGATGAAAATGCAAGATGGTGTAAATGCACACAAACAACGGCAAATTGAGCAAAATGCAAATACTTGGGTAAAGTAAAAAAGCTAAGCGTAGGAATGAGTTTATCCAATATCGAAGTGATTCTTTGCTCGCAAAGGACTCCACGCAGTGCAATGGAGAGATTCGTGAAGCCGCAGCACTTCGATCCAACAAGATTAAAAATTTTCGAAATTGGGGGGATGTAGGGTTAGGGTTAGGGTGAAAAATTCTGGGTTGGATGGGGTAGAGAGGGGTTTGATGATGGGAGAGAGAGATGGAGGAAGTAGGGAGTGGATTGAGGAGTGCTAGGAGTGAGAGAGATGGCCGGTTGAGGGAGAGGGAAAGCGAAACGATCGAAGGAGGGAGAGAGTCGGGTGAGAAATGAATCGGTTGGAGGGGGTTATTTATAGGGCTTAGGCGAACCGATCGGGTGAGTAGTTTTCGAAAAATCTTGTTGGAAGGCAGTTATAGGCGAACCGATCAGTTGAGTTTTCAACCGATCGATTGGCCGCTTCACAATTTTCCTGAGAGCACTGCCGACTTCACCCAGTCTTCCACCCGATCACAGCTTCAGCTCACCCGATCGGTTTATTTAACTACAAATTTTCCCAAGAGCTTTGCCTTGTCACCCGATCTTCCACCCGGTCAGCCGCTCTTGCCACCTGATCGGTTGGCTGATATTCTGATATGGCCATCTTCAGATCGGCTCAACCGATCGGTTGAAGCATCACCAGATCGGTTGAGGGCAATTTTCTGCAAAAACACAAAATTCATCTAACTCTCCCAACGATTATCCCCATAGCAGTGTTTATTCACCAAAAATAAGAAAACTAATCCTAAAAATAACGACGAAGGTTTAGAACATGGGTTCCCTCCCATGAAGTGATGTTGTTTAAAGTCGTTTGCTCGACTCCCAGTATATGATCTTCAAGGTGGTTGGTGCGGGTGATGCCCAATGATTGGCATCCCATCAGCTTTTGGAGCAGCGGTCCTTGTCGGTGGTAGGGGTTGCCGGTAGACGCTCTCAACGATCCTCCCGCTGGCGGTGTCCGGGGGCTTCTCCCTCATGTTGGCGTCAACCGCCACTTTTCGTAGGATCCGAACTTCTTCAGCAGTGAGCCCTTAAGGCTTTTTTCCCTTACTCCTCGTCGGAGCAACCTTCTTGAATCTGGGAGAAGTCGTCTGTGAGACATACACTTCTCCAGCTATTTCTTCTTCTGTCGCCCCAATGTGCTCTTCAAGGCCCCCAAGCTATCGGGGGTTCCTCGAGAGAATCTTCCAAGCTCCAGCTTCAACTATTCTTTCTTCTTCAACTTCCAGCACATTGCAATTTTGCTCCTCCTGTGGATGCTTCATAGATAATCCCAGATAAAATTCTACCTTCTGGTCGCCCACATTTAGGGACAACTTCCCTTTCTTCACATCAATAAGCATGCCATCTGTCGCCATGAAGGGCCTCCCGAGGATTATCGGGGTATGGTTGTCTTTCGGCATGTCCATCACCACAAAATCTACAGGCACGTGTATGCCGCTGACGTTCACCGGTAAGTCGTCCACAACCCCCATCAGGTATTTCACAGACCTGTTTGCAAGTTGCAGCGTCATTCCGGTGGGCTCAAGGTCGCCCATTCTTATCCTCTTATATAATGACATAGGCATAAGACTCACGCTCGCACCCAAATCGACGAGCGCCCGATTGATCTTCACTTCTCCTATCGAGCATGGGATAGAGAAATTACATGGGTCCTTGAGTTTTGACGGGTTCACTCGTTGAATCAGAGCGCTGCACTCCGCTGTCAGGATGACTTTTTCTTTCCTCGTACACTTCGTCACCAAATCCTTTAGAAATTTAGCATAAGAAGGGATAGTCTCTATGGCCTCTAGGAAGGGAATTTGCAAACTCAAATCTTTGACCATGTCGAAAAACTTGCCGTATTTCTTGTCTATATTTGCCTTGGCAAGTCTTTGAGGAAATGGCACTGCGGGCTTGTAGACTCTCAAGTTGCCCTCCTCATTCTTCTTCATTTCTTCCTCAGAGACTCCCTCCGGAGTCATGGTCTTTGATGACGAAGCTCCGTCGTCAGTTGCCTTTACATTTGATCGCCCATCGACCAACGGAGCTTCGGGTTCTTTAGCGGGCATCCTAGTTGGAATCTGAGTGCCGCTTCTCAATACTATCGCAGACACATTTGCATGGTCATGCGTCAATGCCCATGTTTGATTCGGCCCCCTAGGATTGACTTCCAGCTGACCCGGCAATTGGCTCTGCGCCCTCTGAAGATTTGCCACTTGTAACCCCAGCTGGGTTACTTGATCTGTCAAAGTCTTCTGTCCCATCTGCAGCTGCAGGTTTATCTTCTCCTGGTTGTTATATATTGGGTCAAGAGACTCTCGACCGGAGAGATTACCCGTTGTTGGCCATATGGTTGCTGCTGTGGCAGGGGCTACTGATTCCTTGGGGGATATTGTTGGTACATCTAATGGGGCTATTGTTGCTGCTGGTACAACTGCTGCTGTTGCCGAGGTGGCTGATACAATTGTTGCTAAGGTTGCGGGGGTTGTTGATGTTGGGGAATTGGCGGTCCCTTAGGGCACAAAAACTCTAGTCCCGTCCTAAGTCGGACGGAACATAGACATAAAAACATTTGCAGCGGAAGAAAAAACTTATGTTAACTAATTAACATGCAGTTAAAAACAATTTTTTAACTCAGCCCTAAGGTCCAAGACCATATGCCAAGATCTATGCCGACTTGGGATGGGTCTGACCATCCGAAGAAGGATCTAGCCTACTGCGATTAAACTAAACTAATGCTAATAAAATACTTTAACCACATACCCGGAATCTCAGCCCTGGAGCAGGCGAGATGTTTCGCGGCGTCTTCCGAGCTGTTCCCGTCCCACGCCGAGCCGCTCCTTGAACCGCTCCCCGAACCGCTCCTCGAACCGCTCCGCATCCCGAGGCGATCAATCCCCGTGCCGCCGAGCCAACCACGCGCCGAAGAAAGTTTCACGCGAGTGAAACCTCCGCCAAGATATCAGATCCAGAATCCGAACTCCTTTGTGGCTTTGCTAGAGCCCGCAGGAGTAAGGCAGAAATTTTAGGGAGATAGAGAAATATTTATTTAAGCCTAGATCCGAGCGTGCTCCAACATTTACGAGAGCCGCTCAGATCTAGAGCTTGGGACGAGTTTTGAGAAAGGGGGGACCCCTATTTATATAGGCGGCGGACTCTCCCCTTTTCTCAAAATCCGATGTGGGACTAAACAATGGGATTATTAAAATCAAGTTAGTTTGCACTTCACAAAGTGCAAACTTCCGTGAATTTTAACTAACTCACCGTTGAGCTTCAGGATTGATACAACCTATCAATACGACAAGCGTTCAACGGTGAACGCATAGGAAAAAACCGTTCGTCAATTGGAGTTCGTTTGACCCTCCAATTAATCGTCCAAAGATCAGCCCAAGGCTAGTTTTTCACAAAAACTGAGCCGTCAAATCTGTTTTGCCCTAGGGGCAGATTTTCTGCACAGGCGGGACCCACCAGACCAACTGGGTGAGCCCAGACCAGGCTGGACGCCTGGTCTGGGCGCACCCAGGCTGGTGCACCCAGTCTGGGCGCCTGGCCCGGGCCTGGGCCAGGCGCCCAGGGCGCCCAGGGCGCCTGGGCGGCCCGCCTGGGCCAGTGCCCAGGCGCCCAGGGCGCCTGGGCGGGCCTGCCTGGGCCAGCGCCCAGGCGCCCAGGGCGCTTGGGCGGGCCCGCCTGGGCCTGAGCCCAGGGGCCTGGGCTGGCGACCTGGCTCAGCCAGGTCTGGCCAGGCGCCCAGGCCAGACCTAGTCTGGTCTGGGTTAGCCTGGTCTGACCCGGTCTGATCCTTTGGACTGTTTTGGCTCTAACTTGAGCATTTGGTGTCCGATTTGGACGCCGTTCGAACCTGGGTCTAGATCGGGACATTCCCGTCTTACCTGTGAACTTTTTCTTGCGTTTATTTTATTAAATATTGTATTAAATAATTTAATACACATGTAATCTCTTTTGCATCAAATGCAAAATAGTCCCTATCTAAGCTTAAATTATCATATTGCATCAAATGCAATCATTTCATCCCTTGCATCAAAAATGCAAAATATTCTCCCTAACTAATTTCTACCTATTACTAGACGAAGCGTTGCACTCTGTGTGAGACCCTACAGCCTGACCCTTACAACAGGTTGGGCTCGAAGCCCTATACGGCAGTGACCACGAGCAGTGGTTGCCGTCCCTGCTTCAGGAATCATCATTATGTGGTTAACTCATTGACATGAGTATTGTCGGGACCACCTGACTGTTTCCGTGATGAATTCCGCAGTTATAGTCTCTTCATCTTAAATATGTCGTGTAGATCAAGTCTGGGGTACGGTCAAACTGTCAACCCCAATAACTTGACTCTGGTTAGTTTCTATCGATCTTTAGTCAACTAATGTTGGACTTCTTCCAACATACTCTGCGCAGAGTTTTTACTAAAGACCGAACTAACTCTACGACACTAACTCCCATTGACCGGGAGAGACGAATCCTCTCTTGGTCATTACTCGCCTCGTATGTTTCAAGTGACACCCAATCAAAAGACCTTTCGACAGGCCTTGCCTCGAAGCTAGGTCAGTTGATCTAAGTGGCACCGTTCACGCACAGGTCCGTTAAAATGACCTCAAGTCAAAAGACCAACTATCCTATCATCACTCAGAGTTATCACTGACAGATTGGTCAACATAACCATATGATAACTCTAGTGGATCGTTCAGTGAACTCATTCTAATGAGCACCTGTGTCTCGTCTTCGACTTCGCCAAGTCAAGCGATCATGAGATCATCGCCACCGTTAAACGGTGAAGACTAAGACACAATGGTCTATCCGATGTTTCGATATCCTTGTCTCGAAACATCTACGACCACGAACCATTTTAGACTTATGCTACAGACGGTCAAACGTTTCTCCACGATCGAGATACTCATCTCGATATCCGTTTGACCTTGCATAAAGTCTCAGGACTTTACCTAAGTTGATATCTAATGTTGACTACATTACAATATGACTTAGATAAATTATTACCAAACAGCTTACTGTTATTTCAAACAAGATGTTTGTGCTATTCACACAGGAATAAATGGCCTCGAGGGCACCATATTCCTACATCTCCCACTTGCACTCAGGCCCATTTATCTCGATATCTAATATCGTTTTTACACATAAGTTTTCCCGACTTCATGTGATAGAGCCTTCGTGAGTGGATCTGCTAAAACCGTCTACTCTATAGACTTAAGGGGTTTCTATGTTTATGTTAGACCAACCTTTTGAATCTTATTCAAATAATTCACTTGGTCTATCAGAATCTATAATATTTTATTTCCCCGGATCTTATCCAGTTCATCGTAACTTACGATAATAATTTAAATTAGTTAATGGTCATTTTAAATGGCTCATAACTATTCTTGATGAAGTATCAAACCTTTTGATTACTTAGTCAAAATGTATGTTCCATCTCTTTGATGTCTCGCATGTAATTTACACGCTCCCACTGACCTTGAAAACTATCTGGCTAATTCATATAAGTTGGTTCGTCTAAATCATATTTAGAAAAACGAACTTATAAGTGAATGCTCCAATTTTCGTGGTCAACTTGAGCGTTTACATCGAGCTTTGGTCCGAGTAGATCTGTACACATCTGTTGGCGAAACCGGTTTCATCATAATCCGTTTTAAAGAAATTAGGATGAAAACCGTTCCCGTCCAACATTATTGTACTTCACTATTTCCTTTTCTGCACCAATCTTTCAACTTAAAGATTTACTTACAGAAAGTGAGGAAACATTTTCCTTGGGCACGTAAACTAAATTCTCAAATTTATTTACGCACACGGACCTGCATCAAGTTTTAAATCGTAGTTACTACTCCGAATTTCATCCTAGAAGTTGACTAAGTCATCATCAGTTATGATGTCTAACTCGACAATCTGTCTCACGAGATTCGAGTAATAATACAACTTCCTTACGATTGATTTTATTGAATATAGTATTGATAATGTTCTCATAGAACTTTATCAAAACCTAGGCATTACTATCTGGGACTTAACCCAGAGGGAGGACTTAACTCAGGGTCACTTACAATGGATCACACTAAATCTAATTAAGTGTGATTCATACCTTTTAACACACCGATGTGTTAACAGACTTGATCTGAGAGAAAATCACATTTTCTTTTAATTACACAAGATTTTATTTAGCTAAGTATTTGACCATTCGATCTAATCGAATCAGTTTAAATACTTTAGTCATTTCGTTCTTTATTTTATCAGACTTGTGTTTCATCATGAACACGTGTCTTAATAAGACATACGAATAACTTATTTTGGTTAATCTAGACTCGGGTACATCAGTATGTACTAGACTGAGTTCGACAACTCATTCTCCCACTGTCTCACAGATGGGTTTCGGCCATTGTATCTAAGAGGCTAAGACTCACAAGTGTCTGTAGACTTCATAATACGAGAGGTCAGACCCCTCTTTATGTGACTTGTGAAGCTTAATCTCTTGATACGGCCTAGTCTAATTTTACCATATAAGTTTGCTACTATCTTGTGTATTTATATATATTAACATTTAATATATATATATGTAGTTATTACAAATTACTTAACACAAAACATTACTTCAGAAGCAATGTGACGACATTCGTCAAAATGTGTTAAACGTCTTTTGTAAAACAATTTATTCTGAAATCGTGACATCAAAATATGTCACATTTTCATTTCCTCCTACTTATGCCTTTACTAATGATAAATTAAACTAACTTTCTCAATTGACTTTCCGAAGTGCCTTCTTCCTTTTCTAAATCACATTTATATATCAACATAAATAAATAGCTATGCAAGCAACTTATGTATCCAAACGCTTGAGCTTTGCAATCTTGAGTGTAGCTCAAGAAGTTTCTTGTCTTAAGATCCGGTTGGGATACATAGTCTTGCACCGCTCATGCACTCGTATTCGACTCAAACGGTTTAATCGAATTCTCGAACTTTGCGGATCAAAATTGTTTGTCCATACAACCTTGAGGGTAGCTCGACAAGTTGTATGGAGAAACATACTTTGAATGTCCTATATGTTCAAGCTGCATCATATAGAGACGAGTGACATGTAGCTTTAATTTATTTGTTGGACCCAGAACTTAATGAAATCATATTTCTTAAGTCTGTTCTTTAGAAGGTCATTTAATGTCAACGAGAATATAGTTTTAATTCTATCAATTAGAATTTAACTTGATATTCAATTAATCAACTTATTGACCAGTTAACTAATTCCAATATTATCAATTGATTCTTTCGGTAAACATAGTCTTGCCCTAGTTTTAGCATATGTTCAATATTAAATATAGGTAGATTGGCTTTTATCTATCTATATCCTCCCACTAATTTTACGAACGTTTTAAAGCTTAATAACGAACGATTTAATCGAATTAAAATTAATGGGTAAGAGTTCCAATCACCTTGAGTCTAAACAACCTTGAGTGTAGCTCAACAAGTTGATTGACTCTGCGATCGGAAGATGACTCTTCATCGATCATATCGGATATGACTCTCTTAATCGGTTTTTGCCCCTAGCCATTCGTGATCATGAGTGTGCTCATCCAAATCACAATGTCTAGTCTAGTCGGACCCTTGTTTTCATGTCTAGCCTGACTTGCCCCTCAGCTCGGTGTATGCACGACATGTCGGTTTGGGTCAGGTCTTAGACTTACATCAAGTCAGACTACATCGTTGACTTAACTTACGCCGGCGCTCGGGGTACGAGACGACGGTTAGGGTTAGTCAAGATTTCATCTTATGTATTTAAGGAGTTGGTTTCTATAGGGTTGCCATGTCACAGCTTGAGTGTATCTCAACAACTATAACACGGGCCCTATAGTTGCTAACCCCAAAAACAAGGAGGGCTACGGCTAATCTTGAAAAAGATCATTAACGTATTTGACTTAGATATAGTCCAGGGTGTCATACAATCATGATTCGCGACATTGCGGTCCAGCGGAACTCAGCCATGGAATTGACTAAGCCAGGATCACTACCCCTTGGACTAGCAAGGGTTGACCCAGAACTCTTAGCCAAGCACATTGACTGGATCATGGTCCATTGAATGAAGCTTATCATTTTTGTATGTATGCCATAGACTAAACAGCTTTTATTAACAACTAATTAATCATATCAACTAGTTGAATCCTTAAATTCAAAATTTTTAGGATTTGTTTAATAACTTTTATTAAGTCCTTATCAACTATAAGGTTCACGTGCTATCCTAATCGTTATTAGGATTTTAATAAATTTTATTAACAACGTTAGAAGCGAAGTCCTTTAATGAAAATTAATTATAACAATTAGAATTGAAAATCCATTTAAAGGACTACCCTAATCAGGAATTAGGTCTTAATATTGTTGTTAATGATTTATTAAAACATAGCATGTCATTAAAATTCAAGTAATAAATTTTAATCATTTTTAATGGCTAACCTAAAGGGTTGTCTTGTGTTATCAAATAAGGGACAAGATTAACAAGCCATTAAAATAAAGCTACACTAATTTTATCAACATAAAATGAAAGTGCATATCTATTTAACAATTAAATAAACAAAGTTTATCGCATAAACAATTTTTAGACTTTTAAAAACAGTTTTAAAATTATCTTATAAATTTAAAACATTACTTTAAAAATTTTCCATGTTCAAAAATTTATCATATACAATTTTTAAACATCTAAAATATTTTAAACTTATCGCATAAATTTAAAGCCTTAAAATCAATTTTAAAATTTATCACATAAATTAAAAACACCATTTTAAAATTTCCATGCCCTAAAAAAAATTTATCATATAAAAAAAAATTTTTAGGCATCCAAAATAAATTTAAACTTTTAAATATTTAAAATTAGTTTTAAAAATTATCACATAAATTTTAAAACGTTATTTTAAAAATTTTCATGTTCAAAAAATTTAACACATAGAATTTTGAACTTCAAAACATTTTTAAAATTATCTAATAACTTTAAAAAATTTAAAAGTATTTAAAGAAGCATTAAGAAGTTTAATTAAATCGCAGTACCTAGATCGACTACGCAAACCTAGGCTCTGATACCACTGTTAGGGAATTGGCGGTCCCTTAGGGCACAAAAACTCCAGTCCCGTCCTAAGTCGGACGGAACATAGACACAAAAACATTTGCAGCGGAAGAAAAAACTTATGTTAACTAATTAACATGCAGTTAAAAACAATTTTTTAACTCAGCCATAAGGTCCAAAACCCTATGCCAAGATCTATGCCGACTTGGGATGGGTCTGACCATCCCAAGAAGGATCTAGCCTACTGCGATTAAACTAAACTAATGCTAATAAAATACTTTAACCACATACCCGGAATCTCAGCCCTGGAGCAGGCGAGATGTTCCGCGCCGTCTTCCGAGCTGCTCCCGTCCCCCGCCGAGCCGCTCCTTGAACCGCTCCCCGAACCGCTCCTCGAACCGCTCCGCATCCCGAGGTGATCAATCCCCGTTCCGCCGAGCCAACCACGCGCCGAAGAAAGTTTCACGCGAGTGAAACCTCCACCAAGATTTCAGATCCAGAATCTGAACTCCTTTGTGGCTTTGCTAGAGCCCGCAGGAGTAAGGCAGAAATTTTAGGGAGATAGAGAAATATTTATTTAAGCCTAGATCCGAGCGTGCTCCAACATTTACGAGAGCCGCTCAGATCTAGAGCTTGGGACGAGTTTTGAGAAAGGGGGGGACCCCTATTTATATAGGCAGCGGACTCTCCCCTTTTCTCAAAATCCGATGTGGGACTAAACAATTGGATTATTAAAATCAAGTTAGTTTGCACTTCACAAAGTGCAAACTTCCGTGAATTTTAACTCACTCACCGTTGAGCTTCAGGATTGATACAACCTATCAATACGACAAGCGTTCAACGGTGAACGCATAGGAAAAAACCGTTCGTCAATCGGAGTTCGTTTGACCCTCCAATTAATCGTCCAAAGATCAGCCCAAGGCTAGTTTTTCACAAAAACTGAGCCGTCAAATCTGTTTTGCCCTAGGGGCAGATTTTCTGCACAGGCGGGACCCACCAGACCAACTGGGTGAGCCCAGACCAGGCTGGACGCCTGGTCTGGGCGCACCCAGGCTGGTGCACCCAGTCTGGGCGCCTGGCCTAGGCCAGGGCGCCTGGCCCGGGCCTGGGCCAGGCGCCCAGGCGCCCAGGGCGCCTGGGCGGCCCGCCTGGGCCAGTGCCCAGACGCCCAGGGCGCCTGGGCGGGCCCAGGTGCCCAGCGCCTGAGCCAGCGCCCAGGCGCCCAGGGCGCTTGGGCGGGCCCGCCTGGGCCTGAGCCCAGGGGCCTGGGCTGGCGACCTGGCTCAGCCAGGTCTGGCCAGGCGCCCAGGCCAGACCTAGTCTGGTCTGGGTTAGCCTGGTCTGACCCGGTCTGATCCTTTGGACTGTTTTGGCTCTAACTTGAGCATTTGGTGTCCGATTTGGACGCCGTTCGAACCTGGGTCTAGATCGGGACATTCCCGTCTTACCCGTGAACTTTTCCTTGCGTTTATTTTATTAAATATTGTATTAAACAATTTAATACACATTTAATCGCTTTTGCATCAAATGCAAAATAGTCCCTATCTAAGCTTAAATTATCATATTGCATCAAATGCAATCATTTCATCCCTTGCATCAAAAATGCAAAATATTCTCCCTAACTAATTTCTACCTATTACTAGACGAAGCGTTGCACTCTGTGTGAGACCCTACAGCCTGACCCTTACAACAGGTTGGGCTCGAAGCCCTATACGGCAGTGACCACGAGCAGTGGTTGCCGTCCCTGCTTCAGGAATCATCATTATGTGGTTAACTCATTGACATGAGTATTGTCGGGACCACCTGACTGTTTCTGTGATGAATTCCGCAGTTATAGTCTCTTCGTCTTAAATATGTCGTGTAGATCAAGTCTGGGGTACGGTCAAACTGTCAACCCCAATAACTTGACTCTGGTTAGTTTCTATCGATCTTTAGTCAACTAATGTTGGACTTCTTCCAACATACTCTGCGCAGAGTTTTTACTAAAGACCGAACTAACTCTACGACACTAACTCCCATTGACCGGGAGAGACGAATCCTCTCTTGGTCATTACTCGCCTCGTATGTTTCAAGTGACACCCAATCAAAAGACCTTTCGACAGGCCTTGCCTCGAAGCTAGGTCAGTTGATCTAAGTGGCACCGTTCACGCACATGTCCGTTAAAATGACCTCAAGTCAAAAGACCAACTATCCTATCATCACTCAGAGTTATCACTGACAGATTGGTCAACATAACCATATGATAACTCTAGTGGATCGTTCAGTGAACTCATTCTAATGAGCACCTGTGTCTCGTCTTTGACTTCGCCAAGTCAAGCGATCATGAGATCATCGCCACCGTTAAACGGTGAAGACTAAGACACAATGGTCTATCCGATGTTTCGATATCCTTGTCTCGAAACATCTACGACCACGAACCATTTTAGACTTATGCTACAGACGGTCAAACGTTTCTCCATGATCGAGATACTCATCTCGATATCCGTTTGACCTTGCATAAAGTCTCAGGACTTTACCTAAGTTGATATCTAATGTTGACTACATTACAATATGACTTAGATAAATTATTACCAAACAGCTTACTGTTATTTCGAACAAGATGTTTGTGCTATTCACACAGGAATAAATGGCCTCGAGGGCACCATATTCCTACAGTTGATATGGTGCCCTATAGCTCAGATTCGGGTGGTTCCGGTTATTGAGAGAATAAGCCGGATTCGAGCTTGTCCTTGGTGGATACGGCGCATTACCCGTCGGGTTTATAGAAAAGAGCGCTCGCCTGATCCACCTGTGGTGAGATATCACTACCATCAAAGTCTCTCGGGACTTCAGCTTCCACTGCTGCTGCTTGCTGGGTATTGGCACCTCCAGCTCCCACCATAAATGTCGAGATCTGTGTAGATAGAAAATCAAATTTGCTAGATAATTTGTCGACCTACTTGACTTTGTGCATCCCTCCAGATCTTGGCGTGGCGCGCTCATCGCATCACCTATCATTATTAGATGACATGTTCTCTAGAATGGTTCCGGCATCTTCCTCATTCCTAGACATGAAGGACCCTCCAGCCGCGGCATCCATCGAAGATTTCAGATCATCCCTCAACCCATTGTAAAACAGATTAATGATCTGCCATTTGGGGAGCTCATGGTGAGGGCATCTCCGTTGCATCTCCTTATATCTCATCCAAGCCTCGTGAAAGGATTCGTAGCTGGCTTTGGAGAAGGAGGAGATCTCGCTCCTCAGCTTCATCGTCTTCCTCGAGTGAAAGAACTTGTTCAAGAAGGCGTTGGACAGCTTCTCCCAAGTTGTGAAGGTATTGGGGTCCTTCCCCTTTAGCCATTGTCTGGCTTTATCCCGCAGAGAGAACGAGAATAATCTGAGCCGGATTGCATCAGTCGACACCCCGTTGATTCTGAAGGTGTCGCACTTCTTTAAAAACGAGTCCAGATGCTCAATCGGGCTCTCCATTGGTGCCCCTGAAAATTGATCCTGTTGGATCCACGTCACCAATGATGGCTTCAATTCGAAATTTCCGGCCGTAATGGCCGGGGGTTGTATGCTAAACGTGGACCCGATGGATGGCATTGAGTACTCCAGCAAGGACTTCTGGGGAGGAGTATTTTCTCCTATGGTTTTAGCTTCTTCCCTTCTTCTCCTCTCTGCGTTCAGACGCCTCACGATGGCGTTAATCTCTGGGTCAAAAGGAATCAAATCATCGAGACTTCTTGTATTCTTGTGCATGAAAGATCAAGAAACACCCATGAAGAATAAAACTAAACAAAAAATCAAGAATAGAAAATAAAAAAATAAAAAGTAAAAATGTAGAATGCGAAAATTATCGTGAGGTGAGGATGTGAACTAGTCTCTATTGTTCACTGGGTCCTAAAATAAACAAGCACGTTGCCTCCCCGGCAACGGCCCCATAAAGCTTGACGTCCCCTAGATTTAGCAATATTGGCAATGGGATCGGGAAAACCAGATTTAAATATTTATAACCGCAAGCGCACGATATTGTAGTGTGGCTTGGGGGTCGAACTCAGGGAGGCATGTGTTGTGCTTGTTGTCAAGAAGGAACCGGTTCACCCGATGGGTGAGCTAGCCGATCAATCGGTAGGTTGTCACAGAAATAGATATACGGTGGATGTAGGATATAAAAAGAAGCCTAGGACTTCGGTTTCCATCCTATCATGTGCCCTCTCTATTATGACCGATGGATAGGATTACGATTGGATTTTAGGATTTAGTGGTGAGACGTTGCCTCTAAGAGTGGTACTTAGAGTCCCATCGGCCCGATATTCTGGTCGATGCCCAGGATGATACGCTAGGACTACCCGGGTTCGGTCGGTGGGCTTTCCCATGTCCATTAACACCGACCGACTCCGGGAGCACTAAGCTCGCAACGATTGCTCCCAACATTTCATCCTGCCATTCCCACGCACTAGGATTCAATGTCTACGCTGGGGGTGCGAGCTGTGGCTAGGGGATCAATCGCCAGTTTTATTTCCCCTTGGCCCGACGGTCAAAGGCGGTCTTTCTCCCGCCAGTGACAATAAAACGCCCCGTGTAACCATCTAAATTCCCGAACCCTATTGAAATCCTATTCCTATGGTCGTTCTAGGGAGAACCAACGAAGGGGTTTTCACCAATGCCCTAGATTGTGGAACTACTCACAATTCATAGTGAAAATAGCATCACAATCAAATTCAACCGTTGAAATCATAATCAAGCAATAAAAAAGAGAAGCTAATAGTTTTAAGAACAATGTATCAAAGTTACAGAATGATCAGAACACTTACAAGATAAAATAAAATTCCAGCCGTCAAAAGTCTCAAAAAGACAGCAAAACAATGAGGATCCGCGTTTGGAAAAACCTAGGTCACTATATATAGAAAATGAGGCCACCCGATCGGTTGAAGCATCAACCAATCGGGTGAGCTGCTAGTCACTTTGGCCATCCGGCTTCAGAAGCACCAACCGGTCGCTGAGCTGAGCGGTTGGCGTCACTGGGTCGTGAATTGGGGAAATGCAGCTACAGATGAATTGATCGGGTGAGATGACACCCGATCGGTTGGAATTAAGCTCAAAATAACAGAAAGCTCTGTCGATCTCACCCGATCGCTGAACCGATCGGGTGAGCTGCTCTTCACTTCAGCTCCTGTCCAGGTCGGATACACGTACATCAACCGATCGGTTGGCTCTGTCCAACCGATCGGTTGGGGGCCGTTTGGCCCCCGGGATCGTGCGTGACACCTCCCGTTGCTCCGAGGACTCATGATATCTTCTTTGTATGTCCCCAACGCTGGAAACTCCTGCATTTGCACAAAAACACGGAGAAAGTGAAAAGATACAAAAAACACAAAAGAACGGATACGAAACAATGGAAAACAACGGAAAATCACAAAGAAGGAGCACGTGAATATATAAAATATAAACGCACATCACACCCTTAGTGGGTTTCTTGCCAAAAGGAAGAGATTGTGAAGTGGTGGCCTTCTTGGTAGGTTTGCTACCAATAGTGTTTTTGACGCCACTTGTGGATGCACCGGAGGATGGCCTCACAGAATCTATAGTTACACCACAATAGGAGGTGCCAGAATTGGATGCATTTGCTTCCACATACCCAAGTCCAACACGATGGTAGGAATTTGGTTTGCAAACAATTCATCCAATTGCCATTTCCCTTTGTTAAATCTCTTAACTTGGGAGGACGAGCTCATATTTCTCCTTAAGAGAAGAAATATTGGTATCCAAAGTGGACACACGTGTTTTGAGCTCGTGCGCTTGGGTTTTAAGAGAATCATTCTCAACACCCAATTGTGTGTTATGCAAAGCTAGATCAATACTATCTTTAGGATAAGTTTGATCTAGTTGAAATTTGAGGGAATTCACTTTATTTCTCAAGATGTCTTTTTGAGAAACCAAAGTGGCTTTCTCAAGTGTAAGTGTATCAACAATGGTGACATTATTGATTATGCATGGCTTGTATGATTTCCTAACATTAGATTTCTTTAAAATAGTATATCTAAGCATAAGAGATTGATACTTAGAAAATAATTCTTCGTTAGCAATACGAAGTTCATCCATGGTTACCTCGGAAACATCATTGTCACTATCACTCTCATCGGAGAGTGGATCTTCTCGAGCCATGAAACACATATGTGCACTCTCACTCTTTTCATCCTTGGATTCAAAAGGGGAATCTTCACTTGAATCATCGAACGTCCCAACAAGTCCTTTCTTCTTATCCTTCTTGTATTTCTCGGACTTGTGGTATTTTGGAGCTTTCCACTTTTCTTTGTTTCTAAGCATTGGGCAATCCTTCTTGGTATGCCTTGGTTTGTTACACTTAAAACAAAGAGATGATGTATTGTTAGTGGAATCAAATTTATTTTTTGAAGGAAATTTACCATTGGGAAAGAAGAATTTGAACTACTTCGCAATTTGTGTCATTTCTTCCAAGTCCATTTCGTTCTCGGATTCTTCACTATCGGAGGATAAAGAAGTAGCCTTGAATACCAACGCTTTCTGCTTGGCCTCCGCTGGGTTCATCATTGCTCTAATCTTCATTCGATTCTTTCTTCTTACTTCGTAAGACATGAGAGTACTGATGAGATTCACCACGGTGTAGTTCTTCTTGTAATTGACCTCCTCAATGGCGATTGCTATTCTTTCCCATTTTGAGGTCTTTCCCATGATTATCTTTCTCACCTTTTCTTGTTGGGTGTAGGTTTGTCCAAGAGCTTCAAACTCATTGGTGATGTCGGTGAAGCGTCTGTACATCGTTGCAATGTTCTCATTATTCAGCATATGAAACATATTAAAGTTTTGTATGACAACATATAGTTTAGACAACTTTACCTTGTTCGTTCCCTCATGTGCAACAACTAGATAGTTCCATATTTGATACGCACTTTTACATGTGCATATCTTATTGAACTCATCCGGATCTGATGCACAATGAAGAGCGTTCATTGCCTTAGGAATTTTCACTTTGGTGGACTTCTCGAAGGGAGTCCATTTGTCAAAATCCTCTTTGGAGGGTTCAATGTATTCCTTATAGAGGGTTCTCCAAAGGGAAGCACTCCTAAGAAACGTCTCTATCTGGCATTTCCAATAGCCGAAATTTGTGCCATTGAAACACAGATGACGAACTGTTGATTGTCCTTCGAAGACGGTAGACGCACCATCACGGTTTTGATTGTTGTACGAAGGAGGTGGAGGAACGTTGTTATTTTTGTTGGATACCATAGTTATAAACCTTTGCTCTGATACCAATTGTAAGGACCTGGCTATGAGGAAAATATTAGAAGGAGGGTTGAATAATGTTTATAAAATTTAAACGATAGTTATACCAATTTAAATTCCTAACCAACAATAAATGTGGAATTATAAATAAACCCAAATTGAAACAATGCTAACACAAAGTATGTTTCAAGGGTTCGGATTAACCAAGTCAACTCCCGACTTGTTTCTGGTAATCCTAAGTCCCTTCCACATGGATACCACCGGATACTCAAGTTAGAACCCTAACTTGAGGTTTCCTTTAAAACTACTTGTAGCAACCATACAAGTGAGATCGAAACACAATCGATCTCCTTGACTCCCACAACTTGGGAGCAAGCAAACCACTCTCACAAATCGAGAGTTAAACTAATAATGAAAGATATGAAATAATGAAATAGCAACACTTACAATCATATATACCTTGAAGTAGAACTTGAAAGAGCAAGTGTATTGTGTGTTGAAGTCTCTTCCAAGAAGAGACAAAAGCCCTTTCTCTTATCACCACAAATTTCCTAGATGATATCATTTTGATTCTAGGTTGGAGAACAAGGGAGAATGAGATTAGAATTCTAGGGCTTTTGAATTTGAGAGCTTTGAAAAACTTGAATACGTAAGCTAGGGGGTTTCAAGAGTTGATCAAGAAGATGAATAACCCTTCAATGGAATAGTAGAAGCTCTCTTTATAGGTTCCCCAAAACCCTCAAACAGAATCCCCAAAAACCCCTTTGAAATCCGTGGAGAAAAAGCCAACGGATAGAATTTACACACTCGACATTCGACTGGTGAAGAAATCACAGTCGAATGCTGCACTGTATCAGAAGGTAGGTGAGAATTCAAACGGTAACTTACCACGTAGGATAGTCGACTGATGAAGGAAAGACAAGCGTCTGTAAACCTAACAGGCAACAAAAAATCCTTCTACAGGCGACTGGCCGCAACATGGGTAAGTTGATAAAAACTCAGAAAGTTCAGGGAAGACACAACAGGCGACTGATGTGGAACACACAGGCGCCTGTTCCATGGACAGGCGACTGTGAAACCAACATCAGTCGTCTGTCACTAATAACTGAAACTTTCCAGAGAGCAGAGTCTACAAAGAAAGCATAGACATGCGACTATTGAGGTGTTGACAGTCGACTGTGCCTTGGACAGGCGATTGTCAATCCAACAATAGTCGTCTAGCCGTATGGAGAAGAAAACAACCTTTGGGCAGGGGATAAACATGTGACTGATTAACAAATCATATGCGCCTGTAGCTTTGACATGTGCCTATCTTTTGTACAGTTTTCGCCTGAATAGAGTTAAAGCTAAAAGCCCAAAAACCAATTGACAAAGTATGTGCATAACAGGCGATTGTAGAACAAATCACAGCCGACTGTTTTGAGACAGGCGCCTGTAAAACGTTCAACAGTCATCTGTTGAAATCCCAAAATGCATATGCTTGAGAAATGTGAATTGGAGGCAAAGGAAATGTGATCTAATGATTTCCTAGGACAGAAATGAAGATGTGTGTGTGCTCCAACATAGTTCTACTTCTAAGCTACATACTAGAAGAGAATAAAGATTACATTTTGTAGAAGTCTCTCTTCTATCCAAAGTATGAGTTTGAAGTCTTCTAGGAGCTTCAATCACCATCTTTGATCATCCATCCACTTTTCATGCTTAGCCTTGCGTGACATCCATTGCTAATAGATCTTCAAGTTATGTGTAAGCAATGGATTAACTGCAAATAGGGGATTAGTCACAAGTATTTATATTTTTTCATCATCAACACTAAGTAGAGAGAGGTCCAATACTCAACAACAGGGAGTTTTTAGAAAAATTACAAGTATGCCATTAGCCAACCCTTATTCACAATAAGTCACGTACAAGCTCTTACGCCTGCATTACATCGTATGATGCCCCAAGGGGGGTCACATTCTACCCTCCTTAAAACAAATTCTGTCCTCGGAATTTCCACAATCATGCTAGAATGACAGATATACATATATACATATCGAAAGGCGAAAGGGGTACAAGGACATGAGAGATACTACATGAACAAATGAGGGTATTTCTCTCGCATCTCATCTTCACGCCCCATGTGGACTCTCCTGGAGATTCTCAGTGGCACATGACTCTTACCAGGTCGATGGATTTTTTCCTCAATATCTTCTATTTCCAATCCAAAATAGTCACATGCTATTGTTCGTATGTTATATTTGAGCGCACTTCAATCTCTGAGAAATCTACGATGTGACTGGGGTCCCCAACATATTTTTTGAGTTGGGATACATAAAATACATCATGAATACCTTCTAGAGATGATGATAATTCCAGATGCGACTTCACTAATACGAGCAATAATTTCAAAATGGCAGATGTATTTAGGGCTCAATTTTCCACGTCGGCCAAAACGTATTGTGCCCCCAGTAGGTGAGATCATCAGAAATACATAGTCACATGGCTGGAATTCCAAGATACATATATTTGTATCAGCCTTGTACTTGTAGCGGTCTTGAGCAATACGGAGATTTTCACGAACCATTCGTACCACCTCAACCGCTTATACCACCATATCGGGACCCAAAAGTTCACGGTCTCCAACATCATCCCAACTTAAAGGTTATAGGCACTTTCTCACATACAAAGCTGCAAATGGTGCCATACTGATGCTTGCTTGGTAACTGTTGTTGTAGGCAAACTCCATCATGTGTAAGTGATCTTCGCAAGACCCCTTAAATTCTAGCATGCATTCCCTCAACATGTCTTATAAAATATGTATGGTGAGTTATGATTGCCCATCTATCTGGGAATGATATGCAGTACTAAAGCTGAGATGAGTTCCCAGATTGACTTGTAAGCTTTGCCAAAAGTGAGACGTAAATCTAGTGTCATGATCAGGAACTATACACACAGGGACTCAATGAAGTCTCACGATCTCTTGGATACAAAAGTTACATCAGAACATGTTAAAGAGATAACTAGATGATAATATGAATGTGATGAGAATCATACCTCCATATACCTTCTGGCTAGAAATTCTGTAGACTGACCTATCCAAAACGGAATAAAATGTGCTAATTTAGTTAATCGGTCAACGATCACCCAAATCACATCATTACCTTTGGGAGTTCTGGACAGACCAGTCATAAAATCCATCGTCACATGTTGCCATTTCCACTCAGGAATGTGGAGAGATTGTAACAGACCTGTAACTCTTTGATGTTCGGCTTTCACTTGCTGGCACACTATACACGAGGCAACACTCTTAGCCACACTATGCTTCATATTGTGCCACCAGTAATGCTGTCGCAGATCACGATACATTTTTGTCTCTCCTGGATGTATAGAATATGGCAAATTGTGGGCTTCTTTTAACAGTTCCTCTCGTATCCTGTCAGACGGCATGTAAATCCTATTTCTGAACCTTAAAGAGCCATCCTCATGAATGTATAAATTCGTCCGAAGCCCAGCTTGTACCTATTCTCATATCTTTTTCAGCTTCACGTCTCCTACTTGTGCAGCCTTAATGTGGTCCACCAAGTCAGACCAAACTTGCAAACCAAGCATAATTGTCTTCTCATCCGGAAGTACAACCTCAAGCTCCATCTGCCGTAGCACCGAACATGGTTGTGGTTGAGAAGTCAATATCACCATAGTGGGGAGCCGACTGAGGGCATCTAGAACATGCACTCTCCCAGGGTGATACTGAAGATCAATGTCATACTCTGCCATCAGCTCTAACCACCTACGTTGCCTCATGTTAAGTTCATTCTGTGTAAAGACGTACTTCAGGCTCTTATGATCAGTGTATATCTTCACACACTCTCCAAGCAGATAGTGCCTCCACAACTTCAGGGAAAATATCACTGTCGCTAACTCGAAATCATGTGTAGGGTATTTATGTTCATGCACCTTTAGCAATCAAGAGGCATAAGCCAGTACGTCGCCATGCTGATGAAGAACACAACAAAGTCCTCTTCTAGATGCATCACAGAAAATCTCAAACCCTCCCGACCGATCAAGGATAGTCAGAACCAGAGCAGCCGTCAATCTCTACTTCAACTCCTCAAATGCATGCTGACACTCATCAGAGCATACATAGGCAACCTCCTTCTTAGTAAGGTGTGTCAGTGGAGTGGTAATATTGGAAAAGTCTCGAATGAACTTTTGATAATAACCCGCAAAGCCCAAGAAGCGTCTAATCTCGGTAACTGTTCGGGGGACATGCCACTTCTTCACTACAGAAACCTTATCTGGATCAACAGATATTCCTTCTCCAGAAACTATATGACCAATAAAAGCAACATTATATAACCAAAATTGGCACTTGCTACACTTGGCATATAATCGGTTCTGCCTTAGGTTCTCCAACACAATTTTCAAATGTCTAGCATGCTCCTCTTCATCCCTTGAATATACCAAGATATCATCATTGAAAACCACTACAAACCTATCCAAGTATTCAAAAAAGACTTGCTTCATCAGTCTTATAAAACAGATGGTGCATTGGTCATTCCAAAGGGCATCACCAAAATTCCTAATGACCATTGCGGGTCCTGATAGCAGTCTTCAGTACATCAGACCCCCGAACCTTCACTTGATGGTATCCACTGTTCAAAACCTAACTTCGAATACACTCAGGATCCACCCATCTGATCAAAGATGTCATCGAGACGAGAGGGATGATACTTATCCTTCATTGTTACCTTATTCAACTCCCTAAAGTCATTGCACATCCTTCGAGACCCATCCTTCTTAATTACGAGTAACACTGGTGCTTCCCATGGAGATACGCTAGGGCATATCAGGCCTCGTTCAGATAGGTCCTTCAACTGGTTACGAAGCTCATCTAACTCAGATGGGGCTATAGGATATGGAGCTTTCGCAATCGGCTGTGTGCTTCGTATCAAATCTAAGGTGAACTCTAAGGATCTATCTGGGGAAAGTACATAGATGTCATTAGGGAATACATCAGGAAAGTCTTGAACAACCCTTAATAAGAAATTTTTTGCTTCTATGGTCATCACTTGCACATCTATGGCATGGCTCTAAACTTTACAGGTTCAGGTGTGATACTTCCACTATGAAACTCAAACTCTGGGTGACCATTGATTTGAAAGACTACCCTCCTTAGTCGACAGTCAATGGTAGCATAAAACATTCCAACCAAACTATCCCAAACACAGCCTCGAAACTGGGCATCTCAATAACTAAAAAGTCAGCATATAATTCTTTCCCACCAATCTCAACTGGACAATTTCGAAGGTCAGTGGAACTACAAATTACCCCATTCACTGTTTGAATGTTCCAATTAACAGTGAAAGAATATACTTTTATCACATGCTTGGTCACAAACTCCTTAGATAAGAAACAATGAGAAGCCCCCGAATCAAAAAGCGACAAGGCAAGGAAAGAGGCTATTCTAACGATGCATATAAGCAAAACAAACGAGACAAACTAAACATCTATGCAGATAACTAGGAACATGCATAACTGAGGTAAATGGTCAAACATTACCAGTGATAACCTGGCCAGTGCTCTTTGCCTCCACTGCAGTCAACAAGTAGGTCTGGTGCTGCTAGGGAGTGGAGGTCACCTTCTTGAAAGCCTTCTGCTGGAGTGGTAGGTGATGTCATCTAGGTATTGGGAAACTGGGCATGGGTGGTGCCGGTAGTGGGAGCCTATAAGTTAGGGATGGAATAGAATGCTGCTGTATCGACCGTGTTTCTACCGGTACCACTAGTACTAGAGGGCGACCCTGATGTGGACAATATCTGCTGATATGCCCAGCTCCCCCACACGTGAAACACTGCCTGGTTGTCAGGAACCGACAATCTTTCCCCTCGTGCCATGTCTTGCCACAATGCTGGCAGGACACCAGCCCATGTGTCGGTGATGGGGCTCATGGCCGCTTAAGCTGAACAGTCTATACTGCCCTGGAAAGAGTATTATGCTATCCTATGGATTGTCTATCTCCAGCAGGCATCCTCCCTACACTTTGCAAATATACCTCGTGCAACCTGGCCACTTTCAGTACGGCCTCATGTGTTGACAAGTCCATGGTAGACATCGCTCCTCTGTACTCCAGATCTAGGCCCATACGAAAACACCGAGCCCGGTTGGCATCTTTCACCACCAGCTTCGAAGCATACTTGTTGAGTGATCGGCTCGGAATCATCTCCGTAACGATGTTGTTTTATCGCAAGGGCATGGTATAGCAGCGAGCGGCATCGAACACGGGGAAGCGGTGCTATACTACCTATCTACTCCTAGGTTGGGTTAGACTTGCGAGTTTATTGGTGGATGCAGATTGTGGAGTGTCGTAATGGTGATGGATGCGAAGGTCGTGTCACTCGATATCGCAAACAAAGGATTCCACACAAAGAAAGAAAGAAAAGAGAAAAGACTAGGGCGTTAGGACTCACCACTTGGATCATCGGATGTCGATGCTAGGCTAAGACTTTTACATTGCATTGCCTTTATTAGGGATTGTCGCATCTAAGATGTAGAACAGTGGCCAGCTAACATTAGCACTATTTGTCTAACGTATCGCATTAACCTCTCTCTCGCGACAGGCGCACACGATCCGTGAATTAAGAATCGCCAATATTCATGCCACTCTCATGGTCAGAATGATCTCAACTCATGCCACTCTCGTGGGTTAGAGTTTCGATGTATTTTGGTGGCTCTCATTGATGCAATGACGGTAGCTGTCAATTAATAATATAGTTCGTCGGTGGATCCCATCAAGACACGAGTCGGACATGGTCACAAGCCCTAATTGAATCCACTAACTCCCTAATTAAGTTTATATGATACTCCTTAAACCAATCGATTCCACAGACCGTGGGCACGATCTCAGTACGAGATCTCCTTTAAACTTTGCTAGATCAACTAAAACACGTCCCTTTTACACCAACGCAACATAAAAATCCTAACTTTACATCTAAATCCTAAAATCCTAGGGCTAATCCATTAGCCCTAGAAAAGACTAATCAAGCATATTAAACATTATGAAAACAATAGAGATCATTGCTAGCATCATAAAAAAATAAGAAGAACTAAAATATAATTAAAGAGATAGAATAATTAGCTTGATACAATGGAGGGGCCTATGGCATGCCTTAACACCAAGAGAAAGTCTCCAAGAACTCCTAACAAAATGAGATCTAACTCTCCCCAAAGGGGGTTCATCCCTCTCAATGACGGCTACAATCCATATATATAGGCCCCTCAAAACCCTAGCAAATAACCTAAGAAACCCTCTGAAATTCATGCCCAAAATTAACTCTGGCCGCAACTTAAGTTCTTGGCCCCAGCCAGCTCGGTCGAGTAGAACACAGCACTCGGTCAAGTAGGTGATTTCAGCACTGCAGCGTCAACTTGCAGAAATTCCCCTAGATTTCATCCGACCTCCGATTGGCACGTTCTTGAAGGCGTTGGAACCGTCATGAAGTCTATTATCCATAAAAAATAAGAGAAAAATACTTTGCCAACTGGAATGATAGAAGATCTCAAAAGAGTGAGAGGTTGTCTGAAAATCTGGGCACTTGCCTTACTCGACAGAGTAGCCTTCGTGCTCGGTCGAGTAGCCCACCTACTCGATCAAGCTATAGTAGATCAAAACTTCGTCCAAAATGCTGCTCTGTTTGATGACGACTCGGGTCGAGTAGGTGAACTGCTCGGTCGAGTTGCTTTGCTGCTCGATCGAGCTACAATGCCTTGGAGAATAGCTCAACATCGTCGCTCTGTTTGATGCAGCTCGGGTCAAGCTGGCTGCCTGTTCGATCAAGTAGGTCGTGGCCATTTTCGTGCTAACTCTGTGTGTCAGCTCGGCCGAGTAGCTGTTTCTACTCGGTCGAGTCGCTGGGAAACTAAAGATGTCATGCGCTTCTCATCTTTCGCTCTCTTCTCCTCCTCTTGTCTTCTTCTTTGGCACCTCAGGCATGTCATCATAAGTCTTCTAGGTGCTCTCATGTCGCCAATTGTCTCATTGACTCTAAATTGCTCCAATATCGAACCAAATCCTTGAAATGGGCATAAACGCTCCGAAAGTCATATTGTTCCAAATAATAGCGTAAAAGCGTATAAAATGGGGGTTTGGAGGGTGAAATGCGTCATAAAAATATGCGATAATTCATGCAAAATAGGATCATATCACTGAGGAACGAGAATTCTCATCATACTCGTCCACACTCTGCCGACCCTGAGTCAAGCACTCAAATCTCTGCCTCAACTCGTCTTTAGCTGTCTTCGGGAGGAACTTGGCCTCGAAGCGCTCCCTGAACATCTCCCAGGTAATAGTAGTACCGGCCAAGTGCTGCACCTGAGCATTCCACCAGTCACGAACCTAGTAAGTCAAATATCTTCTGGCTACCTCCACACATCCCTCTCGTGGAAAGTCGACTATGGTCAGGTCATCCTGAATGCGCCTCAGCCACTCATCCACCTTGATGTGTCCATAATTTCAATCATTTTCATGCATCATTTCATTGCATTTTCATCGCTCAAAGTTCACTTTTCAATTTTTAATCGTGTATTTCATAATATTATTGATTCTCATATCAAATTGTGCATTTTCAAGAATTTCGGAGCGATTTGGAGCTATATTGGATGATGGGCATGAGCACAGATGCCAAAGCATCAATGGGATCGTACTTGATGAGCTAAAGTTGTTGGATAGAGAGTAAGAGAAGAAGTGATGACGTGAAAACCAAAAGAAGAAGAAGAAGAAGATTAAGAGAAAGCTGACTGAGCTACTGAATTCCAGATGTCACGCCCCGCTCCCCAAGTATAGAAGGCGAGACGTGAGGAGGTCCGCTCAGACGTGGAGCTGTGAAGGCAGTCTGATAAGCGTCTAGTAATTTATTCCATTATCAGGTCCTTTGCATTACGACGAAACAACAATAATAATAATGAGAGATGGACAATAAAATTTCTCAACACTCAACATCCACGGATTTTATTCCAAACATTACAGAGATAGTCATAAAGTAAAGTACAGAGTCTGAAAAGAAGGCCTAGAGCATGGCCAAGACTACAACACGAAATGGTGCTACGCCCCGAACAACCTAACAGTAGCTACTCAAAAGTAAAAGACATCTAAAAAGAAGTCACCAGCTGAGACTAAGGGTAGAACTAGAATCCTCGAACTGGTCATCAGCAGCTGTCGACTGCAGCAACCTACTCAGGCTCAAACCTGACATGTGACACCCAAAGAGAAAAGGGCACATGCCAGCAAAAGTCTCCCAAGAGAAAAACGGGAAAATTTTGTGCAAGGAAACATAAGTGCAAAATGTACAACTAGCAGTTTAAAGTAAAGAAGATGACATGACATGAATGCAGCAGTTTAGACATGAGCATGAATGCAACAATTTAAAGATGAACATGAAAAGAAACATTGGCACGACACGTTGTAGCAAAAGCTACAAAACAATATTCACGATTTTCACGATTAACTTGCATTCATGATGTGCACATGGTTTACGCCTTACAGCTGAAGTTGCTGATATGGCATACTTCTACACCGAGTGGTCGCTTAACCCTACCCCTCCACATGTATCGAGCGTTGGTTTCCCAACAACATGGTGCTCGCTTCTGGATCACGAGCCAGGAAGTGTTTTTCAATATGGCATAGGGTTGTGCCCGTAAAAGCAGGTGCCTAGCCTCAATAGCAATAGCATTTGTAGCGTGTGCTACTCGATCACGAAGAACACATGATGCACGGCATGACATGAGATGAGCAGTTAAAGTACGTACCGTTAAATGAAAATTAAACATGACATGGTAGCATGAATGGAAGCAAGTAAAAGTGTCGGATCTAGCTTCATTGTCAAGCTAGATCAAGTAGGGTGTCGGATCTAGTTTCGTTGTCAAACTAGATCAAGTAGGCGTCTAGGCAGCTATCATTTCACTGTCTAGTCTCTTTTACGCTAACAACCAAATTGGCCTAAAAACATGGCCTAAAACATGTACTGTGCAAGTTTCACTTGCCTGAAAAGGAACGTGCTGCTAGTCACACGATTACAGAGTCCAGTTCTGCATACGTGACCAAACACCAATCATCACATCAACCTATAGTCCCATATTCATTATCTTCAATTAGTGAATTAACCAACACAATAAAATTACAGTTTTTATCTTATTAACATGCGGGCGCGGATTCCTACTGTTCAGATATACCTTAACACGACACGAGGCTACACTGACGTCGGGTAGCGACGTCAGGGGTTGAATTATCAGAAGCGTGCGACGATCTACCGCACATCAGTGATCAGCGTCAACGGCGGACGACAGCGACAATGAACAACGATCAGCCGGGTAGCGGCACGATCATCGAACATCGACATGGAGGAGGAGGACAGTCGTACGACGTTCTATGGCCTGCAGTCGAGTCGTGCACGGCAACGGCACAACGGGAAACACGGCAAGCGGATGAAGAGGCTGATCTACAGGTTGTGCGGCAGTTAATGTTGTGGGGGTTGGTTTTGGGTTGGTGGCCTGAGTGCATGGCAAGGGGACCATTGTGGTGGATGGGAGAGGGTTACGGCAGGTTCGAGGGATGGTGAGGAGGAGCTGTGGGTGATAGGGGGTGACGCGGCCTGCTGCGTCTTGGGAGAGAAGCCGAGGGTTGGTAGCGGCATTTCGAATGGCCAAGTGGGCAGATTTGATGGGGATGAAGGGTGATCAGCCGTTTGTGTGAGGAAGACGTGTACTTTGGGTGCACCGGGCTGTCGTGGGGGAGTAAGGAGAGGCGATGGTCGGATTTAGGTGGATGCAGTTCTGCTGTTGGACGAGGGGTGGCTAGAAGGTGTTTTTGGGGGTTGCAGCCTGCAGTACAAAGGGGGTGCTGGGCAGCTTGCAGCTGGATCAAGGGGGAGGTGCACGGCCGTTATGAGTGCTGCCGGAGGCAAAGGCAAGGGCCGCCGTTGGTGCGTGGGTGGACTTGTTGGCCAGATATTCTGATGATGGCCGGTGTTTGAGGCTAAAGGAGGGAGATCGGCCATCAAGCGTGGAGTGGAGGTTGAGAGATGGCCGTGGATCTGGGTTCGTCGGAGCAAGGAGGTTAGGGCGGAGCTTGGTCTGGGCTGGGTGCCATCGTTGCGTGGAGATGAGGAGAAGTCCGTCGGTCTGGGTGCGGTGATCGGGGTACAGGCCGCGCAGAAAGGAGATCGGAGAGACATGGGCTGTTGAAGATTGGTGGCGGCTGATCTTGGGTGTTGGCCTCCGTGCGCCTGTAAGGGGAGGCTTCGAGCGGTAAGGGAAACGCGAGAGGAGGGAGAGGAAAATGGGGCGGTGGCTATTGACAGCCCCTAGGGCTTGATTGCATGTGTTGTATGGAAAATTAAGGGTTTCGCTATTTAGATCTAGTAATTGGGTAGAGTTAGTAGGTGGGGAGAGAGAATGTGAGAGGGAGGGTGTGCACTTAGTCTAAAAGGGTGGTGGCGGATAGCAAGGAAGATGTTAACATGTGAACGTCATATAACATATGGTTATAATTAGGATGTTTAACTAAGGTTGAATTGGAGATTAGTTAGAGTTAACCTCAAATTGAAAGTGATTAGAGTGATTGGCCAACTAAACGGTGTCTGAAAAATATAATAAAAATACTGGGACGACCGTGTCGACGAGAGAATCGAGACTAAGAGGATCGGTCGCGAGCTAGGGCAATGGAGAAGGAACTAAAAATAGAAAGGTCTAACGACGAAGGGGGAAGCTACGAGACTTCTTCATACAAAGTTATTTTGTGGGAGAACGACCCGTGAAATGACGTTCCAAAATAATTCCACAAATAAATACTCTTCCAAAGGGTCACAACGGCATATCACATCATATGGTTCGGATACTAGAAGAGGTCAAAATAAATACGCGTACGAAAAGGAAGTACGCGCACGAAAACTGTACGATCGAAAAGCGACCGTGACATCCTACCCACCTTAGAATAAAGTCTGTCCTCGGACTTTCTAACTAAGAATAACATATATACTAGCCATTCTAGTAACTACCCCAATCACACCACATTATAATTCAACCAAGTATAGTCACTACAAGTATACTTGTAGTCAACATTAATACTACAAACATGTGTGTGTGTATATATATATACCCTCTATTCTTATACCTATCATAGACAATCAAATTCATACACGTACTTCAATCATTCATATAGTCACCTACATCCTTATATAACTATCACTCATTTATCACAACCAAGGTACATATACATACACAAAATAGTTTCACATTAGCAAATACGATCCTAGTACTTACGTATAGCTAACTACCCATGTACCACAAACATGGATATTCTACCCCCTAATACCTCCTAGTATACATCCAACACCAAACACATCAACACATGTAATCACACCATACCATATTAAATCATGTTTACTATATCTAATATACATTCACCATTACTATAATTTCATAAATTTATATATTTATTCAAATGCACGCATATACTTCACCATATATTCACATCACATTCAGTCCTATAACTATATTCAAAGCACACCACACAAACCATAGTTTCAAGTACCTATAACTAAGCACATATTACCCGTGCATGGTGCACACCCACACATGCTAATATACCATTCATACACACCACTCATGCCATTATATACTTAGCACAACTATATACCTAGTTTAGCTAACAGATATAAATCAAACATTTAAGTCCTTAGTAAATAACTATATCATAAGACCAACACCTATAACTATATAATGGTAGTCACCCACAACCATGTGCGTAACGAACCATGAACAATCAAACCTATCACCATACATACATCATCCATCACTATATTCATAGCACTATACACCAACCACAGACAAATATGATAATACACCTAGAGTGTACCCACTCAGGCTTGAGTGGGACTCAAAACCCATATCAGAATACTCTATATACATAACACGATATCTATATCTATACTAATACCACTCCAATATATATACATC
Organism: Scilla litardierei; assembly: GCA_030789695.1. NCBI lineage: Eukaryota > Viridiplantae > Streptophyta > Magnoliopsida > Asparagales > Asparagaceae > Scilla > Scilla litardierei. Next base: position 106,605,722 of record CM061140.1, read on the forward strand.
TACCAACTTAACCACATACATACCATAATAGCAATCACTATATGTAGTCAAGTAAAGCCCTCACAATGTAATCACTTTACACCATATAATAAAATCACCAATATCAGCTCACGTATAGTTATAATACACTTTCTAATACATGCATTCATCGTATAGTCACATACATGTAATATATATATTCACGCCATAGCAATATTAAATACAATCAATACACTACTACATATACCTATCCAAGCATAGCCATGACATACAATAATCGTGTATACTTCATGGTATACACGCACACGCACAACATCCCATAAAGGCAAGCAACACCAAACAAAATTATAGCCCTATTACCGTACGTATATCACACATATTCATATAGTAAGCACATATCCACGTGCGAGCACACGCTCACACGCACTAACATATAGATCAAAAGAATAGGCATGCACATTTAACTATAAGTACCATATTTTCATTACACCTAACATACACACGACTTACTAATATATTATATATCAAGCATCTACAAGTATCTTCAAACTACTTAGACTACTAGTATATACTCCAATACAAATTCCAATATATATACAGACATTCCTAAAGTGGTATAGCTACCCACATATATATATAACTACTACCATTCATACAACTTCATACATATATCATGAATAACACTGAGTATTCATACGTAACACAATAGACACTCATTAATATCATATGGGTAGCACACGCATACAAGTCCACACACTCTACCTGTATACATGCACCACGACTACATCCCAAATATCAAAGGGCCCACTACTAACCTAGAGTTGACACATGCAACGATAAGCACTATGTCTAAACAATAGAAGGAAACCGGAAGCAAAAATGTAACAAAGAAAAGTTCGGAAAGTACGAGTTCAAATAAGGCAAGGATAAGGAGATAGCTTGGTTGGGTGAAACAGGGATATAATTGTGAATGTTTAGGTAGAGGAAAGGAAGATGTAATAATATCCTTATATGATAAAGAAAAATAGTGTGTAAGTGACATAAGTTAAAAATACAAAAAGTACAAAAACTGTCGTACTTCAAAAGTTGGAGTTCCCTTTTGCATAGAAAATAATTAGAAGTCGATAAAATGAGTTGTTCGAAATAAGTTTGAGTCGCATATACATAATAAGGGAAAAGTGGTTTATTGTCTTATTGAGAAATCATTATAAGAAAGAAGTAAAACACTCACACGAACATTAAGGACGTAGGTTAGAAAATATTATACGGCAGGAATTTAATAATTTCAGCAAAAGTTTCGAAATCCAAAGAATGAAATTAGAACAATTGAAGTGTAGGAAATTTAAGCTCATGCTAAATGTTTTCAAGTCTTTAAACTGGGAAGAAATTTAAAATAAATAATATTGAAAATAATTTTAGAAAAACCAGGATTTGCCAAAAGGAACGGATTTATACAAAGTTTTTTTTGAAGTATGAGTACAATGAACCTAGAACTGAGATATATAAAAAATATTGAAGTTCTATTTAGCTTAGAAAAACATTCTAAAGGTATGTATCGTATGCGGTTAAAATAAATTTCATAGTTTGGAAAAATGGTATATCGAAATATTCAAAATAGTAATAACGTTTTAAAACCGAAATACGAAAAATATAGGTTAGAAAATAGTTACGAGATAAGTAATTTAAAATTACAACCAATAGACTTCAAAATCTACGAAAGAATTTTATGTCAATCGATAAGTGAGGAATTTAAATATATAAGAAGAGGGTTTTAAAAAAACAAAAGTTAGACTGAGCGAAAGCTTTTAATAAGGAAAATCGAAAATAACTTTGAGGAATCAAGATTTGCAACAGAGAAGATTCGAAAGATTAACGATAATTGTCATGAGGCGATCATGTGTATCAAGGGCAAATAATAGTATCACATGATGAATACACCTAGGTTATTATTCAAGAAAAGCTACGATGTGATTCTACGGTCGATAACACAAAAGTGTAAAGGTCATGAAAATAATAGAATCAGTGGTTCTAACTAGCAGGTCGGCTAAAGATCAAGAGAAACTTAGCCCTAAGGCTCCCTAATAGACTAGTCCGTAATAAAGGTCTCGGGGTGGCGTCCTAAGTGTAACAAGATTACGTTCTGCTGCCCGAAATCGATGGACTCAACGAATGGCTAAAAGAAAAGCTCTAGAAGTCTAATATGGTTATGGTTGGGTGAGAGACTACTAAGGCAACCTATGAAGAGTACAACTAAATCTTGACAAAGGCTCCTGACGATCAAACCTGGACGTCTATCTAAGTCTTCATACCGTCTAAGACAAGGAAACCATTCAGATTAGGCTCAATTCATAACTCGAATGTTTCGAATAATTAAATGGATGTTGCTATCATTATTGTTGTTCCGATATTTCGCAGATGCAAATAAGACCTGCATTGGCCACCACTAAAACCTGTCACGTCTCACTTCCCAAGTATATAAGACGAGGCGTGAGGAGGTCCGCTCAGATGTGGAGCTGTGAAGCTGCAGTCTGATAAGCGTCTGGTAATTTATTCCATTATCAGGTCCTTTGCATTACGACGAAACAACAATAATAATAATGAGAGGTGGACAATAAAATTTCTCAACACTCAACATCCACAGATTTTATTCCAAACATTACAGAGATAGTCATAAAGTAAAGTACAGAGTCTGAAAAGAATGCCTAGAGCATGGCCAAAACTACAACACGAAATGGTGCTACGCCCCGAACAACCTAACATCAGTTACTCAAAAGTAAAAGACATCTAAAAAGAAGTCACCAGCTGAGACTAAGGGCAGAACTAGAATCCTCGAACTGGTCATCAGCAAATGTCGACCGCAGCAACCTACTCAGGCTCAAACCTGACATGTGACACCCAAAGAGAAAAGGGCACATGTCAGCAAAAGTCTTCCAACAGAAAAACGGGAAACTTTTGTGCAAGGAAACATAAGTGCAAAATGTACAACTAGCAGTTCTAAAGTAAAGAAGATGACATGACTTGAATGCAACAGTTTAGACATGAGCATAAATGTAACAATTTAAAGATGAACATGAAAAGTAACATTGGCAGACACATTGTAGCAAAAGCTACAAAACAATATTCACGATTTTCACGATTAACTTGCATTCACGATGTGCATAGGGTTTACGCCTTACAGCTGAAGTTGTTGTTCTGGCATACTTCTACACTGAGTGGTCGCTTAACCCTACCCCTCCACGTGTATCGAGCGTTGGTTTCCTAACAACATGGTGCTTGCTTCTGGATCACGAGCCAGGAAGTGTTTTTCAATATGGCATAGGGTTGTGCCCGCAAAAGCAGGTGCCTAGCCTCAATAGCAATAACATTTGTAGCGTGTGCTACTCAATCACGAAGAACACATGATGCACGACATGACATGAGATGAGCAGTTAAAGTGCATACCGTTAAATGAAAATTAAACATGACATGGTAGCATGAATAGAAGCAAGTAAAAGTGTTGAATCTTGCTTCGTTGTCAATCTAGATCAAGCATGGTGTCGGGTCTAGTTTCGTTGTCAAACTAGATCAAGTAGGCGTCTAGGCAGCTATCATTTCACTGTCTAGTCTCTTTTACGCTAACAAGCAAATTGGCCTAAAAACATGTACTATGCAAGTTTCACTTGCCTGAAAAGGAACGTGCTGCTAGTCACACGATCATGGAGTCCAGTTCTGCCTACGTGCCCAAACACCAATCATCACACTAACCTACAGTCCCGTATTCATTATCTTCAACTAGTGAATTAACCAACACAATAAAATTACAGCTTTTATCTTATTAACATGTGGGTGTGGGTTCCTACGGTTCAGATATACCTTAACCCGACGCGAGAGCTACACGGACGTCGGGTAGCGATGTCAGGGTTGAATTATCAGAAGCGTGCGACGATCAACCGCACGTCAATGATCAGCGTCAACGGCAGACGACAGTGACAATGAACAACGATCAGCCAAGTAGCGGCACCATCACCGAACATCGACACAGAGGGGCAGGACAGCAGTACGACGTTCTACGGCCTGCTATCGAGTAGTGCATGGCAACAGCACAACGGGAAACATGGTAAGTGGATGAAGGGGCTGATCTATAGGTTGTCAGAAGTTAATGTTGTGGGGGCTGGTTTTGGGTTGGTGTTCTTAGTGCGTGGCAAGGGGACCACCGTGGTGGATGGGACAGGGTTACGGCAGGTTCGAGGGAAGGTGAGGAGGAGCCGTGGGTGATAGGGGGTGACGCGGCCTGCTGCGTCTTGGGAGAGAAGCCGAGGGTTGGTAGCGGCATTTCGAATGGCCAAGTAGGCAGATTTGATGGGGATGAAGGGTGATCAGTCATTTGTGTGAGGAACATGTGTACTTTGAGTGCACCGGTCTGTCGTGGGGGAGTAAGGAGAGGCGATGGTCGGATTTAGGTAGAGGCGGTTCTGCTGGTGGTCGAGGGGGTGGCCAGAGGGTGTTTTTGCGGGGTTGCGACCTGCAGTACAAAGGGGGTGATGGGCGGCTTGCAGCTGGATCAAGGGGGAGGTGCATGGCCGTTATGAGTACTGCCGGAGGCAAAGGCAAGGGCCACCGTTAGTGCACTGATGGGCTTGTTGGCCGGAGATTCTGATGATGGCCGGCGTTTGAGGCTAAAGGAGGGAGATCGGCCATCAAGCGTGGAGTGGAGGTTGAGAGATGGCCGTGGATCTAGGTTCGTCAGAGCAAGGAGGTCAGGGCGGAGCTTGGCCTGGGCTGGGTGCCGTCACTGCGTGGAGATGAGGGAAGTCCGGCGGTCTGGGTTCGGTGATCGGGGTACAGGCCATGCAGCAATGAGATCGGAGAGACATGGTTTGTTGAAGATGGGTGGCGGCTGATCTTGGGTGTTGGCTGCCGTGCGTCGGCGAGGGGAGGCTTCGTGCAGCAAGGGAAACGCGAGAGGAGGGAGAGGAAAATGGGGCGACAGTTGTTGACAGCCCCTAGGGCTTGATTACGTGTGTTATATGGAAAAGTAAGAGTTTTGCTATTTAGATCTAGTAATGGGGTAGAGTTAGTAGGTGGGGAGAGAGAATGTGAGAGGGAGGGTGTGCACTTAGTCTAAAAGGGTGGTGGTGGATAGCAAGGAAGATGTTAACATGTGAACGTCATATAACATATGGTTATAATTAGGATGTTTAACTAAGGTTGAATTGGAGATTAGTTAGAGTTAACCTCAAATTGAAAGTGATTAGAGTGATTGGCCAACTAAACGGTGTCCGAAAAATATAATAAAAATACCAGGACGACCGTGTCGACGAGAGAATCGAGACTAAGAGGATCGATCGCGAGCTAGGGCAATGGAGAAGGAATTAAAAATAGAAAGGTCTAACAACGAAGGGGGAAGCTACGACACCTCTTCAAACAAAGTTATTTTGTGGGAGAACGACCTGTGACGTTCCAAAATAATTCCACAAATAAATACTATTCCAGAGGGTCACAATGGCATATCACATCATATGGTTCGGATACCAAAAGAGGTCAAAATAAATACGCATACGAAAGGGAAGTACGCGCACGAAAACTGTACGATCGAAAAGCGATTGTGACACCAGACCACTTGGCCGAGCGGCAAGACCTGCTCGACCAAGCTGGTGTTACGAAGAGGAAGAAGAAAGTGAAGGCCAAGGGGGTCGACTGGCAGAAGGTTGCTCGGCCGAGCGACCCATGTGCTTGGGCCAAGCGACCACCACTGATTTATGCCTGGAAATCTCTGTCTTGTTAGGTCAGCCGAGCGACTCGTGCGCTCGGGCCAGATCAACCCCCACTGATTTCTACCTGGAATTTTCTGTCTCCTTAGCTCGACTGAGTGGCCATATCGCTCGACCGAGATGCCTCTTTTACCAAATCCAAGAAATGGAGCATCAAGATGGTGCTCGTCCGAGCACTAGGGCGCGCTCGACCGAGCGCCATGTCGCTAGAATTTAAATTATAGAGTTTAAGTGGGTTTTGGGTCAGTTTTCTTGGAATCCGTGAATTTTATCGGGTTTGTATAAATAATAACTCTTAATTAGGTTTTAGAAGGCGGGATTTTCTGGAACTTTTTGGTGAGCCGTCGCTTGGTAGAACAAAAACTTCTTGTCTTTTGCTGCGATTTGATCTTCGGTGGATGGTTAGAATTTTAGTATTTTTATATATTCTTGCTATTTGATTTGCGCTCTTTCTCTTGATATCAATTTTGCTATGCCTGCGATGTCTTTGATTATTTTTTCTATTGTGTTGATCATGATTTGCTTTGCTATGCTTAAGTAGTATGTTTCTAGAGTTTAAGGATAAACCATAGGATCATAGGGATTGAATGCTTGGTTGCCCTTAGTTGAATGAACCTAGGGTTATACTATGGTTGATTGAACCTAGATTTTGGGAGATTGGCCCTAGAATTGGAGACCCGTGAGAATGACTCCAGATCTAGGGAAAATCCCCATGAATCTGAGTATGGTTTAGTAGTCACTTTCTAGGGCTCGTGCTTACGAGAGTAGCACGTGCACTAGGGGTCACCACTAATCCCTAATTCACTAGGCAGTGCCCTACGAGAGTAGCCCGACTACTAGAGCCAATCATAGTGTAGTGTCTCAACTTTAGTCCATGGTAATGGATCCAGGTTTTGGCATGGGAAATGTGTCAAACGTAATGCACGTATCGAAACGTGAAACCAAATGAAAGTGTGGTAACATGTTGAGATACATTAGACAGGTAGCTTAACGGTGGTTGACTAGTTGTTCTCATTCTCGGATGTGATACTCTCACCCTAACTCATAATTCAACATAGGATTCTCAACCTAGCGTTCGAGCCAGAATGACCTTGCGGGGATTTCTGCTTACCCCAGATCTCCAAAATCTTCTTGAAACCAATCGTCTGTGACAATGATTTCTCCGTGACAATCCCGGACCACATACTCTCTCACTCCTCACGAATAAACACTAAACAACTGCCTCCCCAGAGCTCGACACTTCTATTCTATACTACACCACTGTACACTTGCGGCGAGTCGTGCTTCTGGGTGTAAATCTGCTGAACACACCTCAAGTGCGGTTTCCTTCACAGAGAATGTCTTCGGATGCATTTCCTTGAACTTCTTATATCCCAGCTTCTTTTGAGTCGAGACACCAGCCAGCTCCTCATCCTACTGGCTTAGATGGTCTAGGATCCACATCAAGACTTTCGCCATCAAGGCGGCCTTAGAGGATGAGAAGTCCCGTTCCCAGATCCCCAAATCCATCGGTCCTGGTCCCTGATGTCCTGTTGTTGTTGTCCATTCTGCAAAGAGTGAACAATTGAACTTAGATTATTATTATATAATGAAGTAACAGAGCGTTGTTTATGCGATCCTTACGCATGTCGCTATGAGCGGGACCTGTATGAGCCACCATAAAACCTGTCACGTCCTATTCTCCCAAATATCCTGGGTTTTCAAAGCTGTCCAGGACAAATGGAAGATGGGTGTATGACAGGTCGTTGTATTTCACCAAGCGTAAATTTGATTTTATTACTAAGCCGGTCACTGCACATGCTGGGACAACACAAACAGTAGAAAAAGAAACTACAAGAGCTCCAATCACAATAGTAAAAGTACTATCTGTCACAGTGTCATATACAAGTACTAAGTACAACTGAGAAACTACACAACATATCTGAGCGGATACAAAGTACAACTAAAGCATCTGCCAAGTATAACAGAGAGGACAACACTATATAACACATATACATACGAAAGTCCTCACACAAAAGAACACCAAAAGGGGGACAACTCACACTCCCAAAACTAGTCCTACGTGTCTGAAGGGCGAGAGGCTCCTACGTGAGGAAGCTCCCTCAGCTCTAGCTCAGCTCCTGCATGCTCTGGTCCTGAAAGACAACGTCGACACGTCACAGCGTGCCCAGTAGGAAAACCCAACTAAAGAGGAACATTTTTATTTTTATTTTTATTTTTATTTATGGTCTAATGGAACTACTAAGCAACAGTGCGACTGTAGTAACATAAATAAGTAAGACAAGGAAATATTTTCATGTTTTTATTAATTTGGAAACCTGAACACTGCCTAATGTATCAGGGACTAGACCTCACCTCAGGTGGGTGGCTCTTAAAATACCCCGCCAGTGGTACACGAGCACTGATGAATTTTAACGGGCCCTCTCGAACTCTGCCCACCCCCTCTCACAAGGGTGCGAGTGAGATAGGATCAGCACACATCATCTCACAATACATTATCTTGTGGTCATCACATATCACCTCAACTCCTCACAAGTCCAGTCCTGATACCTACGTACTATTCAAGTCTTCCCACCCCTTCCTAGGATACTAACCCACGTTAAAGTGGAACAAGTTATCCTTTAACATTTCAATTACAATTTGGTTTCATTGAAAATGTTAACCACATAACAACAATTACGTTCAACCAACTGAAATTGCGCAAACAATCAGAACATGGAAATTAACATCACATTCCTTTATGAATTTGCTGTAACTCATAAAATAAAAGTTTTAAATATTGAAGTCCTCTACTAAGATACCAAATTTCACAATTTTTGGTCTAGTGAGCTAATTAAGGGTTAAACCCCTTAGTATGCAGAATCAGTTTTTAAAACAGAATTGTTGAGCTCTAAAGAGCTGCTGCATTCATCAACCTACAGTTAGATTCTCAGTGAAGTCAAAACATAAAAGTTATATCCATTGAAGTTATCTTCCAAAATTGACCAAGATCATAATTATTGGATCACTACAATGGGAGATATCCCATTTTTGGTGACAGTGTGCAGATTCTGGCAGAATCTGATAACTTAGTGTAATTTAGTGATTCGATCAACATACATGCAGAATTAGGCCAGGGTTTCAAAACGAAAATTATAAATAACTTCATAAGCTTTAATATTATATTTTTTTCCTGTTTTTAGCATACTAGAAAGAGAGATATGCATAAAAACAGGCACAATAAAATTCTAACTTCAAAATCAGCACCAACTTAACAAGATTTCCATTAAATTAGCATGTAGAATGTTGCATATGGATTAATTGCATGGATTAGTAAAGCATTATAACCCTAAAAGAATTCATCTCTTATTGGAATCCTACCTCAATGGTGCTTTCCTTCTTTATTAGCTTCTCCTCTTCCTTCTTCCTCCTCCTCCTCTTCTTTTTTCTTCCATTCTTTTGTTTTATTTTTTGTTTTTGTTTTGTAGCCTAAGTGGTTCGGCCAACTGAAGGAGATATGATGGAATTCAAAAGAAAGGAGAAAGAAAAAAAAGGAGAAAACGAATGGAGAAGTGTTGAGAGTTGAGAGAATCAAAGTCGTTGGTGGAGGCCATAGCTCTTATATTAAATTGATTTAAACGTTACAAGATGGTGGATCCTGAGTTAATGTGGTTGCCTCGTTAAAACCTTTGGCTATAGAAAACCCAGTGGGAAAAACCATAGATAAGGAAAAAGAGTACAACTCTACATTTAACTCCCCCCTGATCTGTACAAGCTTCAGTATTGCAGATCTCCTAGACAGTTATACATCAATCTCATCTACAACGGTCCGAGAAAAAAATAGAAAATACAAGCATCGCTCATCTATACAGGTATCGCTCATATATGCCAGCTACTGAATCCAAGGGAGCTCCTATGAAGATGTGTGTTCTGTCTCATCGCCTTTGATGTAGACTTATCAAGGATGAGCTAGGGAAGTGGCATGGTCTGTAAACTCGGTAGATAGCTCCATGTCTATAGTCTCTGACTCAGTCGTCACTGTGTCTGCGAGGTACTTCAGGGCGTAGCTATGTATACTCTTGATTTGCTTCTTAGATGATGAGCTTCTCGAAATGGTAGGATGATGTTTGCCTTAGTTGCATACTTTAAAGATTTCCAAGATGTGGCATGTCCTTCGAGGTGGTCATGGCGATGATTTATAACCTATATCTGCAAATACATTTACCATGGAGTATGATTCTTTATAATAGTGACCCTTGGAGGTAGCGTAGAAGATGCATAGCTCCGCTCTAATGACGCACTATAGGCGCAGCACTGTATCTGGCTAAACAAATTTACTGCCGATGATATATAGAGAAGCGTGCAGTTGGCCAGATAAAGGAGTGTATCAAAGACACTCAAGTAAGGCACTTCGGGACCTAGGATATTCTTCCCCTCTTCCAGCGAACGAAAAAGGGTCTATAAGTGCATCCATACAACTAATAGTTGTATTTAGTGGACTACAATTGTCCATGTTTCTTCATCAACTTTGGGTGTATGAAGTTAAATGTCAAATGATTTTCATCTTCTGGATGTTATTTTCATCTCTTGCATGATCATCTGCTGGATGATGTTGTCATCTGCTGGATGATAGTTTCATCTTTTGGATGATGTGATCATCTTCTGGATGATAAGTCTGTAAGCCAAGATTTTTGCCTAGGTCTTTCATATCATATTTGATAGTTAGGCTTAAACAAATATTTCGGTTTTCTCTTCAAGAGATCCGATGATATTTGAGTCATTTGAAAATATAATCCCAAATCATTTTCTTTACTCTTTTAAAGATGCAAAGATAACTTTTAGTAGGAGTCCTCATTTTGATTAGAAACTTTATTGGTTGTATTATATATATTTCATAGAATAGACGTCTCAATGTCTATTCAGACAAATAAGAAAATTAGGAATAAATCCATAAGGGTATGATGTCACAACATCCATAGCAGCAAAAATCCAAAATTTTCTTTTGCCAATCGTAGGATTTTCGTAAATATAACCAGGGAACCTGATGCATCAGTTTTATTTGTAAGTGAGTCAAGCTCATCTTACTTGATTACTTCCTGGTTTCAGCGAAATGAACCTCTAAGCTATAGCATGTTGCTTATAGCAAACGATTTTATTTATTTATTATTTGTGTTTATTCAAAACTCATTATGCCCACATGTTTGATATCTGTTACACCTATTTGACCGAGACCCATAAAGCACGAGCCCAAGAGCCCGACTACTGGTCAAAAGCCTATCTGCGTCCTCAAAGCCCATTCGACAAAGGCCCTACAAGGGACCTTCTCGAACGTTGATCCGACCCGGCCCCAATAACCCGTTGGTCGCTCGCCCACTCCTGCGAAAACCACTCCCCCGGACGCGCGACTACTAAATGGCGATAATGGGGAGGTGCTGGCATGGCGGAGAGAGCGGCGGCGAGGGGGGACTGATGGGGCACGATCAATGGCGGGCGTGGGACGTGGGCCGGAGGCAATCAAGCGGGAGCTCTATAAAAGGGCCAGGAAGACGACGAAGAAGGGGACCGCATCTCAGGTAACAAAACCTAAGGTACTCCATCAACGACCTCGTTCCCCCAATTCATCTCCTTCCTCCCCCGCTCGTGCCGAGAGACGCCGTTACGATCTCCTCACGAGTCGGACCGTCTCCGCCGGGCCTCCTTTCTCAGATCTCTATCTGACTTAGGCATCGGAGGGGATTTGGCCGGAACCAAGGTCCGGCCCCCTGACGAGCGTTCTCGTCTGTGCAGGTGGACAGCAGATCAACGGGCCGAGGCTACCCCTCGCCCCTCTCCGACCACTCGATCAACCGGACAGTGAGGCTTCCCCTCACCGTCAGCCTGCCGTGGCCGAGCACGTCCTACCGAGGCCGAGCATCCTAATCGAGTCCGAGACTCACCCTCGCCACCCGTCGGCCGTGCATCTACCCGGGCAACTGAGGCTACCCCTCGTCCCCCTTCCAGCCGAGGCCGAGCACTCCTGTCCGAGGCCGAGCGTCTCAACCAGGGCCGAGGCTACCCCTCACCCCTTCTACACTGATTCGAAGCCCCCGAGGGACCCGAAGCGGGCCCCTCGACCACGTTGACCGGGTTCTCCACGGTCAACGCTTTGTAGTGAGAAAACACTCTGAAACATCTGGCGCCGTCTGTGGGAACGAGAGACCGTCCCACGAAGAAGCAAACCACACCAACAATGGCACGAGCCAGCAATGGAAGGAAGCGCATGCCCCCCATCCCGGAGGAGGGGAATGGCACAACAAACGGCAATCCCGAGGACACGCCCGTCAGCAGCCACCCCACCCTCTCCACCGAAGAAACTGGCGGCTCAGAACTGGCCACGCAGGGACAGCTCCGCGGCCTGGCTCAGGAGACCAACGTGAGCCTCCAGACGTTGGTCGCGACGGTGCAGCAGCTCGTCGGCCCTGCGCCACCCAACGGAGGCACGTTGGACGACAGCCATCGATGGGCGGGGGGTCCCCCACACTTGCGGTCCGCCGTGGTCGACGACCACGGGACCCAGAAACCGAACACGGAGCGTCGGTTCATGCTGTCCGACTCTCGTCAGGCGAGGTCACGCGCCTCCTCACCCTATCGTGAAAGGAGCCGAAGAGAGACCGAAGGGACGGACGGCGAATCGAGGACGGCCTCGTCTCGTCGATCGCGGTCGTCCCGCCGCAGGAGAAGCGAACGACACCACTCGAGAGACCGATCACGGCGGAGCAGGAGCTCCCGCAGGAGGAGTCGGGAACGTCGAGACAGCCCGGCCCCCAGCGTGGCGAAGGCTGCGGAGCCAGCCCCGCTGGCGCCGGTGTTACCTCCACCCCCGGTCGATCCAGAGGCAGGCGAGTACCGCATCCCCGGAGGCATCCACGGAGACCGGTGCCCCTTGTCACGGAGAATAACCGACGCACGGGTCCCCTCCCGATTCCGGATCCCGGTGCTGGGAAAGTACGATGGAATAGGAGACCTGGCACACCACGTGATGGACTACGAGGGGGACATGGCCTTCCAGGGAGCTGACGATGACCTGCTTTGCCGGGGCTTCTATTCTACTCTCAGGGGAGCGGCGAGGATCTGGTACCACAGCCTGCCCGGCCGCTCCATCGACAGCTTCGAACAACTCGCCCAGTTGTTCTGCAAACAGTTCATGGCGGGGAGGCTGATCAAACCTGGTGCTGAACATCTGTTCAACATAGTGCAAGGTCCGGCCGAGCCACTCCGATAGTTCATGCGCCGCTTCAATGCGGAAAGGCTGAACGTGAACAACCCACCCGACCTGGTAGTCCAGACGGCCCTTAAGAAAGGACTTCGCCACAAGGGCCTCAAGAAGTCCCTACACAACGACCCCCGGAAGGACCTCCCTGGGATCATGGCAAGGGCCGAACGCTTCATGCTGACCGAGGAGGCCTTGGCCGAGGATGCAGGAAAAGCCGCTCGAGGGACCAAGCGCGGCGACGGCGGACGAGTTAGCCCCGAAGGGTACCGGACCGAGAAGAGGCAGAGGAACAGGCAGCGGGGAGAAAGCACGAGGGACATCACCCCGGACGCCATTCTCGCCCAAGTACAGAAGGAAGAGCGAGCTGATCGCCCCCCACCGAAGGCTAAAAGAGGCGGGAAGAACAGGGAGAAGTACTGCAAGTACCACAAAGACGATGGTCATGACACAGAAGATTGTTGGCATTTGAAAAAGGACATTGAGAAGCTGATGAGCCGAGGGCACGCCAGGAATCAGGCCGACGAACCGGCCCACGGAGAAGGGACCTCCACACAGCCAGACAAGGGGAAGAAGATCAACACCATCCAAGGCCCCGTCCGCATCATAGAGTGAGCGGGCGACGTCTCTCCCCCCGGAAGCGGCCTAGTATGAGGGAGTTATCTAAGTTTACATCCCTCTATCTAGCTTCATTTCTTTTTTCCATTTCCTCCAAATATACCGGTCCGGCAGGACTCTTGAGAGTACAAATGCATCCCTTTTTGTTATCTTCATTTAAAACCCCGATGGAGTTGACATGACACCAATAGCATGAAAGGTTGGGGACCGCCGCCTCACTGGAGGAGGAAGAGGAGATTTGCCCTCGCCGACCGACTCCAGCGCCCATAAGACCGGGGGCAATTCCCCCAGCAGGCACGGACGCCGACCGGTCCTAAGCCGAGGAGCTTAGCCCTCGCCGACCGACACCAGCGCTCATAAGTCTGGGGGCAATTCCCCCAGCAGACACGAACGCCGACCGGTCCTAAGCCGAGGAGCTTTGCCCTCGCTGACCGACTCCTGCGCCCCTAAGTCTGGGGAGAATCCCCCCAAGACCGGTCCTAAGCCGAGGAGCTTAGCCCTCGCGGACCGACACCAGCGCTCATAAGTCTGGGGGCAATTCCCCCAGCAGACACGGACGCCGACCGGTCCTAAGCCGAGGAGCTTTGCCCTCGCTGACCGACTCCTGCGCCCCGAAGTCTGAGGAGAATCCCCCCAAGACCGGTCCTAAGCCGAGGAGCTTAGCCCTCGCCGACCGACACCAGCGCTCATAAGTCTGGGGGAAATTCCCCCAGCAGACACGGACGCCGACCGGTCCTAAGCCGAGGAGCTTTGCCCTCGCTGACCGACTCCTGCGCCCCTAAGTCTGGGGAGAATCCCCCCAAGACCGGTCCTAAGCCGAGGAGCTTAGCCCTCGCCGACCGACACCAGCGCTCATAAGTCTGGGAGCGATTCCCCCAGCAGACACGGACGCCGACCGGTCCTAAGCCGAGGAGCTTTGCCCTCGCTGACCGACTCCTGCGCCCCTAAGTCTGGGGAGGATCCCCCCAGCCAACGCCAACTTCGTCCATTCCTAAGCCAAGAACAAGGCGACAACGCAAAGTACACAAGAAGTCCAAGTAAGTCGATTTCGTTTATAATAGCTAACCAGAATACAAAATTGCGTCTTATTTACAGGGGAGCAAGGCGAAGGAAACACCCTACAAACAAACTACTTGCGACGAATGACAGAGTTCTTCGCCTACAGAAGCTAGATCGACACCGACAGAGCAAAATTGGTTGACAAAAGACCCGAAGTAGGTTGCCCAAGCTAGCAGCCATGCAACCAGCAATTATTGGCTATGGAGCCGATAACGAAGCCGAAGGAGATAGCGGGGGCCAGGGATCCATTTCAAGTAGACTGGCCCAAAGCGAAGCGAATACTTAAAAATTTGAGGATAAGGCCGGGAGGGACGGCTTAGGGAGATCGAGCTCGGGAGGACACATCCTCGGGCACTTCGCCCTGCTCGGAGCGAGGGGGATCGACCGGCGGTGGGGCTTGCCGAACACGCTCCGCACATTCCCGGAAAGAAGACTGGACGACTTCGACGATCCGAGGGGCGATGAGGTCTTCATACTTACCGAAAGCCCCCCTGAGAACCTCGAAGATCCTCTTCCCCAGGGTCTCGACGACGCCCTTCTTCACCTCCTCTGCAAGCCGCACCACCTGGCGCCGATCCGACAGTTCCCTCTGAAGCTCCTCCCTCTCCAGGCGGAACGACTCCGCCGCTTCCTCAGCCGACTGATGAGCATCCTCCAGCTTTCCCTGGAGGTCACCCACTCGTCCCTCCAACTCGGCCACACGGAGGTTGAGACGCCGAGACTCCATCTGGGCCTCTGTCATAGCCACCTCAGCCGCCCCGGCCCGCTCCTGAGCCCTCATGGAGGACTCCTCCAGCTCCCTCAAGCGGACGGCTCGACACTGCAACTCCACAGCGAGCGCTGAACCCTGAAAAGACGAGAAATGGGCTAAGAAGAGAATAAAGAGAAAGAGAGGATAGCAAGATAACCAAACCTGTTGAAGGATCCAGACCAAGGAATCCGACATCTTGTCGGCCGGGATCTTCTTGAGGAGGCAGCGGTCCCGGGGAGGGACGGAGACCTCGGCAACCTGCTGGGCCAGGGCTCGGTCAACAAACATCGAACTCCCAGGGACGACGATCGAAGCCAAGTCGCTCGCCAACAAGGCCCCGACCCCTGGTGATACGGGCGAAGACGCTGCGAGGGGAGTGGCTGGCAAAGCTATCGAAGGATCCCCGGCAGACGCCACGGGAAGCGCGGAACTTCCCGGACCGGAGGGATCCACGTCCTCCTTCCTCTTCTTTTCACCGTGGGGCTCCGAAGGCACCGGAGGGGAACGCTTCCGCCTCGCACCATCCTCACCCCCCGAAAGGGGATCGCCAGAAGAAGAGGCGGGAGGCGCGGCCACCACCTTACCCACGGAAGGCTCGGCTCGGCGCACTTCCTCCTCAACGGTCCTCCGAGGCGCCCTTCCAGAGGTACTACCTCGGCTCCGAGCGGCTCCACGACAGATCAGCTCATCGACGTCACGGACGAATTCACGGCCAGCCATCCCTGCAAAGGAGACCGAAATCAGGATGAGTCATAGGGCGATCCGGGGATGAAAAAGCGACCTACCCGGAGACCACAAGACGGCCTTCAGGAGTAGGTCGTCCAACAAAGACCAGAGGGACTTCGTTTCCAAAGGAAGAGCCAACAGAAGCGCAGCGGCTGCCCGGTCGGCGTCTGAGAGAACTAACGACGGGTGAGGATGGACAGAACTGCCCCAGCTTGTTAGAATCTGGGCCTCCCCCAAGAAGACCACGAAAACATAATCCGAGTTCCAATCCCCTGACCGGCGGGGTAACCCGATCAGGCATTCCCTCCTCGAACGAGCTCGGAGTAGCAGCCATGACCCCGGACCGACCGTCTGGACCTGGTATAAGTGGAAGAGAAGGGGGAGAGTCGGCTCCAGACCACGGGAACAGCAGAGCGTTACGAAGCCCGTCAGTACCGCGATCGAACACGGGGTGAACTGACACAGGGACACTGTGAAATGTTCCATGACCTGGATGAAGAAGGGATGGAGCGGGAAGTGAAGACCCAGGCGGAACATCTCGACGTAGACGCCGACCTCATTGCTCCTCGGAAGGCAAATCCGCTCGTCGACAAATGGAACCCGAACCTCGTATGGGAAGCAGAGATATCTCTCCCGGATCTCCGCGGCCACCGAAGGAGGGGTCCTCGACGGCGTACGGAGGACAACCGGGGGCACATTAAGCCGTACGGCAGCCGACGCCACGTCATCACGGGCGTAGTCTGGAAAAAGTTTCTCGTTCCCCTTATCCTGAAGAGAACGACTCCCGGCGGGGGAACCTGATCCCCCTAGCCGGGGCTCACCCCGCCTGGACTCCGAAGGATCCCTTGCCCTTTGACCAGAACCGCCTATCCTAAGGGTAGCCATGAGATGAAAAGCGAGAGAGGAATTACCTTTTTTCGACTGGTCTGGAGAAGGCAAGGAAGCGAAGGCGACGGGAAACTCCGAGTTGTGGAAAGCTTTGAATACCGGGAGAAGCAAAGGAGAAGTGGAGATCAACACAACTGGGGATCTTATATGCCAGGGGAGAATTCGAAGCGCCTGACAAGAACGCGTGGCGAGGCTCGAAGAGTCGGCGGCGTTCCGAAATTGGCGTCAGTCGAAGTCCAATCGATCCGCCTCATCATGACCTGCATTTATGGCCTCGCCTCGATTGAAGCGCCGCTCGGAATCCCAGGAGACACAACGGGTGATCTGAGCGAGCCGAGGCTGATCGACCCCACCAATGGCGGCTCACGAACCCTTCGGCTCCTCGAACTTAAGGCGACTCCGCGAGCGGCGGGGATAAGCTTGCCGCTACACGTTGCAGCATCTGAAGGCCGACGGCGCTTCGGGACCCGCACCTTAAAAATATCGAACGAGCCAACTCATGATGACGACTAATAAATGAGTCGGCATCGACTGGCGAGCTCGTCAAAATCGGCAGAGGTCACATCAGCCGAGCCGAACCGGCCAAGGCCGATCAACCCGACCGATGGGGGCAATTGTTACGCCTATTTGACCGAGACCCATAAAGCACGAGCCCAAGAGCCCGACTACTGGTCAAAAGCCCATCTGCGTCCTCAAAGCCCATTCGACAAAGGCCCTACAAGGGACCTTCTCGAACGTCGATCCGACCCGGCCCCAATAACCCGTTGGTCGCTCGCCCACTCCTGCGAAAACCACTCCCCCGGACGCGCGACTACTAAATGGCGATAATGGGGAGGTGCTGGCATGGCGGAGAGAGCGGCGGCGAGGGGGGACTGATGGGGCACGATCAATGGCGGGCGTGGGACGTGGGCCGGAGGCAATCAAGCGGGAGCGAGGCCGAGCACTACTGTGAAACAATATCTTTTGCTATCAGGACTTCTGGTCAAAACACTTCACGTTTCATAAGCAAGGCCAGCTAAGATTAGTATTGCCTTATTCCACATTTTTGAACAATCTCTACATTTGCTTCAGGCAATAGAGTGTGGAATGATATTATTAATTACCACATTTAGTGGCAAAATGAAACGTGAATAAGTTGTCGACAAGTATGTTTTTATACAAACACCTCCCAATGTACGTACATTATACAGTAATACTTCAATTTATTCCAGAATCTCCAAGAGTTTTCCTCTCTTTGGAGCATCGTGGTATGTCCTCTAATTCATATAGGACATCTACTTTTGCTACGGGTGGATTGCATCCATTATTTTTTGGGATGTCAATTGTAGCTGAATTTTTAGCAGCATGGATGTGTGATTTTGATAATATTTATATTGTCAGTAACTATGTCTGATAACTGTTTAACAGTTTCATTAGTGTGGATCTTCAGGATCACATCACTATTCATGATATTTGAAATGGTCAACTGAGCTTAAAGCTCAAGGATGATTGTAGTATCCATGTTGAACCTAATACTAGGAATTTAAAGAGATCTAAATGTGAAGGATCTTCAAGATCTAATCTTCACTATCGACTCTTTATATAAGACCCATCAAGACACAATCTATTAGATGTGCCCTAAATGCTTCCCCTGTTCGGAGTGCTCGGAATCTCTTTATCCGGGGTAATTACTTTCAATAAATAGTTCTAAGACTGCATTTTGATGGTTTATAGTGGTGATATGTGGATGTATACTCA
The DNA here is from genome assembly GCA_030789695.1 of Scilla litardierei. Lineage (NCBI taxonomy): Eukaryota > Viridiplantae > Streptophyta > Magnoliopsida > Asparagales > Asparagaceae > Scilla > Scilla litardierei. Next base: position 106,624,458 of record CM061140.1, read on the forward strand.
TCATGGCACAATCTTTAAGATGTGCTCTAAATGCTTTCCCTGTTTGGAGTTCTCGAAAACTGTTTATATGGGGTGATCAGGCCCATATAAATAGGCTCTAAGGAGGCATTGATGGTATGCAGTGTAATTGCATGTTTCCATGCAGTCACCAAGCAACTGGATTTTTAACAGATGAGTAATTCTTTTAAATCAGTTTAATGATTTATTCATATAACCCATTTTGGGTGTGAACACAGACTCCAGGGTGTTCAACTTTATTCCAGTTGCAAATTATGGTTGCTTTCCCAGTATTATCCAATGTTCCCGCCATTTAGTAATGTCTCATATATCTTTGAAAAAGATAGACTGCGGTTGGATAATAGGTTTGATTATGACCATTTTTAGATGATTTATGGATGAGTACAATAAGGCACATCATCAGACCTATGTAGGGAGTGGATAAGTCCACTTTAATCCCTCAAGTACTCTCAAGAGACCCAGAGGTCTTATTAATTTAATGATGATAGTAAATATATCATCTTAAATTCTATTAGAGGAAGTTTTGAGAGTCAATGTCCACGTGTAGTGGAGATGATCTCGTAATCATTTTTTCCCTTAAATGGGATAATGATAACGCACCCTTCTGAAGAAACTTTGTGTTCTTTAGAATTATAAGATTGGTTAATGATGTCTTGCATCATCAATCGAGGGTGACATATTATATCGTTCCAAAGTTAATAGTTGGACGATTCTGGACGCTTCTGGTGTTCCATTTGATTCCTCTTTTCGAATTTATGTGGGACTTATGAAAGTCCATTAAAATGCTCAAGTTAATTTTTTCGGTAATAGGTAAACTGTGTTCTAACTGTGAAGGATTTCATCTTTACATTGACTATTACGTGGATCATAGTGGGACAGAGCTTCAGGCTTCATCGATTTCTTGAGTCATTAATTAGGGATTTCGTTTTGACGAATATCCATCAAAACTTGGTAAGTTTCTTTTACTGATTTTTGAGAGTACTGGGCATCCTCATATAGAGTATTCAGGTTTGCAAAAGCTGAATCTCAAGTAGACGTCCAAAAAATAGTTTTCAATTGGACTATTATTAGGGTTAGATATTTTTGAAAGCATACGTCTACAACCATACTCATTAAGAATTATGTTATGACAACAGATTAAATTTGTTTTCAAAGTTTATTTTTCCTCTAGAGTACCTAAGTATACAAAAAGTTCAATCGACTTTCGTTGTTTAGACTAGATATGTATATATTTTTATATGGCATAAGTTAATGCACACTCATGTTGCAAAAGCAAAAGCATTATGGGTCTTATCAAAACTTCTGGTCTGATATTGGTTTGCCATTGCTTACTCCATGTCGAGGTATATCATATCTTCCCTTTCTCATTTTATTCAGGACTTCCCCTGTTTTCAGTCTTCCATATTGTTATTTATAAGGAAGAATGAATATTAGTATATCTAAAGAGACATATTCAAGGGAATGAGCTTGTTTCTATACTTCCAATTTTAAAATTTATGTGGGACTTTTCAAAGTCCATTTGAACGCTCCTATATGGTCTTCAGGCCATTATTTTCTTGAGTCATTTAGTTTTTATGTTGATAAAGAAACATGCTTAAGGGGAATAAATACGTGGATGCAAATGTCATAAATTATTTCTCACTTATGTATTAAGCCACGATTTCAGGAGTGAGCTTGTACTTAAGGCTAGATTCAAGAGTCTTTCCTTGTAAAATGAGATTACTCTAAAAGAGTTTAGTAGTGTTATGACAGACTTCCGGTGTCCATATTGGTCTATATAGACCATAGATCTAAGAGATCTATTTACCTCGAAGTGTGCACCTTTAAGAAGATGACATGAATAGTTTTCGAATAATCCCTCGTATTTTGTTTGTTCAGAAGGTTATTGATATTTGATTTTGAACTTTAGGTTCAATCGTCAATATAGATATGATTTTTAAACTTTTGAAAAATATAATTAATCACGTGCCATAATACATAATTATAGTTATAAGTATATGTATATTAATTGTGTCATCATAGGGAATTCATATGAAGCATGAAAAAAATCCTAATTGATGCATGCAAAAAATATAATTATGATCAATTGTGCAATTAATTTTTGGTTATTAAGATGCCTTGATTTATATGACCTACCCATGAAAATTTTGTGGGACTTCAACCCAAATGAAAATTTTCGTGAGGTATGTGGTGGAAACGGAGGCTTTGGGCCGCCTGGAAGTGCACCGGGTCAATAGGTTCATGTTCAGAAAACTTTAAAACTGAACGAGCCCGAAAACATATATTATCGATATCCCCAAGCAACATGTGCATTAAGTCATAAGTTCCATTAGGAATATAATATTGATCAACTAAACATTTCTTGCTCTTCCTATGCATAAACAAATTCATGCATATAAATATTAAGGAACTAATACACTTAATCAAATTAATTAATTCCTAATCAATTTATATTTTCAAGAACTAATCGTAAAAATAATCTCAAAATATTCTTACTCACAGAATGAAACTAATTTGATCATGTATCATAATATGTTTCTATGTGCTAATCAACGCGGCCAAAACAAATTAATTGAAATAGCACTAAGGCCCATAATATATATAAGCAATAGCCATAATATTTCCAGGTCTATGAGCCTAAAAAACAAATCCAACAATCATTTGCAATGGTTAGGCTCAAATAACATGTTATAATTTGAAGTTAAGACTGGCTAAATAATGTTACAGGCCAGGATCAATTGCAGAAAACAATGCATATAAAAATTAGAAAAAAATTGCAGGCCTAATCAACCTAAAACCATTCACGACCCAAAAAACATTCTAGGCCCCTGGCAATTCAATTGCCCAAAAGAATTCAGTGACAATGCCATCACACAAAAATGATGTACTACAGTACAACATAGCCTCATTCCCTTCGCCTTACACGGGCCGAATCGACGCCCATGGCCATTCAACATTTTTCTTCTCTTTAATTGCAGGCCAAAAATTAATGAATCGGATCGCCATGTTGAGCCCCTGCGATCAACATGAAAAGCTCACTGCCGTGTGGAGATTGGCCTCAACCGTTTGGTTGTTTGGGTATGCCGACTTCAGGCCGGTGACGATAAAAATGAGATTTTTATTCTCAATGGCATCAAGATTTTTTTTAAAATCAAGTTTTTACATTATGATTAGGTCTCTAGATCCTTAAAATCACGGTTTTGATCAAGAAAAATTTAATTTATGGCATTAAAAAATAATTTTGATCTAAATAAACTAGATCTAGGACATCAATCACCAAGATCATGAGAAAAAATATTGATCAAATCTAGAAATACTTCTAGATCTGTGCGTGTCATACAAAGCATTTGCATCACTGTCTTACGGAAATTTTTCTGTCACGATCCGGTAGAGCTTCCGCACGCTTCTGCACATCGTCTCCATCTTGAGCCGATGCGGAAAAAACTTGAGAGCATCGTCGTGCTAATAACGTGTTGAGAGTTGAGAGAATCATAGTCTATGGTGGAGGACATAGCTCTTATATTAAATCGATTTAAACGTTACAAGATGGTGGATACCAAGAGCGTTTCATACCAAAGGTCTCATTCATAACAAGAAGAGTTTAGAAGAGCATAAAACTTTTTAGAACTTTGACTTTTCTTTTTATTTTTATTTTTTTCCTTTCACTTTTCTTTTCCTTTTTGTTTGTATGTTTTTTGGCCCATAAACGAAATACCCATGATAAATGAGAGCCCATGAGGAAAAATTCAAGGAAAATACAAAGAAAAATAAAATAAAAGGAAATGGGAAGAAAAATTAAAATGAAATGAAAATGAAATGAAAAATGAAAATGAAAGTAAAATGAAATGGAAACCCAAGAGGAACTTGAAACTTAAACTAAAAGAAAGGAGGAGGAAAAATATTTGGGGAAGAAAAGGGGGGTTTTTAAGCAAAAGTTGAAAAAGTACAAGTATGCCTGTTCGCGCATGTGAACACTGATAAAATTTATACCGCAGCGCACGGTGTCGTGTGTAGCACTACTGGTCGAACACATGGAGACGTTTGTTGACTACCGATTTTGTTCTTCGTTCGAAAGCTACGCAATCGGATTGGTGATCGAAGGGTGAAATAGAAGAGGTGAATCAAATAATAAAAGCTCTAGGGCATAGGGAATCCCCACCATTGGACTAGAGTTAGGATTGGATTAATAGTTAACATGTTGTTGGATTTATTGGGACTCAGAAGATGTCGTCTAAGCTAAGGGAATTCTCATATCCCCCACTCTCATGGTGCATGATTGCGTATTCCCCTACGTCATCTCCTAACCCCCCCCCCCCCCCCCCCCCCCCCCCCCCCCCCCCCCCCCCCGCTCTCGTGATGCTATGATAGGCCTACTTAACTTATACCGATGCTGACTCTCGTCGATACATCGATATACGTTAGGTGCATTACGCTTGACGAATATCTCCTATCTTCCTCCCGACCACAGTGACGTTCGGGGATTGGACATATATTAGGAGGGCTCTAATCAGTGCCCGCCTCTCGTCGGTCACATTAATAGCACGGATCCTCGTAGGGATAGGAGCCCTGGATTGGTCCCGACTCTCGCCGACGGCTAATCCGATCACCTCGAAGGGAGAGGGTCGAATCTACGATGATAATCGGCATCCTAGTATTATCACAAATCTCAATTAGCCCAACAATTTGGTTAATTAATTCCTCTAACCCATGGCCCTAATCCAATGGGGTTCAACCAATTGCCTTAGATAAAAACTACTCACTACCCATTGTAATTGAAGTTATTTCTACCATAGATTCAATAAAGGAAGCCATGGATTCAGAGTTATAGGCACAAAGGATAGCAACACACAATAACAATAACAAAAGAGGAAACTTCTATTAATGAAAGTTAATCTAATACAAAATTAATAAGCTAATACAATAAAAATTGCTGAATAAAAGAGAGTTAAATCCTTACAAAACCCTTCAAAAAGCCAGAAAAACATCAGAAAAGAAGATGGGTTCGCTCAAGGAGGAAGACAAGCTTATATATATCCGCTTAAAAGACCAAAAAGCCCTCAACCACTCTCTTAATCGATGCCCAGTTGCTTCAGCAAACCAATTCGATGCGACCGCGTAGAAAATAATGCGGTCACGTCGTTCACTTGCGTAAATTGGGGGTAGCGGGGTTACAGCAATGCATTCGCGTCGATACCGATGGGACCGCATCGAATTCAGCTTTGATGCTCGCGTCATCTTCAAAAAGGCCGCTTGCAGCGGGAGTTTGGTCATTGGCTCTTTGGGATTATGCGATCGTGTCGAATTCATCACGCGACCGCGTCATGTGCAGTTCTTCAGCTCTTCTCCTTAGTGACACAACCGTTAGATGTCGATGATGTAGTCGCGTGGATACGGATTCTGGGCTCATTTGACGTGGTCGTCTGTTGTAGCCTGACGTGGTCGCATGGGGTTGTGCTATGCTCCTTGGGTGCTATGATACACACGGCCGCGTCGAATTGACGTGGCCATTTGGATCACATTTCTTCACTAATCTCTCACTTTTGCATAGTTTGATCTCCCAGCTCCGCTTTTTTTCCCTTTCACGCTATGTTCATGCCATATGGTCCATAATCATCATGTATTTCCTGCCATGCTTAGAAGGGACCATAAAAGCGAAAGAGTGAACAAAAATGGGGGAAATGGGGGAAAACGACGAAATAAATAATGAAAAACGTGTATGAAGAAGGGGTAAAAACTATATACAATAAACACTCATCAATGCCATCGGGCAACTCTTATTCGCACTAAGTCACATATGAGCTCTTACGCCCACATTACACCGTATGACGCCCCAAGGGGGATACACACACAAACCCCTATAGGGGCCTGAAGCCAACACGAATTCGACCTAAATCCGACGACGAACATGGCTTGAAGCCGCCTTGGATCTGGCTTTCTATGGCTTAATCGACCATCCATGGCCTGAATCAGACACCTCCAAAATATCTGAGAACAAGCATAACCTCTGTCGGCCACCATAGCGGAGATCTCAGAACGCTACCAGCTTCCAGTGCGATGGCCCGTGGATGCAGAAACCCCCTCCCCCGAAGTGGGGTTAGCAGACAAAGGCCACCAGCCGACCTTTTTCGTTTTTCCGTCGAACCGTTCGTTTTCTGTCGAACCGTCGTTTTATGTCGAACTGTTCTCACCAGCGAACAATATTAGACAAGGCCATCGTTGACCCGCCCTCGCCCGTCGCTGCAGGCGGCGGGTGGATGCGCGCACTGGGGGCGGCACAGTCACCCCAATTAAACCCTAATTCGGTTTTGGGGGTGCAGCCCACCTCGCCCTGCTAATCACCACATGCAACGGCGAGCGCTACCCGCCTCAGGCGACGGTGCCACCCCCAAACCCTTAGGATTTCGGGGAGGCAACCCCTCCCCACCTAGTGGTATTTAGCCCAGCTAAAAAAGTGTATAAAAAGCCTAATGGGCCTGAAGCCCGCGGGTCTCAGGCCAATATTTTTTTAATGAAATATATTTTTTCCCTCAAATATATATATAAGTATATATTTATATTTATATAAAATAAATTCAGAAAATTCCCATAAATTTAAAAAAATTACAGAGAAATCCATAAAAATATGGAAAATTCTAGATAAATCAGGTAATATAATAAGAGGGGATTGTCAATAGATAAAAGCTTTTGGGAGAATAAATGCTGCATGGGATGTCAATAAATAATGTTTTAAGCGTGTGTTCAATTTTAAATTTTTTCTGAGCATGACCCGATTAACCCAATCCATATCACGGGTGGCTTCGTCTCCCTCCCGCACCCCCCTCGAGTCCATTCAGGGTTAAACTCCCACGAAATCTTTTGGGGTGGGTCATATAGTTCAAGGCATCTTATGAAGAAATGAGTATCGCACAATTGACCATAATTAGAATATGTGAATGCATCACTTAAGTTTTTCTCATGTATGTAAGTGTCTTTATATGCTTTATATGAACTACCTATGATAATATTATTGAGCATAATATTTAGCTTACATACTTTATATTGTCTGCATCATATATTTTAACACGTTAAATACTTCATGCATATATGCTCATAACTATGATTATGCATTATGACACATAGCTAATTATAATTTTCAAAGGTTTAAAAATCATATCTATATTGACAATCGAACCTAAAGTTCAAATTAAAATGTCAAATACCCTTCTCTGCCAAATAAAATACGAATGGATTATACAAAAACTATTTCTGCCAGCTTAAAGATGCGCACTTCGTGGTAAATAGATCTCACAGATCTATGGTCTAAATAGACCAATATGGATACCAGACGTATACCATAACGCTGCTAAACTCTTTTTAGAGTAATCTTACACTACAAGGAATAATTCTTGAATATAGCCTTGAATATAAGCTCACTCCTGAAGTCGTGGCTAAATAAATAAGTGAGAGAAATATATTATGAGTTTCGCACAGTATTTGCTCCCCTTTAGCATATTTCTCTTTCCACAAACTGAAAAGTGGAATTATAGAAAAAAAACTTGCTCCCTTGTGTATGTCTCTTTAGTGAGACTAATGTTTCTCCTTCTTGAAAAATAATAATATGGAAGATTGAAAACAGTGAAAGTTTAGGACCAACAATGTCCTGAAAATAAAAAGAGAAAGAGAAGATGTGAAATAGCGCGACGTGGAATAAGCAATGACAAACCAAGATCAGTACTAGAAGTTTTGGTGAGACCCATAGTGCTCTTGCAATATGAAAGGTCATTAGTTTATGTCATAGAAAAATTATACAAAGATAGTCTAAATACAAAAGCCGATCCAACTATCGTATAATTGGCTATTCCCCGAGCACACATAAACTTTGAAAAACAATAATCTGTTGCCATAACATAATTACTTGGAATAATTTTCCAACATATTTTTTGATCACAGTATATATATATATATATATATATGTTTATGCTTGTTATGCATTTTATGCTGCAAATTTTAAGCTTTGTTTTTAGCATCTGTAATATAATATGTTGTGTTAATTAATGCCTTATTAGTTGTGGATAACACAACCATCCACATTGACACCTCAAGACTATGTTATCAATAGCATTTCATCCTTAGAATATATAAGTAGAAACTATTTTGGGACGTTTTGTTGGATATTGGACTCCCCGGATTTGGTTTTGGATGATGAACAAACATAAATATATCGTGAACTAACAATTTGTGAGCGCAGTTATGGAGATCGTCGCCAAATTCATATGAACATCCAAAGCGACATCTCGAGACTTCTCAAAGCACGTGATCGTATGCCTAAAGCTTCGTTGAAGCTTATGGACCATTTTAGAAGTCATGAAGATTCGATTGAAGCTATTGAAGACGGTATCGTCATGTTTTATTTATAGTCTTTAAGCTTCTTTCGTAGAATGTTAAGCCTTGAGTAGGTCTTACGGTTTAAATCTTCATAACGCTCCTATCTTAGCTCTAGGATCTTAGTAGAAGTCCATACAAACTTTCCCGAAGCTTCGCGCTTCGATTCGCGACTTCTTGTGCATGTTAGTTGGTTCAAGAAGAAGAACTGACCGACTAGATGGTGATCTAGTCGGTCGACAAAGCTTCTTGGACCGACTAGTTTCTGTCAGTTAATCCTAAGCTCTTTATTGTTTACAGTTAGTCGGTCTACGTTGACTCACCGACCGACTAGTTTGTGAACTAGTCGGTCAGTGATGCTTCTGTGACCGACTAGTTGAGCTTTCCCTGTACATGCATCTTTGAGCCTGATCTACTGTTTATCATTAGTCGGTCTGTGTTCATTGATCGACCGACTAGTTGATAAACTAGTCGGTCAACTTTCCTTCTTGGACCGACTAGTTTAGCTTTACTGTACATGCCAATTTTCACCTAACTTACTGTTTATCGTTAGTCGGTCTATGCACATTTGGCGACCGACTAGTTGATGAACTAGTCGGTCAACATTTGTTCTTGGACCGACTAAATCAATTTGTGCTCAGACTTCAGTTTTATCTCTTAGTCGGTCTCAGTTAAGTAACCGACCGACTAGTTATGAAACTAGTCGGTCAGCTACTCTTCTTGGACCGACTAGTTCCTTTTGTCTGTGCTTCGACCTTTTGGCTGTTCTTCCATTAGTCGGTCAATGTTAAATGACCGACCGACAAGATGATGAACTAGTCGATCGGTGGTTGTTCTTTGACCGACTAGTTAGGTTCAGAAAAGAGCCGTTGGAGCATTTAATGACTCGAATTTCTTTCTCTCTCTCCTCTATCCTATAAATACTTGTTGAGCTGCATTCATTGCACTCAAGGCTGATATTATTGCAAGTTTAGAGATCAATAGAAATCATTCCAAGCTCATTCAAAGCTCTTTCATTCCATTCAATAATCTCTCCTCACTCTTACTTCCAAAGAGAGATTCATTGAGTGTGAAGCCTTCCAAGCCAAGTGCTTGATCCTAGGTCACCAACAACCCCATAGCTCTCCATTGCTGATCTACATCTTGGAGCTATGGTTTGGTGCCTTCTTCTTCCTCAAAATCATCCTTGCCCTAATTCGTAAGTGTACTCAAGGCATAGGTATTTTGTGGTAAGTTATTCTATTTCATTTACTTTCATTTTGTAAGTGTTTATCTCTCGGTTGTGAGAGTTGTGTTTGTGATCCCAGGTTGTGGGAGTCACAAATTACTCTGTGTATGATTTGACTTGGTGAAGGTTCTTCACAAGTATTTCATAGTGGAAATCTTGAGTTAGGGTTTCTAACTCAAGTATCCGGAGGGGATCTGGGTGGTTGGGACGTAGGATCATCGTGAACAAGTCGGGGAGACTTGGGTGGATCCGAACCCAGTAATATTGTTGTTTGCGATTGTTTCTTTGTTGTCTAACATTTACTTTTCCGCATTGTTTGGTAGAGTTTGCAAGTAATTAGGAATTAGCCTCTTAATTATTTTAAAGTACTATTCATCCCCCCTCTAGTACTTGTGCAGTAGGACATTACATTTGGTATCAGAGCCAAGTCTATAGCTATGTCTGCCAACGACAACAAGACCGTTCGTCCACCTTCCGACTATAGCACCTTCAAGAACCGTGAAGGAGATTCTTCGGTAATGGAAGGACATTCCTCAACGAGGCCTCCATTCTTCAACGGTACCAACTACGGGTACTGGAAATGCCGGATGGAAACTTTCCTCTGGAGTGCTTCACTATGGAGGACCACGATGAAGGAATATGTAGAGCCCACCGAAGAAGATTTCGAGAAATGGACTCCCGCGGAGGTCGCCACGGAGGTAAGCAATGCCAAGGCAATGAACGCCTTGCAATGCGCATTGGAGCCCGAGGACTTCAATAAGATATGCACATGTAAGAGTGCATATCAAATTTGGAACTCCCTCCTCATCTTACATGAAGGGACGAGTAGGGTAAGAGACTCTAAACTCGTTGTAGTTAATAAAGATTACGAGATGTTTCATATGCTACAGGGTGAGAAGATGAAGGAGTATTATGCTCGCTTCATCGACATCATAAACGAGTTAGAGGCTCTCGGTAAATCCTACACCCAAAAGGAGAAATGTTCGAAGCTTATAGAAGGACTTCCTTCTAGTTGGGAAAAGCGCACCTTCGCCATCGAGGAAGGTAACGATATGAACAAGTATACTGGGTACCTTGATGTCTTATGAGGTACGCAAGGATAGCAAGTTGAAGTTGTAGGAAAAGATGAAGTCTTACCTACAATAAGAAGAGCCAAAGAAGAAAGCTATTGCTTTCAAGGCCACTCCATCTACTTTCACATCAACCGATGATGAGAACTCGGAAAACGAGTTGGACTTGGAGTCCATGGCACTCATGGCCAAGAAGTTCAACCGGTTCTTCCGGAAAGGTAACTTCAAAAACAAGTCAAAGTTCAATTCTTCTAACGCCTCTTCTTCTTTGTGCTTTAAATGCAACAAGCCAGGACACATGAAAGCGGAGTGTCCTCTAAACAAGCAAAAGGAGAAGTGGAAGGCGCCGAAGTACGACAAGTCCAAGAAGTACAAGAAAGGGAACAAAAAGGGGCTTGTCGGGACTTTCACCGACTCCGATGATTCCTCAAGCAGAGAGTCGGACGATGAGCAAGTGGAGCAAGCACACATGTGCTTCATGGCAAGAGAGGAGCATGATCAAGGATCTTCCTCTTCCGATGATAGCGACAACGAAGGCGATGAGGTAACCATGGATGACCTTAGGAATGCTAATTCTCAATTGTGGTCTAAGTATACTAAATTAGTAAATATGTATACTAAAGTAAAAGATGACTTAGCCAGCATTCAAACCTCGCCTAAAACTATCATCACCAACAACGACACCGTTGTTGAAGGGTTGAAGAATGAGATTGTTAATCTCAAGACTCAACTTGAACATGTTAGCATTGAGGATCTGGAGGAACACAAAATAGCGGATTTGACTTCTCAAAACTCGACTTTGAGTATTGAGAATGAGAATCTTACATCTCGTGTTTATGTGCTCACATCGCAAGTATCCACTTTGGATGCTTCTATGCGTTCTCTCACCGAGAAATATGAGAACACATTAGGCCGAATTAATAAATTCAATAAGGGTAAGGACCATTTGGATAAAATCCTAAGTGACTTACTTCCGGCCAATCACCACATTGGCTTGGGGTATACGATGGGAAGTTCATCCAAATCGGCCACTACTTTTGTTAGGCCAACTTCCGGTGACTCAACGAGTGGTACCAAACACTCTATTGGTAGTTCATCTACCAATGGTGCTTCCACCTTGTCCACACCCTCTTTCGGAAAGAAACCCACTTTGGGTGGACCTCCAAAGAAGGGGCATGCTTATATGTACACCAATACTATGCCACGTAGGAACACACGTCCTACTCCACCGGCTCACACATATGATGATTTCTATGCTACACGTTCACGGGCACGTGCACACCATGTGAGACACCCTCACGCATGTGTTCCTCCACATGCATATGTTCACCCACATCATCGTATGAATAATTATCCACATGCACCATTCCATCATGTTCCTTATGCCTATCCACGACATGCATCACGTAGAAACCAACAACGCATGCATGCACCCAATAGGATGAGGGCTCCCAAAATATTCACAATTTGGAGCCCAAAGGACACAAGCATGGATGAAAAACAAGTTTACATGAATGCTTATTTTTCAGATGTTGTGCATAGTAGAAATTATGTGGGGGAAGTCTACGTCCAATTGGACTTGGCTTCCAAAGGTCTAATCTTTTGGACCCAATGACCTTGGGTACCATGATATGAAATTTTCTATCTTTAGGTACTCAAGGAAAAGAAAAAGATAAGGAGCAACAAATTTAAATTTAGCTCCAAGGGAAATTGGATACTCGATAGCGGGTGTTAAAAACACATGACGGGTGACGCTCAATTGCTCTCCGGAGTGGTTCCCATTGCAAATGGAAACCGCGTCGTATTTGGAGGCAACGAGAGCGGAACCATCATAGGTGTTGGTAAAGTGGGTAATCCTTCTAAACCCCTTATATGTGATGTTTACCTTGTTAAAGGATTAAACCATAATCTCATTTCAATAAGTCAACTTTGTGACAAAGGTTACAAAGTTAACTTTGCGAAAGGAATGTGCCATATTTTAAGAAAAGATAATAATGAATTATTGTTTTCTGGCACACGCCATAAGGATATATATATCCTAGATCTTCCAAGATCACATGAACAATGTCTTATTGCAAACACAAGTGAACAACACTTATGGCATCGACGTTTTGGTCATGTGAACTTTGGAACACTTTTTAAGCTTTCCAAGTTAAATTCTATTAGAGGCTTCCCTAAGCTTGTCTTTCAAAAGAAAAGCTTTTGTGACTCGTGTCAACGAGGCAAGCTTCCAAAATCTTCATTTAAACCTAAGAAAAGCATTTCTTCTAAGCGGCCTCTAGAGCTATTACATCTAGATTTATTTGGGCCAACTAGAGTTGCTTCATTAGGTAATGCTAGATATGGACTTGTCATCGTTGATGACTTTTCTAGGTTTACTTGGGTATTTTCATTATGTAATAAAAATGAAGCTTTTGAAAACTTCACAATTTTTGTTAAGAAAGTACAAAATCTCATTGGAACCACCATTGTCACTATTCGTAGTGATCATGGAGGGGGATTTGAGAATGAGTCTTTTGAGACATTTTGTGATGAAGTTGGTATTACACACACTTTTTCATTCCCTCGCGCACCTCCTCAAAATGGTGTTGTTGAGAGAAAGAATACGACGCTAGTGGAATGTGCTCGCACTATGCTTGATGATAGCCAACTTGGCCATCAATTTTGGGCGGAAGCGGTACATACCGCTTGCTATGTGTTTAATAGAATATTTTTGAGGCCCGGAACTAAACAAACTTGTTATGAATTGTTTGGTAGGTTGCCTCAAGTTAAACATTTTCGTGTTTTTGGTTCGAAATGTTTTATTAAGAACACGTATGGTAGCTTGGACAAATTCGATCCAAGATCCGATGAGGGGATTTTTGTTGGATATCTTCGCGTAGCAAAGCCTACCGGATATTCAACAAACGAACCTCAACGATCGAGGAATCGCTTCATGTTTCATTTAATGAAGGATTTGTTCCAACGAGAATTACTAATGATGATGACACTATGGATGTCTTATGTGATTCAATTGGTAATTCTAACTCTATTAATTCTATTGATTCTATTGATACTAACCCGACTAATGAAGTTGTTGAGAATTTTCCTAGTGATCAAGGTATTCCCAAACGGATTATGGGCTTAGACTCCTTTGTGCGGTTGCGTCGAGAATTGGGGATTATGGGTGAATCCGAGATATATGATTCATTTTTATTCAATATTCTTGCATGATATTCTATTCGTTATATTTGCTCATGCTTGAAGTATTGAAATTTTCTGGATTTTTGTTGAATTTTCGGAATTTTCGCTCGATTTGTGCGTAATCGTCAAATTTCAGATTTTCGATGTTTAATGGGGTAGTATAATGATTAATGAGAGTATTTTGATGTTTCATCCAAGTGTGATTAGGAGAGAAATCAAATTTCAAAGATTTTCAATTTTTGAACTCTCTTAGTCGGTCCAAGTTCATTGGCCGACCGACTAGATTCAGTTCTAGTCAGTCAGTGAATGAGCTTAGACCGACTAAATCTTGTCAGGAAATTTGCCTTCAGTTACTGTTTACAACTAGTCGGTTCAAGCTCATTGACCGACCGACTAGATCGTGATCTAGTCGGTCAGTGCTTGAACTGTGACCGACTAGTTGTGACGAGGACTGAAGTGTCTTTTCGACTTCCGATCGATTAAAACCTCATCTCGACCGACTATTATCACTTCCAGTCGATCTATTTCCCCTCTCTCCAGCTCAAAACCCCCGACCCCCGCTTAGCCCGTTCGACTTCCGGCCGTTTTTCGACCAAACCCGCCGTCGCCGTCCGTCGATCTTCCACCCTAGGTGATCTCTCCTCCCTCTCCTAGCTCTAGGGTTCAGTTTCTTTTCGATTTCACTTCCTAGGGTTTGCTAGGGTTTCGATTTCTACGGTTTGATTTAGGGTTTCTTCGTTCCGATCTCTTGCGTCGTGTCGTGCCGCGCTTATGGCTCGTACACGTATCCCGATCACTCCCTCTGGTCCTTCGCCCATGACCGTCGATTCACCACCCTCGGACCCCCCACCTCCGAAACACCGATCTAAGACTACCCAGCCCTCGTCGTCGTCGCCTCCTCTCAAGCGGAAGAGGACGATGACAACGAAGCCTAGAGGCCAACCCAAGCCCAAGTCCAATCCCAAGGAACTTGCATCTCCCTCCTCTTTCCATACCCCTACGGATTCTGATACGGAGTATAGACCCGAGCCTGAGACTCATAGGGACCCATCTCCTCCTCCTATGCAGCCTGAGTCTAGCTCACGTCCACGTACCCGTCAGCCTAAGGGAAAGGCTCCGATGCCGGTTGGCGGTGTCGATATTTCGTTGTGTCACGACGACCCTTTGTGTCTCATGGCTTACAACCGTATCGAACACTGCCCACTGCTTCTGGAGCATTTCGTCCAGTTTAGTGACTTCCTAGGCCTCGCCGATCTTCTTTTGTCCTCCGGTCTTCTCGATTACCTTCGATATGACCCGAAGGCGAACCCTCACCCCTACCCTCACCTAGTGAAACTATTCTATGCCAACCGCGTCCGGGGTCAGTACGATGCGACCCACTCGATTGAGACGACTGTCTTGGGGACTCCTATAGTCCTCATGGCAGAAATCTTAGGAGAGATTTTGGGTATCTCCTCGTCTGGCCTCCTTCCTTCCGATATTTCTGTTGATGATATCTCCTCCCTTGATCAGGTCGTTCTCTCTCAGATCTTCCCTGAGATTCCCCCCGCCATGATTGGCGTTCCCTCCAAATCCTTCAAGCCTATCGCCTGGGTCCTAAATTTGATTGTGAATTTGTGCTTGCTTCCCAAGTACGGCTCCTCCTCTCTACCGTCCCAGCCTTTCTTGAAGTTGATATATGCTATTTTCATGGGGAGCTCGATTAACTGGGCTCGCATTATACTCGATAAGATGGACTCTTTCGAGTGTATTCGCAAGTCCACGAAGTCGGCTCATATCCCCTTCCCGTGCTTGTTGACTCTGGTATTCCGTCACTTCCGTGTCACATTGCCTCCTGACGATGAGCGTCCCCTTGGTCCTCCCCTGAACGCGATGGTCGTCAAGAAATCTCTTGCGACGTTCCGTCACGTTCAGAGGATGACACCTTCAGCGTCAGCCTCTGCCTCTGCCTCAGCTGCTCCCTCTTCCACTATTGCCGAGCTCGTTCGTTCTCTGCGACGTTTGGAGTCTCGTTAGGCTCGTTCTGAGGAGATTCCTTGCCGTATAGCTCGTCACCTTGATATTGAGGTCCCTCCGTCTTTTTCTGACGAGGATGAGTTGGATGAGTAGGACATTGAGGAGCTTGCTCGTGCTTCTACTCGTGCCCCCGAGGGCACTTCTAGTGATGATGCTGCTGCTTCGTCTGTTGGTGCCCCCGAGAGCACACATGTTGCCACCGCTCCTGCGGTGGATGCTCCGACTGGTGCTCCCGAGGCCACTACCGTTGCTGCTTCTTAGATCGTGTCTTCTGCCATGCCTGAGACTTCTGCCATCGCTCCCATTGACATTCCAGCTGTTCCTGTGACCACCACTTCTCCTGCAGAGCCTGCTGCTGCTGCAGATCCTGCCGCTTCCTCTTGAGCTTCTTTGAGGACTCTCCGATGCTCCTTGGATGATACATCTTATGTGAGAGAGTTTGGGTAGGATAGAGTGTGGCTCTGGATGTTTTTGATGTTTTGATGTATTTTGATGTACGTTGGATGGATGTCGATATGTTTTTTTGTGATACTTCCATATATGCAGTGTTCTGAGATATATGATGTTGTATTTTGATCATCGATCGTTGGATCGCTTTTTGGATATCAATGATGTATATTTTTGATGTACTCTGGTTCATATTTTTATATATATACATCGCAGTTGACATTTCATTCTATTGTGCACAAGTTATAATTTTTTTTATGTCTCTGATGTTTGATTTCGTTGCTCGACGATATTAACTTGGTTAAAAAGATTTCACTTTATGAAAACATAGAATTGTTTTCCATGCACTAAATTAACCAAGAATGTTAATATTGGAGAGTATATTCCATAACTCAATCCGTAAAATTGATTTGAGTTTTTGATGATTTCGTTTTACGATTTTCAACTATGGTATCATTGACACGCCTTGATTTTATTCGTATTTTTCTTTGGTGTCACTTGAGCCATGGTCGTATTCTACGACTCCCGTGTTTTTTATTTGAAGCCATTGTTGTTGTCGTTGATCTCCTCCCGCTCTTTTTGCTTATGCCAAAGGGGGAGAGATATAATAATAACGATGTGCTAAATGATAATTAAAAGCATAATTCCAAGAATCTAATTTGATATGTTAGATTCAGGGGGAGTTAAGATATATAAACGGACTTTCAAATCCGATATTTCAATAACCAACATTTGGTATTCGATATTTCAATAATCGATTCTCATTGATATACTTGACTCATCTACTTGATGCGTATTATTATTGTTTAATTTGGAATTAACGTGTCATCAATGCAGGGGGAGTAAGTAAATTTCATTTGAATTATTATTTTTTATTATTATTTATGTTGGTTTGTCATCACCAAAAAGGGGGAGAATGTTGGATATTGGACTCCTCAGATTTGGTTTTGGATGATGAACAAACATAAATATATCGTGAACTAACAATTTGTGAGCGCAGTTATAGAGATCGTCGCCAAATTCATATGAACATCCAAAGCGACATCTCGAGACTTCTCAAAACACGTGATCGTATGCCTAAAGCTTCGTTGAAGCTTATGGACCATTTTAGAAGTCATGAAGATTCGATTGAAGCTATTGAAGACAGTATCGTCAAGTTTTATTTATAGTTTTTAAGCTTCTATCGTAGAATGTTAAGCCTTGAGTAGGTCTTACGGTTTAAATCTTCATAACGCTCCTATCTTAGCTCTAGGATCTTAGTAGAAGTCCATACAAACTTTCCCAAAGCTTCGCGCTTCGATTCGTGACTTCTTGTGCATGTTAGTTGGTTCAAGAAGAAGAACTGACCGACTAGATGGTGATCTAGTCGGTCGGCAAAGCTTCTTGGACCGACTAGTTTCTGTCAGTTAATTCTAAGCTCTTTACTGTTTACAGTTAGTCGGTCTACGTTGACTCACCGACCGACTAGTTTGTGAACTAGTCGGTCAATGATGCTTCTGTGACCGACTAGTTGAGCTTTCCCTGTACATGCATCTTTGAGCCTGAGCTACTGTTTATCATTAGTCGGTCTATGTTCATTGATCGACCGACTAGTTGATGAACTAGTCGGTCAACTTTCCTTCTTGGACCGACTAGTTTAGCTTTACTGTACATGCCAATTTTCACCTAACTTACTGTTTATCGGTAGTCGGTCTATGCACATTTGGCGACCGACTAGTTGATGAACTAGTCGGTCAACATTTGTTCTTGGACCGACTAAATCAATTTGTGCTCAGACTTCAGTTTTATCTCTTAGTCGGTCTCAGTTAAGTAACCGACCGACTAGTTATGAAACTAGTCGGTCAGCTACTCTTCTTGGACCGACTAGTTCCTTTTGTCTGTGCTTCGACCTTTTGGTTGTTCTTCCATTAGTCGGTCTACGTTAAATGACCGACCGACTAGTTGATGAACTAGTCGGTCGGTGGTTGTTCTTTGACCGACTAGTTGGGTTCAGAAAAGAGCCGTTGGAGCATTTAATGACTCGAATTTCTTTCTCTCTCTCCTCTATCCTATAAATACTTGTTGAGCTGCATTCATTGCACTCAAGGCTGATATTATTGCAAGTTTAGAGATCAAGAGAAATCATTCCAAGCTCATTCAAAGCTCTTTCATTCCATTCAATAATCTCTCCTCACTCTTACTTCCAAAGAGAGATTCATTGAGTGTGAAGCCTTCCAAGCCAAGTGCTTGATCCTAGGTCACCAACAACCCCATAGCTCTCCATTGCTGATCTACATCTTGGAGCTAGGGTTTGGTGCCTTCTTCTTCCTCAAAATCATCCTTGCCCTAATTCGTAAGTGTACTCAAGGCATAGGTATTTTGTGGTAAGTTATTATATTTCATTTACTTTCATTTTGTAAGTGTTTATCTCTCGGTTATGAGAGTTGTGTTTGTGATCCCGGGTTGTGGGAGTCACAAATTACTTTGTGTATGATTTGACTTGGTGAAGGTTCTTCACAAGTATTTCATAGTGGAAATCTTGAGTTAGGGTTTCTAACTCAAGTATCCGGAGGGGATCCGGGTGGTTGGGACGTAGGATCACCGGGAACAAGTCGGGGAGACTTGGGTGGATCCGAACCCAGTAATATCGTTGTTTGTGATTGTTTCTTTGTTGTCTAACATTTACTTTTCCGCATTGTTTGGTAGAGTTTGCAAGTAATTAGGAATTAGCCTCTTAATTATTTTAAAGTACTATTCACCCCCCCCCCTCTAGTACTTGTGCAGTAGCTTAGCAGGGCATTACACGTTTGACTTAAGATTCAGGAGTTACAAACCTGAAAACTCTATATGAGGCTGCCCAGTACTCTCTAAAAAACTTACCAAGTTTCGATGGATATTCGTCAAAACAAAATCCATACTGAATGACTCAAGAAATAATGGCCTAAAGACCATACTTGAGCATTCAAATGGACTTTCAGAAGTCCTATAAAAATTTGAAAAGAGGAAGCAAATGGAACACCTATGGTGCACAGAATCATCCTAGTTTTAATTTTGGTATGCCATAATATTGCTACCCTGGATCGGTGATGATGCAAGACATCATATCCCAATCCTGTAATCATAACCTGAAGAACACGAAGATTCCTCAGAAGGGTAAGCTTTCATTGTTCCATTTAAAGGGAAAAATGATTACGATATCATCTCCACTACACGTGAACATTGACTCTCAAAATTTCCTCAAATAGAATTTCTTAAGATATGTTTATATAATCTTTCACCATCAAAAAAAATAAGACCTTTAGGTCTTTTGAGAGTAATTGAGGGATAAAAGGAACTTATCCACTCCATACAAAGGGTCGATGAAGTACATTAGTGTACTCTTCCATATATCCTCTAAAAATGGTCATAAGCAATCCTAATATCCAACCGCACCAGCTTTTTCAAAGCAAAGAGGACACAATATTAAATGGCAGGCAAATTGGATAATACATGGAAATCAACCATAATTTGCAAACTGGAATAAAGTTGAACATCCTGAAGATTGTGATCACACCTAAAAATAGGTCAAAGATTAAATCATTAAAATGATTCAAACGGATTATTCATCTGTTAAAAATCCAATTTTAGGTGACTGCATAAGGACATAAAATTACACTGTAGACCATCAAAACACTACATTAGAACCTATCTATCATGGCATGATTACGCCAGATAAATAGTTTCCGAGAACTCCAAACAAAGGAGGCGTTTAGAGCACATCTTATAGATTGTGCCTTAATGGGTCAACATCCACATAACACCACTATAGACCATCAGAATGCTCCCTTAGAACTATTCATCAGGCTTAATCAGTATAGTTAAATAGATCCCAAGCACTCCAAACAGGGGAAGCATTTAAAAGCAAATCACATAGATTGTACCTTGATGGGCTCTCGTTTAAATATTCAATAGTGACGATGAGATCCTGAAGATCCTTCACATTCAGACCTCTTTAATTTTCTAGTACTAGGTTCAACTTGGATGACACCATCATCTCTGAGCGTAAATCTGAGTTGACCATATCAAAATATCAAAATCTATGATTCAAGAATTATGAATTATGCGAGATCCTGAATATCCTCCACAATTATGAAAATGTTAAACAGTTATCAGACAAAGTTAATGACACTCCGAATCCCTGCAGCCAAAAATTTAGCTAGGATTGATATACCAAAAATGATGGATGCAATCCACCTCTAGCAGAAGTGGATGTCTTCAACTAAGATAGGACAGACCACGAGGCTCCAAATAAAGGAAAACTCCTAGGGACCTTAAAACAATACCTCCACAGGAAAGTGAACTCATCTCCATATACTCTCCCTTTCCAGACCTCAGAAGAGGAAATTCTGGAATAAAATGAATATAAATGGATAATGTGCATACATGGGGATTTGTTTGGATAAAAAACACACTTGTCGAAAATTATTTCACGATTCATTTTGCCATTTAAATGATATTAATCGATCCACACTCTGTTACTAAAAAGCAAACGTGATTGGCAAAAATTTGTTGAAAGAGGCAAAAATAAGTTGAGCTGGACTCACTTAAGAAACGTGAAGTATTTGGACCTGCAATCCTGATATCAAAAGGTCTCAAACATATGGGCATAATGATTATTATGTAAAATATAAATAAATTCGTATGCTATAAGGTATAACCTATAGTTTAGAGGTTCGTTTCACTAAAACCAGTAAGTAATAAAGTAAGATGAGCTTGACTCACTTAAAAAATATAAATGATGCATCAAACTCCCTGGTTATGGTTGCAAAACCCCCACAATTGGCAAAATAAATTGTGGATATGTTGCTTTGGATGTTGTGACGGCATACCCCTAAGGATTCATTCCTAATTTCATTCATTGCCTAACTAAACTTCGGGACATCTAGTCTATGAGAAATAATAAAATACAATCAAGAGAGTTCCTTAAACAAGGACTCATACTAGATGTAACGCCCTGCTCCCGGGGATACTCGATAAGTACGAATTCGTATCAGGTATCCCTGAAGAGGCGGGTCTACGAAGGAATTACAAAGTTTCAACCCCAACAGAGCAGGTCCACTGCGCACTGCTGGAATATTATCTGTAGCATTCCAGACAACAAACACAGAAAAACAAAAGAGACAACAACTCAAACACTGATATAATTTCAACACTGATACATATAACTATACAACTATCCAATTTCAACAATCCTTATACAAATCTCATATATACCACATAAAACCCACAACTCGCCAAAGTACAACAACACCCACCCAAAACTCTCATACTCACACAACAACTCTCAAACTCCAACCAGCTGGGCTATAAGCCTCCAACTCCAAGGATCTCCAACAACCGGCTACCTGAAAAATATCAACGGGACACGTCACAGCGTGACCCAGTAGGATGTACAAACCCAACTCACATGGTGCAATAAAATGACATGCTCTCATGCAATGAACTGGAAACTAACTCTTGGCATATCATGGAAAGGAATGGGCATAAACAAACTTCCTCATCACATATAAAAACTTGAATGACTAACATAACAGGATCACGTACCTGTGTCAAGGGAAAAGCCTGCAAAACAGAGTGACAGCTACAGATAGAGAAGTAGAAGTGAACTGCAATATCAAGAAACTGAAACCTAGCATTACAACATCATCCCAAGTACAATTACTAATAACAACAACATCTGATATTGCAACCATCAAGAACCCAAGTCACATCATTCACTTCACATTCACAATGACATGGAGTAACTATAGCTATACAAATGCAACATCCTTCTACAACACATCCAAACACAATCCCTTTATATCTCACTTACACCATAGAGCTTTTCCATAAACAATTATTAATCATTAATATGTAACCTTGCTAATGCATCCATTGAAATGCGAACTTAAATAAGACCCATTGAGTAATTACAAGGCAACTTCCACCAATGGGTGGTGCATGGCATAGCATATTACAAATTATTAAGGTTCCTACACTCTCTAAAGCTTCCCATTTGAAAGCTATCAAGAACCCTCTCACTAACTTTCATTTATATTAATTTGACATGTGGGCTTTCATTTAAACATGGAATTTTTGAGAGAAGTAGCAAGTTGAATTTTGTGTAGTATTCCTAACTTAATTTTCTAATGCGTAGGATGTTATGGGAATGCTTACGGAATGCTCAAATTTTCGGCAGATTTTCCCTTGTATTTATCAAATTTTTCCAATTACAACATAAGTAATATTAAAAAAGCAACATGCTATAACCATAAAAATATAACCTGGCTCAAAGAATCATAGGAGAAGTGCCATAAAGGAAAGATAGGACTAGCATGCACTAAATCAAAGACTAGCATAATCTAAAAAGACAACACAATGAAAATCCAAGACTAAAGAAAACGTCATGCTCCAAGTTCAATAGGACGTCATTGTGGGTCAAAGATTAGTTGGCAACCCAATTAACGTAAAGATTGCAATTATATGAAATGACACCAAACTAACCTTCAGCAACTAGCTTTAATCAAGTTACTACGAGATGTATCAAGATACTCTCAAGGATTCTAATTCTAACAAATGAAACCATAGGAAGTACCACTTTTCGCACAATTATGGCATGGTGTTAAGGGAAAAGTGTTTCCTTTCATTGGGGAGTCATCTAAAACCTCAACTTTGCTAACTAATGCTACAACTAAGGCAACCACCCAAACTTACCATATGTTAGTAGAGAATTCTATAACAACTACAAGTGAGCTACATACATACATGTATTAACAAAGCCCAACCATTTGGACAATTTGGGGTATTTCTCACTCTTGTTCATCTCTCCCCCCATACTTTTATTAAGGTCTCACAAATACCGTACAAAACACATGGCCGAAATAATTAGCAACCTTTCCTCCTCATGGAAATGAGGAGCACACGACCTTAATCTCATTAACACAACATCAACAATAACAACAATAATAATGCCAATAACAATGAGAATAATACCATTTTTCCAAGGGGAAACACAACATCAATTAAAGTTCAACTACTAACAACCACCAAAACCCCACTTTCCAACATACAACCATTTCAACACATAATGCATTCATGGCAACATTCATTCTCATACGGTAACAATCACACATATATAACCACCAATCACACATAATGCTCAATGATGCCATGATGCATATGAAACACAAGCAATGTGATGCAATGAAATGCAATGCAACGGGATCCCATGAATGTGTCGGCGTGCAAGTGTATCGTGCACCTACTCCGTTATCAACGTGGAGCCACTTAATGGTATCAAGAGGTTGCCCACGGCGACTTCACCCACCTCCTACCGTGGCAACTTTGTCCATGCTCGTGCACTCCACCTTCGTGTCCCTAATAATACCATTTCACCCATTCCATATTCCACGTGTAACCAACAACACACCGCCAATCCCCCATCTCATTTCATTCTTCATATGTTTCACTTTTTACACAAATTAAGGTGAATAAATAACTTCCAACAACCCAAAATGAGAGCAATTTCATTTAATCAATGTAATAAGATGAGAACAATTTTATTTAGTCAATATAACCGAAAGAGAGCAATTTTATCTAATTAATGCAACAAAGCTTCCAATTGCATCATGAATCTAAATCATGGCATCATATTGCACAACTCAATTCATTGTAACTTAATTCACATTTCCGTACCAAGAATTTTAACTAAATAAACTTCCAACATTCAAAAAGAGAGCAACTACACAAAATTAATGAATCAAAACATTTATGAGCAATATGAAACTCTTTCATAGCATCAAATAACATCAAATAGCATAACATCTCTTAGCTACTAAAACTGAGGATGAAGCTTCCAACAATTTCCAACAAATGAGTGCAATTCCACACATGTTGTAATACACACACAAGTTCCACCACTTGAGTTGAAATGCAATTAAGACATGTATTGAAATGCAAGTAGATTCCAAATGCAACTTGCAACAATTTGCATACTTTAACAAATTTCATTAAGCACTTGAATGAAGTATGCAACTTGAGGGAAGGGTATCATTATGATTTATAATAAGAGATTTAATCATTATAACAACTAATTATGAACTTAGTTTTTAACAAGTTTGACCTACATATAGCATGTTGTCCAATAAAGATTCCACCTATGGCTTAAATGTACCATGATGCCTAATAAAGATACTAGCTTTAGGTTAGCCTCTAATTAAAAATTACATCTTGCTTGGTAATTCAAAACATAACCGTTCCAACATCCCTAAATCAACATTTATTTCATAATTAAGGGTGCAATTACACATAATGAGAGCAATTTGTAAAATTGGGGGAAACGAATCATACATATGCATAACCAAACAATTCATGGCATCAAATTACTCTATACTACAAATAAAATCAAACTCAATTACACCATGTTAAGGGATTTCGAGAAAAACCCTAAAAATGCCAACTTTGAACTCAAGATGAAAATGGAAGAAACACATGAGTAGGAATTGGAATCCTACCTCATTAGGGAAGCAAAGCCATATACTAATTCCATGGAACTCATCCATCTTCATCAAATTCCCCAAATCCCAAACCCTAGCTTCCTCTTCTAACAACATGATATCTATAGCATGGAACTAATAACAACATAAAACTAACATTAACATAACACATATCAATTCCATATCATGAAACAAACTTACAATCCAAAATTAAAGACAACCTCATTAGCATGATGGGTTGGAATTGGATTAACAAACCATATGAAGATGGTTTTCCACATACCAAATGTGAGTAATTTCATACAAATGAACATCCCAACAATTTATAATAAGCAATTTGAATAGTATTTTCCAATATCCCAACATTTCAACATGTAAGAGCAAATTCAAAATAAGAGCAATTTCTCCTCACTATTGAAACAAAACATATAAGTGCAACATGAAATGTAATTATAGCACCAAATAATTCAAATAACATCCCAATTCAAATTAGAATACATCAAACCGAAAATATTGCTACAAAACCCTAAAAGATGCAAACTTTGAATTCAAAACGAAATGAAATGAAACATATGAATTGGGATTAGAATCCTACCATAAAAATGATGAGCTTTACCAAGAAATCCTCCAAGAACCCACCAAGCTCCAAGAATCCCGTATTTGAGCATCACCACTCCAAAATTCATCATCCTAGGCCTTGAAATCACCTCCTTCTAGCTCCAAACTCTCCCACATATATCTAGCAAGCATTAAGACTCAAAAGAAGCATGAAAAAAGGAATTTTGGGCTAGAAATTGAAGGAAAAGAGCATGAACAGAATTCGGCCAGCTTGGACAGATTTTTGGGTTAAGGGTTTGGCCATGGAGATGAGAGGAAAGGAGAAATTGAGAGAGATGGAAGGGGGGAAAGATTTAGGGCTTCAATTCTCTCTTTTCCCCTCCTTTTTCTTCTTCTTTTTCTCCTCCATTTCCCCCAAAAATTCGGTAGCAATGGGGGGCTTAGGAAACTTCGGCCTGGGTTGGGGAAAACGGGGAGAAGAGGAAGGGAAAAAAATAAATAAAATAATGAGGAGAAGAGAAGTTTGCAGAAAAAGGAAAAGAATTGGGTATTTACAAGTTTGACATTCTATTAAAAATATCTCTTCCCCCTTCTCTCATCTAATAATCCAAGCTCATCCCTCTTCTCTCATCTAAGAATCCAAGCCCATTATTTATCCCAACAACTATAACTAATAAAATTAACTATAGGCCAATCCAAAAATGATAACTATAATAGGCCCAGCAATGCCGATAATAATAATAATCTCTTTAAAATACAACAAAATAATTAGCATGAGAATACAACCACATACACTCACTTATATATATCCAAATCACGTCATAGTCAACCATATAGCCATTCACGTACAAAATCACTATGCACACCACAAAATTACTATACACACGCGCTCATACAGTATATCACATATACGGGCATTACACTAAAAAGTTGTCTTTGCATCTTTAAAAGAGTAAATAAAATGATTTGAGAAAGACTCAAATCTCATCGGATCTCCTGAAGAGAAAACCGAAATATCTGTTTAAGCCTAATATGATATGCAAGACCTAGGAAAAAATAAAGACATGTCTTGGCTTACAGACTTATCATCTTGAAGATGAAAATATCATCCTGAAGATGAAAATTTCATCTAGCAGATGAAAATTTCATCTAGATGATGAAAATCATGTGACATTAAACTTCATACACCTGAAGTTGATGAAGAAACATTGACCATTGTAATTCACAAAATACACCTTTAGGTTGTATGGATTTACATAAAGACCCCTTCCATCTCCCGGAGGAGGGGGGAGAATATACTAGGTCCTGAAGTACCTTACATACGTGTCATCGGCACACTTCTTTATCTGGAAAATTGCACGTGTCCCGATATAGCATTTGTAGTAAACCTATTAGCCAGATACAGTGCAGCGACCACAAAGCACCACTGGACCGTAGTTAAGTAGCTTCTACGCTACCTCTAAGGGTCAATTGATCTGGGATTATATTACCAAAAAGGTGTATCATCCACTTTAATTGGTTATATAGATGCAGGTTATAGATCCGATCCCCACACTGAAAAGTTGTAGACTGGGTTCGTGTTCACATACGGAGGAACATCCATCTCCTGGAAATCTATGAAGCAGACCACAACAGTAATCTTATCCAATCACTTTGAGTTCATGTTGATCTATGAAGCAAGCAGAGAATGTTTCTGGCTATGTTCAGGTATACACCACATCCTAGTGATGACCGGCCTAAAGACTAGTGACATTGAGCCAACCACTATGTTTGAAGACAATGCAGCCTACATAGTTCAACTACGAGTTGGGTACATCAAGGGTGATAGGACGAAGCACATCACCCCCAAGTTCTTCTGGACACACGAGCTACAAGAGAAGAAACATGTCGACGTGTAGCAAATTCAGTCATGTAACAACTTAGCCGACCTGTATACTAAAGTACTACCTCGATGTACTTTTAGAAAACTTGTAAATAGGATTTGGAATAGACGACTGAGAGATCTACAAGCCTGAATCTTGTACACAACAGGGGGAGTTAAATGTAGAGTTGTACTCTTTTCCCTTAGCTATTGGTTTTTTCCACTGGGTTTTCCAAAGCCAAAGGTTTTAACGAGGCAACCTCATTAGCTCTGGATCCAGAAGTATCCACCCCTAGTGATATCCACAAAATAGAGGAAGTTAACGAGACTTGCACTCTCTAACTCAGGATCTTGAAGTATCCATCCCTGGTGATACTCATAAGCGCTATGAATCTTGAAGTATTCATATGTCAAGTTTACAATGATGGATGTATAAGGGGAAGTGTTATGAATAGGCCCATTAAGGCCCATGTATCCACCATATTGTAAAACTAACTCTATATATACGAGGCTGCGGACTTCCATAGCCACCACCTTCTAACATTTTGAACACTATTTTTTATATTATTTTAGGCCTAACATGGTGACCCGGTTTGTAAAACTGGGGTTTTATTCAAGTTAAAAGCAAAATCATGGTTCTATGGTTTTGAAAGTAGGGTATTACTTAAGTTAAATGAATGTTTGGCAAGAAATGTTTTTGTTCTCATCGTTTATAAAAAACCAACAAATTAGATTTTCTAAAAAATCATAGTTTTGTGTATGAATGAAATTTGGCTGAGATCAACGCGAGGGTCCCCGACCCGGCCCAGAAAAAGCCCACGCCCCACCCTGACTAGGGAAAAAATGGGATGAGGTTAATGCTCTAACTATTTTTGAGCTAGAGTTAGGGCCTACAGTAGAACTGGCATTGGCGTCGGCTCTAACCTTTGTAATGTTGTTAAAACATCGAAGGCCAACTAGTCAACAACCCCACGATTATGGATGAAAACGGGCCGGGTCAGATCGTGTTGGTACTTGGCCCCGACCCCGGTCCTAATATACTTTGGCCCTATATGTAGGGGTTTTTTGGGACCCTTAGGGCACAAAAACTCTATTCCCGTCCTAAGTCGGACGAAAATAGACAGAAAAAGAATTTGCAGCGGAAGAAAAATATAGTTAATCTAATTAACATGCAATTAAAACAATTTTAACTTAGCCCTTAGGTAAAAAACCCTTAGCCAAGATTTATGCCAACTTGGGATGGATCTGACCATCCCAAGAAGGATCTAACCTACTGCGATTAAATTAAACTAATGCTAATAAACACATACCCGGAATCTCAACCCTGGGGCAGGCGAGATGTTTCGCACCGTCTTTCGAGCCGCTCCCGTTCCATGCCGAGCCGCTCCTTGAATCGCTCCTCGAACCGCTCATCGAACCGCTCTGCATCCCGAGGCGATCAATCCCGTGTCGCCGAGCCAACCACGCGCCGAAGAAAATTTCACGCTAGTGAAAACCTTCGCCTAGATTTCGGATCTGAATCCGAACTCCGTTGCGGCTTTGCTAGAGCCCTCAAGAGTAAGGCAGAAATTTAGGGAGATAGAGAAATATTAATTTAAGCCTAGATCTGAGCGTGCTCCAACATTTACGAGAGCCGCTCAGATCTAGAGCTTTGGACAAGTTTTGAGGAGGAGAGCAGACCCCTATTTATATAGGCGGCTGACTGCTCCCCTTAACTCAAAATCCGATGTGGGACTAATAATTCGGTTAATTAAAATCAAGTTAGTTTGCCCTTCACAAAGTGCAAACTTCCATGAATTTTAACTCACTCACCGTTGAGCTTCATGATTGATACAACCTATCAATTCGAAGGGTGTTCAACGGTGAACACATATGAAAAACCCATTCGTCAATCGGAGGTCGTTTGACCCTTCAATTGACCACCCAAAGTTCAGCCCTCGGCTAGTTTTTCGCAAAAACTGAGCCGTCAAATTTCTGCATCAACAAGGGTTCAAACCCCTAGGACTGTGGCCCACAGGTGGGCCCCACGCATGCTGCGCATGCTGAAAAAATGCCTGGGCAAAGCCCAGGCCACGCCTGGGCTTGCCCAGGCACTGGGCAAAGCTCGCCTGGGCTTGCCCAGGCCAGCGCCTGGGCTTACCCAGGCCTTAGGCAAAATTTCCAGTACAATTTTCTTTTGGCCTTTTTCAGCATATCTTGGGCATCTGGCGTCCGATTTGGACGTCGTTCGAACCTGGGTTTAGACCGGTACATTCCCGTCTTACCCGTGAGATTTTCCTTGCGTTTATATTATTAAATATAGTCTTAAACTATTTAAGACACATTTAATATCTTTTGCATCATATACAACTTAGTCCCTATCTAGACTTAAATTATCATATTGCATCAAATGCAATTATTCCATCCCTTGCATAAAAAATGCAAAATATTCTCCCTAACTAATTTCTACATATTACTAGACGAAGGTCGCACTCTTTGTGTGACCCTACGGCCCGACCCTACTACAGGTTGGGCTCGAAGCCCTATACAGCAAAGACCACGAGCAGTGGCTGACGTCCCTGTTCCGGAATCATCATAATGTGGTTAGCTCATCAACATGAGAATTGTCGGAACCACCCTGACCGTGTCTGTGATAAGTTCTGCAGTCATAGTCTCTTCGTCTAAACTATGTCATGTAGATCAAGTCTAGGGTACGGTTGAACTGTCAACCCCAATAACTTGACTCCGATTAGTTTCTATCGATCTTTAGTCAACTAATGTTGGACTTCTTCCAACATACTCTGCGCAGAGATTTAACTAAAGACCGAACTAACTCTACGACACTAACTCCTATTGACCGGGAGAAACGAATCCTCTCTTGGTCATTACTCTCCTCGTACACTTCAAGTGACACCCAATCAAAGACCTTTCGACAGGCCTAGCCTCGAAGTTAGGTCAGTGATCTAAGTGGCACCGTTCACGCACAGGTTCGTAAAATGACCTCAAGTCAAAATACCAACTTGCCTATCATCACTAAGAGTTATTATTGACAGATTGGTCAATGTAACCATATGATAACTCTTGTGGATCGTTCAGTGAAATCATTCTCTAATGAGCACCTGTGTCTCGTCTCCAACTTCGCCAAGTCGAACGATCATGAGATCATCGCCACCGCTAAACGGTGAAGACTAAGACACAATGGTCTATTCGATGTTTTGATATCCTTGTCTCGAAACATCTACGACCACGAACCCTTTTAGACTTATGCTCCAGATGGTCAAACATTTCTCCATGATCGAGATACTCATCTCGATACCTGTTTGACCTTGCATAAAGTCTCAGGACTTTACCTAAGTTAATATCTAATGTTAACTACATTATAATATAACTTAGATAAATTATTACCAAACAGCTTACTGTTATTTCGAACAAGACGTTTGTGCTATTCACACAGAGATAAATAGCCTCGAGGGCATCATATCTCTACACTATAATCATCCCTTGCCTGGGCCTGGGCCTTTTAAATGGCATCATCAACCCATACTTTACAGGCTTTTGAGTCGATCCTTGGGCTTTCGTGCCAGTCCTTTACTTGTTTCAATTGCAATTCTAATTCACAATTATTAATAATAACATATCAAACAAAAAATTAAGAGTAAAAACATACATGTAGCCTTTAAATATGATAATAATGTTCATCAATTTTATAAGTTTTTTTAATTAAGTGCTCATGATTACTATCAAAAAGCTATGCAAGTGATATCTTAATAGAAGAGAAGTTACATTACTGTATTTTACAGTTTTTGTCTTACTACTTGCTCATCTCTTCTCTTTAATGGCTTAATCTTTTGCCATCAGATACAAAAGTAACAACTAAATAAAGAAGACTCAGAGTCAAAGAATTAAATAAAAAATATCAAATCGGTTATGAACATTCTATCTTACTATGAATGCTCTATCTTGTTACAAACCATGTATCATATCTTTGTATGAATTCTTCCATATAATATCTTCAGGGTTTTCCTAGAAAGCACATCACAATATGTTATCAGGACGCTCTTCCCTGTGAGAGAGGCGACACATTACAAAAGTTTTTGCAGACTATGAAGGATCAAAAGATCGTTGATTCTCGAATGCCGAAGGATCAAAGGACGTTCCTGCACAGGTGCACGATAAAATCATAAATTTCGATTTTAATGTACTCCTACAAATTTTTTCTCTAACATTATCATGAATATGATTATTGTACCCTAGATCTATATTTTGAGATCAAAACATGTATTGAAACAAAAAAAATGAAAAACAGGGGGACGCACACTATGCCAAAAAAGTCACCTGAGGCGGTAGCCAAATCTGGCCACCTGCCACACTCAGGTGAGGGGCAGAGGCCAAAAGCCACATGTCTCCCAAATGAGGGACGGCGGCCAACTGCCTTCCCCCAGGTAGAGGGGTGGCTACCAGAAGCTGCCTGCCCCCTCCAAGAAAAACAAATCAAAAAATTCAAATATTTTTCAGCCACCACCCCACTACACCCCCGATGCACGGCGACGAGGTGCAACCGCCATTGACGACGGCACAGACAACCTTAACCTTAACCCATTACATAAATGGGCCGGGTGGGCCACCCAAACCCCATCTTGAGAGAAAAAAGCGAGAGGCAAGGGAAAGGAGAAATATAAATAATTAAATTATGTGGGTTTGTTCAGTTTTCCCATTTTTTTTAAAAAACAAGAGCTGGTCCATACCCACTGCTTCTGCCATAGACCTCCAAAGAAATTCCTTTTAGGTCGTATTTTCAAGAGATTTTATGGGCAAGTCACATAATTCAAGGTATACAACAAGTATTATTTGTGTGCATATAACCCTAATTATAATATTATTGCATGGTTATTAATTCTGGCATCCATTACTATTAGAATTATAATTACCCGTAGTTTTTCACATTTTATTTGACATTCTTTTGGATATGTTTGGCTTATTTTTGTGAGCTTTTGCCTAATAATTATGCAGATCATATGACCGTTCTGTCATTAATTACCTAACCTAATAGTGTATGACGTTGCCTTGTGGGTCAATTAATTGTTAAGCATGAAATATTTAAATTAAATATCCTCAGAATATTATATGTCTGATATGTGACGAAAGTATTATGAGCACAATTTTTGCATGAATGAATATATTGTGGTTTTAGATCGGCCTCAGTCCCACTTTTATTTTCTTGCATTTTTCTTTTTTATGAGAGAAAAATGCAGTGAGTGATATAATGTAATGTCCAAGACCGATGGTTACTTCCATGGAAGCGGAGGCCACCCATGATGATGAAGATGTTTATGGGACCCAAATGCTTTCCAAAGTTGTACCTTTTCATTTATATAAAAGGGACTGTATAATTTGGACTATGGACATTATTTATTTTATGGTTGACTTGCCAATCCACATAATTAGCATACTTGCTTTATAATTATTATGTATGAAATATTTGTTGGATCTCATCCACACCATATACACTAGATGGAGGGTGAATAGTGTATATCACGACGACATTGCAAAATTAAAAGTTACTAAAAATTGCAATTAAAGTACAGAACTAAATAATCACAATCCAGAAAAGAAACAAATGTAAACACCAAGAATTATCCTGGTTCGGATCCTTGTGATCCTACATCCAGTCACATACTCCCCGTAGAGATTTTCAATCCTCTATTACCACTTGCTCCCTGTAAGAAAACATACAAAGATGCCAACACTCCCCGTGTTGCAAAATTATACAGTCTGTTCAACAAGAGAACCAACCAATAAAGGGAAGAAATAATAAACAATATCGCATATAGCCTTGATGATGTGAAAGTTGAATCACAAGGTAGGGGAAGGTATCTCCAAGATTTCTTGATGTGAAATGTGATAGAAACACTCTTGAAGAAGGGCATCCAATTGAGGCAGAATTTCTGCAGAGTAACCCCAAAGAAAGTCGAAAAAACACCTTCTTTTAGAGTGAGAAAGTGAACTTAAAAATGAGATAGATAGAGAGAATGAATTCTTGTAAAATGACAGAGGGTTTAGGGTCTATTTGTAAGCCAAAAGGATCTCCAAATAATTGTCTAACATCTGTACAAAACGGTTCAAAAAACAAAACTGTCAGTCCAAAAAATAGTCCACTAGGCAGGACCTGTTAGTCAATTAGGCTTATAGAATGAACAAGAAATTGACCATTGTAACTAACATTAGTCAACTAGGAGACTTAAATTAGTCGAGTATAATTGAATAACGGTCAGAATTATAACCGTTTGAGGAAGTTATAACTACATTTAGTCAATTAGGAGTTTGCTAGGCACCTAAAAAGTATAATTAACAAATGGTCAAAACTATGACTATTGGAATAACTAATTAGTGGACTAGGGGAATCTGTTTGTTAACTATGACCAAAACTTATGAAATTGTACGAAAAATGATCATTCTAACTAAGAAATGAGTTTGACTAAAAATTTTGACTTTTTGAAAATTGAGTGAAATAAATTAGTCGACTAGGGGAAACTGTTAGTAGACTAAAAAGGTCTATGACTTCGTCGTTTGAGAAATTACTATATTGATAAGATAGATCATCATCAAGACTTTCACATTCTAAGTATATGCAAGAAGAATAATAAAGATTACTTCATTTATAGCAAGATACAAATATTCAACTTTGAGCTTTGTCTTGCTTTTGATGCTTCTTACAATAAATACGTGATGTCTTGAATGATTGTCTTATTTGAATGAGAATTTGTTGAGCTTTATAATCCGCAAAGATAAAGTTAGTATGCACAAATAATAATAATAGATATATATGTTTGTATCATCAAAACTTTATGGAGAGAGAAAATCAAATGTTTTTCCGACATTAACCCCCTCTTTTGATGATTACAAACAACTAATTAAATATGAGAATAAAATTAAAGCTCCCCAAAATCTATGCTTCATATTCAAAAACATATGATACGATGATAAATTAAGTTGAAATGAAGTCAAATATACATGGATGTAAAAGTTATTATTTCCTTTAAAAACATTGAATGTAGGTATGCTCTCTCCCTTTACAGTTATTTAACTATCTCTTCCTCTTTGAAATTGTTTGATTTGAACTGTTTTTCTCCCCCTTTGAATTATCTAAAATGGAAAAATAATAATGAAATACGAAAAAATAGTCGACTAAAGAAAAGTGCTAGTCAATTAATAAAACGTAGAATATCAAATGAACAGAAACTAAAAATAGATTTCATGAATGATGAATTCAAAAAGTAAGTACATGATATAAGCATAAATAAATAAAGCAAACACGCCATTCAACAAGAAAATGAAAATAAAAAGTAACCAAGACTGCTGGCCGACTAGTTGATTGTCCTAGTCGATAATTACAGACAGACAGTAATACAGTCACCTAAAATTCTGGAGGAGGCTGTGGCGAGTAGTGTGATGAAGATGGAGTGTAATGAGCCCAAACTTTCAAATAATAGTACATTGGGTAATAGAGTCCCAACAATGTACTTTGGTTGTGGAAGAAGTGGAAAGTATCGGGGACACAAGAGGAAGGTTGAGAAAAAGAATAAAAATCTAACTGAACGCAAGAAGTGTCAATGTCCCTTCTCCTTGAGTGATAATTGGGTGGGCAAGAAAGATGAGTGGAGGTTGACAGTCATATATGGCATGCACAATCATCCAGCCATGTCATACCTCGAGAGACATTATGCTGCGAGGTTGAGAGGGTCGAAGATTAACATGTTGAGAGACATGTATAATAGTATGGTGAGGCCAAGAGAAATTTTGAAATTTCTGAAGCAAAATGACGTGAACATTACAACAACAAATAAAACAATATATAAATGCAAGACATAGGTTGAAAGCTGCGAACATGGCTAGGGGGACTCAAAAACAACAACTACTCAAAATTTTGAGTGAGAAGAAGTACATTGAGGATTATTTTGTTGACGAATAGACATTGGCCATAAGGAGTTTGTTTTGGGTAAATCTGATGTCGGTTAATTACTAGATGCATTTTTAGAAATTTTGATCATTGAATACACGTATAATGCAAACATATACATGATGCCATTGTTAGAGATTGTAGGTGTTATCTCCATAGAAATAATATTCGCAGCTGCAATTTGTTACATAGAGGCCGAATGGGAGGATTCTACATATGTGCATTGCATAAGGTGAGATCTTTGTAGATGGATACACAATACAATGAGTGATTTTGACAGATAGAGAGTTTGCACTTATGAATGCCATTAGCAAGGTATTTCCCTCTACACATAACCATTTATGTAGATGTCACATTTATAGAAATGTTTTTGCCAATCACAAGAAGTATTTTGAAATTAAAGAAAGATGCGAAGATTCATATCAAGTTGTAATTTGTTGGTACTGGCACGTACGGAGGAGGATTATGGGTAACTAATCAACATAATGGAGAAAATTTTTAGCTTTTACCCAAAGGCCTTAAGCTATGTGAAGACAGCTTGGCTGAAAAGTATAAGGAGAAGTTCATTTTGCTATGGACTGATAGTAATTTGAATTTTGGCAATGTCATAACCAACAAGTAGAGAGTTCACATGCTAAGCTTAAAAGGTACTTGGATTATCGACTGGTAGTTTTGCCTCATTATGGACACCAATTCATTCTTTGCTAGAGTTGCAGCATACAAAGATCAAGGCCTTGTTCGAGAAGTCAAAGATCACGTTACATCATAGAATGATGAGCAACTTATACGTGGAGCTGATTGGGTTTACATCAAATAATGCAACGAAAATAATTATTCTACAAGCATCACAGTTTAAGGCAATTGACATACGCAGACTTATGTGATTGTGTAGTTAGACGCTTTTTTGTATTAACATGTGCACATGAGATTGGACAATTCAAAAGAGATAACCGCCACATTCCCTTAGATTCCATACATCCACGTTGAAAGAAGTTAGACATAGAGCCCAATAAGGTAGTGATATCAGAAGATGAAGTGCTGAGAAAGGTCGAGTTAGAGCGTGTATACAAGCATTACAAACATCTTGATGGACCTAGCAGGATGCTGCATTTAATAAAGTTGAAGGAGTTATCAATCCCGGAGACAAATTTGCTTATTGAACCGAATGTTAAGGTCAATGTGAGGAGTAGTGAAAAAGGGGAAGAAGCTGAAATCTGGTACATCCACCACTAATGACCCTTCTCAATTTGAGCATGTATTATCCACTGAAGTTAGTTGCTCCGCTCCTTCCCACTCCCATTGCAGGATGTCGGCAAAGTAACATTGATAAGAGGCCATCGGGGGCAGAAAGAAAGGATGTATAGGTCCCATGTAGCTTCAGAAACTAAACCATTTATTGAGCACTTTCTAGATGTTATAACACAATTATAAAGCAAGTTACTGATGTCAAGGCAGATGGTAATTGTGGTTACAGTGTAATAGTTTCTCTACTTGGCATGGGGGAGGACAATTTGAGGCAGGTCAGAACAGATTTGCTAGGAGAGTTGAGTAAACACTATGATGTGTACAGTAGAGTTATGAGTGACGAAGATGCACAATTTAATAAAGAGACAATAGCATATATGGAGGACAACCCTCAAGAAAATTTTGGATGACCATGCTAAAAGTGGGCCATCTCATATCAAGTTTTTATAAATGTGTTGTACATTTTCTATCCAAGTTACATTGTCTTACTTTTTTTGCCTC
Organism: Scilla litardierei; assembly: GCA_030789695.1. Taxonomy (NCBI): domain Eukaryota; kingdom Viridiplantae; phylum Streptophyta; class Magnoliopsida; order Asparagales; family Asparagaceae; genus Scilla; species Scilla litardierei. The sequence goes on from CM061140.1 coordinate 106,661,374, forward strand.
TAAGAACAGCTTCAGAGCCATTGCATACCTGTCGACACATCACCATTGGTTTTGTGAATGGTAATTACTTTGTACAGGTTCACCTTGTTCATAGATGCCATGTCCCCCCCCCCCCCCCCAGTTGCATTAAATTCGAGACGATACCATTCTGATGTGACAAATGGATGGTTGGAAGCTTATGTCAAGAAGATAAAGAAATTCAAGGATATAGTCCAAGACACTATGGTCACAGTGGATACTATAGAGATTGAGTGGAACATTCTGTTCCATGTATATTTTTAGATACTGTATTTTTTGAGTGAAATACTGTATACTTGTTCAATTTTTGATTATGTATATTTGCTCATATTTTTTGTAATTGTGAATTTGGATTATGTATATTTGTTCATATTTTTGGTAACTATGAAATTGGATTATATATATTTGTTTATATTTTTGTAATCCTGAATTTGGTATCATGAAACATGGCAATTGGTTTCATGAATTTGCTGTCATGGATTTAGTATCAGTTTGCATACATTCTCACAATATTGATATCCTGAAATATGTTATCAGTTTGGCTATTTGGTATTAGTTTGCATGATTTGCTGTGATGTTTCATGAAATTTTATTCAGCTGAAATAGTGTATCAGTTTGCTGAAATATGGAATCAGACTACTGAAATATGGTATCGTTCTTTTGAAATATTATTATCCTGAATTCCTTACTGTGTTCAAACAACAAACTATGATGTGTGATATTAGTTTGCAGGCATTAGTCCGTTGAAATATTGTTGTCCTAAATTGCTTGCTATGTTGGAATAACAAATTATGCTATGTGGTATCCGTTTGCAAGCAAGCTCAAAAAATATGGTATCCGAATTGCTTGTTGTGTTGTATCTTGAAAATTTTTAGTGTTGTGCATGTTGAGTAAAATTGATGCACATAACAAAATTACTCACAACGCACAACATGCAAACTTTTGCCTATTATGCGATGTGAGTAATTTTGGTCTGTACATTGATTTTTACTCACTACGCACAACATGCAAAGCAGAAATTTTGCATCTTGTACGCATTGAGGAAAAATGGTGCACATATCAAAATTACTCACCATGCACAATACACAAATTTTTTTGTATATTGTGCTTGTTGAGTAAATTTGGTCTGTGCATCGATTTTTACTCACTGCGCACAACATGTAAAATTTTTGCATGTTGTGCTTGTTGATTAAATTTGGTATATGCATCGATTTTTACTCACCGCATACAATATGGCAAAAATTTGTCTGTTTTGTGCTGTGGGTAATTTTGGTCTGTGCTTCCATTTTTACTCATCTCGTACAACAGACAAAATGTTTGCATGTTGTGTGCAGTGAGTAAAAATGGATGCATAGACTGAAGTTATGCATCGTGCACAACCGGCAAAAATTTTTGCTTGTTGTGCGCGTTGGTCAAATTTGGTCTGCACAACTGGCAATTTTTTTTCGTGTTAAGCAAATTTGGTCTGTGCATTAATATTTACTCACCGCGCACAACATGCAAATTTTTACGCGGTTGTGCGCGCTGAGTAATTTTGATATATGCATAAATTTTTGATACTTTCTCACACCACTACCTGCTTTTGATTCATGGGCACTCCCCTATTGATTCACAGGCACCTTCGCATTCCTGTAGGTTCGCGTGCGAGAATTTGCCTTTGTTGCCCACATATCCTGTCCAATTCCTCTATAAAGGGCTGCCACGAGCTCTCCTCTACTCACAACTTATTCTACTACTATACTCCTCTCTCCTACTAGCACAATATCCTTAATTTATGCTACATTCTTCGTTGGGTTCTTCACTGAATCTGACATAAGAATCATTTGTATTGCAATTCGGTTCAGATCCAGTGATGAACCCAACAGAGAATTTATTGTGTCATTAAATTTTGTTTTCATGACAGTTTAATCAGTTTGCAAGAATGCTCAAAAAAATTTAATTGATTGGTTTGGTTTTGAAGGGAAATTATGTTAATTTCTATGTGATGAAATTTATTGTTACAGATCATGATAGAAGAACATAGTAATGAAATGTGGAGAAAACAACCCAGTTGCTTCCGTGGACTAAAAGCTCTGATGGCAGAGGAATTATAGAGATATACAGTATGATACATGCTTCTCTTTTTCCAGTGCCAATGAAATTAATAGAAGAGAAGATGCCAATATCAATTATAAGATGAACAATGTATCAACAACATCTGAGAAGTCAAGGTATATGATAATGCTTGATATGTCCCCCAATGATGTGGTTTTATTTTGGTTTTATATCCTCTTTGTTGTTTACTGTACTTCTGTATGTATTGGTATTGTCGTAAGATGGAATACATACATATTTATATATAATATATTGTCATTAAATTTGATAAAGTCATATTCTCAACATTTTGACATAAATATAAAATGAACCCCAATCTGATACATTGACATATATGATACATTGACATACTGATGCATTGACATATATGATACATTGACATATTGATGCATTGACATATTTGATGCATTGACATATCTGATACATGACAAATATGACATAAATTTGGATTCACACAAATATGTTACATTGCTAATTCTGACTAAGAAACTTGACATAATTTGGTTTTGCTGAAATTAGTATCTTGCTTGCTGGTGTTACCTGAAAAATACACAACGGTTAACCAATTATGCACAGCACACAACGGGCAAAATTATTTGCCCGTTGTGTGCGGTGAGTAGACCCGACCCCGGTTCAATTCCGGTTCGGTTCCGGTTCCGAACTGTCGGTTCCGGTTCCGGTTCCGAACTGTCGGTTCCGGTTCCGGCAAAACCCGGAACCAGAACCGAACCGCTTTAGAAGCGGTTCGGTTCCAGTTCCGTTCTAGGCCAGTTCCGGTTCTAGTTTCGGTTTCGTTTCAGTTCTGGTTCCGGTTCGGTTCCGGTTTGGGGTCGGTTCCGGTTCGGTTATGGTGAAAAATATATGAAAATTAAACAAAATTTAAAGGCTATAACTTAAAAAAGAAATATATCTTGTCACTAATCAACTTAATGCAAGTTACATATGAGAAAATTGAGGATGTGACAAACCAAACCGGGGAACGTGAGAAAACTTTGTGAGATAATTGAGAATGTGAGCAAATTGGCCAAAACCGAATCGGAATTGAACCAGGGAACCCGGGAACCGACGAACCAGAACCACCTGTTCCAGTTCGGTTCCTCAAAAGGGCAAACCGGAACCGAACCGGCTTGGCCTGGTTCCGGTTCCGGTTCTGGTTCTTGAAACCGGCCGGCTGGTTCCGGTTCAGTTCGGTTCCAAATCGGTTCGGTTCCGGTTCGGTTCCACGGTTCGAACCAAACAATGGTCGGGTCTGGCGGTGAGTAAGAAGGGATGCACATACCAGCATAACTTACTGCTCGGTTTTGCGTCTATCTTAAGAATCTCAACTTTTTTACATCCAACAAAAATCTGAATTCTTCTTGACATATTTTCGTTCCCTAAAATTGTTCGTGCACTAAATTTTTTTTAGCGATTGACAAATTTTGGGGTCCATCTCCGAAACTTCTTTGAAAGAATTTTAGCGATTTGGATCTTTCTTCGGTGATACGTATATGTAACAACTTTTTTTGAAAATAAACTGATTTTATACATGATTTTAGGTTGTTTTGACTAGGGGTGTGCATGGATACAGGGTACCCAGATACGCGATCGGAACCTACTCGAACGGGTAGGTTCTGGGTAGATATGTATTAGTTTCGGGTAGGTTCCGGGTAGAAAAATTAGGAACCAGTTCGAATCGGGTCTAGGTCCGGTTCCCATCTATGAGGAACGGGTACCCGGACCCAGAACCGATATCCAGACCTAGTAAATTTAGCACCTGGGTTAATCTTTTCATTGACCCCTCCGACGTGATGGATCTGGAGTGCATGCGAGGCCGCAGCCTGGGTAAAAACCACACATCTATGTTGAACGATGTAAATTATCTGATGTGATTTCCTCATGTTTGTTGAATGTAAGGTTTCATTATGTGGGGGTAATGTTTTTGAACATGGGGATGAAACATTACGAGTATTATTGGCTTTCTGGTTTAATATAGCTCAAAGCTTCCCCTTGTCAACTGCTAGCTGGAGCTTGCCTCGATGCTATAATGGTATGTATTTTAGATTGTCCTTGGATAAAAATATGCTTGCATGTATTTTGTCCTTGTTAGTTGTGTATCAAGTTGTGCTGATCCTATGTTAACTAATTTATAGCTCTCCTACTAATTTTGAGAAAATCACAAAAAATCTGAGAAATATGGGGATGAATTCGTTTTCGGACCCAACCTGATCAATTAACGGGCTAGAATGTTGGGCCAGAGACTGTTGATATCTGTTCTCGGTAACTTAAATTCATTAGCCCAATTCATTAATAACCTAAATCATTTTCTTAATAGACCAAAACTTATTCTTTTATAAAATCCAAACCCATTCTTATCATTTAACAAATTAAAACCCTAATTCACCTCAATTTAACTCTCATCTCTCTGCTCTCAACCTTTGGAGGTAAAAGCTTTCCCCATCGTTATCGTTATGGTTTTCATCGATCGTTGGTGCACAACCAATGGCCCTAAGCTATGCGCACCTTTGTCACGACCCGCTTCCCAAAAACGGAAGGCGAGGCATGAAAAGGTCTGCTTAGACTAGAAGCTGTGAGGCTACTGTCTGTAAAGCGTCTGGCATAACCAAGTAAAGGTCCTTGCAAATGCGAAACAGAACAAAAATAATAATAAGAGAAATAGAGATAACAATATTATTCCAATCTCAGAATGTCCACAAATAATGTTCAACATCACAGAAAATCCACCATGCATAAAAATAGTCTAAAGGGCCCCAAGCATGGCCAACAGAAATAAACGAACTTACAGAAAAGGAAAGGTGCTACGCACCAACAACTAACAAGAACTAAGCAGAAAGCAACACAGAAGAAGTCTCTACGACTGGTCGTCGGTGTCCTCGAACTCCACGTTAACAGTGGACCCAGGCTCAACGTCAACAAACACCTCGTCCTCAGTAACGGGCTCTGGCTCAGCAACTAACATGCGACACCCAAAAGAGACGAGGGTGCATGTCAGCAAGTCTACAAGAGACTTGTGCAAGGAAACAAAGGAAAGAGAAACTGTCACGACCCGCTTCCCTAAAATGGAGGCGAGACGTGAAAAGGTCCGCACGGGAGTGGAGCTGTGAAGCCCCAAACCCGATAAGCGTCAATAAAATATAAGCAGGTCCCTGCAACCACAACGGAATAACAATAATAACACAAGGAGAGACTGAAATAAAATTCACATCTCAAAAAATTGTCCAACATCAACATAAGTCCAACATCCAGAAAAGCCACCAGGCTAAAAGAAAAGAGTCCAAGGCCCAGAACAAGGCCAACAAAAGCGACGACATAACAAAGTATAGGTGCTACGCACCGATAACAAAACAACTATCTAACAAAAGTAAAACACAACGAAGACACTAGGACTGGTCCCCAGTGTCCACGTACTCCCCGTCAAACACAAGCTCGGGCTCGGCGTCAGCAAACACCTCGTCCTCAACAAGGTACTCGGGCTCAGGATCTAACATGTGTCACCCAAAAGAGTAAAGGGGCACATGTCAGCAAGTCTAAAAAGACTTGGGCAAGGAAACTGAAAGTAAGGCAACTAGCAACCTAGCAGTTTAGTATGCATGACATGGCAGTTATAACATGAGTGCACAATTAAAACATTGCAAGACAATTTGTACAAGAGAACGATCATCGGGACAGGACAAGACAAGACAAGACAAGAGTAGCCACGCTACTATCAATCTCAATCAATTCACATTGTTGTAGGTGTTTACGCCCTTCGCTGAATGGTACCACATTCGGACCGATCTGCACTAAACACAATTCACATTTCACGGTTGTTTTGTAGATGTTTACGCCCTTCGCTGAATGGTACAACATTCAGACCGATCGGCACTAAACACTACTCACGTTTCACGGTTGTTTTGTAGATGTTTACGCCCTTCGCTGAATGGTACAACATTCAACCGATCGGCACTAAACACTAATCACGTTTCACGGTTGTTTTGTAGATGTTTACGCCCTTCGCTGAATGGTACAACATTCAGACCGATCGGCACTAAACACTACCCCACCCCAAAGAGTGTACGCCTTACAACTGTAGTTGTTGATCAAACAGACCCCCAGTTGCCTGGCCGCTTAACCCTTACCCCATCCCGCACTAAACAAGCCAGGGTCCCTGCACATGAGCCCAGCAAGTGAGTCAGGGTTGCCCCGCACGGGAGCTTGTTTCTTAGTCCACAATTCAATATATCGAGCGTTGGGGTTAGCAACTCATTATGCTCGCTTCTGGTCACGAGCCAGGAACACAAGTAGTGTAGCGATGCTACGCAATCACAGGATCACCAAAAGAATGCAATGACATGACATTTAATTTGCGTACCGTTGATGGAAAGTAAACATGACATGGTAATTGTGCAACATGCTAAAAGTCGGAACTGGCTTCGTTGTCAAGCTAGTTCCCCAATTTGCGCCTAGGCGAGTATCATTTCGTCGCCTAGCCTCTTTTACGCCTACTATAAGAAAATGGCCTAAAACATGGCCTAAACCCTAAGTGGCAAGTTTCACTTGCCTAGCACCGGGGATGACGACCACTTCGTCACACGGATGCCAATCTACGGGGAACTCGCTGTTTTGGGGGAACAATCATCAAATAACATGAAATTATATTAGGGTTTCATAAAAATATAAATAGGTTAAGAAAACAACGGTAGATCGATTTCTTACCAAGAGGAGACAGAAGAAATACTCCGAGGAACCATAGGATCAGATCTGGAAAAGATTGGAGAAGTTTGGGGAAACTAGGGTTTTGGGGGTTTGGGGGATTTTGATGGATTTTGGTGAGATTTTGGGGAAGATGAGAGGTAGATAGAGTGGATGGATGGTTTGGATGATGGATTTAGGGCTTGGAATGAAGGATTGAAGCTTGGAGGAAGATGGGGGCTCAAGGGGGAAGATTTTAGGGTTTTGGGTCGTGTTGGAGAAGATGAAATCGTTTGGGTTGGGTTTAAATAGGTTGGGCTGGCGGCTGCCCAGAAATTAGGGTTTCAACACTGGTTAGTCGGTCAAAGAGCAACCACTGACCGACTAGTTTGGCAACTAGTTGGTCGGTCGACCAACGCAGACCGACTAAGTGCAAACAGTAACTCCTGAACGAAAATAGGATTCTAGAGTTAGTCGGTCCATGAACAAATACTGACCGACTAGTTTAGCATCTAGTCGGTCGATGAACGTTCTTAGACCGACTAAGAGTAAACAGTAACTCAACTAAAATTAAGATGATGTGTTAGTCGGTTAAAGAAGCATTGCCGACCGACTAGTTTGCAACCTAGTCGGTCAACCAACGTTCTTATACCGACTAACGATAAATAGTAACTCCTGAATAATTTTAGAAAGCCAACTAGTCGGTCCAAGAAGGATTGCCGACCGACTGGATCGTCATCTAGTCGGTCGGTGGCCCTTCTTACACCGGCTAATGAGCACCAAAAGTTCCGATACGGAGCGCGGGGCCCCGGGATCGATTCCTAAGACTCCTAGGCTTGATCTAATAGTTAGATACGACCGTTATGAAGTCCGTCACGAGTGACACACTTCGAAACCGACGATCCTAAGGAAGAAACGAGAAAATACGACGAATCGATCGAAAATGAAATCTTCGGAGACGAAAACCACACGAGAGGAGAAAATCCACCAAAACATATATTATATTATATTAAATTCAGATACATGAAAAGCAGTCGTTACATCCTCCCCAACTTAAGAAAAATTCCGTCCTCGGAATTTCCGAATACTCACGAGTCCGAAAACAAAAGTGGGAAACGCTCTCGCATATCATCCTCATTCTCCCAAGTAGACTCTCCAGGTGAACCGTGTCGCCACATCACCCTCACAAGATTGACAATCTTGTTCCGAAGCGATTTCTGACGCCTGTCCAGGATCTGCAATGGATGCTGGTCATACGTCATATCGGGGCGAACGGTAATCTCCGAAAAATCTACCGCATGAGACGGATCGCTAATGTATCGACGAAGCTGCGACACATGGAAAACATTGTGAACTCCTTCCAAAGATGGCGGCAAGGCCAAGCGATAAGCTACCTCGCCAACCCTCTCCAAAACATCAAACGGTCCAATGTATCGCGGGCTCAACTTTCCACGCTTCCCGAAACGAATCACACCACGATTCGGGGAAATCTTCAAGAACACATGGTCGCCCGGCTGAAACTCCAAAGGACGACGTTTAGCATCTGCCCAATGCTTAAAACGGTCCTGAGAAATTCTCAACCTCTCCCGAATATTCCTGACGATATCCACGGCCTCCACGATCATCTCAGGTCCCAACAACTCCCGATCACCAACGTCATCCCAACTCAATGGCGATCGACATTTCCTCCCATAAAGAGCGGCGAAAGGCGCCATGCCAATACTCGCCTGGAAGCTGTTGTTGTAAGAGAACTCCACCAAATGTAGATGGTCCTCCCACGAACCCTTGAAATCCAACATGCACGCCCTCAGCATGTCTTCCAAAATCTGAATCGTCCTCTCGGACTGGCCATCCGTCTGCGGGTGGTACGCCGTGCTGAAACTCAGACGCGTACCCAAGCTCTTCTGCAAACTCTGCCAGAACTGAGATGTGAACCTCGTGTCTCTGTCAGACACGATACTCACGGGGACTCCATGAAGTCGCACAACCTCCTGCACGATTCACGTTACATCACTATCCAAACTAGGAAAAGGACATAAAACGGAGAGTAAAAGAATTTTACCTCCATATATCTCCTCGCTAGCGCCTCAGTGGACTGTCCCACTCGGAACGGAATAAAGTGCGCAGATTTGGTCAATCGATCTACGATCACCCAAATCGCGTCATTCTGCTTCGGACTCCGAGGTAGTCCAGTCACGAAATCCATAGTGATGTGTTGCCATTTCCACTCCGGAATCGGAAGCTGTTGTAGCAACCCGGCCGTACGCTGATGCTCCGCCTTCACTTGCTGGCAAACCAAGCACTTGGCTACACTCCGAGCCACGCTCCTCTTCATACCATGCCACCAATAATTCAAACGAAGATCCTGGTACATCTTGGTGCCACCAGGATGCACAGAATACGGCGAACTGTGTGCCTCCACCATCAACTCCTCTCTGATATCCCCAGCTTGCACACACAACCTGGCTCCGAACCTCAGCGAGCCATCCTCATGAATCAAAAAGTCAGTCCACAGACCAGCTTCCACCTGCTCCCGAATCCTCACCAGCTTCAGATCCTCAGCCTGGCTAGCCTTAATCCGATCCACGATCGTCGACTGTACCTGCATGTACATCAACGACGAAGCCTCTCCAGGAAGAAAAATCTCCACGCCAGACTCACAAAAATCCTGCTGCAATCTCCACTGCGAGGTCAAAATCATCACCGCTGGAAGCCTACTCAAAGCATCCGGAACCACATTCACCTTGCCAGGGTGAAACTGCAAATCAATATCATAATCCGCCATAAGCTCCAACCATCGACGCTGTCGCATGTTGAGCTCCTTCTGAGTGAAAATGTACTTCAAGCTTTTGTGATCGGTGAAAATCTTCACTTTCTCACTCAGCAGGAAGTGCCTCCAAATCTTAAGAGCAAACACAAAGCAACCAACTCCAAATCATGTGTCGGGTAATTCTTCTCATGAACCTTAAGCTGACGAGACGCATACGCCACAACATGCCCATGCTGATGCAACACACAACCGAGACCCTTGCCAGAAGCATCGCAAAAGATCTCAAATCCACCGCTGCGATCAGTCACGACAAGAATAGGGGCAGTCGTCAACCTCTCCTTCAGAACAGCAAAAGCACTCTCACAATCACCCGACCAAACAAAAGCAACATCCTTCCGCGTCAACCTGGTCATCGGCTCAGCAATACTAGAAAAGTCCTTAATGAATCGCCGATAATAACCAGCAAGTCCAAGGAAACTCCGAATCTCAGACGCCGACGACGGAACAGGCCACTCCCTGATGGCCCTAATCTTCTCGGGATCCACTGAAATACCATCTCCAGTCACCACATGCCCGAGAAAAGCAACTCTATCCAGCCAAAACTCGCACTTCGAAAACTTAGCATACAACCGATGCTTCCTCAAAATCTCCAACACCGTCCTTAAGTGCGAGGCATGCTCTTCCTCCGACTTCGAATAGATCAGAATGTCGTCAATAAAGATAACGACAAACTTATCCAAAAAGTCGTAGAAAATCAGGTTCATCAGATTCATGAAAACTGCGGGTGCGTTAGTTACGCCGAAGGGCATAACCACAAACTCATAGTGTCCATACTTCGTTCTGAACGCTGTTTTCGGAACATCTCCCTTCTTCACCTTCAACTGATGGTAACCACTCCTCAAATCCAATTTAGAAAACACCCTTGAACCTCCAAGCTGATCAAAAATATCATCGATGCGAGGCAACGGGTATTTATTCTTAATGGTCACCGCATTCAACTCCCGATAATCCACGCACATGCGACGCGAACCATCCTTCTTCTTAACCAGCAACACCGGTGCTCCCCACGGAGACACGCTAGGATTAATATAACCCTTCTGCAAAAGCTCATCCAACTGCTTCCGCAACTCTTCCAATTCTGCAGGTGCCATACGATACGGCGCCTTCGAAATCGGATGCGCACCTGGAACAAGATCGATAGAAAATTCCAAAGCCCGATCAGGTGGCAAACCAGACATCTCCTCGGGGAAGACGTCGCCAAAATCTCGCACCACAGCTGGCCACTCCAGCTCCATCTGCATAGCCACAGCTTCCACCGGCCTGGCCCGAAATCTGACAGGACCAAGCGAACTGCTACCACGACTGAACTCAAATACTGGATGTCCGGGAATCTCAAACACCACCTTCTTCCTCCTGCAGTCAATCGTAGCATAGAAGCTCGCAAGCCAGTCCATCCCAAGAACTGCATCATAGTTGATGATGTCGTGGACAATGAAATCGGCAAAAAGCTCATGTCCACAGACCACCAACGAGCAAGAATTGCAACCACGATGCACCGAGACCACACCATTCCCTGTAACGATATTCCAACTCTTGGGAAGAGGGGACGTCGACAAGGAATGCCTCTCCACGAAGCTCCGAGAAATAATGCACATCGATGCACCAGAGTCAAAGAGGACTCGTGCAGGAAATGTGCAAACCAAAACCACACCTAACAATCAATTAACAGTCAAACCCTAATCTAGCAAACAACCACGTTCAAGCAAACAACATAATCTAACAATCAAAACCAGCTAGGAAAGTAACAGCTAGATTGAGGATTACCTGCGATAACCTCATCCACAGCCTCGCTCTCCGCAGCGGTCATCAGAAAAGCCTGCCTCCTCGGCGGAACAGCCTGCTGAAAAGCCTGCCTTTGTGGAACAAGAGCTGCTCCACGGCCAGCAGGAACAGACGCTTGCTGCTGCAACGGCTGAGCTGCAACAGGAGCCCTCCGCAGCGGACCCGCATGCCGACAATCCTTCGCGACATGGGAAGCATCACCACAAACCAGACACTGGCCCAAAAAATTCCGACACTGATCCTTGACGTGGCCAGGCTTGCCGCAGAAATGGCAAGACTTCAGAATAGGCCCTCCTGGCCTCTTAAACTGAGCAGACTGATTAGGCCTGAATCCAGGTCTAACCACAGCTCTCGCCTGCTCCACAGGCCTCTTCCCAGCACCAACAACAGACCCCCTCCTCTGGTTCACGAGCAGCTCCTGCCTCTTAGCTGCTACCAGAACCTTCTGATAAGATTCCCGGTCAGAAGAGGTCACAAAACTCTGGAGCTCCGAAGCAAGCCCCTGCAGGAACCTCTGAGCCTTCTCCTCAGCGTCCTGCACCATCTTTGGTGCAAACCGACTCAGCCTCATGAACTCTTGGTGATACATGTCCACCGACGAGTTCCCTTGCTTCAAATCGATAAAACGCTGCAGCATCTCCTCCCTGGCAGCTTTCGGAAAGAACTCACCCTCAAATCTGGCCTTGAAGGTAGCCCAGACGATCGGCTCCACCAACAACTTCTCTTCCGCATCCCACCAATTCCGAGCATTATCCTTGAGTTGCCTCTTCGCCAAATCAACCCATCCAGCCGGGGTGATCTTGGCCATCTTCAGATTGTCCTCGATGTTCCAAATCCACTCATCGGCAGCCAGAGGACCCTCAGAACCATCAAAATACGCAGGACCCAGCTCCCGAAATTGCTTCGCTCCTGGCTCAGAGCGAGAGGCATCCGGAAGAGCCCGGGCAGCTCGAGCAAGTGGGGCATTCTGGACTTGCAGGAGCACGCCCTGCTGCACTTGCATCATCTGGAGCATCATCCGCATCATCTCACCGCTGGTGGGTTCCCGCTCAGGCTCCTCATCATGAGGGATCGCACCACTACCCCCACCACGAGTGAAACGTCTTCCTGTCATCTAATGACACAGAAAACGAATCAGATTAGACTCATAGCTTATGACTCAGACGTCGAACTTAATTTATTGGACATTCTAATATTATTATCGCTATTCCAAAAATCGCAGTTACAGAAGGACCTGCATGGGCCACCACTAAAACCTGTCACGACCCGCTTCCCTAAAATGGAGGCGAGACGTGAAAAGGTCCGCACGGGAGTGGAGCTGTGAAGCCCCAAACCCGATAAGCGTCAATAAAATATAAGCAGGTCCCTATAACCACAACGGAATAACAATAATAACACAAGGAGAGACTGAAATAAAATTCACATCTCAAAAAATTGTCCAACATCAACATAAGTCCAACATCCAGAAAAGCCACCAGGCTAAAAGAAAAGAGTCCAAGGCCCAGAACAAGGCCAACAAAAGCGACGACATAACAAAGTATAGGTGCTACGCACCGATAACAAAACAACTATCTAACAAAAGTAAAACACAACGAAGACACTAGGACTGGTCCCCAGTGTCCACGTACTCCCCGTCAAACACAAGCTCGGGCTCGGCGTCAGTAAACACCTCGTCCTCAACAAGGTACTCGGGCTCAGGATCTAACATGTGTCACCCAAAAGAGTAAAGGGGCACATGTCAACAAGTCTAAAAAGACTTGGGTAAGGAAACTGAAAGTAAGGCAACTAGCAACCTAGCAGTTTAGTATGCATGACATGGCAGTTATAACATGAGTGCACAATTAAAACATTGCAAGACAATTTGTACAAGAGAACGATCATCGGGACAGGACAAGACAAGACAAGACAAGAGTAGCCACGCTACTATCAATCTCAATCAATTCACATTGTTGTAGGTGTTTACGCCCTTCGCTGAATGGTACCACATTCAGACCGATCTGCACTAAACACAATTCACATTTCACGGTTGTTTTGTAGATGTTTACGCCCTTCGCTGAATGGTACAACATTCAGACCGATCGGCACTAAACACTACTCACGTTTCACGGTTGTTTTGTAGATGTTTACGCCCTTCGCTGAATGGTACAACATTCAACCGATCGGCACTAAACACTAATCACGTTTCACGGTTGTTTTGTAGATGTTTACGCCCTTCGCTGAATGGTACAACATTCAGACCGATCGGCACTAAACACTACCCCACCCCAAAGAGTGTACGCCTTACAACTGTAGTTGTTGATCAAACAGACCCCCAGTTGCCTGGCCGCTTAACCCTTACCCCATCCCGCACTAAACAAGCCAGGGTCCCTGCACATGAGCCCAGCAAGTGAGCCAGGGTTGCCCCGCACGGGAGCTTGTTTCTTAGTCCACAATTCAATATATCGAGCGTTGGGGTTAGCAACTCATTATGCTCGCTTCTGGTCACGAGCCAGGAACACAAGTAGTGTAGCGATGCTACGCAATCACAGGATCACCAAAAGAATGCAATGACATGACATTTAATTTGCGTACCGTTGATGGAAAGTAAACATGACATGGTAATTGTGCAACATGCTAAAAGTCGGAACTGGCTTCGTTGTCAAGCTAGTTCCCCAATTTGCGCCTAGGCGAGTATCATTTCGTCGCCTAGCCTCTTTTACGCCTACTATAAGAAAATGGCCTAAAACATGGCCTAAACCATAAGTGGCAAGTTTCACTTGCCTAGCACCGGGGATGACGACCACTTCGTCACACGGATGCCAATCTACGGGGAAATCGTTGTTTTGGGGGAACAATCATCAAATAACATGAAATTATATTAGGGTTTCATAAAAATATAAATAGGTTAAGAAAACAACGGTAGATCGATTTCTTACCAAGAGGAGACGGAAGAAATACTCCTGGGAACCCTAGGATCAGATCTGGAAAAGATTGGAGAAGTTTGGGGAAACTAGGGTTTTGGGGGTTTGGGGGATTTTGATGGATTTTGGTGAGATTTTGGGGAAGATGAGAGGTAGATAGAGTGGATGGATGGTTTGGATGATGGATTTAGGGCTTGGAATGAAGGATTGAAGCTTGGAGGAAGATGGGGGCTCAAGGGGGAAGATTTTAGGGTTTTGGGTCGTGTTGGAGAAGATGAAATCGTTTGGGTTGGGTTTAAATAGGTTGGGCTGGCGGCTGCCCAGAAATTAGGGTTTCAACACTGGTTAGTCGGTCAAAGAGCAACCACTGACCGACTAGTTTGGCAACTAGTTGGTCGGTCGACCAACGCAGACCGACTAAGTGCAAACAGTAACTCCTGAACGAAAATAGGATTCTAGAGTTAGTCGGTCCATGAACAAATACTGACCGACTAGTTTAGCATCTAGTCGGTCGATGAACGTTCTTAGACCGACTAAGAGTAAACAGTAACTCAACTAAAATTAAGATGATGTGTTAGTCGGTTAAAGAAGCATTGCCGACCGACTAGTTTGCAACCTAGTCGGTCAACCAACGTTCTTATACCGACTAACGATAAATAGTAACTCCTGAATAATTTTAGAAAGCCAACTAGTCAGTCCAAGAAGGATTGCCGACCGACTGGATCGTCATCTAGTCGGTCGATGGCCCTTCTTACACCGGCTAATGAGCACCAAAAGTTCCGATACGGAGCGCGGGGCCCCGGGATCGATTCCTAAGACTCCTAGGCTTGATCTAATAGTTAGATACGACCGTTATGAAGTCCGTCACGAGTGACACACTTCGAAACCGACGATCCTAAGGAAGAAACGAGAAAATACGACGAATCGATCGAAAATGAAATCTTCGGAGACGAAAACCACACGAGAGGAGAAAATCCACCAAAACATATATTATATTATATTAAATTCAGATACATGAAAAGCAGTCGTTACAGAAACAACCTAGCAATTCTAAAATGTGCGATGACATGGCAGTTTATGGTATGGATGCAACAAGTAAGAAGGTGCAACAAGTATGACATGGCAAGGGTAGCAAAGCTACTAAAACATTCACATGGATTCATAAGACAAGTAAGCGCATCGTGTACAGAGTTTACGCCTTTTGGCTGGAGCGCCTGTACGGGCCAACTCCTAAGCTCAAGTGATCGCTTAACCATACCCCGCCATGTGTAATCGGGCATTGGCTTTTGACCAACACATGTAGCCCGCTTCTGGTTCACGAGCCAGGAAGTGTATTTGGCTTAGGGTTGTGCCTGCAGCGCAGGTGCCTAGCCTCAACAAGGAAGTACAAGTAGTGTGTGCTACGAAAGCAAACATTCAAGCATGGAATGACATGTTATGATGCATGGCATGGCAAGAGTACAAATAAAGTGCGTACATATATGGAATTTAAACGTGACATGCATGGCAGAGTACAAAAAAAATGCATACAGATATGGAAATTAAACGTGACAGGCAAAATGTATGAATAGCATGGCAGGGTGTCAGATCTAGCTTCGTTGTCAAGCTAGATCTAGAAATTGCGTCTGGGCGACTATCATTTCGTCGACTAGTCTCTTTTACGCTAAAACGAGGGATGGCCTAAAACATGGCCTAAACACAAGTTGGCAAGTTTCACTTGCCTGAAATACGTGCTGGAATAACAATTCTCAAAGTCCAATCACAGATTTACAACGTCCAGAGCTCCCACGCTCAGTCCAACAATCAGCCTACAGTCCCGTATTATTAATCTTTGATTAGTGAGTTACAAAAATAATCAGAAGCTACCAATTTTTAGTTGATTAACAGGCAAGTGATGATTCCTACGGAAAGGGACTTACCTCAGCACGACGCAAGAGCTACTCTGACGTCGGGTAGCGACGTCAAGGGTTGGATTCCGGTATCGCAAACGGTACAGAACGACAGGTTCTCTGTTAATAAATCACGTATTCAGTTAAGTTCGTAACGACAGATTGCAATCATTAGATAACCCTAAAACGTCTACTGATCCAATTTTAATTAAGTTTTCTATCCTAAGATGGGGTTCACATCAATATTAACGAATGTTAAAAACTAACACATTATCTACATTAAGTAGCTAGTACGAAAAAGCACAAAACAATATTATCAAAACAACCAAGACTAACTTAGCTAGAATTCGCGATACAAGATGTCTACCCTACGAATTATCAAGTTGACAACATTATAAAATGTTACTAGCATGCAAACACCAATTTCATTAAGTCCGTTACGACATTTATAGTCTAACATCAATAATATCTAACTTAGTGATACGTTATAATTAACATTATGAAACAAGTTTCTACTCATCATTTAGCATGCCAACCTAAGCTTATTAGATCTGTTAGCTGTTCGTTATCGCTGTCTAACAACAAACCAACTGGAATTAAATGTTGTAGCAAGCGATTACTAACCGATGTGTAGAGGAGATCCAACGCGAATATCGGGGCGATCACCGTGAGGACATCGGCTAGGGGTGCTGTTGTGCGTCGCTACGGCCAAGGAAGTTGCTGCCGCGCGAAGGGGAAGCCTCTGCAAAAAGCAGCGGCATGCTGCTGTGAAAGAGGCGTCGCGCGAGAGAACGACATCCGTGTCGGGGACTTGCTGTCGTGAACGGCGATTGGGCGCCACTTTCAGTGCTAGGGCAGGTAGCATACAACGCAGGCGGCTACTGCTGCATCCTGGGCGGTGTTATGGCCGTCGACAGCGCCGGTGGTCGTTGCCGCGAAGAGCAGCAGTTGTGTTGCTCTTGACAGCGCCCAGGGAGGCGATCTCCGACGTGATACGGCGGGGTTCAGGTGAAGAATGGCGGGGATAAGGGCGGAGATGGGTGGAGGGACGCCGGACGGTGGAGAAGCGAGGGTAAACGTCGGAGATCGGAGATTGATGCGTGCGATGGGGGGTAGGTGCGGCGCCTGGGGCTTTTGCGTGGAAAAACAATAGGAGGGGCGGCGCTCGCGTGTTTGCTGGGAGAGGAGAAAGGGACTTAGGGTTTATATTATAAAAATTTAGGGATAGGGTGCAGGCCCATGTGAGGGGATTGGTATTGGTTCAAAGGGGTTTATTATAAAGAATAGGGTAGGTTGCATGATGCAAATTGTTGGCCCTATGGTTAAAATTATGTGTGTGTGTGTTGTTAGTTGGTGTGCGTGAGTAGAGTTCGACCATGTGGGTTCAATGATGGGCTAGAGTTTAATAGAAGGTGACTAGAATTATTATAAATAATAATTAGAGGGTTAAAAATCATATAAAACTTAGAAATAAATATAATAGGTTGGGAAATATAGTGAAAGTGGGTCAAACTGGGCTCGAAAATTATAAGATAAATACTGTGGTGACCATGACGATGATAGAAACAAAACTAAAAAGACGGATCACAATTTCGACGACGAGAAACGAAACTAAAAATAAAAAGGCCTCACGACAAAAGTGAAAATCACGACGCCTCTATAAACAAAGTCAAATTGTGGGAGAACGACCCGTGAAATGACGTTCCAAAATAATTTCACAATTTAATACTCTTCGAGAGGGTCATAACGGCATATCACATTGTGGGTTTCGAATGAGAGATAAGGCTAAGAAAAATACGCGAACTTCAAGGAGAATACACTTACAAAGGATACGGGGTCCAAAGGCGACAGCAATCCCAAGTTGGGCACACGTCGGGGGTTGGCTTGCTAAGGATGCAACCAAGGTGCTACGGCCCTATCGACTCAATGACACGACTCACATACAAAGCAACAAACCAATCAGGTACCCGAAATTGCTATACGCACAGCCGTATTACGAATAGCGAGTACCAGCCGTTACATCCTACCCACCTTAGGACAAAGTCCGTCCACAGACTTTCTATCATATCTAGTCACTCTAGTAACTACCCCAATCATATCACATAATAATTCAAACCAGGTATAGTCATTACAAGTGCTTACACATGCACTAAGTAGTCAAACATTAACACTACTATCATGTATATATTCACGCACATTATACACTTATACCTATCATAGTCAGTCAAATTCACACACGTATTTCAATCATTCATATAGTCACGTACATCCTTATATATAACTATTAAACACTTATTACATACCATGGCATGCATACTCACAAACAAATAAATAGTTCGCACCAGCAAATACAATCGTAGTACTCCACGTTTGGATAACTACTTATGAACAAAACAATAAGGACACACCACTCCCTATATCTTCTAGTGTACATCCAATGCCAACATATCGACACATGTAATCAAACCATACCATTATTAAATCAAGTTTACTATATCTAATATACATTCATCATTACTAGAATTTCACAAATATATAGTCATTCAAATGCACGCAGATACTTCACCATATATTCACATCACATACAGTCCTATAACTATATTCCAGACTCATCACACGTACCATAATTACAATTACCTATAACTAAGCACATACTTACCCGTGCATGGTGCACACCCACACACACTAGTATAACATTCCTCCATACAGCTATATACTCAGCACACCTACACACTTAGCTTAGCTAGCACATATATATTCACACAGGCAAGTCCTTAGTAAATAACTATACCACAAGACCAACACCTATGACTATATACTAGTATAGCGACCCACAATCATGTGCGTAACACAACCAGGCACAAACAATCCTATCACTATAAATACATCATCCATCGCTATATTCATGGTACTACACGCAAACCACAAACATATGTAACGATATACTTAGAGTATACCCACTCAAGCTTGAGTGAGACTCAAAACACATATCAAAATACTCTATATACGTAACACGTTATCTATACATATACCAATACCACTTCAATGTATACACATCTACCAACATAACCATATACATACCATAATGTCAATCACACTTAATATTTAGTCAGGTAACCCCCACATAGTTCAATCACTTTATATACCATAATAATATTACAGACATCAGCATACGTATAATTATAATACCTTCCCTAATACATGCATTCATCGTATAGTCACACACATGTAACACATATATTCACACCATATCCATCTACCTATAATTAGTATACCAACACATCTACTTATCCATACATAATTAAGATATGCAATAATCGTGTATACCTCATGGTATACATGCACACAACATCTCGTAAAAGCAAGCAATACCAATCTAAATTATAATCCTACTACCATACGTATATCACATATATACTCATGCAACAAATACATAACTACTTACGTCTAAGCACAATACATATCTACGTACGAGCACACACTCACACGTACTAACATATATGTCATATAATAGGCCTATTTACTTAACTATAAGTACACCTATTATCATTACACCTAACATTCACCTGACTTACTAATATATGTATATACATATCAAGCTTTCACATGTATCTTCAAACTACATACACTACTAGTCTATACTCCAATATAATTTCCAATATATATACAGACATTCCTAAAGTGTTATAGCTACCCGCACATATATAACTAATATCATCCATACAAATTCATATACATCATGAATAATACTGAGTATGTATATATCACACAATAGGCAAACATTAATATACTACAGGGAAGTACACTCATACATGAGTGATATGTCGGGGTTCACACACACGGGTCCACACACTCTACTTATACATGCACCACAACAACATCGCAATAAAATCAATGGGCTCGCTACTATGCTAAGGTTGACACAAGCAACGACGAGCACTACAATAGAAAGGAAACAGAAACCAAAAGTGTAACGAACAAGATCGAAAAGAGCGACTTCAGATTAAGGTGAGGATAAGGAGATAGCTGGTTGGGTGAGACAAAAATATTGCTCTAAATAATTAAATAGGCGAAAGAGAGTCATTGTAAAATATGATGTCGTATAAATCTATTCTAATGAAAATTTGTAGGAAAAACGAGCAGACTGTAAAATTTGAAAGCACGAAAAAAGTTTTTAGGCGAAGAAATGATGAGTAGGGTGAGGCAGTGATCGTGTTGTAAATGGAAATAGGTTTATACCAAAAAATTTGAAGTATGAGCACGATGAATATAGTTCTTGCATATAAAGATATATTAAATTTCTATTTAACTTAGAAAACATTCTAAAAGTAAGTACGATAAGTGAAAATTTTAATAATAGACTTAGTAGTGTAGAAATGGAAGGGAAGATATATTGAATTATCAAAAATGGTAATAAGGTTTTAAAACCGAAATACTATAGATATAGGTTATAGAAAATGGTCTCGAGATTGTAATAAAAATTTACGACCAAGACGACTTCAAAATCTAAGAAAGTATTTTAGCTCAACCGAAAAGTAAGGAATTTAAATATATATGCAGGGGGTTTTAAACTGAGCAAAACTTTTAATCAAGGGAAACCGAAAACAACTTTGAAAGAATCAAGCTTTGCAATGGAGGACATTCGAAAGATCAACGATTATCGTAATGTGGTGATCATGTGCATCGAGAGCAAAGAATGTGGTTGTATGATGAATGCGCCTAAATTACGATTCAAGAAAACTACGATGGAATTCTACGGTCAGTAACACAGAAGTGTAGTGATCAGGAAAATGATAGCATCAGGGGGTTCTAATTATCGGGTTGACTAAAGGTCAAGAGAAACTTAACACTAAGGCTTTCTAATGAGATAGAATATATTAGAGACCTCAGGGAAAGGTTCTAAGAGAATCAAGATCATGTTATGTTGGGCCCGAAATCGATGAACCCAAGCAAACGACTAAAGAAATTCTAGAAGTCTATCATGGTCAGAGCTAGGCAGGAACCACTAAGGTAACTCCTAAGACGATTATATCAATATCTAGCATGTAGTCTAGCTAACAATCAGGGACATCTAACTAGCCAGCACAGACGTCTAACTAAGTCTTACTATAGTCCTGATATATGAATTTCCCTACTAAGCTGTGACAGATGCTCGGGCAACACGTCTATCAGCCACCTAAGATATAGGAAACGATAAAATTAGACTCAAGGCTTATCACTTGGATGTTTTAATTTATTTAATGGACATCCTATTATTATTATCGTTGTTCCGATAATTCACTGTTACAAGAGTGACCTGCATGGGCCACCAATAAAACCTGTCACGACCCGTTTTCCAAAAACGGAAGGCGAGGCTTGAAAAGGTCCGCTCAGACTAGAAGTTGTGAGGCTACATTCTGTAAAGCGTCTGGTATAATCAAGTAAAGGTCCTTGCAAATGCGAAACAGAACAAAAATAATAATAAGAGAAAGAGAGATAACAATATTATTCCAATCTCAGAATGTCCACAAATAATGTTCAACATCACAAAAAAGCCACCAGGCATAAAAAGAGTCTAAAGGGCCCCAAGTATGGCCAACAGAAATAAACGAACGTACAGAAAAGGAAAGACGCTACGCAACAACAACTAACAATAACTAAGCAGAAAGCAACACAAAAGAAGTCTCTACGACTGGTCGTCGGTGTCCTCGAACTCCACGTCAACAGTGGACCCAGGCTCAACGTCAATAAACACCTCGTCCTCAGCAACGGGTTCTGGATCAGCAACTAACATGCGACACCCAAAAGAGACGAGGGCGCATGTCAGCAAGTTTACAAGAGACTTGTGCAAGGAAACTAAAGGAAAGAGAAACAACCTAGCAGTTCTAAAATGTGCGATGACATGGCAGTTTATGGTATGGATGCAACAAGTAAGAAGGTGCAACAAGTATGATATGGCAAGGGTAGCAAAGCTACTAAAACATTCACATGAATTCACAAGACAAGCGCGTCGTGCACAGCGTTTACGCCTTTTGGCTGGAGCGGCTGTACGGGCCAACTCCTAAGCTCAAGTGATCGCTTAACCCTACCCCTCCACATGTAATCGGGCATTGGCTTTTGACCAACACATGTAGCCCGCTTCTGGTTTACGAGCCAGGAAGTGTATTTGGCTTAGGGTTATGCCTGCAGCGCAGGTGCCTAGCCTCAACAAGGAAGTACAAGTAGCGTGTACTACGAAAGCAAATGTTCAAGCATGGAATGACATGTTATAATGCATGGCATGGCAAGAGTACAAATAAAATGAATACAGATATGGAATTTAAACGTGACAGGCATGTCAGAGTACAAATAAAATGTATACAGATATGGAAATTAAACGTGACATGCAAAATGTATGAATGGCATGGCAAGGTGTCAGATCTTGCTTCGTTGTCAAGCTAGATCTTGAAATTGTGTCTGGGCGACTATCATTTCGTCGCCTAGTCTCTTTTATGCTAAAAACTAGGGATGGCCTACAACATGTCCTAAACACAAGTTGGCAAGTTTCACTTGCCTGAAATACGTGCTGGAATAACAGTTCTCAAAGTCCAATCACAGATTCACAACATCCAGAGCTCCCACGCTCAGTCCAACAATCAGCCTACAATCCTGTATTATTAATCTTTGATTAGTGAGTTATAAAAATAATCAGAAGCTACCAATTTTTAGTTGATTAACAGGCAAGTGATGATTCTTACGGAAAGGGACTTACCTCAACACGACTCGAGAGCTACTCTGACGTCGGGTAGCGACGTCAGTGGTTGGATTCCGGTATCGCAAACGGTACGGAACGACGGGTTCTCTGTTAATAAATTACGTGTTCAGTTAAGTTCGTAACGACGGACAAGAATCATTAGATAACCCTAAAACGTCTACTGATCCAATTTTAATTAAGTTTTCTATCCTAAGACGGGGTTCACATCAACATTAACGAACGTTAAAAACTAACACATTATCTACATTAAGTAGCTAGTACGAAAAAGCACACAACAATATTATCGAAACAACCAAGACTAACTTAGCTAGAAGTCGCGTATACAAGATGTCTACCCTACGAATTATCAAGTTAACAACATTATAAAACGTTACTAGCATGCAAACACCAATTTCATTAAGTCTGTTACGACATTTATAGTCTAACATCAATAATATCTAACTTAGTGATACGTTATAATTAACATTATGAAACAAGTTTCTACTCATCATTTAGCATGCCAACCTAAGCTTATTAGATCCGTTAGCTGTTCGTTATCGCTGTCCAACAACAAACCAACTGGAATTAAATGTTGTAGCAAGCGATTACTAACCGATGTGTAGAGGAGATCCAACGCAAATACCGGGGCGATCGCCGTGAGGACAGCGGCTAGGGGTGCTGCTGTGCGTCGCTACGGCCAAGGAAGTCGCTGCCGTGTGAAGGGGAAGCCTCTGCGAAAAGCCGCGGCATGCTGTCGCGAAAGAGGCGTCGCGCGAGAGAACGGCATCCGTGACGGGGACTTGCTGTCGTGAACAGCGATTGGGCGCCACTTTCAGCACTATGGCAGGTAACAGACAACGCGGGCGGCTGCTGCTGCATCCTGGGCGGTGCTACGGTCGTCAACAGCGCTGGTGGTCGTTGCCGCGAAGAGCAGCAGCTGTGCTGCTCTTGACAGCGCCCAGGGAGGCGATCTCCGGCGTGATACGGTGGGGTTCAGGTGAAGAATGGCGGGGGTATGGGCGGAGATGGTGGGACGCCGGACGGTGGAGAAGCGAGTGTAAACGTCGGAGATCAGAGCTTGATGCGTGCGATGGGGGGTAGGTGCGGCGCCTGGGGCTTTCGCGTGGAAAAACAATAGGAGGGGCAGCGCTCGCGTGTTTGCTGGGAGAGGAGAAAGGGACGTAGGGTTTATATTATAAAAATTTAGGGATAGGGTGCAGGCCCACGTGAGGGGATGTGTATTGGTTCAAAGGGTTTTATTATAAAGAATAGGGTAGGTTGCATGATGCAAATTGTTGGCCCTAGGGTTAAATTATGGGTGTGTGTTGTTAGCTGGCGTGCGTGAGAAGAGTTCGGCCATGTGGGTTCAAAGATGGGCTAGAGTTTAATAGAAGGTGACTAGAATTATTTTAAATAATAATTAGAGGGTTAAAAATCATATAAAACTTAGAAATAAATATAAATAGGTTGGGAAATATAGTGAAAGTGGGTCAAACGGGGCTCAAAAATTATAAGATAAATACTGGGGTGACCGTGACGACAATAGAAACAAAACTAAAAAGACGGATCATAATTTCGACGACGAGAAACGAAAATAAAAATAAAAAGTCCTCACAACAAAAGTGAAAATCGCGACGTCTCTGCAAACAACGTCAAATTGTGGGAGAACGATCCGTGAAATGATGTTCCAAAATAATTTCACAATTTAATACTCTTCGAGAGGGTCACAACGGCATATCAATCGTGCGTTTCGAATGAGAGATAAGGCTAAGAAAAATACGCGAACTTCAAGGAGAATACACGTACAAAGGATACGGGGTCCAAAGGCGACAGCAATTCCAAGTTGGGCACACGTCGGGGGTTGGCTTGCTAAGGATGCATCCAAGGTGCTACGGCCCTATCGACTCAACGACACGACTCACAGACAAAACAACGAACCAATCAGGTACCCGAAATTGCTATACGCACAGCCGTGTTAGGAATAGCGAGTACCGGCCGTTACAACCTTCCCCTGTAGTTAACTCCCCATGTCTCCTCCCTCTCTTCATCTCCTTCATTGTTTCTTTCTCTCCTAGGCTATTTAAGACCCAAGATCTCATAGGATCGGATCATAGCTAGCTCAGGTAATCGAATCCTTCGAAAATTTCTCAGCTTTCTTGAATCCTTATTCCTAATGATCTGCAGCAGAAATGCATCAGAAATTAGATTTTTTTTACAGGGTACCCGAAACTTACCCGGAACCATAGGGTCCGGGTAGGTTCAGGGTATAGAGTCCAACCGGGTAGGGTCCGGGTCCAAATTTTAGGAACCGGTCCCTTACCGGGTAGGGTCCGAGTAACATAAAAAAGACAGGGTACCGGGACCCGCACACCCCTAGTTTTGACTTATGAATATTTTTGGTATTCTTGGTTATGCGTTGAGCAAAAACTTAAATAATAATATTTAATTAATATGCACGCGGGGTAAAAATTTAAGCATGTGTGGTTAGTGGAAAACGGTAGATGCACAAAGCAATTCCCTAAAAATACACAAAGCAAATACTGGAAGGCAATTGCTAACTACACCTCAAAAACTGATGTGCGTTTAAAATTTAGTGCGAATATTTGCTAAATTTGAAAGAAAGTTAATGTGATTTGCAGCTCTGAGATGACATATGAACTTTGCTTGGCAAATTACGGTTGATGCACCTCATCCTCTGAGGTGCATGGAGCATATCTCTGCTGGAATTGGGAGTAGACCACACTTTCGTTTTCAAACCACCAAAATTTGTCTGGGAGAGAGAGGAAAGAAGTTCTTTCTCTTCTCCCATTTGTCGACGAGGCTCGCTCTCGCTCTCCAAAATTTGTTTGGGTGAGAGAAATGAGAGAAGCTCTTTCTCTTCTCCCATTTGTCAACGAGGCTCGCTCTCGCTCTCTCGCTCTCTCGCTCGCTCTCTCTCAAGTACTCTTTTAATCTGTGCTTTGCTTGCTTTGGACGGCAAAAAGGTGCCATCTTTCTCCTTTCTACGAATGTTTTACGGCTGTTTCTTTTACGGGTCTCTTTAATTTCCTCTTATTTATAACTATTTTTCAGGAAAAAGGCGCTTGTTCTTCAGTTTCGTGATCTGGGTTCTTGCATGTCATTTCGGTGAGTAATTCTCGGAACAAAGAAGATTGTCTTTCGTGCCATTACTTGCAAGTTAGATTGTGAATTTAGAATTCAGTCGATGCTTTGAACATTTCAGGATTCATTCAGTTAGTTCGTTTGCATAGAAATTGTTGTTGATGCCGGAAAATCGATAAGATGATCATTAGAAAATCCATGGGGAGGGCCTCCCCAATTTTCCTGATAACCTTGTGGCATTAGTAATTCACAATCAGAATCGCGAAGCAGCGAGGGAGGGTAGGTGTGAGGACTCCTGACCCCATAGTTCAGATTCCCGAGAAGTTGAAACCTGATGTGGATCGGGTGACCTGCTGTGGTTCTAATGTCACCATTTTCATACATAACATACACCGATAACGATTCATATGAGCATAATGTAGAAGCTGGTACCATTTGTCATGCGATTAATCTTCTATCAAGATAGCACTTCAATTACTTTGGTTAGAAACTTGTGACTTTAATAGAGACAGAGATTCGATTCCAATATACCAAATTGTTATAGTTTGTTGATGTGTGGAATTCCTAAACCGATACTGTGTTATTTCGTACACCACAACAAAGTGCCTGGGAGTTCTAGAATCTAGACCATTTGGTATTGCACTTTGCATACCATACGCAAACTTGTAGTTGTAATCAATATGGCAGACTACTTGTATCTCGTGAACCTACGGTTCTTAGGCTAAGATACAGCTTATGAACAATAGGGGGCATGTAGTCAGTCATCAGATGGTGATTTGATAATGTGTATTGGACGCGATACATTTCAAACCTTGTAGTATAAGGCATGAGCTTACCTTTGAGTCACTGGAAAAAGTTGTCATATGATCAATATGTGTGTTAATTATATAGAAGCGTGCGATATACAACGATTCTGAATCGGTGTATGCATGGAAAACTTTGGGGATGGAACGCTGCTGTGTCCCCGTGAAGCGAAGTGGGAATCAGAGTAGCTAGTCACGTGAATGATTTCTCTCCATGTGAATTGTTGGTGGGCCCGTGAAAGCAAACGATGAGACAACTCGGAATCCCACGTCTGTTTTCTTACGGGATGATTTCCACGCTCACGGGCATGTGAATTGATTGTTCATGCTCACGACCTGATTTCTCTGAGCATGCACCGTCAATTCACATGCTGTTTCCAGCATGTCAAAGCAAACAATGTGAATTGTGTTGGATCTGGATCTAAGCCTAGAGGGGGGGATAGGCTTATAAAAATTCTTGTGCAACCCACGAGAAATCACACGCAGTTATAATCACAGGCAGAGTTAACAATAATCAACCACAGATACACAGCAGATTTTACCCTGGTTCGGTCGCACCCACGACCTACATCCAGCCCCAAAAGCAATACTAGATTGTTAAAGTTAACTGGTACAACCTGTAGCTAGAGCATCAACCCTACACTCACCTGGCCCTCAGTACCTGCACTCACCAAAGTGCCCAAACAATAACAATACTAATAAAGCTCTCTTGGCTAGTCCCAACTAGCCAAGTCCCCAAACAAGATAATAAAATAGTTCTACAAAGATCACAACACCAAATCACAAATATAATAGAGTAGAGTTTAGAATCGCGCAGTTGTGATGGCTTGGTGTCTCTGTCGTTCAGCGCAAGGTCAGAAGCAATCTGACAAACAGTAGTCCCTAGTCCCCTCAATCAACACGTTGCGGCTTGGAGTAATGTCTGAAGCAAGTCACTGATTTGCACAGATCTCTGAGGCAGGCAGATCACGACCTCCTTTAACAATAGAATCTTGCGGCTCCTCTCTGAATCTTGCGACTCCTCTCTGAATCTTGCGGATCAACAAAAAAGGCATGAAAGAAAACAAGATGCGGCAGGCTTGTAGATTAAGGATTCAAAGGGAAATCTTGGGAAAATGTGGTTGTTGATATTCTCAAAGGAAAGAAGAACAAAAGCTTTCGGCCCTTTGAATTTTTCGAGAATCATAGAAGACAGCAGTAGATTCTTCTCGGGTTCAAAAGGAGAGAGGAGATATTTTTTTAAGTGCGGTTGTCTCGAATATTATTGGGGAGATCAGAATTCGGCAGTAGGCTCTCAAAGGTTTTCGAAAGGTATTTTTTAATGGATGGCTCTCAGAGTATATAGGCCTCTTGGAGAATTTTTGAGAACAAGTTGAAGATCGGCACCCCAACAAAAATGAAGCAGCTTAATTCGGCCTTTGGGGAAAATTTTATATGAAGGAGAGCTCTGGGAATTTAATTCCTTTTTCTAAGGGGTATTCAAAAATTTCGTGCGACTTGGTGTTTTTAGGGTGCGGCTGTAACCCTAAAGACTACTCAAAAAAAAATGGCGGCTCTCCTGAAGTTTTTGTGCGGCACTGGGAAAGTTTCAAAGAGAAAAGAAGAGGATTCTGTTAATTTTTTGTGGTTCTCTTAATATTTCATTTTTCACTCAACTTCGGCTCATCTAGGGTTTTCAGAGAGGGGTATTTTGAGATGCGGCACTTTGGGAAATTGATGGGATAGAGAATTTTCGGCTGCCAATTTGAACTTTTGACTCTTAGCTCTTTTTGTTTCGGCTGCTCTAGGTCACCCCTCCATAGGGGTATTCTAATGTGAATCTCCTTTACACATTGACCAAGTCTCTCTGTGGATTAATTACACGTTCGACATTCCTGAAACACTTACGCACACGTTAAAACGTTCACACGCGTTTGTTATCATCAAACACGAAGTTCATAGATCGTTGCTACCAACAATCTCCCCCTTTTGATGATGACAAACTCAGTATAAGATTTGAGCAATGAGATTCCAAATAGTGTGTGTGAAAGTGTGGCGATAGTGGGTGACATGCAATGAGATGAAATGATGTGCGAACAATGATGTATAAAGTATAGCAATAAGCATGCTCCCCCTACTTTTGTGCTTCCCCAATATTCATTAATGCTCCCCCTTAATCAAACTATCATATATTTGCGAGCATTGCAAAGATAGTACCAAATGCCAAATACCAAGCACACCAAGAAAATTCCAAATCTTCACCAACTTTTCTCCCCCTTTGTTATCATTAAAAGGCATACCAAGAAGTCAAAATCATATATTAGGCAAAAAGAGAGTATTATTAACCATTACCAACAATTGCATGCATACGATCATAGAATAATCAAGTCAAAATCCAATGAAATTAAACAACTACGACTTCAACACCTACGTGTACGTGTGATGATTAAAATTGAAGCACATAAGGAGAATCATTAAGAAAATCAACCAAAAACAATCCACATTTTCCAAATAACATTCTATCACCTAGGATTGATTTTTCCCACCTCATTAAAAATGAGTTCAAGGTACCGCACCCCAGAAAACATAGCCTATAAGGACTCTTAGATGTGGGGGTGGCATTGCTTGACGAGTAAGTACACCAACGCTAAAGTTTACCCATGAAGCTTATGTTGGATACTCGTGGGTAATACCGTTGCCAAGGATTGTATCCATTTTTCATACAGAGCATGTATTTCCTTTTTCAATTTTTATACTTGTAGTAACATGTTTTTAATGCTCAATTTTTATCCATGGCAAGGTATATCATATCCCTTAGATTTTCAGTTAAGTTTTACTCCTACATTCACATTTCCAATTGCAGAAACGATATCTCCAGATGTGCAACAATAATAATACATGTGGGAGTGAAATAGGAGGTGTAGAAATCAAGTTATTTTCTAACATTGAATATGCCATGAATATTTAGAAAGATGAACATGCGCATGTAGCAGATGAAATAATACAGCAATTTCTACATAAATATGAAAATCATGCATGAATACCTTTTTAATGAATCAAAGGGACAGAAACACATTTAAGCACCAATTTTTTTTTGTTTTGTTTTTTTTCATTTTTTTTTGTTTTTTTTGTTTTTGCATGAGGACTAAAGCAAACATGAGATGCAAGCACACAAACAAAAAAATCATGCACATATAACAATGCAACTACTAGCACACAAACAAAAAAAATCAAGCACACAAGAAAGCATGGAGTCTCGTACTAAGTTTATCAATAATACCAAGCTCAAGACGAAGACGACAAAAGCGAGCCTCAACCAAAGGTTTGGTGAATATGCCTGCAAGTTGTGATTCCGTAGGAACGAACTCCACAGACACATCTTCTTTAGTGAGGTGAACTCTAAGAAAATGGTGTCTTACGTCAATATGTTTAGTACGAGAGTGGTGTACGGGATTATTAGAAAGATCTATGGCACTCTTGCTATCACATCGAAGAGGAACTCTTTTAAGAGCTAGCCTATAATCAGATAATGTTTGCATCATCCACAATACTTGAGCACAACAACTGCCGAGGGCAATATACTCTGCTTCAGTAGTGGATAATGCAACACTATTTTGCTTACGGCTAGACCATGAAACTAAAGAGTGTCCTAGCATAAAACAAGTACCACTAGTGCTCTTTCTATCAGTTAAACTTCCCGCATAATCAGCATCAGAATAACCCACCAAATCAAAGTTACCACTAGAAGGATACCAAAGGCCTAAAGTAGGTGTACTAATTAGGTACCTAAAGATCCTTTTAATGGCTTTCAAATGAGATTCTTTTGGGTTTGACTGAAAGTGTGCACACAAGCATACAACAAACATTATATCAGGCCTAGAAGCAGTCAAGTACAACAAGGAACCAATCATACCTCGATATAGCTTTTGGTCCACTGCAACTCATTATTCATCTCTGTCCATTTTTGTGTTGGGACACATCGGCGTTCCAATTCCTTTAGACTTCTCCATCCCAAACTTTTTCAGAAGCTCCTTGATGTATTTGGTTTGAGATAGAAAGATGCATTCATTTCCTTGCTTTACTTGGAACCCCAGAAAATATTTTAACTCTCCCACAAGGCTCATCTCAAACTGATCCTGCATGACTTTTTCAAACTTTTGACATAAAAGATCGTTAGTAGCACCATAAATAATGTCATCAACATAAATTTGCACAATGAGAAAATCATCAGATTCATGCATCAAAAATAGTGTATTGTCAGCACTCCCCTTTTTAAAATTATTTTCCAACAGATATGTGCTTAGACGATCATACCAAGCTCGTGGAGCTTGCTTAAGACCATACAAAGCTTTTTCTAATTTATAAACATGGTTTGGAAAATTATAGCTTTCAAAGCCTGGGGGTTGCTCAACAAATACCTCTTCTTTTAGGTAGCCATTGAGAAAAGCGCTTTTTACATCCATTTGTTTCAGCTTGAGCCCTTTATAACTTGCAAAAGCTAGCAAGATTCTAATGGACTCAAGCCTAGCAACTGGTGCAAAAGTCTCATCCACATCAATTCCTTCAATTTGATTATACCCTTTAGCTACCAACCTAGCCTTGTTTCTAATAACATTACCAGATTCATCAAATTTATTTTTAAACACCCATTTGGTACCAACTACAGGATAATCAGTGGGTCTAGGTACTAGTTTCCAGACATTGTTCCTGACAAATTGATTTAATTCCTCTTGCATGGCCAAAACCCAACTTTCTTCTTCCAAAGCAACATCTATAGTCTTAGGCTCTATTACAGAAATAAAGTCACCATAAATACATAGAGCACAAAGATCTCTAAAAGAGGAACATGTACGAATACCTGCCGTAGGCTCACCTAGAATTAAGTCTGGTAGGTGATTTGGATTGAATCTCAGCTCCCCTCTGGTAACTGCTTCATCTTGTATTTCTGTCGTGTCAGTTTCAGCTTCCTTCTGTATTTCAGGTTGCTCCTCGTTAACTTTTGGAACGCTTTGTTGCTCTACATTTTCCTCTTCATTGTTCTGCCTGCAATCCAAAGAGTTTATATCAGATTCATCAAATTTTACATTTATAGATTCAACAATAGCAAGAGTGCGTTTATTATAAATCATGTATGCTCTGCTCCTTGCTGAATATCCTACGAACACTCCCTCATCTGATTTTGATTCAAAGGTGCCAAGCTGATCTGCAGTATTTAATATAAAGCACCTGCATCCAAAAACTCTAAAGTAAGACTTTCGGGGTGTTGCCATGCCATAGTTCATAAGAAGTTTTATTTAGTATAGGTCTAAGCATAACTCTATTGCATACATGACATGCTGTATTAATGGCCTCAGCCCAAAAAGACATAGGCAAGCTATATTCATTTAGCATACTCCTAGCCATTTCTTTTAATGTGCGATTCTTTCTCTCGACCACCCCATTTTGTTGAGGTGTTCTAGGAGAAGAGAATTCATGTAAAATTCCTTTTTCAAAACAAAATTTTTCAAAAAATAGCATTTTCAAACTCACCTCCATGATCGCTTCTAATTTTTACAGTGGAAGAATTTTTCTCATTAGAAACTTGTATGCAAAAGTTTTGAAAATGGTCAAATGAGTCTGATTTTTTGGCTAGGAAGTATACCCATGTATATCTAGAGAAATCATCCACCAATACTAAACAATACTTTTTACCTCCTAGGCTAGCAATGTCTGTTGGACCAAATAAATCCATGTGCACTAATTCCAATATACGTGTGGTGGCAACTTCATTAATGCTAGAGAAAGTAGATCTAGTTTGCTTACCTTTGGTGCATGCCACGCACAACTTACCATTCTCATATGTCTGATGTGGTAGTCCTCTTACCAAATTTTTGTTTTCCAGCTTCTTTATCAATCCCATGCTTGCATGTGCTAATCGTCTATGCCATAGTGTGGCCTCTTCTTCACCTACAAGCAAGCATTTAGAAACAGTTAGTTCTTCAATCATAAGAGTATAAACATTATTCTTTCTATTTGCAGTAATAATAATGTCACCTGTGGAGATATTAATGATTCTACAAAGTTTTGCATCAAATTCAACTTTCATACCTTTGTCGCACAGCTGACTGATAGAAATGAGGTTATGTTTCAACTTTTCAACCAATAGGACATCTGTAAGCTGAAAGGTGTCGTTACCTACAACACCTTTACCAATTACCTTGCATTTTCCATTGTCCCCCTAAAGTAACACTTCCTCCTTCATGCTTTGCAAGGCTAAGGAACTTTCCTCTTTCACCTATCATGTGTCTTGAGCAGCCAGAGTCTAAATACCACTCACACTTTTGTCCCTCAGCCGTGCCATGTACCTACACATAAGAAGAGCATGATATGTGTGACCTAGGAATCCAAATAGGTCAACTAGTGTTAGTCACTTTATTTTTTGGAACCCAAATTTGCTTAAATTTGATGTTGGTATTCCTATACTTGCAATTATAATAAGCATGACCAACACCACCACATGTATAACATTTAGCAAACATGCTTCTTCCTACACCAGTTTCTTTTTGATTCTTTCTATTAATTCTAGGCCTCTCATCAATTTTATTTCCATATCCCAAACCACGCCTGTTATTTCCTTGTATCTGATTACCTAGAATTATGTCTAATGAATGCTTTCCAACACCAAATTTTTTTATAGACAATTCAAGATCAAATATTTTAGACTTTAAAAACATGTTCTCATTAACAAGCATGGTACATTTACTAATGAAGGCTTTTTTGTTCTCTTCCTCACTCTTTTTCAGATTAGCCATCTTCTTTTCTAGCTCTTTATTTTCATTT
Source organism: Scilla litardierei (assembly GCA_030789695.1). Lineage (NCBI taxonomy): Eukaryota > Viridiplantae > Streptophyta > Magnoliopsida > Asparagales > Asparagaceae > Scilla > Scilla litardierei. The sequence continues at coordinate 106,694,973 of CM061140.1, forward strand.
ATTAGCATGCAAATTTTCTCATTTAATAATTCATTTTCAACTTCTAGCTTAACCATATTTAGTTTAAACATGCTAATGTCTTTAAGCAAAGTAGAGCAATTCAGACACTCAGTTTCAGTAGGCATACAAGATTTTCCCTTTTCCAAAGAGGTAATAGTAGAATTACATGCAACAAGTTTCTCTTTAATTTCATCAACTTCTAATGACATATTATAATTGTCTTGTTGCAATTCAAAATTGGCATTTTTAAACTTCTCTACATGGGATTCTAGTAACTCAACAGTTGATTCCAACCTTTCAATTTCATTTTGCATTTCTTTAAAAGTAGTCACAAGTTGAGTTTTTGTCAAAGATTTTACCTCATCTAGTTGTCCCATCAGGCAAAGAGAGGAGTGTGCAACTTCCTCTTGAGATTCATCCTCGTTGTCCATATCCCATGTGAGCATCAAAGATTTCCCCTTTTGCTCCGCAGCGTTGTTCTTTCCTTGAGGGCATTGCTTCATAAAGTGTCCCTGCTTTTTACATTTAAAGCATATAACTGGATCAGTAGTAGTCTGCTCAAAAGATTTATTATTAGAATTAAATTTAGAGCGATTAAACCTTTTCAGCATCTCTGATCCCCCGTTGCCAGTTCTGATATATTTCTTGAAGCTTCTCACCAAAAAAGCCTCCTCCTCATCTCCATCTTCATCCTCTTTAGCCTGAAGGGCTATTGCCTTTGAAGTCTTCATTTCATCTTTCTCTCTCAGTTCAATGCTCTGCAGATCCAGCTCGTGGGACATCAGGTTCCCTATCAGATCCTCCACTTTCATCTGCGATAAATCCCTTGCTTCCTGAATAGATGTAATTTTAGGGCGGAAGGAGCTAGGCAGCGCTCTCAAGATCTTTCTGATTTGTTCAAGGCTTGTGTACGGCTTTCCAAGAGAAGTGGATTTGTAGACGATGTCCAGATCCTCCACTTTCATCTGCGATAAATCCCTTACTTCCTGAATAGCTGTAATTTTAGGGCGGAAGGAGCTAGGCAGCGCTCTCAAGATCTTTCTGATTTGTTCTAGGCTTGAGTACGGCTTTCCAAGAGAAGTGGATTTGTAGACGATGTCTGTGAACCTCGCAAACATCTCTATGATTGACTCTGATGGAAGCATGCGGAAGCTTTCATATTCAGTACTGAGCAGCGCAAGTCTGGACTCCTTAACCTGCGATGTACCCTCATGAGTCACCTCCAGAGTATGCCAAATTTCCTGCGCAGTTTGACATTGAGATATACGGTTAAACTCAGCTTTATCTAAAGCACAAATCAATGCATTCATAGCTTTATTATTCAATGAAAAGCGCTTCTTATCAAAGTCATCCCACTTATCTTCTGGTTTTATCATTTCATTATTAGCAACATTAATGGTGGGAGGTTTATAGCCTTTTTCTACAATGCTCCATACATCATAATCAACAGCAGCTAAATAAATCCTCATCCTAGTTTTCCAATACGCAAAATCAACACCGTTAAACTTAGGGGGACGAGAAATAGACTGACCCTCAGCAAAAGCAGAATCAGACATATTCATAGATGACCGGCGCCCCGTTTACGGTATGGGCGCGGTGTCGTTTTACCGCAAGTGCACGGTTAGTGTAGGGTGCGGGTTTATCGAACTCAGGGAGGTGGATGGCTTGAGTGGCTACTAGCCTCGCCTAGGTCGTGTGCTAGCTACGCGGATGATGTGGGCGGAAGTGTAGAAATAAAAGAAAGAAATGAAAAAGACACGAAATGAATCCCCGCTAACACGGGCTAGAGCATTCATGACACTTGGCATTTGACTTGATCCAGGGTGATACATTGCCCCAAAAGGTGGTACCTAGCGTCCATGGCCCGATATTCCGGTCGGTACTAAGCACGCTAGGCCTACCCGGTCCCGGACGGTGGGCATTCCCATGTCCATTAACACCTTCCGCAATCGGGAGCATTAAGGCCACATTGAAACTCCCAACACTTCGTCCAAGCCGCTCCCGCGCGCGAGGACTCGATGTCAACGCTAGGGGTGTGAGCTGTGGCTAAGGGGCCAACCGCCAAGTTTATTCCCCCTTGGCCCGATGGTCAGAGGCGGTCTTTCTCCTGCCAATGACAATGAAACGCCCCCGCGTAACCCTAATGGCCAAATAGGTCAAATGTGATTTCTAGCAATACATCGAAGCGGATCTTGACTGGACAAGCACCGGACCCCAAACCCCAACACAACTAGTGTGGTGTCGTACGAATTGGACCCAGATTGCTAGAAATCCCCATTGACGCATTACATCGAACACGTGCCATGCAACCAAGTCTAATGTAAATTTCCAAGCAACAATCCTACCCTAACCCGTATTAGGGTTCACCAAAACTACTCAATGGTGAATAACATATAAACAAACAACACAAAAGACATATAAACTTTCACCATCAAGCAAAATAAACACAATACAACAATGGAGAAAAAGAGAGGAAAATACTTATCTTGAGTTGAATCGTCAATCCAATACAAGACTTATTGACCAAAAGACCTAATCTAAACTAACCTAGAACTCACAAGAGAAGGGGGGCAAAAAGCCCTAAAAACTCCAGGAGATCCCCCTCAAGTCGGCCAGCCTCGTGTATTTATACCCCCACTTCGAAACCCTAATGGTTCGGGTCCAAACCCGCAGGAAAAGCGCCACCCGATCGGTTGACAAGTCAACCGATCGGGTGATCTGTTACAAATAGTAAACAGAAAACGGCAGACTTTCACCCGGTCATATGAACCGGTCGGTTGAGTTCTTGGAGTGACCGGTTGGATCTTGGCGCCATCGGGTGAAGGGATCGGTTGGGTGCCCGTGTCTCGGCTCCTCAGCATCAGCTACAGATGAACCGATCGGGTGAGAGTCACCCGATCGGTTGGAATTTGGCTTGAAAAGACAGAGAATCAGCCTCGTTTGAACCGGCCTGTGAACCGGTCGGTTGACATTCACTTGAGCTCCGGCTGAGACCGGGTGGTGCATGCGTGCATCACCCGATCGGTTGGAGATGACCAACCGACCGGGTGAGGGGCTGAAAGATGTAATCTTCGTCGTTTGACCCCCTGGATCACGCGTGACTCCTCCCGTTGCTCCAGGGACTTGAGATATCGTCGTTAAACGTCCCCTACGCGGGCAATCTCCTGCAAACATGGAGAAACACAGAAAAGTGAATGAAAACGAGAAAACACGAGAAAACGAATAAAAGACGGCGGAAAATACGGAGAAACACAAAAGAAAACGTGCGTGAATATATGAAATATAAACGCACGTCAAAATCCCCCAAGCTGAACTCTTCCTCGTCCTCGAGGAAGACGAGTGAGAGTAGGAGCTCGGAGGGGAAAAATAGAGAGAAAGAGAGAAAAAGAAAACTCTATATCCTAGATCGCCCGTCAGGGCCAACAAAGTCAAAAACGACACACCAAGCAAGCAAACGCCAAATCACATCACTAAACCAAGGAATACGAGTCCAGACAAGTGCCGTGGGCCCACGCGGTGAAGCGCGAGTGAGTGTGGTCGTGAGCTAGCAGTCCGTGTCACTATCTACGATGCGCGATAAAGCTCGATATACACAAATCCAAAGAAAGACCCAAATATCGATTCAAATTGAATTAAGCGGTGAATATATGGTTCAAGCATGCATGAGAATAGAGAGAGAATCGAAACATATCATGCGTCGGGGACTCCACAACTACGGTTAAGGAAATCACCACACTAAAGCCTAGATAATAGCTAAAAAGTTCCTAAGCCAAGTGTTTTCGAAAACGATGGGGTTGAGATGATGTGGAGTAGAACACTCGGTGCAAATTCTCGCCTTCCCTTTATTCTCGGCAAGTAGGAAAATATTCACACTGGAATTTTTTTTGGGTTTTGGGCATTTGTATTTTTTTTGCTTTTTGGCTATACAAAATTTTTCTTTTCTTTTCTCTTTGGGTTTTTCTTTTCTTTTCTCTTTTTTTTTGGATTTTTGGGTTTTTGGCTATACACATGTGTACTCTCCCAAGTGGGAGAACGGTACACGACGAGGGGATTTGCACCAAGTAAAACAAAAAAGAAGTCGGAATCTAAACACTTGGGCAAAGGAAACTATTCTCGCTAAATAGAGCATGGGCTAAATGGGTTATCCTAGTCCTTAATTGTGGAATCTCGACACATGCGAAATGAAGTACACGATATATATATATATATATATCATGCATATAGAAGCAGATAGTAGAAGCAAATACCGCATATTCAAATCGAAGCATGATAATCTAGGGGTCAACCAAGGATATGTATATAAAACATAATCACAAGGTAGAAGCACACCAAATTCTAGTCACGACACACGACTCACAAGAAAGCTAAGTGGACCCACGATGCATGAAATGCAAGAGGACTCGGCTTCCTGAGGTTAGTGAATGTGATTATCGAAGCCGTGCTAGGTGTGTGTGTGATTTTGTGGCAATTCATCATATGTGGTCATCTCTAAGAGAGAGAGAACAAAAGAAGAAAAGAAAAAGAAAAAGAAAAAGAAAAAGAAAAAGACGGAGAAAAACGACTCAAATAGCGAAGAAAAAGAGACAAATGACGCACGAAGTGCGACTCCCCCAAGCTGAAACTTGCATTGTCCTCAATGCAATAGTAGTGAATACGGGAGGGCAATGAAAATGGGGGGAGTTACGCACCGACACAAAAAATGAAAAACACGAAAAATACACGAACGAAACTGGAAAATAAAGAAAAAGAAACAGAATAAAAGATATAAAACGCAACGAAGGACTCAAAGACACAAACACACGACAACGACACACGAAAACATGCATACAAAAGTCGATTTCCCCCAAGCTGAACATGACAATGCTAGCAAAATGATATGATCAATGTGATGCAGAAGTATGCTAGGGGAAAATCGGAAAAGAAAGAAATCAGAATGCAGGAGAGACAGTCTGCTCGTTCTCCTCGGAAGAGGATGCGGTGTGAAATGATAGAAGGGCACGACATGATGGGTTATTATGATGCAAAAGCAAATCCTAGATACGCTCCCCTCGCTAATGAGAGGAGACGGGATTATTCAAATCTAAACTAGAAAGCGGTAAATTTTTACACTACTGGATTAGGATACACCTGAGCATAGGCGGATCCAAGATCTGAAGTGGGGCAGGTAGCTGCTCTAACTGCTCCTTTTGTGGCTCCGCCAGAAGCGCTGTGTCACGTGTGCCAATGGACCCAAGCAATGCACCTCCAAGCATCCCTCGTAGGTGTCCACCTGTGACCTGCAAAGGACGAGGTGCATTAGTCCATGGCAAGAAATTATTTCCCAAAATAAATGTATCCCAGAGATAATCGTCAACACGAGATGGAAAAATAATAAAAGGGTGACGAATACTCCCTGAGAATGGATCGCTATCCTCTGTACTAGTGACGACCGAATTCTCGCTCTCCATGGGAAGTGACTTTCCAGGTAGTGACGCACCGCAGCATACCTCAAGGGAAGTAGATCCTGTGTCCTGCGAGAGATATGGCGTGTCAAAAATATATGAGTCTAAAGAAATAGGACGTGAAAAGCGAGACTCAAATGTGGAGTGAGAGTGAGTATGAAAATCTCCCTGAATAGGGGCAATATGCTCAAGTAGATGCTCAGCCGCAGAAGAAGTGGAGCGTGACGGTAGAGGTTGATGTGGCTCGGGCTCCATGAAGTGGATGATCGTATCCAAGCCCTCATGCACATCCTCCTCGACGATATGCTCATGCTCCTCCATCTGCCCGATGTCCTGAATGACATCCTTATGGTTGACCACCGACCAAGGAGGAAGCTGTGACAGAGATGGCTCTGGAGGTGGATGTGGAGCGGACCCCTCGTATGTGGTCATGGTGTCCTCGTCCTCACGCACATCCTCCTCGCCGGTATGCATAATCTCTGTAAACTCCTCAGTGCTCTCATAGGACGCATGTGGGGTATCCAAATCAAGACAAGAAGTCTCTCCCACAGATCCTATAGAAATCACCCCATCCTCACTATCATCATCAAAAAATGCTTCGTCATCCAAGTGGTAGTGATGGAAAAATGGGGTATCGGCTTGAGATGTGTCTACGGTGGCCGATGGCATGGTGGTCTCAACCATGAAAGTGGGTATATCCTCTCCTTCATCCCCTCTCCTCGGTGTCGGCTCGGTGATTGGTACCATCAATTTTTGTAATATTTGGCCTTGGTTAAACATGGCACTTTCAAGGAGAGACACGAGGCATGATTCTTCTTGTGTTTGTGGAGGGGTATAAGGTTGAGGAAATGGATGGGAGGTGTTTGGGCTAAGGTTGTGGGAAAATGTTTGGCCTTGGGGTGGGGGGAGGCTCTCAAGCGTAAATGGGCAATCATAATACACGTGCCCCGCCATCCCACAAGTCTTACAAACCACAACTGGATAAGGATCGTATCCTCCCATCTGAGCATCGAAATTTGATCTCCACATGGTAATATCAAAGATACCTGGACAACAAAAATAAGAAAACTAGAGAGGAGCGTCAATAGCACAAGAGAATAACAAAAATATAATATAATAGTGGGGGAAAAATTTCTTGGTTATTGAATATGTTTTTTTTAAAAAGATTTTTTTTTTGTTTTTATGCGTAGTCTAACGAACCCAAGCTAAGCTAATATCAAACCGAACGCCTCCCCGGCAACGGCGCCAAAAACTTGACCGGCGCCCCGTTTACGGTATGGGCGAGGTGTCGTTTTACCGCAAGTGCACGGTTAGTGTAGGGTGCGGGTTTATCGAACTCAGGGAGGTGGATGGCTTGAGTGGCTACTAGCCTCGCCTAGGTCGTGTGCTAGCTACGCGGATGATGTGGGCGGAAGTGTAGAAATAAAAGAAAGAAATGAAAAAGACACGAAATGAATCCCCGCTAACACGGGCTAGAGCATTCATGACACTTGGCATTTGACTTGATCCAGGGTGAGACATTGCCCCAAAAGGTGGTACCTAGCGTTCATGGCCCGATATTCCGGTCGGTACCAAGCACGCTAGGCCTACCCGGTCCCGGACGGTGGGCATTTCCATGTCCATTAACACCTTCCGCAACCGGGAGCATTAAGGCCACATTGATAACTCCCAACACTTCGTCCAAGCCGCTCCCGCGCGCGAGGACTCGATGTCAACGCTAGGGGTGTGAGCTGTGGCTAGGGGGTCAACCGCCAAGTTTATTCCCCCTTGGCCCGATGGTCAGAGGCGGTCTTTCTCCCGCCAATGACAATGAAACGCCCCCGCGTAACCCTAATGGCCAAATAAGTCAAATGTGATTTCTAGCAATACATCGAAGCGGATCTTGACTGGACAAGCACCGGACCCCAAACCCCAACACAACTAGTGTGGTGTCGTACGAATTGGACCCAGATTGCTAGAAATCCCCATTGACGCATTACATCGAACACGTGCCATGCAACCAAGTCTAATGTAAATTTTCAAGCAACAATCCTACCCTAACCCGTATTAGGGTTCACCAAAACTACTCAATGGTGAATAACATATAAACAAACAACACAAAAGACATATAAACTTTCACCATCAAGCAAAATAAACACAATACAACAATGGAGAAAAAGAGAGGAAAATACTTATCTTGAGTTGAATCGTCAATCCAATACAAGACTTATTGAGCAAAAGACCTAATCTAAACTAACCTAGAACTCACAAGAGAAGGGGGGGCAAAAAGCCCTAAAAACTCCAGGAGATCCCCCTCAAGTCGGCCAGCCTCGTGTATTTATACCCCCACTTCGAAACCCTAATGGTTCGGGTCCAAACCCGCAGGAAAAGCGCCACCCGATCGGTTGACAAGTCAACCGATCGGGTGATCTGTTACAAATAGTAAACAGAAAACGGCGGACTTTCACCCGGTCATATGAACCGGTCGGTTGAGTTCTTGGAGTGACCGGTTGGATCTTGGCGCCATCGGGTGAAGGGATCGGTGGGTGCCCGTGTCTCGGCTCCTCAGCATCAGCTACAGATGAACCGATCGGGTGAGAGTCACCCGATCGGTTGGAATTTGGCTTGAAAAGACAGAGAATCAGCCTCGTTTAAACCGGCCTGTGAACCGGTCGGGTGACATTCACTTGAGCTCCGGCTGAGACCGGGTGGTGCATGCGTGCATCACCCGATCGGTTGGAGATGACCAACCGACCGGGTGAGGGGCTGAAAGATGTAATCTTCGTCGTTTGACCCCCTGGATCACGCGTGACTCCTCCCGTTGCTCCAGGGACTTGAGATATCGTCGTTAAACGTCCCCTACGCGGGCAATCTCCTGCAAACATGGAGAAACAAAGAAAAGTGAATGAAAACGAGAAAACACGAGAAAACGAATAAAAGACGGCGGAAAATACGGAGAAACACAAAAGAAAACATGCGTGAATATATGAAATATAAACGCACGTCAATAGACATGATCAACTAGGCTAGATCCTCTAAACTAGCTCTGATACCACTTGTTGGATCTGGATCTAAGCCTAGAGGGGGGGGTGAATAGGCTTATAAAAATTGTCACGCCCCGCTTCCCAAAAACGTGGAGGCGAAGCGTGAGAAGGTCCGCTCAGACTTGAAGCTACAAAGCTTAAGTCCGATAAGCGTCAATCACTTTAAACTGCAGGTCCTTGCAACGCGAAACGAAACAAAGATAATAATAACGAAAAGAGACAAAAGAAACATATCAGAATATCCATAATAATAAATCTCAACATCGCAGAAAAAGCCACCAGGCTAAAATAAAAGAGTCTAAAAGAGGCCCCAGCATGGCCAACAAAAGTACAAAGTACGAAAACAAAGTAATGGTGCAAGCACCGACAACTAACAGCAACCTGAAGCAAAAGCAACTCAACAATCTCTAAGACTGGTCTCCGGTATCCTCGAACTCCTCAACGAACGTAGGCTCGGGCTCAGCGTCAGCAAACACCTCGTCCTCAACAACTGTCTCTGGCTCAGGGTCTAACATGTGACACCCAAAATAGCAAGGGGCACATGTCAGCAAGTCTGGAAGACTTGTGCAAGGAAACTGAAAGTAGGTAAAAGTAAAGCAACCTAGCAGTTCTAGCATGATGCAATGACATGGCAGTTAAAGTAATGAGTGCAACAGTTAAGGTAAAGTAAGGTACGAGTATGGCATTTAGACATGACATGAATCATTCACAAGACAAGTACAAGACAAGTAAAGTAAGCACCTCGTGCACAGAGATTCCGCCTTTTGGCTAGAGTGGCTGCGCGGGCCAACTCCTAAGCTCAAGTGACCGTTTATCCCTACCCCTCCACGTGTATCGAGCATTGGTTTTCAACCAACACATGAGGCCCGCTTCTGGATCACGAGTCAGGAAGTGTTTTAAACAAGTATGGCGTAGGGGTGCACCTAGCCGGACAAGGAAGTACGAGTACAAGTATTGTAGCGTGTGCTACGAATGCGACATTCAATGCATGGATGACATGGCAAGTAGTAAGACGTACAGGTAAGGAAAGTAAACATGACAGTTTAGTATGCATGAACAACAATTTTAAAGGGTTGGATCTAGCTTTGTTGTCAAGCTAGATCAATTAGGTGACGGATCTAGTTTCGTTGTCAAACTAGATCAAGTAGGCGTCTAGCCAGCTATCATTTCACTGACTAGTCTCTTTTACACTAAAAACAAGGAAGTGGCCTAAAAACATGGCCCTAAGCAAGATTTGACAAGTTTCACTTGCCTGCAAGTATCACGTCAGAGAAACACCGTCCAACGAGTCCAAAGTCACAATTCCTACGTGCACAAGTCCACCGGCCTACATCCGTTTTTATTATTCTTGATTAGTGATTGCTAAAACATTTAAAATACTTTAAAAATACTGATTTTAGTCTTGGTTAGCATGCAATTGGGTTAGGGTCCTAGGGGTGCAAAGCGTTACCTCAACACGACGCGAAAGCTACACCGGCGTCGGGTAGCGACGCCGGGGGTTGGAATAATAATATCGCGCTCCAAGTCCAGATTCCAATTAGATTCCCCGCTGGAAATTTCAGAGCAATCAGCCGGAGCAACGATTCCAGATTCCAAAGCTAGCACGAGTGACGACGGCTACGACGTGTCGCAACGTCGTACGCGGCAAACACTTGAAGAGTAAGCACCTAGGTGGGGCCCACAGTAGTCCTAGGGACCTATAGGGGACCCACAATACCTCTGGAGAACTTGGGGGGGCCCACGGTGGCAAGTGGTGCGACGGGTGCGGGGTTGCGACGAATGACTCTCGGTCGTACAGCCTCGGTGCGAGAGATTCTCTCGGTCGGACACGCTTGGTGCGAGGCTTGCAGCGCAGCGGGCTGCAGTGGCGCGGGCGGGGGCTTGGTGCGGAGGGTTTGGTCGGTCGGTGCGGAGGAACCGGTCGGTCAGACGCCTTGGATGCGGGGGTTGCAACGTTGCAACGTCGGTCGGTGCGGGCGACCCGCTCGGTCAGACACGAGCGGAGGCGGGCGACAGAAGCGGGGGTCGGTGCGGTGCGGGGATGCGGTGTGAGCGGGCCAAGCTCTCGGTCAGACCGAGGGCTTCTCTCGGTCGTTGCGGACGAACGGAGGGGGCGGCTGTGCTGCGATGCGGACGGGGCTTGGTGCGGGGATGGCTAGCGGTCGGAGCGGGGGAACGGCCTTGGTTTTCTCGGTCGTTGCGGCAGCTGTTCGTCGCAACGTTGCGACGAATCGTCGCAACGTCAAATTTGGGTTTTGGAAGAGGCTAGGGTTAATTTCTTGCGAAAATAGGTCTTCCTAGGGGTTGTTTATATAGTGTAAATGGTTTGACCTGGTCTAGGGCTAAATCTAATAGGATTAGAAGTTCAAAAATATTTAAAAATTGAATCTCAACTTCTCCAACTCGCACAAGGATTTGATGCGGTCCAAATGAGCTGGAAATTGGCTCAAAAATTCTTTAATACGTTTAAAACTCAAATAAATTTTATTTGGCCGAAAATAATTTAAAAATTAATTATTAAAAATATTATAAACCTTGTTAAAAATATAAAAGTGGTCAAATAAACTCCAAAAATTATAAAATAAATATCGGGGTGATCGTGATGACGAAAGTGAGCTAAATAAGAAGACGGATCTCAATTTCAACGTCGGACGACGAAACTAAAAATAGAAACGTCTCCCGTCAAAAGTGAAAATCGTCACGTCTCATCGAGTAAGATTAAATTGTGGAAAAACGACTCGAGAAGTGTCGTTCCAAGATAGTGCCACTATTTAATACTCCCAGAGACGTTCACAACGGCATATCACACAAAAGTGTTCACAATCAAATAAAGTCTTAAATAAACACGTGCACGGCCAAAAGCACGTGCACGAACAAGGTACAACGAAAACAGACCGTTACATCCTCCCCACCTTAGAAATGATTCCGTCCTCGGAATCAACATCAAGCACTGCTCGGGAAAAGGTGCGGGAAGCGCTCTCTCATCTCATCTTCACGCTCCCAGGTGGACTCACCAGGGGAACCGTGACGCCACTGCACTCGAACCAGGTCGACGGTCTTATTCCTCAGCTACTTCTGTCGACGATCCAGAATCTCAACTGGCTGCTGATCATAAGACAGATCCGGACGTACCGTAATTTCCGAGAAATCCACAGCGTGGGATGGATCACTAACGTATCGACGTAACTGAGAAACGTGAAATACGTCGTGAACTCCCACAAGCGACGGTGGCAACGCCAAGCGATAAGCCACAGCTCCAACTCTCTCCAGGACATCAAACGGCCCAATGTACCTCGGACTCAGCTTGCCTCTCTTCCCGAATCGAATAACTCCGCGGTTCGGAGAAATCTTCAGAAAGACATGATCTCCAGGCTGAAACTCCAAAGGCCTCCGTTTAGCATCAGCCCAATGCTTGAAACGATCCTGCGCAATCCTCAGCTTCTCCCGGATGTTCCTCACAACATCCACGGCCTCCACGATCATCTCCGGTCCTAACAGCTCCCGATCTCCAACGTCATCCCAGCTCAGTGGCGATCGACATTTCTTTCCATATAGCGCGGCGAAAGGCGTCATTCCAATACTCGCCTGGAAGCTGTTATTGTAAGCAAACTCAACGTGATGGAGGTGATCCTCCCAAGATCCCTTAAAGTCCAGCATGCACGCTCGCAACATATCCTCCAAAATCTGAATCGTCCTCTCGGACTAGCCATCCGTCTGCGGGTGGTACGCCGTGCTGAAACTCAGACTCGTACCCAAGCTCTTCTGCAGACTCTGCCAAAACTGAGATGTGAATCTCGTGTCTCTGTCCGACACGATACTCACGGGGACTCCGTGAAGTCGTACGATCTCCTCCATGTATCTCCTCGCTAGCGTCTCAGTAGACTGTCCCACTCGGAAGGGAATAAAGTGCGCGGATTTGGTCAATCGGTCTACGATCACCCAAATTGCGTCGTTCTGCTTCGGACTCCGAGGTAGTCCAGTCACGAAATCCATAGTGATGTGCTGCCACTTCCACTCCGGAATCGGAAGCGGTTGTAGCAACCCTGCCGTACGCTGATGCTCCGCCTTTACTTGTTGGCAAACCAAACACTTGGCTACACTCCGAGCCACACTCCTCTTCATACCATGCCACCAAAAGTTCAGACGAAGATTCTTGTACATCTTGGTCCCACCAGGATGCACAGAATACGGCGAACTGTGTGCCTCCACCAATAATTCCTCTCTGATGTCTCCAGCTGGCACACACAACCTGGCTCCAAATCTCAACGAACCATCCTCGTGAATCAAAAAGCCAGTCCGCAGACCGGCTTCCACCTGCTCCCGAATCTTCACCAGCTTAGCATCTCCAGCCTGTCCAGCCTTGATCCTATCCACGATCGTCGACTGTATCTGCATGCTCATCATCGAAGAAGTCTCTCTAGGGAGAATAAACTCGATACCAGTCGCAAAAATCCTGCTGCAATCTCCACTGCAAAGTCAACATCATCACCGCTGGAAGTCTGCTCAGCGCATCCGAAACCACATTCACCTTGCCAGGGTGATACTGTAAGTCAATCTCGTAGTCTGCCATGAGCTCCAACCATCGACGCTGTCGCATGTTGAGCTCCTTCTGTGTAAAGATATACTTCAAGCTTTTGTGATCGGTGAAGATCTTCACCTTCTCACTCAGCAGGAAGTGCCTCCAAATCTTCAGCGCAAACACGACAGCAGCCAACTCCAAATCATGTGTCGGGTAATTCTTCTCATGAGCCTTAAGCTGACGAGAAGCATACGCAACCACATGCCCATGCTGATGCAACACACATCCAAGACCCTTGCCAGAAGCATTGCAAAAGATCTCGAATCCTCCACTCCGATCAGGCACAGCAAGTACATGTGCAGTCGTCAATCTCTCCTTCAGAATACCAAAAGCATTCTCGCATTCATCAGACCAAACATATGGCACATCCTTCCGCGTCAGTCTGGTCATCGGCTCAGCAATCCGGGAAAAGTCCTTAATGAAACGTCGGTAATAGCCTGCAAGTCCAAGGAAGCTCCGGATCTCAGACGCCGACTGCGGAACCGGCCACTCTCTGATAGCCACAATCTTCTCGGGATCCACAGAAATTCCATCACCAGACACCACATGCCCGAGAAAGGCAACTCTATCCAGCCAGAACTCGCACTTGGAATACTTAGCATACAAACGATGCTTCCTCAAGATCTCCAACACTGTCCTCAAGTGCGATGCATGCTCTTCCTCCGACTTTGAATAGATCAGAATATCGTCAATGAAGATGACGACGAACTTGTCTAGAAAGTCGTAGAAGACCAGATTCATCAGGTTCATAAAAACTGCGGGTGCATTGGTTACACCAAATGGCATAACCACGAACTCGTAGTGACCATACTTCGTCCTGAACGCTGTCTTCGGGATGTCGTCCTTCTTCACCTTAAGCTGATGGTAGCCACTCCTCAAATCCAACTTAGAGAACACCCTCGATCCTCCGAGCTGATCAAAGATGTCATCTATCCGAGGCAAGGGATATTTATTATTGATAGTCACAGCATTCAGCTCCCGGTAATCCACACACATGCGACGTGAACCATCCTTCTTCTTTACCAGCAACACCGGTGCTCCCCACGGAGACACGCTAGGATTGATGTATCCTTTCTGCAAAAGCTCATCCAGCTGCCTACGCAACTCCTCCAACTCTGCTGGTGCCATCCGATACAGCGCCTTCGAAATAGGCTGCGCTCCCGGTATAAGATCGATCGAAAACTCGAGAGCTCGATCGGGTGGCAGTCCAGACATCTCGGGGAAGACGTCGTCGAATTCACGTACCACGGCTGGTCTATCCTGCTCCATCTGCATAACAACAATCTCCACCGGCTTGGCCCGAAACCTGACAGGACCAAGCGAACTGCTACAACGACTGAACTCGAACACTGGATGTCCGGGAATCTCGAACACCACCTTCTTCCTCCGACAATCGATCGTAGCATAGAAGCTCGCAAGCCAATCCATTCCAAGCACTGCATCGTAGTTGATGATGTCGTGGACAATAAAGTCAGCGTAAAGCTCATGTCCACAGACCACCAAAGGGCAAGAATTGCACCCAAGATGCACCGAGATCACGCCATTTCCTATAACGATATTCCAACTCTTGGGAAGAGGGGAAGTCGTCAAGGAATGCTTCTCCACGAAGCTCCGAGAAATAATGCACATCGATGCACCTGAGTCAAAGAGGACTCGTGCAGGAAATGTGCAAACCAAAATCACACCTATCAAACAATCTAACAATCAAACCCTATTCTAACAAACAATCATATGCAATCAAACAAACATAAGCTAACGATCAAACTATCTAAGGAAGGAAAACAACTAGTTTGAGAGTTACCTGCGATAACCTCATCCACAGCCTCGCTCTCCACTGCCGTCATCAGGTAAGCCTGCCTCCTCGGCTGCATGGCCTGCTGAAAAGCCTGCCTCTGAGGAGCGAGAGGTGCTCCACGACCTGCAGGTACAGGTGCTCTCTGCTGCAACGGCTGTGCTGCGACTGGTTCCTTCCAAGATAGCTTAGACTTCGGGCACTCCTTCATAGCATGAGTAGGGTCTCCACAAATCAGGCATTGTCCCAACATCTTCCTACACTGATCCTTGATATGCCCGGTCTTGCCACAGAAATGGCAAGTCTTCTGAGGACGCACACCTGGCCTCTTGAACTGCACTGGCTGATTAGGCCTTGTCCCAGGCCTAACCACTCCTCTGACCTGCTCCATAGGCCTCTTCCCAGCTCCAGAAATCAGTCCTCTCTTCTGCTTCGCAATCCTCTCCTGTCTCCGAGCAGCTACCAGCAACTTCTGATATGACTCCATGTCCGTCGTAGACATCAGACTCTGCAAGTCTAGAGAAAGACCCTGCAGAAACCTCTGAGCCTTCTCCTCAGCATCCTCCACCATCTTCGGCGCGAAGCGACTCAATCTAGTAAACTCCTGGTGGTACTGGTCCACTGTCAGATTCCCCTGCTTCAGCTCAATGAAGCGCTGCAACATCTCCCTCCTAGCAGCCTTCGGAAAGTACTCCTCATCGAACCTGGACTTGAAAGTAGCCCAAGGTATGGGGCTCACCAACAGCTCCTCCTCTGCATCCCACCAATTTCGGGCATTATCCTTAAGCTGCTTCTTCGCCAGATCAACCCATCCAGCCGGGTTGACCTTCGACATCTTCAGATTATCCTCAGTGTTTCTGATCCACTCCTCTGCAGCCAACTGTCCTTCAGATCCATCAAAGTAAGTCGGGCCCAGCTCCCGAAACTGCTTCGCTCCTGGCTCGAAGCGAGAGGCACCCTGGGTATTCTGGAGCATGCCCTGCTGCACCTGCATCATCTGATGCATCATCCTCATGATCTCAGCATTGGTGGGCTCTCTATCCGGTACCTTAGCACGATTTGGCCCACTGCCAGATCGGGTCTGTCGTCGTCCAGCCATCTAAGGACATAGAAAACGAACAAACAAATTAGACTCAAAGCTTAATGACTTGGATGTTGCTATTTATTTAATGGACATTCCGTTTATTATCGTTGTTCCGTTAGTTCGCAATCGCAAGATTGGACCTGCATGGGCCACCAACAAAACCTGTCACGCCCCGCTTCCCAAAAACGTGGAGGCGAAGCGTGAGAAGGTCTGTTCAGACTTGAAGCTACAAAGCTTAAGTCCGATAAGCGTCAATCACTTTAAACTGCAAGTCCTTGCAACGCGAAACGAAACAAAGATAATAATAACGAAAAGAGACAAAAGAAACATCTCAGAATATCCATAATAATAAATCTCAACATCGCAGAAAAAGCCACCAGGCTAAAATAAAAGAGTCTAAAAGAGGCCCCAGCATGGCCAACAAAAGTAAAAAGTACGAAAACAAAGTAATGGTGCAAGCACCGACAACTACCATCAACCTAAAGCAAAAGAAACTCAACAGTCTCTAAGACTGGTCTCCGGTATCCTCGAACTCCTCAACGAACGTAGGCTCGGGCTCAGCGTCAGCAAACACCTCGTCCTCAACAACTGTCTCTGGCTCAGGGTCTAACATGTGACACCCAAAATAGCAAGGGGCACATGTCAGCAAGTCTGGAAGACTTGTGCAAGGAAACTGAAAGTAGGTAAAAGTAAAGCAACCTAGCAGTTCTAGCATGATGCAATGACATGGCAGTTAAAGTAATGAGTGCAACAGGTAAGGTAAAGTAAGGTACGAGTATGGCATTTAGACATGGCATGAATCATTCACAAGACAAGTACAAGACAAGTAAAGTAAGCACCTCGTGCACAGAGATTCCGCCTTTTGGCTAGAGTGGCTGCGCGGGCCAACTCCTAAGCTCAAGTGACCGTTTATCCCTACCCCTCCACGTGTATCGAGCATTGGTTTTCAACCAACACATGAGGTCCGCTTCTGGATCACGAGCCAGGAAGTGTTTTAAACAAGTATGGCATAGGGGTGCACCTAGCCGGACAAGGAAGTACGAGTACAAGTATTGTAGCGTGTGCTACGAATGCGACATTCAATGCATGGATGACATGGCAAGTAGTAAGGCGTACAGGTAAGGAAAGTAAACGTGACAGTTTAGTATGCATGAACAACAAGTTTAAAGGGTTGGATCTAGCTTCGTTGTCAAGCTAGATCAATTAGGTGACGGATCTAGTTTCGTTGTCAAACTAGATCAAGTAGGCGTCTAGCCAGCTATCATTTCACTGACTAGTCTCTTTTACGCTAAAAACAAGGAAGTGGCCTAAAAACATGGCCCTAAGCAAGATTTGGCAAGTTTCACTTGCCTGCAAGTATCACGTCAGAGAAACACCGTCCAACGAGTCCAAAGTCACAATTCCTACGTGCACAAGTCCACCGGCCTACATCCGTTTTTATTATTCTTGATTAGTGATTGCTAAAACATTTAAAAAACTTTAAAAATACTGATTTTAGTCTTGGTTAGCATGCAATTGGGTTGGGGGTCCTAGGGGTGCAAAGCGTTACCTCAACACGACGCGAAAGCTACACCGGCGTCGGGTAGCGACGCCGGGGGTTGGAATAATAATATCGCGCTCCAAGTCCAGATTCCAATTAGATTCCCCGCTGGAAATTTCAGAGCAATCAACCGGAGCAACGATTCCAGATTCCAAAGCTAGCACGAGCGATGACGGCTACGACATGTCGCAACGTCGTACGCGGCAAACCCTTGAAGAGCAAGCACCTAGGTGGGGCCCACAGTAGTCCTAGGGACCTATGGGGGACCCACAATACCTCTGGAGAACTTGAGGGGGCCCACGATGGCAAGTGGTGCGACGGGTGCGGGGTTGCGACGAATGACTCTCGGTCGTACAGCCTCGGTGCGAGAGATTCTCTCGGTCGGACACGCTTGGTGCGAGGCTTGCAGCGCAGCGGGCTGCAGTGGCGCGGGCGGGGGCTTGGTGCGGAGGGTTTGGTCGGTCGGTGCGGAGGAACCGGTCGGTCAGACGCCTTGGATGCGGGGGTTGCAACGTTGCAACGTCGGTCGGTGCGGGCGACCCGCTCGGTCAGACACGAGCGGAGGCGGGCGACAGAAGCGGGGGTCGGTGCGGTGCGGGGATGCGGCGTGAGCGGGCCAAGCTCTCGGTCAGACCGAGGGCTTCTCTCGGTCGTTGCGGACGAACGGAGGGGGCGGCTGTGCTGCGATGCGGACGGGGCTTGGTGCGGGGATGGCTAGCGGTCGGAGCGGGGGAACGGCCTTGGTTTTCTCGGTCGTTGCGGCAGCTGTTCGTCGCAACGTTGCGACGAACGTTGCGACGAATCGTCGCAACGTTGCGACGAATCGTCGCAACGTTGCGACGAATCGTCGCAACGTCAAATTTGGGTTTTGGAAGAGGCTAGGGTTAATTTCTTGCGAAAATAGGTCTTCCTAGGGGTTTTTTATATAGTGTAAATGGTTTGACCTGGTCTAGGGCTAAATTTAATATGATTAGAAGTTCAAAAATATTTAAAAATTGAATCTCAACTTCTCCAACTCGCACAAGGATTTGATGCGGTCCAAATGAGCTGGAAATTGGCTCAAAAATTCTTTAATACGTTTAAAACTCAAATAAATTTTATTTGGCCGAAAATAATTTAAAAATTAATTATTAAAAATATTATAAACCTTGTTAAAAATATAACAGTGGTCAAATAAACTCCAAAAATTATAAAATAAATATCGGGGTGATCGTGATGACGAAAGTGAGCTAACTAAGAAGACGGATCTCAATTTCAACGTCGGACGACTAAACTAAAAATAGAAACGTCTCCCGTCAAAAGTGAAAATCGTCACATCTCATCGAGTAAGATTAAATTGTGGAAAAACGACTCGAGAAGTGTCGTTCCAAGATAGTGCCACTATTTAATACTCTCAGAGACGTTCACAACGGTATATCACACAAAAGTGTTCACAATCAAATAAAGTCTAAAATAAACACGTGCACGGCCAAAAGCACGTGCACGAACAAGGTACAACGAAAACAGACAGTTACAAAAATTCTCGTGCAACCCACGAGAAATCACACGCAGTTATAATCACAAGCAGAGTTAACAATAATCAACCACAGATACACAACAGATTTTACCCTGGTTCGGTCGCACCCATGACCTACATCCAGCCCCAAAAGCAATACTAGATTGTTAAAGTTAACTGGTACAACCTGTAGCTAGAGCATCAATCCTACACTCATCTGGCTTTCAGTACCTGCACTCACCAAAGTGCCCAAACAATAACAATACTAATAAAGCTCTCTCTTGGCTAGTCCCAACTAGCCAAGTCCCCAAACAAGATAATAAAATAGTTCTACAAAGATCACAACACCAAATCACAAATATAATAGAGTAGAGTTTAGAATCGCGCAGTTGTGATGGCGTTGGTGTCTCTGTCGTTCAGCGCAAGGTCAGAAGCAATCTGATAAACAGTAGTCCCTAGTCCCCTCAATCAACACGTTGCGGCTTGGAGTAATGTCTGAAGCAAGTCACGGATTTGCACAGATATCTGAGGCAGGCAGATCACGACCTCCTCTAACAATAGAATCTTGCGACTCCTCTCTGAATCTTGCGACTCCTCTCTGAATCTTGCGGATCAACAAAAAAGGCATGAAAGAAAACAAGATGCGGCAGGCTTGTAGATTAAGGATTCAAAGGGAAATCTTGGGAAAATGTGGTTGTTGATATTCTCAAAGGAAAGAAGAACAAAAGCTTTCGGCCCTTTGAATTTTTCGAGAATCATAGAAGACAGCAGTAGATACTTCTCGGGTTCAAAAGGAGAGAGGAGATATTTTTTTAAGTGCGGCTGTCTCGAATATTATTGGGGAGATCAGAATTCGGAAGTAGGCTCTCAAAGGTTTTCAAAAGGTATTTTTTAATGGATGGCTCTCAGAGTATATAGGCCTCTTGGAGAATTTTTGAGAACAAGTTGAAGATCGGCACCCCAACAAAAATGAAGCAGCTTAATTCGGCCTTTGGGGAAAATTTTATATGAAGGAGAGCTCTGGGAATTTAATTCCTTTTTCTTAGGGGTATTCAAAAATTTCGTGCGGCTTGGTGTTTTTAGGGTGCGGCTGTAACCCTAAAGACTACTAAAAAAATGGCGGCTCTCCTGAAGTTTTTGTGCAGCGCTGGGAAAGTTTCAAAGAGAAAAGAAGAGGATTCTGTTAATTTTTTGTGGCTCTCTTAATATTTCATTTTTCACTCAACTTCAGCTCATCTAGGGTTTTCAGAGAGGGGTATTTTGAGATGCGGCACTTTGGGAAATTGATGGGATAGAGAATTTTCGGCTGCCAACTTGAACTTTTGACTCTTAGCTCTCTTTGTTTCGGCTGCTCTAGGTCACCCCTCCATAGGGGTATTCTAATGTGAATCTCCTTTACACATTGACCAAGTCTCTCTGTGGATTAATCACACGTTCGTCATTCCTGAAACACTTAACGCACACATTAAAACGTTCACACGCGTTTGTTATCATCAAACACGAAGTTCATAGATCGTTGCTACCAACAAATTGTTGGTGAGCCCTGTGAATTGACAGTGCATGCTCACGGGTTGATTTCTCTGCGATGGGACGACTGGTTTCTCTCCTTGTCTTACACGCCATCTTTGTGATTGCTGCATGCTCACGGGGTACACTCGCTGCATGTTTACGGGCTACACCCCTCAGCCTACATTTGTTGCATGCTCAGATGCTGCATGCTCACAGGTTCATGGCCATCGAGCGTGCCTATATACCCCCGCCCCAGTGATCTCTCTCACACCCCTCAACCTACACCGAGAGATCCGACACTGATGAGAACAATGACCACGACTCTCCACCGAGAGTTCTGCCACCACAGACGCGGTGCAGATGTTGGAGCCGGTGCAACCCTGAGACATCGGTGCATGCTTGAGCGACCACCGGTGCAGTCACGAGCAGACACAAGCCATATGTGCATCCCCGAGAAGCCACGAGCCACCGTTGCATCCCTGAGCAGCCTCAGTGCAGACGAGCACCCTCCGTCCCAACGTCGACGTGCACCACCTCCGCTTGAACGCCATTGACTTGTCCCTTGAACATTGTCGACTTGCCCGAAGCTCGAGCACAAACAGCGACCCGAGACACTCCGCTGCTTGAAATAGGTTATTGTGAACCCAAAGGGCGAAATGAAAGGTATTATGTTCATAGCAATTTTCTGCTAATTTCTCAATTGGATTGTTTAACGTCAGTCATTGTTTCTATACTCTCTTCAGGGTCTGCAATCACAGGGCAGATTGGAAAGGAATGTGCTGATATGTGGCCTATGATTGTGAGCGCAGCCAATGATATTGTTTAAGTGAGTGTTCTAAGATCAGTGATGGGTCTTTTTTGTTATTAAATATTGAAAAATATTTTTTAGATTCGCATCTATTTTTGTTTTTGATGAGGTGATCAGAACGTCGATGAAGTGAAATATTTAGAAACTTGTCATTTGTCTGCGACCTCTTTTGTTAATTGGTGTTAATTTTTGTCTTCTTCACCACTCTCATCTGTTTCGGCCTATCAACACCCAAAATATTTTCTAGATTTGCATTCTTAACCTAAAGCTCGATTTGTCAACCGTGCCTTTAAAGTTTATTAAAACGAGTATGATTCGTCAACTTTCCATTAGCATATGCACTTTTTAGTTAGAAACCCATATGGTGGCATAGAGGCTCTTCCAGAGCAACTTAACAAGTCAACGGATGTATTTTTGTTCGCTGCATGACTAATACCAAACAAAGTTAAAATATTCGTAATCAATGCCGCCACCTGAAATAGGTCCTATGTTAGTGTTTGTGAAAAAAATCAAACTCATACTTGTAGAGCAGCAGGTTGAAGAATCAACCTAGATCTAGAATATAGAAAAAAGGTAAGTTCATTTTTTTGGTCACAACACCACGAGTAATGTTTTTGTCCAGCAAGCATCTCGTCTTGAGATAGATTGGTATCCTACCAATATCTATTGTGTTTTTCCAAATAGTTTAACTGTTCAGAAAAGGATTTGATGTCAATTCTCTAATCAGACTCATAAACATATGTATGTATGCATCTGTGCATGTATGTGTGCATTTTGGCTATCTTTAAATTATGAATATACATGCATGCCCTAATATTTTCATGGGTACCTATAGCATTTTATTCTGCACCCCCAATAGCAATATAAAAATACCCAATGGCAAGAGGAAATTTTTTCCTACATAAATAAATTTATATTCTCAATTTTTATTGCAGGGTTTGTTGAGGAATATGGAATACAATAATTGGTTTGACGACAATTATTATGACCATTATAATGAAATTAATTTGAATGAGCATCCTTATTGTCACATTTCGGTAAGTATAATTTTGCATTTATTATATTTACAATTGTGCTAATGAAACTTATGCATATTTAACGAAAATCGTAGGATGATATACCTGAAACGAATTACGAGCCTGAATCATGTGATTAAATTGTAGTTGTACAAATGATTTCAACTCTGACATAGTAATTATTTTGACTCATTCTAATTGCCAAAAACCTTAAGAAGATTCATTCACAATATAATACATTTGATTTAACACAATCTTAGGTGTTTGATACTCGTGATGATATCATAAATTGGGTGAAAGATACTGTAAAACGGAATGGATATGTCAATGTTATAAAGAGGTCGGATACGCCGCAACCATGGAAGAAAAGTAACGTGACAGTGGTGTGTGTGAGGAGTGAGAAGTATAGAAAGTATAACTCCAAGAATATTCGTGATGAATTAAGAAGAAAAGGGACGGAAACAAAAAAATGTGATTGCCCATTTAAAGTGAAAGGTATCAATTAGCAATTGAGGGTGAATGGGTGGTTGTTGTAAACAGTGGAATGCACAATTACCCACCGGCGGAGAGGTTAGAGGGCCACTCTCTTGTTGGTATTTTGAGTACTGAGGAGAAAAACATGATGATTGATATGACAAGGAATGCAATCCCCCCGAAAAGACATTGAAGAAAAACGACAGTGAAAATGTGACCCTTTTAAAACAAATTTACAATGCTCGGCAAAAATATCGCCGCAAAATCCGAGAATGCAGATCTGAAATGCGGTACCTGTTGAAACTTATAACCGATAGCAACTATGTTGAATGGCATAAAAAGGATGTAGAAACGAAGGTTGTAAAAGACATTTTTTGGGCACATCCGAAGGCCATTCATCTACTAAACACATTTTCTTATGTACTGATTATAGACAATACGTACCAAACAAACCAATACAACTCCCTACTCTTTGAGATTGTTGGAGTGACATCAACATAGTACACATTCTCCGTAGCACATGCATACATATAGGCAGAGCGTGCCGAGAACTTTGTTTGGGTACTAGAGATGTTAAAATCTTTGATTAAAAATGCCGATCGATTCCTGCTTGTGATTGTCAACGATAGAGATTTAGCTCTATTGACCGCGATGCAAATAGTGTTTCCATCATTGATACACTTACTATGCCAGTGGCATATTTGCAGAAATGTCTAAGCAAGAATCAAAAAATTTGTGAAACCCAAAAGTTTGTGGGAGTCGATGACTAATTCATGGGACGCAGTGTTGAACTCTTCAACTGAGGAAGAATTTGAAAGCTGTTGAAGCATATTTGTAGAAAAATATACCGAGTTTCCAAAGGTGCTGAATTACATTACCGTCACAAGGCTGCCCTATAAGGAGAGATTTGTGTCTGCATGGATCAACAGAGTGATGCACTTCGGCAACATAACAACAAACATGTATGTTTAATGTTTTTCACACATTAAACCCAAATTTACATTGTAATATTTTAACAAGTTCATTTTATATGCATGCACATGTAGGGTCGATGGTGCTCACAACACATTAAAGAGGATGCTTCTAGCACGCATAGGGGATTTCGGTCATTCTTGGGAAACAATTGACAACTTAATCACAGTTCAACACACTGAAATCTTGCGATCATTTTAAAGAAGCATTATTCATGTGGAGCACCAGTTTAACACTGTGCATTACCAAAATTTGATTGATTTTGTGTCAAAAGAAGCACTACAACACATGAGCAAGGAGTACCAAAGGGTCGGCATGGTTGGGATTGCCCATCTATTTGTGGTTGCGAAAAAAGATAGGCATATGGTTTGTAATGTGCACAATGTTTGCCGAGTATTATAGGGTTGGATGGACGATTCCTATATCATCAGTGCATCCACAATGGAAAAAATTGGCCATTAATAGAGGCATAGATGAGGAGTATGAACACTGATCTGATACTGTTATCACGTAGGAGAGGAGATGTAGGAGGCCGAATGAGTAATTGCAATGTGCACCGAGGATTTAGGGAAGCTTTTTTATGCACAATTAGTTTTGCTGTTTTTGCTGTATGCACCACGCCTAAACATTATATAAGTGAGGGCGTGTGCTAGGGTTATGGCATCGAATTGTTTAGCCGTCATTTGACATTTCCTAGAGTTCTCCAGTGAGTTCCTAGAAGAGAGTTTTAAGCTTTTCCCTTAGCAAAAGCTAGGAGAGGGGCAAACTCTACTAAAATTGGCTATTTATCACCTTTGTAACCCTATTTTCTATCAATAAAATCCCCAAATCCATTCTACAAACCCTAGTCCACATCAAATTGGTATCAGAGCTCTGATCCAATGTCAGCGACAAGATCATACACGGCAAAATCTTTGGAGGAAAGATTAGATGCGAAAATCGACGAGAGAAAGAAGGATGCGTCGAAACTCAACGAGAAGATCGATGTCTTCGGAACGAAGCTCGACAACAGCTTGGAACAGATGAAGGAGATGCTCGCCCACTTTATGGCACAAAACCTAACCGTGCCTCAAATATCGCAATCGAAGGAAGGAGCAACCTCAGATCTGAATCACCAATCAGATCTGAGAGCGAAGGAGATCCGGGCAGTGAAAGGGAAGGCGGCGATGATCCCCAATCAAGATGGGGTGATCTTGGGAGAGGTAGATCTGGACTTCAATGATGACGATGGGCAGGAGGACCTCTCCGAAACCCTAGGAGAGAGCTCCGAGGAGGAGCAAGCGACACGACAAAGAAGGAAGGCACACGCGGCAGCCGTAGAGGGGCGCCAGGGGGCTGCCGACCCCCTGGCGGCCTGCCTGGGGGCCGCCGACAGCCGGCGACCCCGCAGGAAGCGAGCGACCCACCTGGGGGTCGCCAAGGAGGTGCAACCCCGCAGGGGGGTCACAGGAGGTCGGCGACCCCTTCTGGGGGCCGCCGAAGGCGGGCGAGCCCCCCAGGGGGCCGCCGGAGGTGGGTGACACTGACAGGGGGTCGCCGATGGTTGGCAGGCCTCCAGGCACCCGCGGGCCACTGGCGGGTCGCGCGGACTCCGAGGAGCCCCCTACTTATCGCATGGGGGGTTTCGATGGCCGGGAGGGGCGCGCGCAGGGTGCGCGAGATCCGGAGTACTGCGTGCGAGATCTGGAGTACTCCGATGACAAGGATGGGCCCCAGGAAGACGACGGCAAGCTGAGAGACATGACTCGAGTACGAGGAGCATAACCGCTACCATGATGAGGAGTATGAGGAGGATGCGGAGCGAGATAGGAGAAGGATAGGTGGCGGGGTCATGGAAGAGCCAGATTTGGAGATCACCATCGCTAGCAACAGCCAGATCGTTTCGATGGAGGGGATCCACGTGCGGATGACCGCATACGGAAACTCAAGATGCCTTTATTCGAGGGTAGTGATGACACGGGGTGGATCAAGGAGGAAATGTACTTTGAGATGGCGAGGCTGACGGAGGTGGAGAGGTTGTGAGCGGTTGCACTCCGTTTGGAAGGAGTGGCTCTGAATTGGTGGCGGTGGAAGGAGCAGCAGAGACCTCTGAGGACCTAGGACGGGTTCAAGGAGGCATTACTACACCGATTCCGAGATTCCCAGGCGGGTGGAACCTACGAACAGCTGCATGCCTTGAGGCAGGTCGGGACGGTGCGCGACTACATCAAGCAGTACAAGGTACTTACTAGTAGGGTGCGCGGGATGCCATCAGATTCCTTGGAGGGGGTTTTTATGGACGGATTGAAGCCTACCATTAGGTCTGAACTCCGTACTCTCAGACATCGGGGACGTGAGGAGCAGATGGAGCTGGCGTAGACGGTCGAGGACAGGTTGGCAGATGAGCGCCGTGCCAGAAGGGCGTTTGGAGGGCAGTATGTCTGACCACAAACTATTCCAGGGGGACAGCCTGGTGCTGCATGAGGGGCACCAACAGGCGGAGGGAGACCAGGAGATGTGAGGTCAGGGGGCCTTACAAGAGGATGCCAGATGCTGAGATGTGGGACCGTATGGGCAAATGGGTTGTGCTTCAAGTGCGATGAGAGGTTTACCCTAGGGCACAGGTGCCGCAATGAGGCCTTGCAGGTATATGAGCTGTACCCTGATGAGTTGGAGGAGCAAGTAGAAGAGGGTGCGGCAGAGCACGAGGAGAACAGCGAGCCCCTGCTCCTGGAGGCAGTTGAAGTCTCACTCAGCTCCATAGCGGGACTTACATGAGTCCACACTATGAAGCTGGCTAGTAGAGTTCGAGATATGGACGTGGAGATCCTGATAGACAGTGGGGCCACCCACAACTTCGTATCCCCGAGGGTGATTTAGGGACATGGGATCCATCTCACCGAGACGGAGGGCTTCAGGGTCATGTTGGGGACCGGTGTAGTGGAGCAGAGTAGAGGCATCTGTCGAGACTTGACGTGTCCATACAGGGGTGCTGCTCACAGGTGATTTCTTGCCCTTGACCTAGGACAACGTCGACCAAATTCTGGGGATGCAGTGGTTGCAGTCGCTGGGGGAGACAAAGTTTAACTGGAAGCTGCTGCGGATGAAGTTTCAGGTAGAGGGGAGGAAGGTAGTACTGCTGGGCGACCCGAGTTTGTGTTGTTCTTCGATGTCTTACAATACTATGCGAATACGCTTCAGGCTAAGGGAGGTGGATTCCTGATCGAGTTACAGGGGTTGATTCCTGAGGGGACCGAGGGCACAACAGTGGTACCACCGAGGTAGAGCAACTATTGCAGGGATTTGAGGGGGTGTTCCAGCCACCCAACGGCCTTCCACCGTCGAGGGATCACGAGCACGCTATTGTGCTTAAGGAGGGGGTGTCTCCCATTAGTGTGCGCATGTACCGATATCCGCAGGTGCAGAAAGACGAGATCGAGAAGCTGGTTCAGGAGATGCTGCAGGCGGGGGTCATACGATCTACTGCGAGCCCTTTTTCTAGTCCAGTGTTGTTGGTAAAGAAGAAGGATGGCAGTTGGAGGTTCTTCATTGATTACCGAACTCTAAATAAGGAAACTGTACCAGACAAGTTTCCTATCCCTGTGATCGATGAGCTGCTGGATGAGCTACACTGAGCGGTGGTATTCTCGAAGATCGACCTGACGCCTGGATACCACCTGATCTGTATGAGGAAGAAGGATGTGCAGAAGACTGCCTTCAGGATTTACGAAGGCCACTACGAGTTCTTTGTCATGCCTTTTGGGCTGACGAACGCCCCCGCCACCTTCCTGTCGTTGATGAATAATGTCTTTAGGCCTTATCTTCGGAGGTTCGTCTTGCTCTTTTCGATGACATTTTAGTATACAGTGATTCACTGCAGGATCACTTGAGCCATCTGGAGATCGTCTTGCGAGAGCTGGAGGACCACCAGCTACAGGCCAACCGGAAGAAGTGCCTGTTTGGACAGGCGCAGGTGGAGTACCTTGGTCACACGAGGGAGTGGTGGCCGATCGTTCAAAGATTGCAGCTACGTTGGATTGGCCACAACCGAGGACGTTACGAGCTCTACGAGGATTCCTGGGGCTCACGGGCTATTATCGGAGGTTCGTGAAGGGTTACGACACCTTGGTGTGGCCCCTTACCGAACAATTGAAGGACAATTTCTGTTGGGGGAGGAGGTGACGAGGGCATTCCAGGCCCTCAAGGAGGCGATGACGACAGTGCCAGTGTTAGCACTCCCGGATTTCGATAAGTAGTTCGTGGTGGAGTCTGACGCTTCGGGCTTTGGGTTGGGGGCCGTGCTGATGCAGAAACAGAGGCCGATTGCCTACTTCAGTCAGGTCTTATCAGCTAGGGCCATGCTGAAGTCTGTCTATGAGAGAGAGTTAATGGCTATAGTGCTGTCAATACAGAAGTGGCGGTCATACCTTTTGGGGAGAGAGTTCGTAGTACAGACAGACCAGAGGAGTCTGAAGTACCTCCTGGAGCAGCGCATGGTGGCCGAGGAGCACCAGAGGTGGTTGTCCAAGCTGATCAGTTTCAAATTCGAGATTCACTACAAGCCCAGCACGGACAACAAGGCAGCAGATGCGCTTTCACGACGAGATGAGGGGATATAGGTGGTAGCTCTTTCTATCCCGATGATGCTAGGGAGCGACGACTTACGAGCAGAGATCGAGGCGGACGACGGGCTGCGGCAGATCAGAGAGGCCATCACCCAGGGATCAGGAAACTTCCCGGGTTACATATTGGAGGGGTGGACACTTCTGTATAAGGGGAGGCTAGTGATTCCCCGTACGTCTGCACACATCCCCATTCTTTTTAAGGAGTTCCATAGCAGTGCCGTGGGAGGTCACTCAGGGGGGTATCAGACATATCAGCGGATGGCTCAAGAGCTCTATTGGCCAGGCACGAGGAAGGATGTCGCGCAGTTAGTCTCGGAATGTGACGTGTCCCAGCGTCACAAGAATCAGACGACATCACCGGCAAGCCTCTTACAACCCTTGGATTTACCGGAGAGGTTATGTGAGGACATCTCGATGGACTTTGTGGAGGGGTTACCACGCTTAGAGGGCTATACTACGATATTTATTGTGGTTGACCGCCTTAGCAAATACAGCCACTTTATTCCACTTCGCCATCCATTTACTACAGCTTCAGTGGTAGTCGCCTTCTTGAGGGAGGTGGTTCGACTGCATGGATATCCTCGTTCTATCGTGTTGTACAGGGATAAGGTGTTTCTGAGCACCTTCTGGAGAGATGTTTCGGCTACATGATACATCACTTCGACGGAGCACCGCCTACCACACGCAGACGGACGGACAGGCTGAGGTGGTAAATCGGAGTGTGGAGACCTACCTGCGATGTTTTGCTTCAGAGACGCCTAGGAAGGAGGCCGGGTGGCTGATGTGGGCTGAGTACGGGTACAACATCTCGTACCACTCGATTGCGAAGATGACATCGTTTTGGATTGTTTAAGGTCGGGACCCACCCCACTTAGTCCACTACAGCAGAGGAGCCACCCCAGTGTCAGGATTGGAGCAGCAGTTGGAGGAGCGTGATCGGGTTCTGGGGGAGTTGAAGCGCCATTTGTCACGAGCCCATCAGATCTTGAAGGGGAAGGCGGATGCACATCGTATGGATGTGGAGTTTATAGTAGGAGAGCGGGTTTATCTAAAGTTTCGACCTTACCGACAGCGCTCGATGGCTCAGCGGCGCAACGAGAAGCTAGCAGCGAGGTACTATGGGCCTTACGAGATTGAGGCCAGGATCGGCAAGGTGGCCTACGGACTGAGGTTACCCCTTCCACTCGTATCCATCCAGTTTTCTACGTCTCACAGTTACGCCGAGCTATCAAAGATCATGTGGCGTCCACTACACTACCACCGACCCTTACAGTCGACATGGAGGTATTATTGGAGCCTCAGGAGGTTACAGGCGTATGGTCGGGAGCTACTGGAGCGAAGGAGGTATTGTTTCGTTGGTCGGGACTACCAGAGTGTGAGGCGACTTGGGAGCCTTATGATCAGATCTTGCAGCAGTTTCCTGGTTTCCACCTTGAGGACAAGGTGAAACTCCTGGGGGAGTAGTGATACGGTTATCACGTAATAGAGGAGGCGTAGGAGGCCGAAGGAGTAATTTCTATGCGCACCGATGATTTGGGGAAGCTTCTTTATGCACAATTAGTTTTGCTGTTTTTGCTGTACGCACCATGCCTAAACATTATATAAGTGAGGGCGTGTGCTATGGTTAGGGCATCGAATTATTTAGCAGTCATTTGACATTTCCTAGAGTTCTCCAGTGAGATCCTAGAAGAGAGTTTTAGTCTTTTCCCTTAGAAAAATCTAGGAGAGGGGCCAACTCTCCCAAATTGGCTTTTTATCCCCCTTGTAACCCTATTTTCTATCAATAAAATCCCCAAATCTATTCTACAAACCCTAGTCCGCATCATGGTCATTCACTCAAGACCTAGATGCTGTTCAGAGGCAATTTAATAGTTGTGATATACAGCCAAATGAGCCCTTCATGGCAAAGTACGTGAAATAGCTTATCATGATTCTACGTCAATGCGACCGCCGGTGGAAATCGTTAAAACAAAAGGCCGTCCACGTTCTAAAGTAGAAAGTTCAACCAATCAGAATCCTACGTACTTTGAACACATCGATGTAGTGTATGATAATGGTTCGGGTACTCTCCCCAACGTGTCAGTGAAATCGTCGAAACGCAAGAAAATACCATGTTTCAAATGGTTTCTTGAACAAGTTGTTCCTTACATTGACAATATTGATGGTGTAGTACTTGATGGCAATCGCGGATTTCGAGTCGTTGCAGAGTGGGTAAGCTTTATCGGTGCGGACAACTGGTTTCAAATAATGCAGGATCTACTCGATGAGTTGATCCGTTGGCATGATGATTACATTGAATTGTTTGGGGATCATCGTGTCAACAGAGATTCAAAATATAGTTTATATGCCCAAACCCACAGCAGCACCCATGAATAAATGGATGACCATGCCAGATATGGATCATTTGATTACTTCAACATATAATGTCGTCGTCGTCCATTTATCTAAACATATGTTCTTGACATTTCATCCATTACGAGATGCACCGCAACCACCCGACCAACAAAAAATTATCGAGATCGGATTTGTTCAGAATAACCATTTCGTAAAGGTATTTTTTAAATTTTATTATTTTTATGACTATTAAAGATTTTATTTTCAATTATATATAATCTTTTTATCCTGTTTGCAGGTCACAATGCATACATGAAGGCTCACCAATACTACTCGTTTCTCTTCAATGGAAAAGATATCACTATACATATGCTAGCAGATGAGAGACTCTTTACGTACAAAGGATGCTTCAGTTTAGATCTTTATTACATATGAATACAAATGTAGCAATCCAAGATGTATCTATAGATTTAGATTAATGTTGGATAAAACCTTTAAATCTTTTCTATTAGACCATGTTTGCGGTTGGCCTTAACCCGTTGCGAAATGGCAACTAAAAGTCTAAATGATTGCTTAAAATTGAAACCGCATCGACATTCACTGCCTAAAATAAAATATAAAAAAGAAAATGAAAAAGAAGAAGAAAAATGAAATACAATGTAACATGAAATGATAATGGTGTTAACACCTTCCATCGTCAAGAGACAAAAGGTTACAAACATCAATTTTATTCCATTTTCTATACAATATAGTTAAACTCAAAAGATCATTTTCAGGCCCAAACTAGCAACACTAATACACTTAAATGACAGCTATTTCCCTTAAATTAAAAAAAGAATTTAATTCCAAAAGAAAACATGTAAGCTAAACAAATCTTTATATGTTCATCTCCATGGCTGAGAGAAACTTCCACTGTATGTATGTATCAATGTATCAGTATATCAGAA
Source organism: Scilla litardierei (assembly GCA_030789695.1). Classification (NCBI taxonomy): domain Eukaryota; kingdom Viridiplantae; phylum Streptophyta; class Magnoliopsida; order Asparagales; family Asparagaceae; genus Scilla; species Scilla litardierei. Next base: position 106,726,591 of record CM061140.1, read on the forward strand.
CATAAACGGTCAGTTATTTGACAAGGTAAGTGCAAGGGCTCAAGAACCAAAACATATCCACTGATGTCCCTTCACTCTCATCAGCAACTTCAGCAACAGAAGCAGAACCCCTGTTGCGTTCTTTGTCTTTCGCGATCAATGCTATCTTCTCCCATCTGGTACCATAATCCATTTCCTGAAGCATGCCCTTTTAAATCAGAAACAAAAAGGAAAATGCAGTCACTGGAATGAGCTCAAAGCACTAGTTGTTTGTTATCACTTACTGAAGCTACATGTTTCAGAGGAGATGTTGTGCTGTTTGCAGCTGTTTTTGTGCTTCGAAGGCGGTAACCTGAAGGGGAAGGAACCCTCTAAGGAGTCGGCGAGCACGCTCTCGCCTCTTTCAATACCGACGGCTTCTACATTTCAGGCTCGGCTGCCCTGCTACCGACAACTAGCTTCTTGATCTCATGGCAGAACTCCGAGATCTGCCCCAAAATGTCTCTCCCAGAAAACAGTTTACGGGCCGAAAGCATGGTCTTCAGCCTCGGCGACGACTCCTTTCTCCTCATCTCCTCCTGATTCATTGTTGCCTTCTTCTCTGCTCTCGATTTGACTACCTCCTTCAGACTCACAACCTTCTTCGGTGGCCGATTGCTGGTAATGTCCATAAGATTTGGGTCTTTATTCTCGAGATCCTCCCTAAACTTCTCGCCATCAAATTTGTTCTTCCCGGGCTCGCGAGCAGGCGAAGAAGGAGGCAGCAGCAATGACATGACCGCCCCTAGCCTTCTCAAGTTGTTAGTGTTGGGTCACACGTGATATGTTTATTTGTTGTCATTAGTGGCACTTGCTCTTTATCTTATCTGCAGTGGGATCTTGGTTGGTATATGACATGAGTCATGTTGTATGTCATGTCGCAACACTGTCCACAACATGCACTTTCTGGAGTTCCTGTCGTAAGTCATGTTATAACATTGTACACACTATGCTTAGTCGATTTCATGTGCATGATTTTTGAATTCAGGTATTTAGATCTGATATTACTGTTTCATTCAGATCTATTGTTATTCTCCTAGAATCTTGTTGTAATCCTGATGATTGCTATACTTATTGGGAGAATATCCACTCGAGATTTGTTTTAAACTATTTACCCGAAATAGTTATATGGCTCTTGGATATGTGGGATTACGTGCCCGTAGTAGTTCCTAAACATATTGGCGGAAAATCAGCATGAGATTTTATTAAACTGTTTTTCCCGAAACATTTGCTGAATTGATGGAGGCTGGTTATAAGGCACTCATGCGAATTCTACTAGGGCTCATCTCTTTCGTGAAGATTTTTGATCTACATCTTGGGAAGGAGGTCGACGGCTAAAAGGTAGGGATCGAAGGGAGTTTGATCTTGTCGGTTTATGCAAGGGGATCTTTCGAGCAAGGGGATCTTGCGTGATTACTCCATGGGGTTGATTAGGATCACCCATTGCGGTTTGTATTGAGGGCGAATGTGTTCCTCCTAATAAAATTGCAATATTACTGATTGTAATCGTTTTTGAAAAATAGTGAAGTAATCTGATTTTTCTGGGCATGTCCCGCAGATTTAGGTGTGCGCATCGAACTTCGTTATCAAGTTTTGTGTGTTGTTTTGTTTTCCTTATATGTGTTCATATTTATATGATTGATACTTAAGTACTGAATTACAATTGGTATTAGAGCAGGTCATCCATGTTGCTTTGTTGTCAAAGTGGGTATGATCTTGGGTTAATAGTACTTCAATCATGAATGCTCGAGAAGGTGCTTCCGTTACTCGTCCTCCACTACTTGTTGGTACAAATTACACATTGGAAGTCTAGGATGCGAGCGTTTATAAAATCGCTTGATGAAAAAGCTTGGGTTGCTGTCGTTGAAGGATGGTCCCCACCTTTTGAAGTTGACAAAGATGGCAAGGAACGTCTCAAGCCAGCAAAAGAATGGAGTCAAGATGAAGATCGTGCATCCATTGGAAATTCTAAAGCCGTCAATGCCATTTTCACGGCAGTAGATGAAGATCAATTCAAACCTATCTCTACCTATGAATATGCTAAAGAAGCTTAGGACATTCTTCAGAATGTTCATAAAGGAACTAATACGGTAAGAGTCTCAAAACTCCAAATGCTTGCGTCACAATTTAAGGAATTAAGAATTGGTGAAGATGAGACCATTGCTGATTTTAATGGAAAATTGAGAGATATAGCTAATCAGGCTTATCAAATTGGTAAAAAAATACTCAGAAGTGAAGTTGATTCGTAAAGCTCAAGATCTCTTCCTGAATGGTTCTCTGCTAAGGTAGCGGCTATTGAAGAAATTAGAGATATCTCAGTCATGAGACTTGATGAACTAATGGGATCCCTACAGACGTATGAGATGAATCTGAAACAGAATAAAAGAGATAAAGGGGTGGCCTTAAAGGTAGATTCTAGTGATATCCCTAAAGAAGATGATGAGTCGGGTCTAGATGAGGATATTGTTCTGTTGACCAAAAATTTCAGTAGGATGCTTAAGAAGATTAGCAATAAAGGATAGAATTTCAGAACATGAAATAATGTGTCTCGATCGAGAGATACTTCTGCTGGAAAATCCTTCAACCGAAATCAGAGGTATGATCAGAAGAAGAAAGGGAAAGGAATTCAGTGTAGAGAGTGAGGGATATGGGCATATTTAGACTGAATGTGCAAACACTCTGAAGAAGCAGACAAGGAAGTCCTTGACTAGTACCTAGAGTGAAGATGAGTCTGAGGAGAGTGCTGAAGACGAGGAAATCACCAGTAACAATGTTTCCTTTGCAACCTTTATGAAGGAGCAATCAGACTATAACACAAGGAGGCATGTTAGATCTGATGTTATAACATCAGTTATGACATCTGCCAACAAATTAGGTAATGTCAGATCCAGTGTTACGACATCATCCATAACATCTACAATCGAATCAGATTCTGAAGCTGACAGCGATGATGAAGTTAGTGAAGAAGATATCCGAATAGCTTACCAGGAGATTACGTAAAGTGGATGAAAATCTGCAGTATTAACAAAATGCTGAAAGAAGAAAATGAAAGGCTGAAGGAAGATGAAGTCAAAGTCAAATGTCTGAAAGTGGAGCAAAACTTTAGAGAACTAGAGAGTAACTTCAGAATTGTTCTTCTCAAGGCAGAGAAAGCTGAATGCACATTGGATAAGTGGAACTTTGGAAAATATAAATTGGATGATATTTTGAACATGGGTAAGATTTCAGGAGACCATACTGAAGTGGGCTATAATAGAGGATTTAACTGTAACATTTCTACTGCAAAAAGGATATACACGTCACGAAAGAACTTGAGAAAATTTGTCAGCACAAGGGCCATGATGGTAGGAAGAAACTAACTAGAGCTGTCAAAGGTGGAAGTATAGTGTGTGAATACTGCAAACTTGTTGGTCATTCTTTGAGAAATTGCTTTAGTCGTATGCCTCATTTCATGGAAGGCAGAATAATTAGTCATCTCGGTATGAAAGTGAAAAAGCAATGGGTCAGGAAGACAGAGTTATACAACATGGTTGCATATACATCTTTAATAACATCTTCACATAACATGTGGTATTTTGACAGTGGCTGTTCATGGCACATGACAGGTAATGAGGAATTTCTTGATGATTACACAGTCTGTATTGGGGGTCGCGTGACTTTTGGTGATGGTCGAAGGAGCAAGGTTGTTAGAAAAGGAAATCTAAATGTAGTCGAACTTCCTAAACTCAAGAATGTTTTGCATGTGGAAGATCTTAACGCTAATCTTATTAGCATCAGTCAGCTGTGTGATTAAGCTTTGCTGGTGAGGTTTACTAAGGATAAATGCTTGGGTTTTAATACTAGTGAAGAATGTATTTTGATGGGCAAGGGGTCAGCCGATAATTGCTATCTCCTTCAAGACTCTAATACTTGTCTGCGAACTGTTGCTGATGAATCTGAACAATGTCATAAAAAACTTGGACATCTAAATTTCAAAACTCTTATGAAGATGTCTAAGCTTGGGGCTGTCAGAGATATGCATGTTCTGAGTAGAAAGAAGGATGGTATATGTGGTCCATGTTAATTCGGCAAGCAGCAGGAAAACAGCTCACAAGCAATTACAGAATATTACTACATCACAAGTGCTGGAATTGCTTCATATGGACCTCATTGGTCCCACATCTGAAACAAGTGTTGGAGGTAAGAGATATATCTTTGTTTGTGTTGATTTTTGTAGGTTCATTTGGGTGGATTTTCTTAGAGAAAAATCTGACACTTTTGAAGCATTTAAAAAACTGTGCATCCGCCTTTAAAATGAGAAATGAAATATCATTACCAAAATCATATGAATTAGAAGTGATCATGAAAAGGAGTTTGAAAACTGTTTATTTGCTGACTTCAGTGAATCACGTGGGGTTGCTCATGAATTTTCGGCTCCAAAGACTCCTCCACAAAACGGAGTGGTAGAAAGAAAGAATCGTACACTTCAAGAGATGGCTCGAGTCATGCTAAATGCCATAATAGTTAGTGTGATGTGATGGGCTGAAGCTATAAGTACAACATGCTATACTATAAATAGAGTATACCTTCGCCTAAGAACTGAGAAGACACCCTATGAGATCTGGAAGGGAAGAAAGCCGAATGTATCTTATTTTCATATTTTTGGAAGCAAGTGCTATATCCTAAATGATCGTATACAAAGAGGAAAGTTTGATGAAAAGCGATGAATGGATCTTTCTGGGCTATTCTACTTCAAGTCGTGCATATCAGGTATTTAACAAGCGCACCAAAACAATGATGTAATCTATCAATGTCGTTGTTGATGACTTTGAACAGCAAAAAAGAGTCATTGGTGAAGGAAGCTCCAGACAAGGAGAAAGTTTGAGGAAGAAGAATATGTTTTGACTGATGTAGCAACACCAGGGATGACATACAACGATGTTGTAACTGATGTTGTGACACAAGAAACAACATCGTCTGCTGACAATCAAGGTGAACAACCAGCTACTAATTCTCATGAAGGTATCACCAGAGTTGTCAAGAACCAGCCACATGAGCTGGTCATATGAGATATTTTTGAAGAACGTCGAACAAGAAGCGCAAGTCGTGTCAATTACCGTGATCTCGCTGGGTATGTATACTTTACCTCCTTGTTTGAACCAAAGAATGTGAAAGAAGTTCTTGTAGATGAATACTGGGTGTCAGCCATGCAAGAAGAGCTTAATCAGTTCCAAAAAAAATGATGTGTGGACTCTTGTTGAAAGACCGAATGGGGTGAATGTAATTGGCACCAAATAGATTTCTAAGAACAAGACTGATAAGAAGGGGAACATCACACGCAACAAAGCAAGACTAGTTGCTCAAGGCTATTCTCGGGTGGAGGGTATGGATTTTGATGAGACCTTTGCTCCTGTAGCCCGGTTGGAGTATATTAGACTTCTTAATGTTGCATGTAGTTTTAATTTCAAGCTTCATCAGATGGATGTGAAGAGTGCCTTCCTGAATGGCATTCTTAATGAAGAAGTGTATGTTGAGTAGCCCAAAGGTTTTGGATCCTTTTTTTGAAAGGTAAGCATTAGTCTTTATTAGCAATCTGTACAAACAATACAATATTGGTAGTCTTGGAAATTAGGATTTAATAGAGGAAGGATATGGCACAAGCGCCGTCACTTCCTACCATCAAAGCCTAACCCCAGTCACCAAAAAGGAACAACAATACAAAATTTGAAGGACCCCAAAGTCCCAAAAAACTACAAGTTTTTGTCATCGGCCAATGTCGCGAAAATCCTAATTTGCCAACGCATCTGCTGCATCCTCATCATCGAGCTCTATGTCCTTCAGCGCAATCCTGGAATCTGCTGCGATGCCCTCAAATAGTCTTATTTTGCTCCTGAAGGTATTGTCAAAAATTCTTCTGTTCGTCTCACTCCAGATATGACATACCATTGCCGCTAGAGCTGTTTTAGCTAATAAGCTCATCGTGCTCTTCCCCCAGGCTGCCCTAGGTAATAGTCCCCAATATCCTTCAGTGTGGGCGTAATAGAATCGGTAACACCAAGCTTTAGAAGACTTCACCTCAAGAGGTATCGGGAGTATTCACAGCCGAAGTATAGGTGGCCAATGTTTTCCTCATTATCTCCCCCACAGAGCACACAGTTCCCACTTATGTCAACCCCCCATTTCTTGAGATTTTCTTTGGTGAGTAATTTCCATTTGAATGCTCTCAATAGTGTTAGTGACATTTTAGGGATGCAGCAACTATACCAAACTAGCCGATAATATGGGAAGATGGGGCTTCTACTTTGCACCCATTGCCAGGCATCACGATAGTTGAAATTTACCCAACCCGCCAGCTCCATGCATCCACGCCATGATGAAGCCGGATGTTTAGTAGCAGCGGCCTAATTTGAATTATGGCGAGGTCATTTTTCCAAGCAGATCCACTCCAGTAGTCGCTTACCTTTTTCGCCTCCTCCCCTGTAGGTATATCATATATATTTTTGAGCGGACCGCATGGTAACCAGTTGTCGTGCCAAAATAGTGTTGATTTGCCGTCCTTCACTTCGCGATTGATGAGGAGTTGAGTAAAATTTCTGCAATGGAGAAGGAACTTCCATGTTCCGGACTGAGAAACTCCCCTGTGGCAGCAAAAAAGCTGTCCAATCCCCCATAGTTATATCGCATGTAGTCTGCCCATAGCCCCTTTGTGGATAGCATTCTCCAGGTTAGTTTGACTCCCGACGCCAAATTTAGGTCTGTTAGAAGTCGGAGCCCTACCCCGCCCTCTTCTTTGGGCTTGCAAACATCCCTCCAAGCCCAAATACTTGTATTGCCCCATATAAATTTTCGGCATGCTCCAGAAATAGAACGGAGGATAGTAAGGGGGATACGGAAAGCTTGCATCCAGAAGGACATAATCCCATAGATGACTGACCTTACAAGTTCGATCCTCCCCGCCAGGGATAGCGATGATGAAGTCCATCCCATTAGCCTTTTCTTGCACTTGTCCACTAGTCTGTCGTACATAGGTGATTTTGGGTATTTTGATGACAGGGGGAGGCCCAGGTAAGTAGTAATGGTTGTCGCCACTTTGATCCCTAGCAAGGCCGCCAACTCTGGCGGGCTCTTAGTTCCCTTGCTAAATATTCCTGCACTTTTCTCCCAATTCACCTGCAGGCCTGTGAGGTTTGTAAATTCTTCGAGCAAATTGTGGAGACCCAGCAGATAATGAGTGTTTTCCCTACAGAAAACCAGGAGGTCATCTGCAAATAAAAGATGAGAAGTAGAACTTGCCCACCTCATGGGATGGATGGTCCTTTGGACAATGGCGTTGTTCATAAGGAGAGAGAAGGCTTCCATAGTAATAACAAAAAGGTACGGATAAAGTGGGTCACCTTGCCTCAATCCTCTGTTCCCTTGAAAGTCTCCTGCTGGTGTACCATTCACCATCACTGAGTAGGTCGGGGTTGAGATGCATTCAGTGATCCAATTGATAAACTTGTGTGCAAAATGTAGTAAATAAATTCCCTGTTCTCACTGTCGAAGGCTTTTCTCAAATCCAGTTTAATGCACGCCCTGGCTCCCATTGGATTACTGAAGTCCCTTATCTGCTTGTGAGCTAGTAACGAGCAGTCGGAAAGGAGTCTGTTTTTGAGAAAGGCAGATTGATTAGGGGATATAAGCTCATGAATCACCTCCTTTAGCCTGTTGCAGATTACTTTGCTGATTATCTTGTAGATCACATTACAACAGGCTATAGGTCTATAGTCGCCTAGGCTTGTAGCATTAGCTCCTTTGGGAACTAAAGTTAAAAATGTGTGATTTATCCGTCTAAGTAACACCCTTGATCTGAACAATGACTGTACCGCATTAACCACATCCTCTTGGATAAGATTCCAGTTCCGTTGGTAGAAGTAGCCATTGTATCCATCAGGCCCTGGTGCTTTATCCGTCCCGATTTGAAATACCGCACTTCTGATTTCCTCTTTAGAGACCTCTCAAACCAATTAGCTGCATCCAATGTAATAATACGTTTAGGAACCAACTTTGGGAAAATCCTCTAGTAATGAGTTTGATTATATAAGCTCTCATAGAATCTTGGGGCCTCATAGTTCAGATCATCAATGGCTCTATTTTTATCCCCCTTTGAATCAATTAAGTGTCCCAAGTTATTGCGCCCTTGCTTCGCTTTCATTGATGAGTAGAAAAACTTGGTGTTTCTGTCTCCTAGGCATAGCCGGTCTTGACGGCTCTTTTGACGGTACATTTCCTCTTCCATCTCCAATAATCTAGCCAACTCATTTGATAACTGCTGTTCCATGCGCTGCAGGTGAGAATTGAAATGAATATTCGGATCAGCTCACTTCCTCTAGTCTCTTCCGGCACAAAGGTATAGAGTTAAATGTGTTATGCTGCCTCACCCAGGAGCGCAAGATAGGTTTCAGGAGCTTTAATTTCTGTACCAAACGGAACATAGGGGTGTCGACAATCTGATGGCTCCATTTTGCTTCCAAAAGTTCATTAAAACCTGCCCATTTTGTCCAGTGGTTAAAGAATTTAAATGGCTTAGGGTTTGAGGATCATGAGCATGTAAATTGATCACCATGGGGGAGTGATCACTTGTATGAGGGTCAAGGTATTCGACAAAAGATTCTGTCAGCTTGTCAAGCCATTCGTTATTGCAAAAGACCCTATCCAACTGAGCTGCGATTCTCCCCCCCAATTCTCTTATTGCACCAGGAAAGACGAGAACCAGTACTCTTCAGCCCTTGGAGGGAACATGCATTAACGTAATTATTAAATTCCTCTACCATGCTTCCCTCTAGCTTGCACCCCCGACTTTATCATTTGTGTATAGCACACAATTAAAGTCCACTTCCACTAACCAGGCTTCACCTATTAATTCTGCAAATTCCCTCCGAAGGTGTTGCCACAGAGTTCTTCTGTCAGAGCTAGTGTTCATAGCATATACGACAGTTAGGATTATGGATAGTCCGCCCACATTTTTGCATCTCGCCGTGATGTGTTGTGCAGTAGAGAATAGTTTTTCAGAGTACCATACCAAGGGGTCGACGCCCAAAAGTATCCTGCCACGGTGGTGCATATCAAAGTTATCCAATATATACCAGTTACTAGAAATGCAGGATTTCTTTTTAGCAGTATTGCTTTTCAGTTTAGTTTCCAGCAGTGCCACTATTGTTGGTTTTAACATCTTTAGTCTGTCTTTAATATCCCTCCGCCTCACCGAGTTGTTGAGGCCCCGTGTATTCCTAATGAGGACTTTCATTGAGGGGGGTTGGCTTGTTGTCGCACCCGACTACTATTTAGCCATGTACTCTTACGGGTGTTCTCAGCTGCAACCTGTTTACTGGAGGCTTGAGATTGAGTGTTTCCAGGTTTAATGGCAAGCTCCTCATGCTCTTCTTCAAACTCAGGATTGTCAATCGATAGGATATGTGGCCTTCTGTCAACTCATCCTCATCTACATCAATTAATGATGGTTTAGCTCGACCTCATACTTGATCCTCAGACAGGGCTGCTGAATCCTGCTGTGTTGAATCATTTCCTGTGGAATTCACCCGTTTCGCCCCTTCCGGAGAACCCCCAGATGGGATTTCACGCTCCAACAAAATGGTATCCTCTTCAGCTATCAACTCAGCTTCAAACTGGCAGTCCACTTGCTCTCCCGCTATCAACTCAGCTTGCACAGATACCCCACCTCCCCTTTTAACATGCTCTGCATTAGTCACATTAGTCTGCTTGCTTGCATCCCCTTTCTCCACAGCATTCGGACTTGGTATCACCTGCTCTTCGGCCAGGGTAGCCTTTCCAATTGCATTAGCTCCAATCACTTTTCCAGTTGCATTGCCAGAGTCAATTTGCCCATTCTCATCCTGTATAGTTTGGATTGAAGGGGGCTTCATACTATCTGGACACTTAGCATTAGTATGCCCTAAGCATACACAATTGCTACAACGTGGCGGCTCACCCTCGAACTTTGTTGCAATGGTCATTACATCCCCTTCATCCAGTTCAATGTCCAACGAATTGGGCAATGGATTCTTCGCATCTACCTCCACCAAACATCTCACAAATGATAGCGTTTCCAACTTCGCCGTAGCGCGATCCAAGCATATGGGATTGCCCAACACTGAGACCACTATGTTGAGTATTTCGCGAGCCCACATGTTTATCGGGAGGCCATGCAATTGGACCCAAACTGGAACAGACGATAGGTTATCCCGATCGTGTTTTAGGGTTGCAGACCAAGGCTGTAACACTGTTACTCTACCATCAAATAGCCATGGCCCTCCATACAATATCCGTTCACACTCCGCCTCGCAATCAAAACAGAAGAAAAAAAACCCGTTGTCACGGCTAAAAATGTGTACTCCTTTCTTAGGCTTCCATAATCTATCAACCCACGCCCGCAATTGTCCATAATAGGGAACATCCCCCAAAACATATCTAACTAATGTGTTCTTCCACATTTCAGATCCTTTCGCTATCAAATCACCTGAAACACGAGCAATTGGAGATCCATCCTCTTTAATTTTTGGTGGGATGAAGGACATGGTCATCGATTCATCGTATGTCCTATTTGCACAAACATCAGCGAAGGATAGTTTTGCAGCTGTAGTATTAATATTGAGATCTACCTTTGGTCGAACCGGCAATCTATCAAACATCTTTCTGGCATTGGCCACCCTGACATCTCCCCTCTCCTTCATCGTCGCAACTTGTGTGATACGGTTGCTGCCTTGGCTAGGACGATGATCGAACCTCCCATTCCTAACGAAATTAGTATTGACATCCCCTCGATTGTTGCCAGCGCCTGGACGAGGGTTTCTTCTCTTAGTGACTAGATTCCATTCTCCCCCAGATGTCAATGTCTTAACCGCCTCCTCTCCCAACGCACAATCTCTAATACCGCTGCCCTCGCCTGGGAATTTTCTCTGGTTACCGTCGGCAGCGATGTTTCCTATAGCGCCGCCAGGATCGCACGGGAATCCCCTTCCGGAAAAAGCGGACATCACCATCGCTTTATTGGTTTTGGATCCTCATTTCCCTGGTCATATATATCAGTTGAAAAAGGCTCTCTATGGATGGAAGCAAGCACCAAAGGCTTGGTATGAGAGCTTGACCAAGTATTTGCTTCAGAAAGGCTATGAAAGATGGGGAGCTGATAAGACTTTGTTTGTTCAGAAAACCAAGTCAGAAGTGATAGTTGCGTAAATCTACGTTGATGACATTGTGTTTGGATCAACTTCACAGAAAGTGGTTCGAGAATTCATTAATTTGACGGAGAATGAATTTGAAATGAGCATGGTTGGTGAACTCAATATGTTTCTTGGATTACAGGTGAAACAGACCAAGAAAGGTTTGTTCATCCCTCAAAGCAAGTATGCTAGGAATCTTGTTAAGAGGTTTGGGTTAGAAAATTCCAGACATGTTCGCACCCCTTTGTCTATGAGTTAAAAGCTAACCAGAGATGATAATGGAAATTTAGTTGATGTCACTCTGTACAGAAGTATAATTGGAAGTCTCTTATACATCACTGCTAGCAGACCTGCCATATGCTTTAGTGTGGGAGTTTGTGATCGCTATCAAGCATCTCCTAAAGAGTCTCATATTATAGCTGTCAAGAGAATTATCAGATATATTAATGCTTCGACAGACTATGGCATTTGGTACACCAAGGATATAAATACTCATCTCTCAGGATACAATGATGCTTATTGGGCAGGGAATGCAGATGACAGAAAGAGCACTACTGGTGGGTGTTTTTATGTTGGCAATAATCTGGTTTCATGGTATAGTAAGAAGCATAACTCCATTTCATTGTCAACAGCTGAAGCCGAATACATTGCTGTTGGTAGCTGTTGTACTCAACTCTTGTGGATGAAGCAGATGCTGATGGACTATAGAGTGCAACAAGCAGTTTTAACAGTGCTATGTAATAATCAAAGTGCAATCAATATCTCGAAGAATCCTGTACAACATTCAAGAACAAAACACATTGATATTCGACACCATTTTATCAGAGAGTTGGTTGAGCAGAAAGTCATTGTCATGGACTATATTACAACCTCAAGTCAGTTGGCAGATATTTTTACTAAGCCACTTGACTCGGCAGGTTTGAGGAGTTACGTCAAGCTCTTGGGCTTTGCCGCATTTAACTTTACAGTTCAAATTGAACTACCTATTATATTAGCGAACATGGGGAAAAGCATTAAAGTCGGTTACATCATTTTTAGGGCTTCAAATTTCCTTCGTTCTTACTCTCAGAAAAGGGGATTTTAGGGCTTTCCTTCTCTTCTCAACGAAAGTTCAATCTCCTCCATTTCAATGGCTCGCACTCAATGTGATCATTCCTCCCAGCAGCCTCGCCATTATTCTCGTCGATCTGCCTTAGCAAAGGCTACAGCGTCCTCATCCTTTCATCCTCCAATGAAACGTAAAGCAACCGTGTCTCGATTTGCCTAAGACCCTATGTCGTCTTCGACTTCCGCTTCCTCAAAGCTCTTCTTCCTCATCTCCTATTTCAATGTCATCTATGAACATGCAGATTGCCGCCGCTTCAATTTTGGAAATTGTTCTATTCGTCCCAACCTCGATCAAATGTGAGTTACCCTCCACTTCCTCGAAGCATACTGCTCTTGAAGATCTATTTGACTTGTTTTGTTGTTTGAGAGCGACGGGGGAAATGTTTGATTTGTCCCATTTGGATTGTTCTGGGCTGCGTATTGATAATGTTCGCATTGACCGTCTTGGTGGTTTGCTGAAAAGTGTGCGTTTCGTGGATGAAGACACATTAGTTCTGTTCACCACTAAGTCACGTTCTTGTTTGTCATTTGTATCAACTGAAATTGTTGTGTTTGACGAATCTGATTCATCAATGTCAATTTCTGCTGATATTGGGGGGTGTAAGACAGGTGTTGAGGAGTCATCTGTTCCACGGGATTCGAACTTTCAAGATTTGTGGGTATGGGCTTGGAGATTCTAGGTGATATAGTATCGGACTATCGTATTGAAGACCAAGCTGTCCCTGATGACGATCATGTTGCACCTGATGTTGCAACACAGGATCATGTTGCACCTGATGTTGTACCTGATGTAATGGACCATGTTGTGACACATGACACAATATGCACTTCCTCTGCACCTGTTGACTCTACAAATTCACCAGCTCTTGATCATCATCATGTCTTTGCTCCGACTTATCTAGGGGTCCCTCAATCATGTCGACGATGTCGCAGTTCTGCAAAGCGACGTGAAGCTCCTACAAGCTCTCCAACTCCCTCTCCATCAATGTCATCTTCAAAAAGGGCTCGAGTTTCTTCTGATGCATCCACTCCCTCTCCAGCTCCATTTAATGTTTCAGATGCATTGAATAAAATGTTTTTTTGATCACGACTGCAAGAAACGCTGGGCGTTATATTCTGATCGGGCAATTATTGCAGAAAAGCATGTGTCTGTGGATGCGTTCTCCAAGACAAGGTCATCTCAGTTTTGAAGGATGTCTGATTATTTCACTCCGCCACATGCTTCAGATCATATCATCCCATGCTTGTTCGGGAATTTTACTGTAATCTCTCCAAATCAGCTGGCGACTCTCATTCAAGGTGGTCTTTTCACACCTATATCCGAGGGAATATTGTTGCATTTTCACCATCCTTGATCAACAAGCATCTGCGATGGTCCTGTCCTGCCTCTCTCTTCCTATGTTGACACTGTTGGTGATGACTATGACACATTCATCAGAGTAGTTACAGCTGAGAAGTTGCTGCACTGGCCGAAATCCACTTCATTTCAAGCATCTTCTCTGTCAGCTAAGTACTTCTTATTGTATCATATTGCAACTAGAAATTGGCTACCAACTTCTAATGTGTCTGTTGTCACAAAAGATACGTGCAAATTCTTATTCTGTGTTGGTATTAAACAACCTCTGAATTTGGGGAGGATCATTTTTGACTCCATAGTTTTTCAAGCTGAATCTTCAGTTGCCTCCATAACCTTACCACATCCATGTCTGATCTCTCTACTACTACAGTCCCAGAAGGTCTTACCTACGCCCCCATGATTTAGCTGTCTCATCTGAGAGCATTGTGAGGACAATTACAGGTAAGACTGATGACATCACCTCTGTTCCTACCTCACCATTGATTTCAATGTGAGGATCTGCTCCCCTAAATCAGTTTCACCTTCTGCTGAAGGATCTGCTCCCCCCTAAATCAGTTTCACCTTTTGCTGGAGGCTCTGCTCTACCTAAGTCTGGAGGATCGTCTCATGTCCCTCTTATTTCTGGACCAGTTTCTGAGTCTACCTCAGCTACTCACATCTTGAAGACATAGCTATTTATGAGACTACTGTAAAGAACATTGATAGCCAGATTGGCATCTTATAATCTCAAAATGCTAAATTTGAAAGCAGATTTCTGATTTTGAAAAGTATGGTGCCTTCCTCTTCTTCAATTGGTCCCTCAGATGTTGCTCCTGGCCTGTCTTCTTGAGGATTTGGATTTTGTGGCCCAAAGGGGGAGAGTCGTATGTTGTGTTGTGTTGTGACAATATTAGGTGGTTATCTGTTATCTGTTGGAGAATGGTTATCTGTTATCTGTTGGAGAATGGTTATCTGTTATCTATTGGTGTATTGCTGCTGAGCTACTGGTATAGTACTATGTGTGTTGATTGTGCCACTAAATGCCAAAGGGGGAGTTTGTTGGGTCATAGTGATATGTTTATTTGTTGTCATTAGTGGCACTTGCTCTTTATCTTATCTACAATGGGATCTTGGTTTTTTGGTATATGACATGAGTCATGGTGTATGTCATGTCGCAACACTGTTCACAACATGCAATTTCTAGAGTTCATGTTGTAAGTCATTATGTAACATTGTTCACAACATGCTTAGTCGATTTCATGTGCAGTATTTTTGAATTTAGGTATTTAGATCTGATATTGCTGTTTCATTCAGATCTATTGTTATTCTCCCAGAATCTTGGTGTAGTCCTGATCATTGCTATACTTACTGGGAGAATATCCGCTGAGATTTGTTTTAGACTATTTACCTGAAATAGTTATATGGCTCCCTGATGTGGGATTACGTGCCCGTGATAATTCCTAAACATATGGGCGGAAAATCTGCATGAGATTTTATTAAACTGTTTTTCCCGAAACAGTTTCTGAATCGATGGAGGCTGGTTTATAAGGCACTCATGCGGATTCTACTAGGGCTTATCTCTTTCGTGAAGTTGGTTGATCTACACCTAGGAAGGAGGTCGACGGCTATAAAGGTAGGGATCGAAGGGAGTTTGATCTTGTCGGTTATGCAAGGGGATCTTGTGTGATTACTCCATAGGATTGACTGGGATCACCCATTGCGATTTGTATTGAGTTGAGTTTGTTCCTCCTAATAAAATTGCAATATTAGTGATTGTAATCGTTTTTTAAAATAGTGGAGTAATCTGATTTTTCTGGGCGTGGCCTCGCAGATGTAGGTGTGCGCACTGAACTGTGTTACCAAGTTTTGTATGTTCTTGTGTTTTTCGTATATATGTTTATATTTATATGATTGATACCTAAGTACTTAATTACAGTTAGCATTACCATCCCTTCAATCAAACGGCACCAAATTGACAAGCTAACCACATTGTTCTATAAACCACACAAAAAACCAAAAACAAAAAGATCCAATCTTTACCTCTGATTGCCGCCTTTCCTTTCGCCAAGCGGCGTCATTTGGTTGCACTTCGGGGGCTTCCTCGGCCGATTAGAATCGGTGAAATTGGAGAATTGGGTTCTTGAATTTGGGCTCGGTGAGAATTTGAGAAGAAAGTCTTCGTGGGTCTTGGAGTGTAGGCAGTCGGGGCGGCAGAACTAGGCCTCGTCGTCAATGGATGAGTTGCTAAGAGATCGAGCCATTTGGGGGCGTTGATGTGCTCATAGAGCTCATCTCGGACGAACCAGGACTCGATGTTCTTCCAGTCAATGTCGGCCGGCTCCATGAACAAAAAGAAGATGAAGGAGATGAACAAACAGAGGGGGGAAGAGGCAAATTTTAGAGCGCAAAAAGAATCGAATTTTTGGAGAGATGAGACTAGCTCATAGTTGATTTTTTTTTGTGACGGCGAAGAAGCAGAGACAATTGTTTTCAGGCGGGGCCCATCGGTCGCTTCACCGGTCGCTTCACAAGCAGAGAGATGTCAGACACTTTTTCGTGCTGTCGACTCACGGGCCCACCCTTTCACTTAACGGGAACACAGCCACGTCCCGTCCCCAAAGTTTTCGGTGTATGATGCATACACCGATTCAAAATGTGTGTGTATTGCACGCCTCATTATATATGCCCTATCATCACATCATACACCGATTCAAAATGTGTGTATTGCGCGCCTCATTATATATGCCCTATCATCACCTGATGATGTGGCTGCCTTTTTACATGTCTGACATTGTTGCATGGACACTTACAGAGTTTGGCTCCTTTTAAAGAAAAAGTGCTTGAACAATAAAGGCGTGTGAAGCACAAAGCTGCTGAATTCTCACAGTTACATGGATAAATGCATCTAATCCCAGTAGCAAAAATGACTGACTACTTGATGTTCTCAAGATTTGCATGGATATGAATGTTAGTTACATTAACATAAATGATGGAACTAAGTTTATCGGTTTTAACCCTGAGTGCTGACATCAAGGCTTCATATCCGGGCAACTGGAGAGGCTGTAGTGCAGAGGCCCGAATTAGATGGTTCTATGCAAGCATTGACCAAATTTGTAAATCCACTGTCTACTTGAAATTGGGGCCAAATTCTTACTCTTTTGACATTGTTGGATTTCCAAAAAAAACAACCACATTGTTAGATAACATTTTCCATTATGTTGTACTTCTTTGACCCTTAAGTTTTGTGGTTGTTTCGTTCGTTGTTCATTATCTGTGCTTAGGTGATTTCTGTTAAATTAATTACTTTTATAACACAATTTAGTTTTTTTAGCTTTTCTCACTGAAGACATTGCATGGCTAATGGCATATGGTATATTGTACACATACAGACCCAGCTGGAGAAATTTGCTCCTATGTGGATGAATGTCTCGCTGAAAATGAAAAATGATCGGGAGGAAGATAGAGCTTTTGGATGGGTATTAGAAATGTAAGTGTCATTATTCATAATTGCTTGTATCTCATTTTAATATCTAGCGTCAGACCTGTTGAGCTTTGCTTAATGTATTTGCCTCTTTTGATTTCGACAACAGGTTTGCATATGCCATTGGTAGGATGGAGTGGCACATATTCTTCGCAAAGATTTTATGTTACAAGTAGCATGCTAATGCTTATTTGTTTTTCTGTTCTGAATTATTCCTCTGATATATGGTACTATGATGAGTATCAGCAAAGATTTTATGATACAAGTAGCATGCTAATGCTTATTTGTCTCTCTGTTCTAAAGTATTCCTTTAGTATATGGTACTATGATAGGATCCTAACATATCAGAGGAGGCGAGGCGGTACAAAGCAATTCTTGGATGGGCTAACTAGCCGGGGGCGTTTTTTTGAAGTTTGTGGGTATTTTTGTGAATCTTGGGGTTTCTGGTGGTTAATTGTAATTGTGGACAGATCTGTCTTATATATGTAATTGGGTGTGGAGTTGGTGTTTTCATGTTGAAAATCAAGAAAGTAAACCATAGATTTACCCTTGAACCATAGATAAGTGAGAGTTAAGCTATCTCTTAGATCAAGAAAGTAAACCATAGATTTACCCTTGAACCCTAGATAAGTGAGAGTTAAGCTATCTCTTAGATCTAAAGCTTGGAAAGTTGGATTCTTCTCAAAAGAAACCCTTATCTCGTACTCATATATTTAAAAATAAGAATGTTCTTCTTCCAAACCCCGAGATCTTCTAACAAATTGCTATGAGAGCAATATCCTTGTGTCCACAACAACAAGAAAGATGGAATCTTTGGTGGGGAAATTCACTTCCGATATCGAGGAGCTCAGAGATTTATGGAAGAAACATTTGCTATAATGGATCGGAGAATGCTAGCAATGGAAGAGAGGCTCTCCAATCAAATCAACATCCAAATCCCTATCCACCGTGCTTCTGCCTTGGAACCCTTAAGGGAACAAAGGGAGGAGTTGAGTGGAAGCCTCAGATCTGAGAAGAAGAATTCATCAAGACTAGATTTGAGGAAAGAAGAAGACCAGATTGCAGATCCGAGGCGAAAGGAGTAAGATTTGGCCAAGGGGAAGGAGTGGGTTGTCTAGTTCATTGAAGAGGGCTTCTCGGAGATGGAATGGAGCTTCTGGAACCCCCAGGGCACAACGACAGGGGCGGTAACCCCCAGAGAGTTTGCTAGGGGCTGCCAACCCCTAGGAGCTATCGCAGGGAGAGGCGACCTCCCTGCTAGGTTGCAGGGGACGCCAACCATTGGGAACCCTCGACAGGGGGCCGACAAGCCCCTGTGAGGCAGCTAGGGGCTGACAACCCCTCTGAGGCCTCGGGTGGTGGGGGCGAGCCTCAGTGGCTCCTATGGGGGCCACACCATCCCAGTGAGGGAACAAAGGGGCGACGACCCCCGACATGCACACCAGAGGCCATCGAACCCCTGGGATGATGGCAGAGGGCCCGATGACTCCTGACAGCCACCATGGGGAGCCACGGGCCCTGGGGGAGCCATCAGGACTATGAAGGACATCTGCCGGGCCATCCGAGGGGTTTGGGACTGATTTTGGAGACGGAGGCCCCTATGGGCCTAGGCGAGAGGCGCGGGGAGTGGCAGATGCTGGGAGACCTACGAGGACTTTGAGGGGGCGACGGAGCACCCGATTGGCTCAAGGGAGATTATGGACACCACACGGGAGTAAGAAGAGGTCTGTGGGGATATGTAATGGCTCCACAGAATGCCTATCGACACGTTCACATCGACCAGCCAAGGGGAAGAGCAGGCTAGGGGGTGTTCAGACCTGAGAGCAGGGTTCGAAAGCTGAAGATGCCGGTCTTCAACGGGAAGGACCCTTACGTGTGGGTTTGCCGCGTAGAGCGCTATTTTGCGGTGAACCATCTAACAGAGTTTGAGAAGTTGCATGAGGTGGTTATTTCCTTAGAAGGAAAGGTGTTGTCCTGGTTTCAGTGGAGGTAGCAGTGGCAACCGGTGTGGTCGTGGGAGGAGTTTAATGATTGCTTACTGGAGCGATTTAGAGACGCCCAGTGTGGAGATTTACAAGAGTAGCTCCTTGCTTGTCGACAGGATGGCGCGATGAGAGATTATAGGAAGATGTTCGAGGCACTTTCGGATAGTGTGAGAGCGATACCAGAGATGAAAACGGTGGAAAACTTCATGAAGGGGCTCAAGCCAGACATCTGACATGCGTTTAAATTTCATATATTTACGCGCGTTTTCTTCCATGTTTTTCCGTATTTACCGCCGTCTTTTATTCGTTTTCTCGTGTTTTCTTGTATTTTCTTGTTTTCTTTCACTTTTCCGTATTTTCCATGTTTTGCAGGAGTTTGCTGGCATTTGGGACGCAAAACGATGATATCATGTGTCCCCGGAGCAACGGGAGGAGTCACGCGTGATCCAGGGGGTCAAACGACGAAGATTACATCTTTCAGCCCCTCACCCAGTCGGTTGGTCATCTCCAACCGATCGGGTGATGCATGCGTGCACCACCCGGACGCAGCTTGGAGCCCCCGAGAAGTCACCCGGTCGGTTCAGTGACCGGGTCAAAAGCTCAAAGTCTCTGGAATTCGGAGCTCAATTTCCAACCGATCGGGTGACCTTCACCCGATCGGTTCATCTGTAGCTGATGCTGAGGAGCCGAGACACGGGCACCCAACCGACCCCTTCACCCGATGGCGCCAAGATCCAACCGGTCACCCCAAGAACTCAACCGACCGGTTCATATGACCAGGTGAAACTCCGCCGTTTTCTGTTTATTATTTGTAACGGATCACCCGATCGGTTGACTTGTCAACCGATCGGGTGATACGAGATCCTATAAATAGGACCCCTAGGGTTCCAGAAACGGGGGGCTGTTAGTTTTTACTGTTTTCTCCTATTTGTGACGGCTGTAATTTTCCTGTTTTTGTAAGTTTTCGGATCTTTGTAAAACTTTAGTATTATCTTAATTGCTCTACTACCTTCGCATTCCTATCGTCTGATTATGATTTTAACGGTTCATTTTCGTTTAGATCGCTTTTTAATGAATATTTGTGAGTAGTTCCAAAATCTGGGATTTTGGCGGAAACCCCTTCGGGGGCTCTTCCCGATGCATCCATAGGGTTAGGAAATCGATAGGGATTAGGAATCTAACGGTTACGCTGGGTGTTTTATTGTTATCGGTGGGAAAAAGACCGCCTTTGACCGTTGGGCCAAGGGGGAATAAACTTGGCGGTTGACTCCCTAGCCATAGCTCACGCCCTTAGCGTAGACGCCGAATCCTAGCGCGCGGGAGCGGCAGGATGAGGCGTTGGGAGTTATCGTTGCGAGCTTAGTGCTCCCGGAATCGATCAGTGTTAATGGACACGGGAGTGCCCACTGATCGAACCCGGGAAGTCCGGTGTATCATCCTGGGCACCGACCGGAATATCGGGCCCATGGGATGTCGGTACCACTTTCAGAGGCAACGTCTCACCATTAGACCCTAATTTCGATCGCCATCCTACCCGTAGGCCGTATCGGCGAGAGTCGCTTGTTGGAGTGGAAACCAAAGTACCGGGTTTATTTTCTTATTGTTCATACCTTGCATTCCTTTACCGTGACAACCCATCAACCGATCCGGGCTAGCTCGCCCACGGGGTGATTTCGGTCCTTCTTGACACAAGTACATCCTAGCCTCCCTGTGTTCGACCCCCAAGCCACACTACAACACCGTGCGCTTGCGGTTACAAATATCTAAACCCTCACGCGGGTCCCCCGGCCATTTGCGGCTCGCAAACCGGGGGCACGTCAAGTTTATGGCGCCGTTGCCGGGGAGGCAACATGCTTGTTATTTTATGATCTCTTGAACCCTAGTGTCTAGCTCTTATCCCTACCTCGCGATAATTTTCGCATTCTTCTTTTTCCTTTTTATTTTCTTCTTTTTATTTCTTATCTTATCTGTCTCTCTCCCACTTGTCGCTTCACGGGTGTTTGTTGTTTTTCATGCACATGAGTTCAAGAAGTCTCGACGACTTGATCCCCGTTGATCCAGAGATTAACGCCACCCTTAGGCGTTTGGCCGCCGAGAAGCGAAGAAGAGAGGATCCTGAAGCCATGGAGGAGAACACCCCACCTCGCAAGTCCCTGTTGGAGTACTCGATGCCATCTATCGAGTCCACTTCCGCCATCCGTCCTCCAGCTATTACGGCCCAAAGCTTCGAGCTAAAGCCGTCTTTGGTGACATGGATCCAGCAGGATCAGTTTTCGGGTGCACCCTTGGAGAGCCCAATCGAGCATCTAGACTCCTTGGAGAAATGTGACACCTTCCGCATAAATGGTGTCACGACTGAGGCGATCCGTCTGAATCTGTTCCCCTTCTCGTTGCGAGACAAAGCCAAGCAATGGCTTAGGGGGACGGACCCCAACACTTTCAATACCTGGGAGAAGCTCTCCAACGCTTTTCTGACAAAGTTCTTTCCTCCGGGGAAGACCATGAAGTTGAGGAGTGAGATCTCCTCCTTCTCCCAGGCCAGCCACGAGTCCTTGCATGAAGCTTGGACGAGATACAAGGAGATGCAGAGAAGATGCCCTCACCATGAGCTTCCGAAATGGCAGATTATTAATCTGTTCTACAATGGGCTGAGGGATGACCTAAAATATTCTATGGATGCCGCGGCTGGGGGTTCCTTCATGTCAAGGAGCGAGGAAGATGCCGGACATATTCTGGAAAATATGGCATCCAACAATGAGCGGTGGTGTGACGAGAGAGCCACACCCAGGTCTGTGGGTATACACAGAGTCGAGGACATCGACAAACTTTCAAGCAAGTTTGACTTGCTTTCGACCCAGATCTCCGCACTAATGGTAGGAGCCGGTGGTGCCGGTGCACAACACGTCGCAGCGGTGGAAGCTGAAGTCCCTGGAGACTTCGACGGTGGTGACATTTCACCGCCGCTGGATGAGGCGAGCGCACTATTTTACAACCCCACGGGAAATGCGCCGTATCCACCAAGAACCAATTCCAACCCGGCCTACTCTCCAAACAACCGGAACCACCCTAACTTTGGTTACCGGGCACCATTCCAGCCCTCGCCGCCTCAGCAGCCGCAGCAACAAACATATCAACCGACTAGGCCATAGCAGAGTCAGTTTCATCAGCAACAATATCAGCAGCAGCCTCAGCAACAATATTACGCCCCCAGGAATCAGCAGCCAATCCAGCAGCAGCAGCAGTATGGCCAACAGAGGGCCGTCTCTCCGGTTGAGTCTCTCTTGACTCAATATATAACCAACCAGGAGAAGATCAATCAAAAGCTGGAAATGGGTAAGCGGGCCCTCACGGACCAAGTAACCCAGCTGGGGTTACAAGTGGCGACCCTTTCAAGGTCACAAAACCAATTGCCGCCACAACCTGAGGTGAACCCGAGGGGGGCAACCCAAACGTCGGCACTCGTGCACTAGCACACAAATGTGTCCGCTATCGTTCTGAGAAGCGGGACACAAATCCCTACTAGAGTGCCCCCTAACAGACCGGAAGCACCGTTGGTCGTCGAGCGACCGATCGAAAAATCAAACGACACCGGTGCTTCGTCATCAAATCCTACGACTCCGGAGGGAGTCTCTGAAGAAGAGAAGAAGAAGAACGAGGAAGGGAGCCTGAAATTGTTCAAACCCGTTGTGCCTTTTCCACAACGATTAGCTCAGGCCAAGATCGATGAGAAGTATGGCAAGTTCTTCACCATGGTCAAGGATCTGAGCTTGCAAATCCCCTTCCTGGAAGCAATCGAAACAATCCCCTCCTATGCGAAATTCCTGAAGGATTTGGTGATGAGAGGGTCTAGAAAGGAGAAAGTAGTGTTGACGGCGGAGTGTAGCGCTCTCATCCAGAGGGCAAATCCGCCGAAACTCAAAGACCCGGGGAGCTTCTCAATCCCTTGCATGATCGGGGCAGTAAAGATTCATCGTGCACTCGTCGATCTCGGGGCGAGTGTCAGTTTGATACCCTTATCGATGTATAAGAGGATAGGAATGGGTGATTTGGAGCCCACCGGTATGACCCTACAACTTGCTGACCGGTCGGTTAAATATCCGGTGGGGATTGTGGATGACCTCACCGTCAATGTAAAAGGAGTGCATGTGCCAGTGGACTTCGTTGTCATGGACATGCCTGAAGACGCACACACCCCCATCATCCTGGGACGGCCTTTCATGGCCACTGTCGGCGTTTTGATTGATGTGAAGAATGGAAAACTTTCACTAAACGTCAGCGGAGAAAAGGTTGAATTTGATCTGGGGTTGTCCATGAAGTACCCCGATCCCCCAGATGACCCTCGGTGTAATTTGATGGAGGTGGAAGAAGATAAAGCTGCTGAAGAGAGCTCCTGGGAGATTCTCTTAAGAAATCCCCCCGATAACTTGGGGGACTCAGAAGACCAAGACGGCCCCAAGAACGATGATGCTGCTGGGAAAGCGAATGCAGCACGTACGACCCCTCCCGGGTTCCCCAAGGCTCCTCCTGCGAGGAAAACGGGGAAAGAACCCATGGACCTCACCAAAGACGAGGTCCGGATCCTTAAGAAGATGGCGGTAAACGCCAATACGAAAGAGAAGCCCCCGGATCCCAAAAACAAGGAGAGGGTAGTCGAGCAAATCTTTCTCCAGCCGCTGACTACTCCAAAGGCCGTAAGCTCCGATGAAGAAGAGATGCCGAACTTCGGGCATCACCCGTATCAACCACCGTGAACATCACTTGCGGGCGTCGAGCCAACGACGTTAAACAAGTGCGCTTCATGGGAGGCAACCCATGCTCTAAACTTTTGCCCCACTTTTTAGTGTTATTTTTGACTTTATTTTATCTATTTTTATAAATAAAATCAGCCGCAAGAACATCCGTTCAGGGACTTAGACAATCTGTTGGTTTTTGCAGGAAACAAGGCCCCAACCGATCGGTTGATAACTCAACCGATCGGTTGGGGTTTATCAGATACAAGCTGCATCTGTCCCCAAATGAACCGATCGGGTGAAGAATGGAGAGACCGTGTGACAGACCGGGTGATCTGGGGAGAATTCTCGGGAAATTTTTGGGAAATATCAACCGATCGGTTGAGTTAGAGCGCGATCGGTTGAAGAGACCTGGTGAGAAACCCCCAGTTCTCGGGAAAATGAGTGGAGCGGCCAACCAATCGGTTGACAAGTCAACCGACCGGTTCGCCTGTAGCACTTCTTCGGCAAGAATTTTCGACCTAACAGTCAACCGATCGGGTGACAAGTCACCCGATCGGTTCGACTTAAACCATATAAATACCCCACCCTCACCCATTCGCATTCCACCTCGCCCAATCGCTCGAACCGCCGTCGTTTCGCCTGCTTCTCCTCCCCAACGGCCCGATTTCTCCTCCCCACGTCCTCCACTCCTCCAATACTCCCTCTCTCCACCTCCTCCACCAATCTCTCCATCATTTTCACTCTCTCTCCCCTTCATTTCGAATTTCTGATCTAATTCCCCCCAAACAACGCCTATTTCGAAAATTCTTGCTGAAAGAGGTCGCCGCGGCTCCACGCTTCTCTCATTGCACGGCGTGGGGTAATCTACGAGCAAGCTTCGCCATTTTGATTGGGTACACTCGCTCCTACGCTCGTATTTCTATTTTTTCCCTACATATTTTGCTTGCTCAGTTTGCTTGTGTTAGTGTGCATTCATTGCTTTTTGCACTCATTCACACACACACTCACGCATGGCTAGGGATAAAAACAAGGGGAAGGAGATTTTGCGGGAGGAGGAACCGTCTCGAAAGAGACGAAAACAAACATGTCCCCCTCCCCACACACGAGCACTGACACTAGGCCCTCCCGCGCCTGTTATCCCCCCTGTGGACCCAATGTTGGGCCCGCATGGGTATATCTTTAGGAACCAGGAACACAAGGATTTTTATCGTAGGCTCGATGCTCGGGGGCATCTATCAACTAAGTTCCCACACACACAGTCACTAGTCGATCTCGGTGTCTTCACCGAGGTCGAATCTCTTTTCGCTAACTTAGGTTGGTTGGCCTTTCTTAATGCCTCTGCCTTATCCTACCCGTCACTCACCCTTGAATTTCCCTCTACACTTGTTTGGGAGTCCGGGTCGATCATAAAATTCCGGGTGCGTAACAAGAGTGTCACCATCAATCTGAATACCATTAACGATATATTTGGTTTCCCCAATCTTGGGGATGACTCCATCCGACACTACGGGTACACGCCCGAATTTGACGTCGATCAATTCTGGTTCCGCCTCACACTGCTCCCTAGCTATCCCCGAGGTAGGGCCAAGGCCTCCTCCATCATCCACCCCATATTTCGTTTGGCCCATATGATCATATCATCTGCATTTTTTCCCAGGGACGAGTCCGGCACCGTGACTATCCCTGATCTTTTTATCCTCTGGGCCATGACTTTCCCTTTTGTTTGGGACGATGATGTGATTAGCTTTAGGGCCCCTACCGTCCCCATCCATGGCGGCGATTGGCTTGTTTACAAGCTTCTCGAGATCAGCCGGGCCGGTAAGGGGAAGTTTTGTTGTGGGGGCATCATTACTATCATTTGTTCTTACCCCCAATTTAATATTCCCATCCCCGATAATCTTCCCACTGCCGCAGGACCCTCACAGATAGATATTGATGTCCTGCGACACATTCACATGATTAAACCCTACTCCGATGGCCGCTTCATCTTCAATTATGGCCACCCCCCAGCCCCTTACACCATTCTCCCCAACCCCGCTCGCATGACCATAGCTCTAGTGGGAGATTGGACCTTCCCACCCGATCCGAACTTCCTAGCGGGGTTGCACCTTCCTTTCCTTCCCGCGGACGCACGCAGACCACCGTCCCCTGCCGCCCACTTAGGCGAGCAAGATATTCCTGCGTCTCGGGGAGATATGGGGGCTGGCCCGAGTCGTCCTGTTTCTGTTTCGGGCCCCATCACTTCTGAGCACCTCTTAGCGGCCATTTCTGGCCTTGTCTCCTGTGCCGGCATGACCACCGCCGCCGGCACCACTTCCACCTTACCTGCCGGCACCACTTCTGCCTCACGTCAGTCTACATCCTTTGGTCGTCGCCAGGTCTCTGCCCGTCTTGGTCTTGAAAGGGAGGTCGCTTCCCTCCGTGATCTCGCCATGTCCTCTGCCTCCTCGGACCCATCACCGTCCTCCTTTCTCACTCACCCACGTTTCCTCACACTTGAGATGAACGTTGCCGCCATTCTTCGCCTTCTCACTCACATCCACGGTCCACCTCCACCTTCACCACCTCGACGATATTCTCATCCACCCTCCCACACATCCCCACATCCATCACCTCCCCCACCACATTCTTCTCATCCCTCATCTATTCCCATCCCGGTATCCACTTCCCCCCTCCCGACCACTTCCATCGCACCAACACTACCTCCTCCCTCCTACTCCATCACTTCATATGTGCGTCGGAGGAAATTGCCGGTGCGCTCCAAATCTCTCCCACCACCACCCACTACCGTCGCCATCACATCTTCTCCCCCCATTTCTATTCCTTTCACCATGTCACGACCCGCTTCCCTAAAATGGAGGCGAGACGTGAAAAGGTCCGCACGAGAGTGGAGCTGTGAAGCCCCAAACCCGATAAGCGTCAATAAAACATAAGCAGGTCCCTGTAACCATAAACGGAGCAACAATAATAATAAAAGGAGAGACAGAAATAAAATTCTCATATCTCATAAACTGTCCAACATGAAAGATAAGTTCAACATCCAGAAAAGCCACCAGGCTAAAAGAAAGAGTCTAAAGGCCCAGAACAAGGCCAACAAAAGCAACAACACCACAAAGTATAGGTGCTACGCACCGACAACAAAACAGCAGTCTAAAACAAAAGGGAACACAACGAAAACACTAGGACTGGTCCCCAGTGTCCACGTACTCCCCGTCAAACACAAGCTCGGGCTCGGCGTCAGCAAACACCTCGTCCTCAACAATGTACTCAGGCTCAGGATCTAACATGTGTCACCCAAAAGAGTAAAAGGGCACATGTCAGCAAGTCTAAAAGACTTGGGCAAGGAAACTGAAAGTAAGGCAACTAGCAACCTAGCAGTTATAGCATGCATGACATGGCAGTTATAACATGAGTGCACAAGCAAGGCATGGCGAGACAATAAGTACAAGAGAACAATTATCGGGACAAGACAAGAGTAGCCAAGCTACTAACAATCTCAATCAATTCACTATTCACGTTTCACTGTTGTTTGTAGATGTTTACGCCTTACAGCTGAATGGTATAACATTCACGCTGATTGGCCGCTTAACACTACCCCAAAACCCAGAGTTTACGCCTTACCACTGCAGTTGCTGATCGGGCAGACTCCCAGTTGATTGGCCGCTTAACTCTTACCCCCAATACCCACAAGTAATCGAGCCAGGGTCCCCGCACACGAGCTCAGTAAATGAGCCGGGGTTGCCCCGCACAGGAGCTCGCATTCTAGTTCACGATTCATAAACAATTGGCGTAGGGGTGCACCTAGCCGGAAACAAGCAATTCGGGCATTGGCTATCAACCAACACATGGCCCGCTTCTGGAACACGAGCCAGGAACACAAACATTGTAGCGAAGCTACGCATTTACGGAAACACTTTAAGAATGCAATGACATGACAATTAATTTGCGTACCGTTAATAGAAATTAAACATGACATGGAAATTGTGCAACATGATATATGTCGGAACTAGCTTCGTTGTCAAGCTAGTTCCCCAATTTGCGCCTAGGCGAGTATCATTTCGTCGCCTAGCCTCTTTTACGCCTACAACAAGCAAAATGGCCTAAACATGGCCTAAACCCTAAGTGGCAAGTTTCACTTGCCTAGCACCGGGGATGACGATCACGAAGGTTCGTCTCGCGGATGCTAATCTACGGGGAAGTCGCTGTTATGGGGAAACAATCATCAAAACAACATTCATTCATTAGGGTTTCATAAAAATACAAATAGGTTATGAAAACATCAAGAGATCGATTTCTTACCGAGAGGAGGCGGAAGAAACACTCCGGAGAACCTAGGGATCAGATCTGGAAACGAATGGAGAAGTTTGGAGAACTAGGGTTTTGGGGGGATTTTGGGGATTTGATGAGATTTTGGGGAAGATGAGAGGTAGAATGAGTTGATGGAGGGTTTAGATGATGGATCTTGGGCTTGGAATGAAGGAATAAGGGTTGGAGGAAGATGGGGGCTCAATGGGGGAGAAACTAGGGTTTTTGGTCGAGTGGAGGAAGAAGAAAACGTTTGGGAGGGGTTTAAATAGGATGGGCTGGCGGCTGCCCAGAAATTAGGGTTTTAACACAGATTAGTCGGTCAAAGAGCAACCACTGACCGACTAGTTTGGCAACTAGTCGGTCGGTCGACCAACGCAGACCGACTAAGTGTAAACAGTAACTTCTGAACGAAAATAGGATTTGGATTTAGTCGGTCGATGAACAACTACTGACCGACTAGTTTGACATCTAGTCGGTCGGTAAACGTACTTAGACCGACTAAGAATGAACAGTATTGATACCAAAAATTAGTTGAAGAGTTAGTCGGTTAAAGAAGCATTGCTGACCGACTAGTTTGCAACCTAGTCGGTCAACCAACGTTCTTAGACCGACTAACGATAAACAGTAACTTCTGAGAAATTTAGAAAGCCAACTAGTCGGTCCAAGAAGAAGGATTGCCGACCGACTGGATCGTCATCTAGTCGGTCGGTGCCCCTTCTTACACCGGCTAATAAGCACCAAAAGTTCCGATACGGAGCGCGGAGCCCCGGGATCGATTCCTAAGACTCCTAGGCTTGATCTAACAGTAAGATACGACCGTTATGAAGCCCGTCACGAATGACATACTTCGAAATCGACGATCCTAAGGAAGAAACGAGAAAACACGACGAAACGATCGAAAATGAAAGTTACGGAGACGAAAACCACACATGAGGAGAAAATCCACCAAAACATATATTATAATATAATAAATCCAGATACATGAAAACCAGTCGTTACATCCTCCCCAACTTAAGAAAAATTCCGTCCTCGGAATTTCCAAACACTCACGTGTCCGGAAACAAAAGTGGGAAACGCTCTCGCATCTCATCCTCATTCTCCCAAGTAGACTCTCCAGGTGAGCCGTGTCGCCACATCACCCTCACAAGATTGACAATCTTGTTCCGAAGCGATTTCTGACGCCTGTCCAGAATCTGCACTGGATGCTGGTCATACGTCATATCGGGGCGAACGGTAATCTCCGAAAAATCCACAGCATGAGACGGATCGCTAATGTATCGACGAAGCTGCGACACATGAAAAACATTGTGAACCCCTTCCAAAGATGGCGGCAAGGCCAAGCGATAAGCTACCTCGCCAACTTTCTCCAGAATGTCAAACGGTCCAATGTATCGCGGGCTCAACTTCCCTCGCTTCCCAAAACGAATCACACCACGATTCGGGGAAATCTTCAAGAACACATGGTCGCCCGGCTGAAACTCCAAAGGACGGCGTTTAGCATCCGCCCAATGCTTAAAACGGTCCTGAGCAATTCTCAACCTCTCCCGAATGTTCCTGACGATATCCACGGCCTCCACGATCATCTCAGGTCCCAACAACTCCCGATCACCAACGTCATCCCAACTCAATGGCGATCGACATTTCCTCCCATAAAGAGCGGCGAAAGGCGCCATGCCAATACTCGCCTGGAAGCTGTTGTTGTAAGAAAACTCTACCAGATGTAGATGGTCCTCCCACGAACCCTTGAAATCCAACATGCACGCCCTCAGCATGTCTTCCAAAATCTGAATCGTCCTCTCGGACTGGCCATCCGTCTGCGGATGGTACGCCGTGCTGAAACTCAGACGCGTACCCAAACTCTTCTGCAAACTCTGCCAGAACTGAGATGTGAACCTCGTGTCTCTGTCTGACACGATACTCACGGGGACTCCGTGAAGTCGCACAACCTCCTGCACGATTCACGTTACATTACTATCCAAACTAGGAAAAGGAAATAAAACGGAGAGTAAAAGAATTTTACCTCCATATATCTCCTCGCTAGCGCCTCAGTGGACTGTCCCACTCGGAATGGAATAAAGTGCGCGGATTTGGTCAATCGATCCACGATCACCCAAATCGCGTCATTCTGCTTCGGACTCCGAGGTAGTCCAGTCACGAAATCCATAGTGATGTGTTGCCACTTCCACTCCGGAATCGGAAGCGGTTGTAGCAACCCGGCCGTACGCTGATGCTCCGCCTTCACTTGCTGGCAAACCAAGCACTTGGCTACACTCCGAGCCACGCTTCTCTTCATACCATGCCACCAATAATTCAGACGAAGATCCTGGTACATCTTGGTGCCACCAGGATGCACAGAATACGGCGAACTGTGTGCCTCCACCATCAACTCCTCTCTAATATCCCCAGCTGGCACACACAGCCTGGCTCCAAACCTCAGCGAGCCATCCTCATGAATCAAAAAGTCAGTCCGCAGACCGGCTTCCACCTGCTCCCGAATCTTCACCAGCTTCGGATCCTCAGCCTGGCCAGCCTTAATCCGATCCACGATCGTCGACTGTACCTGCATGTACATCAACGATGAAGCCTCTCCAGGAAGGACAATCTCAACACCAGACTCACAGAAATCCTGCTGCAATCTCCACTGCGAGGTCAAAATCATCACCGCTGGAAGCCTACTCAGCGCATCAGGGACCACATTCACCTTGCCAGGGTGAAACTGCAAATCAATCTCATAATCCGCCATAAGCTCCAACCATCGACGCTGTCGCATGTTGAGCTCCTTCTGAGTGAAAATATACTTCAAGCTTTTGTGATCGGTGAAAATCTTCACTTTCTCACTCAGCAGGAAGTGCCTCCAAATCTTAAGAGCAAACACAACGGCAGCCAACTCCAAATCATGCGTCGGGTAATTCTTCTCATGAACCTTAAGCTGACGAGACGCATACGCCACAACATGCCCGTGCTGATGCAACACACAACCGAGACCCTTGCCAGAAGCATCGCAAAAGATCTCAAATCCACCGCTGCGATCAGGCACAACAAGAATAGGGGCAGTCGTCAACCTCTCCTTCAGAATACCAAAAGCACTCTCACAATCACCCGACCAAACAAAAGCAACATCCTTCCGCGTCAACCTGGTCATCGGCTCAGCAATACGGGAAAAGTCCTTAATGAAACGCCGATAGTAACCAGCAAGTCCAAGGAAACTCCGAATCTCAGACGCAGACGACGGAACAGGCCACTCTCTGATGGCCCTAATCTTCTCGGGATCCACTGAAATACCATCTCCAGTCACCACATGCCCGAGAAAAGCAACTCTATCCAGCCAAAACTCGCACTTCGAAAACTTAGCATACAAACGATGCTTCCTCAAGATCTCCAATACCGTCCTAAAGTGCGATGCATGCTCTTCCTCCGACTTCGAATAGATCAGAATGTCGTCAATAAAGATAACGACAAACTTATCCAAAAAGTCGTAGAAAATCAGGTTCATCAGATTCATGAAAACTGCGGGCGCGTTAGTTACGCCGAAAGGCATAACCACGAACTCATAGTGTCCATACTTCGTCCTGAACGCTGTCTTCGGAACATCTCCCTTCTTCACCTTCAACTGATGGTAACCACTCCTCAAATCCAATTTAGAAAACACCCTCGAACCTCCAAGCTGATCAAAAATATCATCGATGCGAGGCAACGGGTATTTATTCTTAATGGTCACCGCATTCAACTCTCGATAGTCCACGCACATGCGACGCGAACCATCCTTCTTCTTCACCAGCAGCACCGGTGCTCCCCACGGAGACACACTAGGATTGATATAACCCTTCTGCAAGAGCTCATCCAACTGCTTCCGCAACTCCTCCAATTCGGCAGGTGCCATACGATACGGCGCCTTCGAAATCGGCTGCGCACCTGGAACAAGATCGATAGAAAATTCTAAAGCTCGATCAGGTGGCAAACCAGACATCTCCTCGGGGAAGACGTCGCCAAAATCACGCACCACAGCTGGCCACTCCAGCTCCATCTGCATAGCCACAACCTCCACCGGCCTGGCCCGAAATCTGACAGGACCAAGCGAACTGCTACCACGACTGAACTCAAATACTGGATGTCCGGGAATCTCGAACACCACCTTCTTCCGCCGACAGTCGATCGTAGCATAGAAGCTCGCAAGCCAGTCCATCCCAAGAACTGCATCATAGTTGATGATGTCGTGGACAATGAAATCAGCGAAAAGCTCATGTCCACAGACCACCAACGAGCAAGAATTGCAACCACGATGCACCGAGACCACGCCATTCCCTGTAACGATGTTCCAACTCTTGGGAAGAGGGGACGTCGACAAGGAATGCCTCTCCACGAAGCTCCGAGAAATAATGCACATCGATGCACCAGAGTCAAAGAGGACTCGTGCAGGAAATGTGCAAACCAAGACCACACCTAACAAGCAATTAACAATCAAACCCTAGTCTAGCAAACAACCATGTTCAAGCAAACAACACAATCTAACATTCAAACCAGCTAGGAAAGTAACAGCTAGATTGAGGATTACCTGCGATAACCTCATCCACAGCCTCGCTCTCCATAGCGGTCATCAGAAAAGCCTGCCTCCTCGGCGGAACAGCCTGCTGAAAAGCCTGCCTCTGTGGAACAAGAGCTGCTCCACGACCAGCAGGAACAGACGCTCGCTGCTGCAACGGCTGAGCTGCAACAGGTGCCCTCCGCAGCTGATTCGCATGCCGACAATCCTTCGCGACATGGGAAGCATCACCACAAACCAGACACTGGCCCAAAAACTTCCGACACTGATCCTTGATGTGGCCAGGCTTGCCGCAGAAATGGCAAGTCTTCAGAATAGGCCCTCCTGGCCTCTTAAACTGAGCTGGCTGATTAGGCTTGAAACCAGGCCTAACCACCGCTCTGGCCTGCTCCATAGGCCTCTTCCCAGCACCAACAACATGCCCTCTCCTCTGACTCAGGTTCAGCTCCTGCCTCCTCGCAGCGACCAGAACCTTCTGATAAGAGTCCAGATCGGAGGAAGACACAAAACTCTGGAGCTCCAAAGCAAGTCCCTGCAGGAACCTCTGAGCCCTCTCATCAGCATCCTGCACCATCTTCGGTGCGAACCGACTCAGCCTAGTGAACTCTTGGTGGTACTGGTCCACCGTCAAGCTCCCTTGCTTCAGATCAATGAAGCGCTGCAGCATCTCCTTCTTCGCAGCCTTCGGAAAGAATTCCTCATCAAACCTGGACTTAAAGGTAGCCCAAGCTATCGGCTCCACCAACATCTTCTCTTCCGCATCACACCAGTTCCGAGCATTATCCTTGAGTTGCCTCCTCGCCAAATCAACCCATCCAGCCGGGGTGATCTTGGCCATCTTCAGATTGTCCTCGATGTTCCGAATCCACTCATCGGCAGCCAGAGGACCCTCAGACCCATCAAAATATGCGGGACCCAGCTCCCGAAATTGCTTCGCTCCCGGCTCAGAGCGAGGGGCATCTGGAAGAGCCCGGGCAGCTCGAGCAAGTGGAGCATTCTGGACTTGCAGGAGCACGCCCTGCTGCACTTGCATCATCTGCAGCATCATCCGCATCATCTCACCGTTGGTGGGTTCCCGCTCAGGCTCCTCATCATGAGGGAGCGCACCACTACCCCCACCACGGGTGAAACGCCTTCCTGCCATCTAATGACACAGAAAACGAATCAGATTAGACTCATAGCTTATGACTCGGATGTCGAACTTAGTTCATTGGACATTCTAATATTATTATCGTTATTCCGACAATTGCAGTTACAGAAGGACCTGCATGGGCCACCAACAAAACCTGTCACGACCCGCTTCCCTAAAATGGAGGCGAGACGTGAAAAGGTCCGCACGAGAGTGGAGCTGTGAAGCCCCAAACCCGATAAGCGTCAATAAAACATAAGCAGGTCCATGTAACCACGAACGGAGCAACAATAATAATAAAAGGAGAGACAGAAATAAAATTCTCATATCTCATAAACTGTCCAACATGAAAGATAAGTCCAACATCCAGAAAAGCCACCAGGCTAAAAGAAAGAGTCTAAAGGCCCAGAACAAGGCCAACAAAAGCAACAACACCACAAAGTATAGGTGCTACGCACCGACAACAAAACAGCAGTCTAAAACAAAAGGGAACACAACGAAAACACTAGGACTGGTCCCCAGTGTCCACGTACTCCCCGTCAAGCACAAGCTCGGGCTCGGCGTCAGCAAACACCTCGTCCTCAACAAGGTACTCAGGCTCAGGATCTAACATGTGTCACCCAAAAGAGTAAAGTGGCACATGTCAGCAAGTCTAAAAGACTTGGGCAAGGAAACTGAAAGTAAGGCAACTAGCAACCTAGCAGTTATAGCATGCATGACATGGCAGTTATAACATGAGTGCACAAGCAAGGCATGGCGAGACAATAAGTACAAGAGAACAATTATCGGGACAAGACAAGAGTAGCCAAGCTACTAACAATCTCAATCAATTCACTATTCACGTTTCACTGTTGTTTGTAGATGTTTACGCCTTACAGCTGAATGGTATAACATTCACGCTGATTGGCCGCTTAACACTACCCCAAAACCCAGAGTTTACGCCTTACCACTGCAGTTGCTGATCGGGCAGACTCCCAGTTGATTGGCCGCTTAACTCTTACCCCCAATACCCACAAGTAATCGAGCCAGGGTCCCCGCACACGAGCTCAGTAAATGAGCCGGGGTTGCCCCGCACAGGAGCTCGCATTCTAGTTCACGATTCATAAACAATTGGCGTAGGGGTGCACCTAGCCGGAAACAAGCAATTCGGGCATTGGCTATCAACCAACACATGGCCCGCTTCTGGAACACGAGCCAGGAACACAAACATTGTAGCGAAGCTACGCATTTACGGAAACACTTTAAGAATGCAATGACATGACAATTAATTTGCGTACCGTTAATAGAAATTAAACATGACATGGAAATTGTGCAACATGATATATGTCGGAACTAGCTTCGTTGTCAAGCTAGTTCCCCAATTTGCGCCTAGGCGAGTATCATTTCGTCGCCTAGCCTCTTTTACGCCTACAACAAGCAAAATGGCCTAAACATGGCCTAAACCCTAAGTGGCAAGTTTCACTTGCCTAGCACCGGGGATGACGATCACGAAGGTTCGTCTCGCGGATGCTAATCTACGGGGAAGTCGCTGTTATGGGGAAACAATCATCAAAACAACATTCATTCATTAGGGTTTCATAAAAATACAAATAGGTTATGAAAACATCAAGAGATCGATTTCTTACCGAGAGGAGGCGGAAGAAACACTCCGGAGAACCTAGGGATCAGATCTGGAAACGAATGGAGAAGTTTGGAGAACTAGGGTTTTTGGGGGATTTTGGGGATTTGATGAGATTTTGGGGAAGATGAGAGGTAGAATGAGTTGATGGAGGGTTTAGATGATGGATCTTGGGCTTGGAATGAAGGAATAAGGGTTGGAGGAAGATGGGGGCTCAATGGGGGAGAAACTAGGGTTTTTGGTCGAGTGGAGGAAGAAGAAAACGTTTGGGAGGGGTTTAAATAGGATGGGCTGGCGGCTGCCCAGAAATTAGGGTTTTAACACAGATTAGTCGGTCAAAGAGCAACCACTGACCGACTAGTTTGGCAACTAGTCGGTCGGTCGACCAACGCAGACCGACTAAGTGTAAACAGTAACTTCTGAACGAAAATAGGATTTGGATTTAGTCGGTCGATGAACAACTACTGACCGACTAGTTTGACATCTAGTCGGTCGGTAAACGTACTTAGACCGACTAAGAATGAACAGTATTGATACCAAAAATTAGTTGAAGAGTTAGTCGGTTAAAGAAGCATTGCTGACCGACTAGTTTGCAACCTAGTCGGTCAACCAACGTTCTTAGACCGACTAACGATAAACAGTAACTTCTGAGAAATTTAGAAAGCCAACTAGTCGGTCCAAGAAGAAGGATTGCCGACCGACTGGATCGTCATCTAGTCGGTCGGTGCCCCTTCTTACACCAGCTAATAAGCACCAAAAGTTCCGATACGGAGCGCGGGGCCCCGGGATCGATTCCTAAGACTCCTAGGCTTGATCTAACAGTAAGATACGACCGTTATGAAGCCCGTCACGAATGACATACTTCGAAATCGACGATCCTAAGGAAGAAACGAGAAAAAACGACGAAACGATCGAAAACGAAAGTCACGGAGACGAAAACCACACATGAGGAGAAAATCCACCAAAACATATATTATAATATAATAAATCCAGATACATGAAAACCAGTCGTTACACACCACCGCCTTGATCACCGTCCTACCACCACCACCCTCCTCCACCGACACTCCTCCCATCGTTCACACCACCGCTGCACCTATTCCTCCACCTCTTTCCCCACTTCTCCGCACAGCCCCAGCCTCCCCCGACCACCCAGCCACACCCTCTTCCGAGGAGGGCGAGGATTCACCTTCTCCTGATTTTTGATTTCACCTTGTTTGTTTTTGACTCCCCCTTGCATATTTCTGCATTTCACGATCGCATTTTATTCGCTAGCACTGTCATGTCTAGCTTGGGGGACGTCTAATTTGGTGTGTTGTCGTGTTTTGTTTTTTCTTATTTTTGTGTGTGTGTGTGCTTGTTTTTCCCCTTTTTGAGTGTCATGTCGTGTGGTTTTATTTCTATTTTCGTGTCGTGTGGTTTGATTTTGATTTTTCTTTATTTTCAGTTTCATCTCTGTGTTTTCCTCGTTTTCATTTCTTTTTGTGTCGGTGCGTATTCCCCCCCATCTTCATTGCCCTCCCATACTCACTCATATTGCATTAAGGGCAATGCAAGATTCAGCTTGGGGGAGTCGCACTATGTGCGCCATTTGAGTCTTTCTTTTTCGTTTTTGTGTCGTTTTCATCGTGTTTTTATTTTTTTCTTTTTTCTCTTCTCTTCTTTTTATCTCTTTCTCCTAGAGATGAACCCTATGATGAATCACCACAAAATCACACACACCTAGCATGGCATCGATAATCACATTCACTAACCCTAGGATTTCGAGTTCTCTTGCATTTCACGCATCGTGGGTCCTCTTAGTTTTTGTGAGTCGTGTGTCGTGCCTATTTGTTTGGTGTGCTTCTACTTTGTGATTTTACTTTATATACCTATCCAGGAATGACCCCTAGATTATCATGCTTCGATTTGAATATGCGGTATTTATTTCCCCTGTCTGCTTCTACATGCTATGTATATATCGTGTACTTCATTTCGCATGTGTCGAGATTCCACAATTAAGGACTAGGATAACCCATTTAGCCTATGCTCTATTTAGCGAGAATAGTTTCCTTTGCCCAAGTGTTTAGATTCCGACTTCTTTTTTTGTTTTACTTGGTGCAAATCCCCTCGTCGTGTACCGTTCTCCCACTTGGGAGAGTACACATGTGTATAGCCAAAAACCCAAAAATCCAAAAAAAAAAGAGAAAAGAAAAGAAAAACCCAAAAAGAAAAGAAAAGAAAATTTTTGTATAGCCAAAAAGAAAAAAAAAATACAAATGCCCAAAACCCAAAAAATTCCCGTGTGAATATTTTTTCCTACCTACCGAGAATAAAGGGAAGGCGAGAATTTGCACCGAGTGTTCTACTCCACATCATCTCAATCCCCATCGTTTTCGAAAACACTTGGCTTAGGAACTTTTTAGCTAGTATATAGGCTATAGTGGTGTGATTTCCTTAACCCTAGTTGTGGAGTCTCCGATGCATGATACGCTTCTATTCTTATACTCTTCTCATGCATGCTTGAACTAATATTCACCGCAATTTCAAATTCGAATCGGTATTTGGGTCGTTTCCTGGGTCTGTGTATATCGAGATTTATTGCACATCGTAGATAGTGACACCGACTGCTAGCGCACAACCACACTCACTCGCGCTTCACCCCGTGGGCCCACGGCACTTATTTGGACTCGTATTCCTAGGTTTAGTGATGTGATTTGGCGTTTGCTTGCTTGGTGTGTCGTTTTTGATTTTGTTGGCTCTGACGGACGATCTAGGATATAGAGTTTTTTTCTCTCTTTCTCTCTATTTTTCCCCTCCGAGCTCCTACTCTCACTCGTCTTCCTCGAGGACGAGGAAGAGTTCAGCTTGGGGGATTTTGACGTGCATTTATATTTCATATATTTACGCGCGTTTTCTTCCATGTTTTTCGGTATTTATCGCCGTCTTTCACTACAAGGAAGGGGAACAGTTTTGGCGGTTTAAAATACGTTATTGGCGGGTCGGAACCGCCACAAACGCAGTTTCAAGCGGTTTTCTTAACCGCCGCTAAAAAGGGGGTGAGAAACATTGTTTCTGGTGGTTTACAACCGCTTCAAATAAACCGCATGCACCCTTGTTTGTAGCGGTTCCAAACCGTCAAAACAAATATTTCTAGCGGCCGGTTTAATTACGCTAAAGGTATTTACGCAAATTTAATAGATGTTTATAGCGGTTCTAAACCGCAACAAAACGCACCCGTGTGTGGCGGTTCGGAACCGCCACAACTAAAATAAATTAATTTAAAAATTTTAACAACAACCCCTTTTGCAGCGGTTCGTAACCGCTACAAATGAACCGTTTGTGGCGGTTCGGAACCGCCACAACCAGAATAAATTAATTTAAAAAAATGCACTTCAGACCCCGTTTTCAGCGGTTTTCAACCGCTGCAAATATTTTTAGCGAATGTTTGTTGCGGTTTTAAACCGCCAAAAGAGTACTATTTGTGGCGGTTTAGAACCGGCACAAACTATATCATGTATTTTAAAAAATCATTTAAATTCCTAAACGTGGTGTTTTTATAGAGGATGTTAACCGCCACAAAACAAACAAATTTATAAAAAAAATAAAAAACTAAAAATAGGACTTTATTTATTAAAAATGAAAAACCATAATATTTACAATAATAATTCATACATGTTTAACATAAGTCTTTAAAACACAATAAACCACACGATACTTTTTAATACAAAAAAATCTTTCCTACAACATCAAAATAAACTATGGACCGGATGGCGGAGGAAAGAGGTTCTGGTACTGTGGATCTTCATGTAACTTCTGCAGCTGTTCTTGAGTGGCATGTTGTGTCAAGAAGAAGCTCAAAATAGATGTACACTGAGTAAGCTGAGATGTACATTGATCAAGCCGAGACTTGTACTGCTCAAGCTCCTGTTTCTGACTATCGAACTCCTCCCGCGTCACTAGATTTGAATGACTTGATGAAGCATCAGACGTGAAGGACGGAGATGGGACAAATCTTCTATGTATCCCGAAAATCCGGGATTGAGAACCATTAGAACCAAAACCAACCACCCGACCTGGGTGATCTTCGCCTAAAACACGAGCAACAGCATCATTTCTTCCTTGGCTCTCCACACCCTCCTGTTGTGCCTGTTCTCGAATGCTCTCCTGTACCATAAAATAAAAAATGAGACATGAGATTATATATCATAGAATGTTGTGACTAAACAAACTGTACCATGAAATGAAATTGACTTCAAAGGAACCAAGAGAGAATAGTCTGCTATGCAAAAAAATTTGGAGAAATGCAAATGCAAAAAATTCCTCAAAAAACTGGGTTTTCTATGTCCAGTTTTCTGCCAGTTTTCAAACTTGATGCATATCAGATTGGGTTACACGTGCAGCTGGTGGTAATACCTGATCACGTTCTCAGCGATGTCAATTTTTTTCAATTTTTTCTTGTTTAGTTGAAGAGTTTTTTATAAATGTCAAATATTCACAATGCTTGATGTTTTATAATGGCTTGTAGAAGCTCTTATGATTAAGATGGAGGGCAAATCTGCAGGTTGCACTAACATATATACAAATATAAATAACTACAATACAACAAGTCGGATGTGTGACCGGTGCCCATTCCAGCCAGCAAAATAACACTATCCTACTTCTCAACCAAGCTAAAGCTAAATTTCAAATTTCACAATTTATTCAAAAATTCAAACTTTCTTCGTGACCCACATAAAACTCGACGACTAACTGATGAAACTTGGCTTCTCCATGAGGTTTTATGACCAACTCTCCCCCTACATACAAGAGCTTAATTATTAGTCATCATTCTAATATCCTAATCAAGAGTCTTGCATGACTTGAAATGGCTTCAAAATCGTCCCCTT
The DNA here is from genome assembly GCA_030789695.1 of Scilla litardierei. Classification (NCBI taxonomy): domain Eukaryota; kingdom Viridiplantae; phylum Streptophyta; class Magnoliopsida; order Asparagales; family Asparagaceae; genus Scilla; species Scilla litardierei. Next base: position 106,766,912 of record CM061140.1, read on the forward strand.
AATCCTCAATATTGGCACGCGTTTACAAGTTGTTTACAATGTCACCGATATCGACTGCCACCTGTTTCTTTATACCCGAGCTCTACGCTCTCGGTCCAGTGGCCACAAGTACGTTATATGTACAACGTAATGGGTACTGTATACAGCTGCTATTAATACACAAATATTCTTGCTAAATAATCTTTTAGTTTTTTAATGTTAATTTGTTTAATGACATGCAACATATGAACAGCTCTTAGATCATGCAATGCAAGTGCTAGCTATGTGACCCAAGGATCTGGATCAGATTAATTATTATGCATGGATATAAACTTGTTCTTTAAAAAGTTTAATTAGGTACATAAATAGTACTTAATTAAGATTGAGATAGGTTAGTGATTAGGTGTGGAATAAATTTGGAGATGGATGCATACAAAATTTCTCCTTCACATTTCCACAACTTACTTGTTGAGAAAGTAATGAATGAGAATGAAAGAAAATACAATACTACAAAGCATATACAGGTTGGCAAACAATTGGGTATGCAAACATTTTGGAAGAATCACGTACGTATTCGATACTTGTATCAAGTATGATCTGATAATGATACGTGAACGTTTTACAAGAATCGCCGTATCAGACTTAAATACTATGTGAAACATGAGGTATTATTTTGTGGACACTGCCATTTAGATTTCAGCCATCATTTCTGCCCAGTGAGAGAATATTAGCACCACACATGTACAGACTCAGAATCGCACAACATATTCCCAACCTATAGATCTAAGGTATGAAAAAGAATAAAAGTTAAATTACAGGCTACTAAGAAAAACTCACTTATATAAGCTACGAGTTGATACACCATGTGTGGCTCCCTGCACAATAATTTGAGGCACAGAGACCCTCCTGCATACCACCCCCGCCACATCGAATGGCTGATATGCACCCAGACATTATTCTCATCCATCTGGAGAGAATCAGCAGTGCAAGTGTTTCTTTATATCTCTAAAGATAACTGTTTAGTTTCTTTACATGATACAAAAAGACACAGTATATCATTCATATAAATATTAGTTTTATCCTAAATGTTTAGAAGGCATATTAGTTGTCGTAATCCAGTTTTGAGACTAAGCATGAAGCTATATCAAAAATTTTGATGGTTCAAACGTTAAAAGTACGCAATTAAACTTAAAAGATTTTGTAAGATAGTACACTGAAAACAAATTTAGAAACGAAGTAATATAGGGATGAGCATATATCATACATGTCTATGAGATTTCTACGACACTGCTTTCCACATGCTCATCCAAATGTAGTCTCATGATATGTTCAATATGAATATGGGGTGTTATTGAGCCATAGGAAGGGTATGAATAATTCATTATATAAATCAAATATAATGCATAAACCTATGAAACACTGATCCTTCTAGCCATACCCATACCAAACACCGATACTTCTTGGACACTTCTCCAACTTTTACAAATTTGACATGCCCCATATCCATATGCGTACCCATACCAATAATCGTACTGTGTCTATGCTACCTAGGTGTAAACGGAGTAAAATTTTGATAATAATGTCAACTAGAAATGATAAGATTCAACCAAAAAGGAAATCTGGCTTATAAAAGGCCAATATCAGAAGGTTGTGGATTAACCAAAATAGAGAATATACCAAAGATGAAACTTAAGATGATCAGTTAAGTATATAATATAGGTATGGGAGGTCTTAAGTTCGATTTTTATTGCTGGATATGAGAAAACACCCAAGTACAGATGTGGTAATAAAAAAACATTTTGAGGCATATATGCACTCAGGAATCTGGGAATAGCCATATGACACCATACCACAAATAAATAGAACATGAGATTTTTGCATCTGGTTCTAACAAATCAATGAACAATGTAAGATTTAACAAATCCAGCAGCATTGATATTTCCAATTGGAGCTGGCCACATGAATCCCCTCTGTCCATTTGACTGTATGAAGACCAATCTTGCCTATTAGATCAGTAACTATTGTACTGTTTTTATCGCATCCAACCAGCTTTTGGTCTACTACATGTCACAGCTGCACCTCTTATGGACAAAATATCATTCTTTCTTGTACTAACAGATCCATTGTATTATGCCTCAAAGCTCAGAATTGATGCTTGCTCCATGTTTCTGCATGCAACTTGCTCCATGTTTCTGCAACTCAAAGAATTGGATCAATGGAAACTTGATACATGCATGATCAAAAGCATCCATATTTCGTGTCATCACCTAGAGCTCGTATATCACTGTGGATACAAATGATACACACACACACACACATCCCCATGATACTAATGATTTGGTGAGTTCAGGTTTGACCAACACATTCACATACCACATAGTGTTTTAATCACATTTCTTCTTAATATTTTCATCTTTCTACAAAATTGAATTAATAGTGGATTGTTGACTGATTCAATTTTGTAACCTCTCAAAACTTCAATTAAATATCTTCAACATAATTCAAATTTCAAAATAATTCAAGATTTGTAACCCCCTATAAAACGGCATTCACATATTTTTCAGTTAATTCAATTATTGTTACCCCTAAAATCTCGTTTGATCTCATTCTGTCTATTTCAAACATAGAACCGTTTCATTCTCTTTTTCAGCATGGGCATGCGATAAAACTAGTCTATATACAACGATGGATTGAAACCCAAAGAAAAAACCATTCAATATAATATTACATCCTCAAACTCATACAATCATCAAATTTCTGTGCACTAATACCATCATTACTTCAGTTTTCTGTGCACATATGGTTTTTGTTCAAACCATAGAACATGCACTAGAAATATTTAAATTTTTTAATGAAAATATGAATTTCCTGAGAATAATCACAATTTTACGGATTAAAAGCTAACTACTATGCAGTGTAAAGATACTTCAAAGCTGGCAGATAACATACGAATTGACTCATTTAAGAAGCTGTGTACAGATAATTATTAACTCCTCAAAAAGTTCATAAGTTCATGAATTTTGTTAACACGCATTTAAGCACATCATAGATTAATTGTTGCAAAGAGTTCTTTATTGACAAAAAATTCAGGATGTTGCTAACAGACTAAATGTAAATGAATGAAAATCGGGCAGGGGAGGAGATGACGAGGAGGATTTCGCATGTCACTCTTCAGAAAGAAATAAGAAATCAATTTGACAATGTAAGTCAAGCTTCAAGTTCCATGATTGCTAACAGGCATTAATTTATTGAAAAACATTCTACAAAAATGGAAACAGATTGCAGTCCTTAAAAGAGCAATGCAATCCAACTATCAGAATTTCAAACCTAACTATCGGCCGGCTGGAAATTTTTTTATCAATGCAATCTTCTGTTCAAAATGTTCAAAATCTGAAATACTTCATGAAAACTAAACAAAGATTAGCTCGTCATAGCAACAAACAAACTAGATACTTACAACGATATCTCTCGCAGCATCGTTTGGATAAGACCCGTCATCTCTGGAACGTGTCAACAACACTATCTCTGTCCGGGTGGGGTCCACTCCATTTTGTTCAGCCTAAAGAATCCACTTCACTAATTAGGCCAATATGTAAACTACATGTAATCGAAAACAAAATATCTTAATGTAATGCAGCTCAATATATATTGTGATAAGTTATTGTTACCATTAAACCATAAAGTTGAGCCACTGGACGTGACCCGGTAGTTGGATGACAGTCTTGCTTAAGAGCATTCTCCCTATTTATCTCACGGTTATACTTCAATAAAGATAAATAATTGACACAATGTTATAATCATCGAAAATATAAAATTAATGAAATGTTTTACTTAAAGTATAACAATTTATAAACTTACCAACCACTTTGCTGAAAATCTTAGAGCAATGTAACTTGCCCAATCATCTTTAGTAATGGAATCCGGGGGTGTTTCCTCGTTATCTTTTTGACTTTTGGTGTAATCATAATACCTGTTCCATAACTTGATCCTCCTATTTTTCCATTGAAGGCCCATTGCTATCTTCATTTCGTGGCAAGCAACAGCTTTGTGCTCAGGAGGTTCAATGTAAAACTTAGTTTGCAAATAAATGAAAAACAAGTTAGATTTTTAGTAAGATTGAAAATGGTAAAACCCAATTGTCTCACGAAATCATACCAAAACTTGATTTTGGATAGCATTATCTTTGATCTCCAGGGGTATTACCATCCAATCATTTACACCCACAGGATAATGTTCACTATTTGATATCACCTCCCTCAAAATAGAGTGGAGTGGCTTAACACTCTCTCCTATAATACCAGGACCACTTGGTTTAAAAGTGAGCACTACCCTCTTGTGGAAGGAGACCTTATAATGAACGTCCCTCGCATTTTTCAAAACCATTGAGCCACACTTTTGGGGATTTTCGGGATTAGAAACATCTGCATAATTAAGATCATTAATTATATTCAAGATGTAAAACTTTTATAATCATAACATGAATTTAAACCAGACCTATAAGCTCACACATCCCCGTGGACTTATACACAGATGAAGCTCCTCTCTTGCGCTTGCGTCCTGAACTGCTATCTTCTGATGCCATATTTTTCTGTGTTAAATTCACAAATTAAACAAGTTACAAGTGATAACTACTATAAACCGCTTAAAAGATGTGTATAGGTCCAACACGCTGTGTTGATTCAATCATTCTATATTTCATGATATCTTCAGTAAGAACAAAAAGAATAAAATAAAAAGAAATACTAAGATAGAAGTTGAGCGTCGCATTAAACAGATACCCGAGGGCAGCATAAAATTAATTAGGTACTGGCTTTGTGGTTGTTGTTATCGCACTAATATATCATCAATATTTTCAAAATGAGAACCCATCGTAAAGACCAAGAGTCCACTGCTTCTCACCAAAAAAAGAGTCCACTGCTTGTGATGAGTGAGGTTTCATAACACCATTCAGATTGGAAAGGTATCATTTGGATTCATGTCCAGGGCATCTAACATAACAAGCAAATTCTGAGAAAGGCACTGTCTGATTGTATACATGAATATCAGCTTGCAATACCAGCTGAAAGTAATAATTCTATAATAACAAGCAACAAAATGCAAATGGTACAAAATGAACTTAGACTAAGGGGATAAAAAAGCAAACATAATGACACAACACATATTAGTCTGACATGGGGAATGATCACCAGAAAACCCAACCAAACTGGAAAAATAGGATTCAAGTATGGCAAATGCTTTATTATTTTGGTTGTAATTTGAGAGAAAATTTATAAAAATTGAACATGGCCAAGGAAACCTTTAGAATATTTTTGGTAAGATGAGTTAGCTAGAATTTAAGAACAAATTAGATTTTGATATCAATGTAATTTAAATGAAGACAAATGATTTGCACTGTAAACAGAGTGCATGCCATCTTTTCATTCAATTCATCTGGGTGTATTTAAGTATGTTGTTTACAAATATAGAAAGAGCACAACTTTGGTTTCACATTCTATCTAGACATTATATAATCAGATTGCCAAATGGAGCAAACTTGACAGAAAATAATGCTTGGCCGAATATACACAGAATAGTCATACTATAAAAATAAAGAATTGTATGTCATAATGCGGAAAATTATGACAAGAGTAGAATGATTATGGGACAAATACACATAGAGGCACTAATAAGTGCTGCACAATAGTAGAAAGTAAAAAATCGGAAACATGGCGCTTGTAACATGATATAGAATGTGAGATATTTCAAATCATAGAATAGTAGCTATTTCCCAACAGATACATGTTTTCAACTCTCAAGAAATAATAAACAAAAGATGTCCCCTACATAATTCAAATAAGATGACAAAGTAGGAAAGAAGAGCAAGAGGCTACATTCAATATGAGAACTATGTGTGCGGTAAGCGTAAATCCATTAAAAGGATATTGCGAGTTAATGAAAAGATATCATCCATATCAAATAGATTATATTACATTACAAAACATACATGCCCTCTTAACAAAGAAAATATCCAGTTCAAATTTTTGAACTCCTCATTATCATGATGCCCATTTCAATAACCAAACATTCAATTAAAGGAAACCCTTGTATGCAGACCCATTCACGTGCTTCTGATAAAATTACTTTAATGATAAATAACTAAGATCATCAACTGGTATATATATCTCTCCCTCAGGGCCCAAAAAATTACTTTAATGATGGTTTACCTCTCAATATATCACTAACGGAGGCCATAACTAAAGCAAAATTGCCAAAAGATAATAATTATAGCAACTCAAAATTTCATGCCACAGACGGGACCCAAATCATCAGAATTCCAAGACGGTTTAGAAAATAAACAGAAGGGAAAAGTAGCCGCTTGAATTTTCTGTATAACTAAGCAATTATATAGGAATTAGATGCCTAGTGGTGTTTTTTCTCTTCTATAAAAACTGCAACTGGATTTTTGAAAGCTATATTTGTGCGTCCATGTCAGATGAAACCAATCAGTAAAGAAGCTAGTTGGATGAGAATTTCTTTTTTATATTATATTTTTCCTTCCTATGTAAATCTATTTAGAAATAATGGGAATTTGCAAATAATTTATTTAGGCTAAACCAGCTAGGGAGATGAAGACAATTGGTAACGTCACACATTCAACACACATTCAACTTGCCATATGCAAGATATGCAACATAAATTAACACTCTGAATAAACAAATAGTTATCATTCCATGCCAAATAGGAATACAACTGTATTCTCATGAAACTGGAAATAATCTAATTCGTAAAATTCGTATAAGTTAGAAACAAAGCATATAAGATGTTTGACTGCTATCTCTGGAGGATTATAAGATAATGCATAACACATAATGCAAAGTTAGATAACAGAAAGTCTATGCAACTTCCAAAAACGTTTGACTCCTGGACAATTATAAGATGTCTTCTGTTTTAATACATAATCACATCCATCTAAGTCCAAAGCATCACAGAATATGATTTGTAAACGTACCTGCAGCAATCCTAGTTTAGCACAAACACAATGTATGGTTCATTAAACAGAAATTCTAGGTTCTAAGACAAATTCAAGGCTCCCTTTTTCATATGTATTTTTTTAAAAAATAAACCAAATTACTTCAATTAGAAAATATGATTACTCTTTTAGATAAAAAAGAAACCAGTTTTCTAGGAAGGGATGCAAGTTACCAAAGGATTCTTTGAGGAGATGCACATGGATGTATGACTTCTTCTCCTTTAAACCCCTGCATGTATCTATAACGTATCTGCAGTATATAAAAACTTGCATGCATGGCACAATTACCATGAATCAAGAACTAAGAGAGCAACTATTTCCAAATTACAATCATGGCACGTCATATTGTTAGAGTCTTAAGAGCATGATCATCAAAATTTAAAACTTGTACACATGCTAATTACAAGATGGAATCAAATAGGACCATATATTATGAGGTAAAATCGATTAGAAACATACCTTCTTCCATTGCATGTAAATTACAAGATCATTACAACTATCAATACAAAAAATAATGCAACGGGATACAAATAATATCAGCCCTACTCAAACTCTGCAGTAACATCGGCCCTTGCAACAAACAGCGAATCATCATCTGGAAATACCGCATCTGAAATTTGAGCTTGATTAATCTCGTTATCATAAGTCGAGCTAGCATCCTCTTCACCCATATCATATAAGTCTCTTGGTTTTACATGAATATGAATACTCCACCCTTTATCAGCTTTGTCCTCTACATAAAATACTAATTGAGCCTCGGCGGCTTGAATGAATGGTTCATCATCCTCGTGATCACCAGAGTGAATCAAGTGAGAGAAGTTTACTGATGTGAACCCAAAATCATCTACTCTAATAAACCTTTGGTTCATGGTATTGGCCCATGCACACTTAAATACAGTTACATGGAAAATATCATGGTAATTAAGCTCAAATATATCAACTAGTTTACCGTAATATGGTACTGTACCCTCTCTTGGCCTATTGTCACGTGTGCTTGCATAGCTCTTAGTTCCAAAGTTACAAAACACACCACTATTTTGAGTTTTCAAGTTTTTCTCTCGATCAATAGTTCGAAACTTGAACCCATTCACATTATAAGCAGTAAATTTTCTTGCTTGTCTCAATGGTCCTTGTGCAAGTGCAAGGAGTTCCTTTGAAGTTTGATCTCTGGGATTATCATTAATCTATGAAAACATTACAAACAACGTCAATAACTTGCAAAAAAATCCGTTAATAACCTTGCAGTAGACAGAAAGTCGTACTCACGTAGATCTTAAACGCCTGGACAACGTTGCGATGGACTTCCTTCTCTATTTCATTGGAACTCACATTTCTTTTACGATTCCTCATTTTCGTCGTCATGTTGCGTCGAAACCGACTATACATTTAGAGATGAAAACATCAAAATGATTGGTCATGATCTAATATAATAAAATTCAAATAGATCAATGTCTTACTCACCTAATAAAATCTTCTACTTGAGGGCAATTAATCAATATGTGGCGATGTGCTTGCAGGAGTTCTATGTCACTTAATCTAGCAAGGGTACCGTCTCCAACTGGTTTACCCAATGGAGGAAACATGGATAAACTTGCTTCAGGCAGCATAGGGTCATCATCTACGCGCTGCTTACGATTGAATCTAGTCTCAATATCATCCTCCAAGTACCTCGAACAAAAGGTCATACATTCTTCAGAAAGCCATCCCTCAGCAATCGAGCCTTCTGGTTGGGCTTTATTGCGAACAAATTGTTTCAATTTTCCTAAAAACCTACATTCACATTTATGGATAAGTGTCTGAACAAAGTAATTAAACCAAAAAAATCAATGGTTTGCATATGAAACATACCTTTCCATAGGATACATCCATCGATAATGTACAGGACCTCCAAGTCTAACTTCATCAATCAAATGAATTGTTAGATGAACCATAACTGTGAAGAATGATGGTGGAAACAACATCTCCATATGACACAAGGTCAGCGCAATTCGTTCTTGATGCTTGCTCAATTCAGCAGGATTGACAACCTTAGAACACAATTGTTTGAAGAAGTAACCTAAATCAACCAACACAGAAGACACCGCACGAGGTAAAATGTTTCTAATAGCCAGAGGCAACAACTCCTGCATAAGGATGTGGGAATCATGGCTCTTCAGTCCAAATACTCTACGTTGCACAAGGTCAATGCATCTTGAAAAATCACTTGAGTAACCATCTGGCACAATGACACATTTCAAAGTCTCAAGAAATGTGTCAATCTCTTGCCTTTTCATTGTGAACAATGCTGCTGGACAAGATTTTCCATCCTCTTTTGGCCAGAGTTCCTTTTTAATACCCAATTTTTGCAAGTCTTTTCGAGCCTCTAAATGATCTTTCCTTTTTCCTTTGTCATTTATCAATGTGAACAACACATTATCACATACATTCTTCTCAATATGCATCACATCAAGATTGTGACGCAATAAATTAGACTCCCAATATGGAAGTTGGCAAAATATACTTCTCTTTTTCCATTGCTTTGAAGCTTGATCAACATTTGCTCTCTTCCGCGTTCTGCTTTCAGTAGTACTACTAGTTGATGAACGTTTTCCAAATGAAAACTCCATATTCTCATTTTGATTCAAAATCTCAAACCCAGATAACAATGTAGGCGGATACCTATCTTCTATATGTCCATCAAAACGAAGACGATTCAACCGAAACTTGTGGCCTTGCCTTAAAAATCGACGATGACCCATGAAACACCACTTCCTACTACAACCCAAATAAAGTGGAATTTGATCAAAATTACATGAGGGACAAGCATAACCGGTATGTGTATTCCAACCTGAAATATTTCCAAGCCCTGGGAAGTCACTAATGGTCCACAATAGAGCTGCCTTCAGCACGAACACCTCATTTTTATATGCATCATATGTCTCAACCCCATTTTCCCACAATTCTTTCAACTCAGCAATTAAAGGTTGCAAATAGATATCAATATTATTTCCAGGCATTTTCTTTCCAGGAATCAACATCGAAACAATGAATTCAGTTGACTTCATGCACATCCACGGGGGACTATTGTATGGGATCAAAATAACTGGCCAAATACTATAACTTGTGCTTAAATTCCCAAATGGATTGAAACCGTCAGTAGCTAATGCAAGTCGAACATTACGTTTCTCAGAAGCAAATTCAGTATGCATGGAATCAAAATGTTTCCAAGCTTCAGAATCCCTTGGATGTCGCATCATATCATCAACCGTAGGTTCACTTGCATGCCACCGCATAGTCTCAGCAGTTTTAGAAGACATAAACAACCTTTGTAACCTAGATTTTAGGGGAAAGTAGCGTAATACCTTTACGGGCTGTTTTTTCTTCTTAGAGTTTTTCTTCCACCTAGACACCTCACATTCTTTGCAATTTTCTCTATCCGCATCCGGCCCCCAATATAGCATGCAATCATTAGGACATGCATGTATTTTTTCATACTTAAGACCAAGTTTGTTAATGATCTTCTTCGCATCATAATTAGATGGTGGGATATTTGCAAATGAGAATGCATCATGCAACAATTTAAAAACCATATCCATAGCCTTGTCACTAACACCACACAAACACTTGATGTGATATAACTTGATTAGAAATGAGAGTTTTGAGAATTTGGTGCATCCATCGTATAATGGCTGTTCGTTATCTTTCAGCAAGTCATAAAACTCCCTGACATTACCACCACTTGACTCTCTGTCAGTATTTGACACACCTGCGTCTCCATCAACGACCGATTCAGTCATCTCTTGACTATTCATTCCCCATCTAAAGGCATCGTATACCATTTCTCGTATCGAATCTCCTGCTGGGGAAGCTGTTTCCCTTCTAAGATGCGATCCTGAAGCCACTTGTTCGACATTACTAGATGTTACCACCTCTCCATGTGAATCCCAGAAGGTGTAATTTCTTGGAAAATGGGTGAGGAGTAAATGTTCGAAACATTCGTCCCTCGTGCCAGACTTTAAAAATTTGCAATGTTCACATGGACACAAAATTTTCCCACGAATAGCCTTGTGCTCAAAAGCAAAATCCAAGAATGCACTCACTCCTACTACGTATTCATGAGAACCTTTTGGTTGTTGAATCCAAGACTTATCCATCCTTCATACAAGAAAAAACTAATTAGTGTTATTAGGATAACAAAAATCTTTTGTCCTCAATCACAAACAAAAACAATAGATATTCGTATAAGCATCAAATAAGATGCAATCTCATTTTATGTTAGTATTGTCCCCCCCCCAAATAATAATAATTGATAGTTGTTTTTAGAGCAAAAAATAATTGGTCAGCCTACTTCCCTAATTATTTGTTTCTTAATTAGCTCTCAACTAATCATTAAAAATATGTATAACTCGTTGATTATTGTCAACAAAACAATCATTCATTGAGCTTAGAAAAAAGGGAAAAACCAAACACCGTTACATCCATCAAACCCCATGATGCATACAAAGTCGATTTTACCATTACAAACGAGTTTAGAGATTATTCTGGACTTGGTACTCAAATGGCGGCAAATGTTTGTTATTTCTGATTTATTTTCATCCTTGATGTATACTTAACCAAGAAAACCCTAGAAATGGACTTGGTACTCAAATTGGGTGTGTGTCTGCGCGCGCGTGTCATCTACCATGTAAAGGTTAAGAAACTATTTTTTTCACGGCGTATGATGTTTGTGTGTCAGCTGCCATATAAAGATTAATAAAATATTTTTTCAAGGCATAGTTTCTTTGTTCCAACAAGGAAAAATATCAACATATGGAAGTTTTGTCTCCAACCAAAAAAGCATTACTGGAGCTTCCTTCCAAATAAGGAAAAAGGAAATACAAGTAAGAGAAAAATTAACACACAATAGATTCCAAATTTTGCTATCCCAGATTTACCGACATTGATTTTAACCTAAAATGCTAAAACCCATGACTTGCAATGCTTCAACAATGCGTTAAAAAATTTAGTAGAAACCAACATCGTTCAAATCAATATAATCATGAAAATTTAGTAGAAATCAGCATCATTCAAAACAAGATAATCATGATCAAGATGCCAATTGCGTGCCATACATATAGTCTTGCAATATTTCACAAGGAATAAGAGGAATATTGAGGATTGTACAAAAGGGGCTCTCACCCACGTACAATTTCATGAAGGCTTATAATCATTAAATAAAACAGTTGCCCATGCAATCAGAAAGCTTCCTTCACATAAAAAAATATCTGTCACCAACTTATTGCCACTAAATATGTAAGGAATTAGTAATGAGGTGTATTAAGTGTTTGGTTAGTGGCACAAAGTTTTACCATTCACAATAAATAAAATAAGCAAAGAAATAATGGAATAGTTTGAATGAAAGGAAAAAGGGAAAGGGGGGTAATTGAGTTCTTCTGCTAATTTATTCACATCTACTTGTTGGTCATGGGAGCATGCATGCTACCTGGTTATTTTGAAGACTCAAAAGATGTGGTAATTAATTAAGAAAGAAGAAGAAAAGGGGCTTATATTAAAGATTCATAATCAATGGAATTTTTATAGTTTGTTGATGGTAGCAATGAAACCGTAGGATGTGAATTCATCACAATCAGAAAGAGAGTAATTCTTCTGAATATCCTATTGGATCACACAAAGAACTCCACATGTAATTGATCCTGAAATTTTTTTTCTCTAGCATTTTGTTTCATTTAGTCTGCTATGGCGTAGAATTTAATTAAGCACACCGTTTCATTTAGCATTTTGTTTCATTTAGTCTGAATATCCTATTCAATTCTTGCCCAGGTGTTTTAACTTCCTTAATTAATATGGCGTAGAATTTAATTAAGCACACTGTTTAATGAAAAGAAAATTAGACTTTTCAATAGCTATGATTTTAACAATGCAACCAAGGACAACAATGGGCAGCTAGATGGCTAACATCGACATCATACATCTTGCAACTAAAGGCAAAACGAAAAAAATTAAATGGAAACCCAATTGGCCAGGGCATGATAAAACACAGGCCTGATTTTGTCTATCTGGAAAACACATGCCTGATTCTAGAAACTCAAAAATATATCACATGGAAAGAAGACAATAGCAATATAGCTCTATTAAAGCAAAATATAATGGAACCAACACATGACCTTTAGTTCACAGACAAACCGATGTTGGGAAAATCAACAATTTCAAACAATTGCATGCATATTTGAGCAGAGAGAAATGAACAAGTGTGCATGCAAACAAAAAAATAAAAAATTGCAGCAAATAAAAAATTTCAAACAATTGCATCAACAATTTCCTCTAATACATCACAGCAAACAAAAAAATAAAAAATCCCCATTAACAAGGCTCAAACATTACAACACAAATTATAGATTATCTAGTCAACAAATCATCACATAGCCATTACCAAATTGAACAAGATAACAAATACCCAACATAAATTGAACTTGGGAACCATTCACATACCTTAGAGGATTTGCAGACTCGGTGACTCAAATTTGCAATCTGCTCAAAGAAATCAAACAAAACTCGAACGTAATCGACGATGTTTGTGTGTGTCTGCGCGCGTATGATGTTTGTATGATGTTTGAGCGCGTAATCGAAGAAACTCGAAACTACGTCTCCCGGATTTGAGATCAGCTTGAAGAAATCGAAGAACGAATTTTTGAGAACACGGAGGGATTTGTCGCTGGGATTCGTCGACGAAATCAAAGATCAAAATTTTAAGAACACGGAGGGATTTGTCGATGCGATTCGTCGAAGAAATCAAAGATCAAATTTTTGAGAACAAATTTTATGAATTGAGAAAGAAAATTCGTCTATGTGATTTTTGATTTGTGAGAACGAAATCAAAACCAATGTGATTTTTGCCGATGTTCGGTGATTTATGCGGACAAAATCAGGGAAAAAAACTGGGCGATGATCCCAAGGTAATTTGGGTGGATTTAGGAGCGGTTCCGAACCGCTAATAAAGGGTTTGTCTCGGTTCTAAACCGCTACAAATATTAAATATTTTCTTATTTTTTTAGTTCTTTATAGCGGTTCTAAACTGCTACAACTGGTCATTTAATAGCGGTTTTGACCCGCTACAAAGTGCGTTTTAACGGTTCGAAACCGCTAATAAAGTAATAAATTAATACATAGTTCTATAGCGGTTCCAAACTGCTATAAAATGAAATTATTTCCTTAGAAAAATCCCCCGCCAGATTGCGAGGGCTTCGCGCCGTTTCCCTTTTCATTTAGTAGCGGTTCACAACCGCTACAACATAAACTTAACAAATGTTAATTTCGTTTTCTTCCTCTAATTGGATATATTTTTCTAATTAATTACTCAGGCTCCTGTTTTAACGGTTCCAAACCGCTACTAATGAAATTATTTACTCCCGCCACTTTGCTTGTTCTTCCCGCTGGTTTTTTATTGGAGGATTTGTTTTGTAGCGGTTCGCAACCGCTACAAACTGGATATTAGTAGCGGTTTTTGGAACCGCTACTACTATAACCGCTACAATATGACGTTATGTGGTAGTGTTTTATTCGTTTTCTCGTGTTTTCTTGTATTTTCTTGTTTTCTTTCACTTTTCCGTATTTTCCGTGTTTTGCAGGAGTTTGCTGGCATTTGGGACGCAAAACGATGATATCATGTGTCCCCGGAGCAACGAGAGGAGTCACACGTGATCCAGGGGTCAAACGACGAAGATTACATCTTTCAACCCCTCACTCGGTTGGTTGGTCATCTCCAACCGATCGGGTGATGCACGCGTGCACCACCCAGACGCAGCTTGGAGCCCCCGAGAAGTCACCCGGTCGGTTCAGTGACCGGGTCAAAAGCTCAAAGTCTCTGGAATTCGGAGCTCAATTTCCAACCGATCGGGTGACCTTCACCCGATCGGTTCATCTGTAGCTGATGCTGAGGAGCAGAGACACGGGCACCCAACCGACCCCTTCACCCGATGGCGCCAAGATCCAACCGGTCACCTCAAGAACTCAACCGACAGGTTCATATGACCGGCTGAAACTCCGCCGTTTTCTGTTTATTATTTGTAACGATCACCCGATCGGTTGACTTGTCAACCGATCGGGTGATACGAGATCCTATAAATAGGACCCCTAGGGTTCCAGAAACGGGGGGCTGTTAGTTTTTACTGTTTTCTCCTATTTGTGACGGCTGTAATTTTCCTGTTTCTGTAAGTTTTCAGATCTTTGTAAAACTTTAGTATTATCTTAATTGTTCTACTACCTTCACATTCCTATCGTCTGATTATGATTTTAACGGTTCATTTTCGTTTAGATCGCTTTTTAATGAATATTTGTGAGTAGTTACCAAATCTGGGATTTTGGCGAAAACCCCTTCGGGGGCTCTTCCCGATGCATCCATAGGGTTAGGAAATCGAAAGGGATTAGGAATCTAACGGTTACGCGGGGTGTTTTATTGTTATCGGCGGGAAAAAGACCGCCTTTGACCGTTGGGCCAAAGGGGAATAAACTTGGCGGTTGACTCCCTAGCCATAGCTCATGCCCTTAGCGTAGACGCCGAATCCTAGCGCGCGGGAGCGTCAGGATGAGGCGTTGGGAGTTATTGTTGCGAGCTTAGTGCTCCCGGAATCGATTAGTGTTAATGGACACGGGATTACCCACTGATCGAACCCGGGAAGTCCGGTGTATCATCCTGGGCACCGACCGGAATATCGGGCCCATGGGATGCCGGTACCACTTTCAGAGGCAACGTCTCACCATTAGACCCTAATTCCGATCGCCATCCTACCCGTAGGCCGTATCGGCGAGAGTCGCTCGTTGGAGTGGAAACCAAAGTCCCGGGTTTATTTTCTTATTGTTCATACCTTGCATTCCTTTACCGTGACAACCCATCAACCGATCCGGGCTAGCTCGCCCACAGGGTGATTTCGGTCCTTCTTGACACAAGCACATCCTAGCCTCCCTGTGTTCGACCCCCAAGCCACACTACAACACCGTGCGCTTGCGGTTACAAATATCTAAACCCTCACGCGGGTCCCCCGTCCATTTGCGGCTCGCAAACCGGGGGCACGTCAACATCCGAGCTAAGCTCCGCATACAACCGCCGAGGGGGATGCTGGACTTGCTGGAGTTGGCTCAGATGGTGGAGGATAAGCTCACAACCGAGCGGTATGCCAAGGCCGCGTGAAGCAGCTGAACTTTTCGCAGCCAGCACCTTCCGGAGGGTAGAGGTCCCCTGCGGGGGAGCCCAGACCGTGGGAGTCGAGTCTGGCAAGGAGAAGAACAGTGGTGCACCGCTTATTGGGCAGTTTCGACACATGACAGAGGCGGATATACATAACAAGAAGGTGAAGGGGTTGTGTTTCTGATGTGATGAGAAGTTTACGTCGGAGAATCGTTGCTGAGACCGCACAAATGTTATTAGTGGATGATGATGAGGATGCTGGTGTGGAGGGGGAAGACGAGGAGATATGTGAGCAAGAGCACTCGCATCTGGACGTCACAGATGTGCCACTCAACTCCATGGTGGGATTCACTCCTAACCACACACTGAAGTTGACCAGGATGATTTCGGTGCAAGAGGTGATAATGTTGATTGATAGTGTTGCCACCCATAATTTTATATTTAACCGAGTGGTAAAGCAACAAGGGTTGCAGCTGGTGGACAACTTGGGGCTTCGGAGTGATGATGGAGACATGATATTTGTGTTGAGAGATGTATGCCCTCGAGGCAATTTATCAAATGCAAAACATCTTGTTCATGAATGAAAGTGTGCTTTCAGGTATCAATTGTCTAAGTATTTCTGTTATGATGTTTTCATTAAATTACTTAGATAATTTCATTAGACTCATATTAAGTTCATACATGTATCTAGATAGAGATCTCGATTATGAGAAATGTCTGACCGATAGGAGCTTGAGTCTTAAAGCGTTTATGGTCATAGATGCATCGAGAAAAGGATATCGGCACATCGAACAAACCATTGTGTCTTTGTCTTAACCTAAAGGGTGATGATGATCTCATAATCATTCGACCTGGCGAAGTCGGAGACGAGACACTTGCTCATTGGAGAATGAGTCCACTGAACGACTCAATAAAGAGTTATCAAATAGTTAACATTAACTAAACTGTCATTGATAACTCTCTAGTGATGATAGGCAAGTTGGTCTTTAAGACTTGATGTCATTGTACGAACCTGTGCGTGAACGGTGTCACTTAGATCTATGATCTAGCTTTGAGTCAAGAGACGCTAAAAGGTCTTAGGTTAGGTGACACTTGAAACATACAAGGTAAGTAGTGATCAAGAAAGGATTCGTCTCTTCAGTCTATGGGAAATTAGTGTCACAGGTTCAGTACGGTTCTTGGTGAAAAACCTTGGCCAAGGTATGTTGTAGGAAGTACAACATGGACATACCAAATACCTGAGCATACTGACCAGTGCTAGCTAGTAGGGTTGACTGTTTATCATACCCTAGGCTATGCAGTGACGTAGTTATGACGAATGGACTAAAACTGCGGTATTCATTGCGGATACAGTCAGAGTGATCCCGACGACACTTTTGTCAATGGGTCAATCATGTAATTATGATACCGAAACATGGACGACACATGCTGCTCGTGGTCACTGTCGTATAGGGGTTTTGAGCCCCAACATGTAGTAGGGGCAGGCTGTAAGGTCTCACACAGAGTAGGATTTACGTCTTACTAATAAGAATAATTAAAGAGGAGTGCGGGTGCACGGGAATAATTAAATGGGGATTATAATATGTCATAAAGTGTTTATGAACATATGATACATAGAAATGAATAGGATTTTTTCACGAACGTCACGGAAAAAACTTCGCTCGGATCGGAGCTTAAAAGGAGCTTAAAAGCTCATGATAAAGGACAAATGGCCAGAATTGGGCAAAAGCTTTTGCCCAGTTATGGCCCAGCCAACCAGCAGGGCTGGGCTAGCCCGCCCAGCTGGGGCAGGCGGGTCGAGCCCGCCCGCCCATGCGGGCTCGCCCAATGCACTGGGCGCGCCCAGCTGGCTTGTGGGCCCCAAAGTGAAGCCCACGTCTAGGGTTTTGTGAAACCCATATGACGGCTGCGAAAATCAGCAGTTTGTGGTTTTTGTCCAACTTTGAGCTATAGTTTGAGAGGTCAAATGAAGTCGGAATTGATTGCAGTTTATTTTTATGCGATCAGCGTTCAAAGCTCTTCGATTCGATATAGCATATCACTTGTGAAGCTCAACGGTGAGGGAGGAAAAATTCATCAAAGTTTCACCTTAGTGTAAGGGAAACTAAATTAATATTTCCCTCTAAACTAGTTTAGTCCCACATTGCTCGTGAGACGAGGAAGGTGGGCCGTCTTACTATATAAATAAGGGCTAATCCCCCTTAGAAAAGTCGCACCGAGTCTTCGATTCGAGAGCTCCAAAAAGTTTTGAGCACGCTCGAAGCAAGACTTAAAATTATTCCCTCCTAATTCTTCTGTTTCTCCGTTCGAGTCCTAGCAAGACGGCGAGGTGGTGTGGATCAGATCCAAAGTTTTTGACGTGGATCGTGCTCAAGGGAAACTTTCTTCGGCGAGTGATTGGCTTGGAGGCATGGTGTTGACTCGCTTCGGGTGGTCTGGTCTTGGAGGCGCAGAGGCGGCTTGCTTCGGGGAGCAAAAGAAGGTTTTTGAAAACGACGATTCATATTCTGTGGAAACGAAGTTCCGGGTATGTTTTCTTTTACTATGCTTTCATATATTGATGTAATAGTTTAGATCTATCTTTGGGGTTGGTCAGACCCACCCCAAGATAGTAGATTTTTCCGGCTAGGGTTAATGAAATCCTTAGTGCTATCATTAAATAGTTTAATGGTTTATTCAGCTGCATGTTTTTTGCTTCTATCGTCCGTTCGACGTAGGACGGACACAGATTTTATGCCCTGAGGGTCCGTCAAAACCAACGTTGGTATCAGAGCAAAATCTACTATGACCTAATTCTGTAAATGATATGATATGCATATAATGTTTATTTAAAACATGGAATAATTATGAGATTATTGAAATATTGTTGTAACTTAATTTTATGAGATAATCCTAAGTTGCTAGTTTTAATGGTTATTTCCATTTCTTGTTCTTTATATGATAACGCAAGAAAACCTTTTTGGTTAGCCATTAAAAGCTGTTTATAAATTATAAGATAATTTTAGACTGATGTGCTATGATTTAAACTTGTTTAAATACCTAATACATGATTAGGATAGCACCCTGACATTCATTCCTTACAGTTGATAAGGACTTTAATAAAAGTTATTAATCAATCGTAATAATTTCGAATTTTAGGATTCAACTAGTTGATAGGATTAACTAGTTTTAATGAATCCATCTTAAATCGATGTTACACATATAAATAATTCAAAGTCGTAAAGGATGATGATCGGTCTAGCGTTTTTTGACTAGTGTTGTGGATCACCCTAGCTCGACTAGGGGATAGTGATCCTGGCCTAGCCAAATCCTTGGCCATGTTCTGCTGGACTACATGGATGCGATTTATGATTATGTGAAACCATTAATTTCATCTAATCTAATACGTTTAAAATCTTCTTCAAGATTAACCATAGCCCTCCTTGTTTTTGGAGTAGGAGACTAAAAGACGTCTGCCATAGTTGTTGAGTCTCCTCAAGCTATGCCATGTCTCTTTTAGAAACCGACTCCATCATACATGTGATGTAGTCAAGTTTTAACCCAAACCGCTGTGTCGGGTCTTTTCGAGTGTCGGTGTAAGTTAAGATTAGACTTGAAACAAGGGTTTGACTAGACTAGTCATTATCGTTTGTTGAGTCTCCTCAATATCATAAGTGACTAGGGCAAAAACATATAGGGAGTCACATGTGATGTGATCAATGAAGAGTTCGTCTATCAACTACAAAGTCGATCAATTTATTGAGTCTCCTCAAGGTTGTGAAGCTCAGGGTGGATGTGTCCCTTTCTCACTAAATTTTAAATTTTAATGAATTTGTTCCTTAATTGTGGCCTAAGCTAATCATTAAAATAGTGGGAAGATATAATTAGATAAAAATCATTCTATTTATATTAATTTGAACATATGCTAAGTTAGGGTGTTCTATGCTTTGCAGCATGAGATTTGTATCTAAACTTATCCGAGAAAAGAATATGCAAACTGGTAATGACTTGGAGAGGAATATAAATTTTTTGGGGAAGAAGAAAAGTTATGATGATGCCTTAACTTCAAGGGTAATGGTTATACATAGTGTTATTCTTTCCTTAACTTCTAATGAATGGGTATTAGATACTAGAGCAGGTTCTCACATCTATAATAGTTTACAGGATTTGAGAACAACTAGAAGTTTAAGAAAGAACAATGTGGTCCTTCAAGTCGGTAACGGAGCAAGTGTTGTTACTGAAGCCGTAAGGGACATCCGACATACCTTGGCGAACAATGCCACTTTGTTTTTGAAACAATGCTTCTATATTCCAAGTTTCTTCCTATGCAACATAATTTCTATTTCGGCCCTAACCAAAGACGGTTACACCTTTAACATTGATACAGATGTTATGAACATTTTATTTGATGGTAAACTGCAAGGTTTTGGAACGTTGAATAATGGTGTGTACACTTTGCCTAATGATATTGTATTAAATGTTAATACAAGAAAACGTAAGGAATCAAGTTATAATGAAACCTACCTTTGGCACTGTAGACTAGGCCATATCGGAGAGGAGAGACTTGGCAACTTACATAAAGATAGGTCTCTGGGCCTCTCGAATTATGAGTCATTTGACACTTGCGAGTCTTGCCTCAAGGTAAGATGGCCAAAACTCCCTTTGCAGGACATGTGGAAAGAGTTAGTGAACTCTTGGGTTTTGTACATTCGGATGTATGTGGACCCATGTCAATATTGGCCAAAGGAGGATATTCATACTTTGTTACATTCATGGATGATCACCTAAGGTTATGACACACGTTTTTGATGATACACAAGTCTGACACTTTTGAGCGATTCAAAGAATATCGTAATGAAGTAGAAAAAAAACGGGTAAAAGCATTAAAAATCCTTCAATCAGATCAAGGAGGTGAATACTACTTAAGCCATGATTTCCTTATGTATCTAAAAGAGAATGGAATTCTCCATCAGGTCACACATCCACACACACCCTAACATAACGATGTGTCAGAGAGAAGGAATCGTACTTTGTTGGACATGACACGATCCATGATAAGTGAAGCTGAGTTACCTACCTCCCTTTGGGGCTATGCCCTAGAAACTGCTGCCCACACCCTTAATCGAGTTCCTCTGAATCCGTGCCAAAGACACCATATGCGATATGGAATTGTAAGAAACCCAACCTTAATCATCTTAGGGTATGAGGATGCCATGCTTATGTCAAGAGGCTAAATCCAGATAAACTGGAGGATAGGTCTGTTATGTGCAGTTCATAGGATACCCAAGTCATTTAACTGGGTACATTTTCTATCACCAAGAGTAACAAAAGGTTATTGTCTCCAAACATGCCATCTTTTTGGAAAAGGAGTTTCTTGTGAAGGAACCAATGGCGAAGTGATAGAATTAGATGAATATACACATGAACATGAAACATAACTATTAGGAGAGGCAGAGTCTGATATTCCTCAACAAGTCGTTAGAAGGTCTAACAGGATTCCTCGAGACCCCGATATGTATTACAGATTTCTCGTAGACGGAGGGGTCGAGGATGGCATCATAACAGAGGATGATCCTGTTAGCTTTCAAGAAGCCATTCGGAGTGGAGACTCTAATAAATGGCTGGATGCAATGAGATCCGAGATGGAATACATGCACATAAATAAGGTGTGGACCTTAGAAGACGTGCTCAAGGGAAGTGTTCCCATTGGTTGCAAGTGGATCTTCAAGAAGAAGATCGGTGCATATGGAAAAAATAGAAACGTACAAGGCTAGACTGGTTGTGAAATGTTATCGTCAGATTCTAGGAGTAGATTATGATGAAACATTTTCACCAGTCGCCGTGCACAAGTCCATACGGATCGTACTCACTATTGCTGCCTTTTATGACTGTGAGATCTGGCAAATGGATGTAAAGACTGCGTTTATAAATGGTGATTTAGAGGAGCAAATTTATATGACTTGGCCCGAAGGTTTCGAAGTAAGTGGGAGTAAGGGAAAAGCGTGTAAATGGCAAAGGTCCATTTATGGACTCAAGCAGGTATCCATGAGTTGGAACATCCATTTTGACAAGACAATCAAAGAGGTTGGTTTTGTCAGAAATGAAGATGATCCATGCATTTATAATAAAACCAGTGGAATTCTTTGGTCATACTCGTATTGTACGTGGATGATATTCTTTTAATAGGCAACAACATTGGGATGTTGAAGTTTGTTAAGGAATGTATATCAACTAACTTCTCCATGAAAGACTTGGAAAAATCATCCTACATATTAGGTGTAAAGATCTATATAGATAGATCTAAAAGGATGCTAGGTCTCTCCCAAGCCAGGTACATTGACACCGTGCTAAAGCGGTTTAGCATGGAAAACAGTAAGAATCGTATTATACCAGCCAATCATGGAATAAACCTTTCTAAGAAGATGTCCCCAAAGATTGACTTGGAAAAGGAACGCATGGATATGATCCCATATGCTTCGGCTGTAGGATCTATCATGTATTCCATGATCTGTACCCCACCTGATGTCACTTTTGCACTAAGTGCAGTATGTCGATATCAGTCTAACCATGTAGAAGAACAATGGAAAGCAGTTAAGACAATTCTTAAGTACTTGCGAAGCACTAGAGATTTGGTCTTGATTTATGGAAGTGAAGAACTCAAGGTTGAAGGCGTCACAGATTCCGGCTTTCAGAGTGATATAGATGATAGCAAGTCTATCTCTGGATATGTTTTACTCTCAACGGAGGAGCAGTCAGTTGGAGAAGTTCCAAGCAAGATACTGTTGCAGACTCCACGATGGAGGCCGAGTACATATCGGCCAACGATGCGGCAAAGGAAGTTGTTTGGATGAGAAAGTTCATAAACCAGTTAGGGGTGGTGCCTGTGAGTAAAGATCCAATACCATTGTATTGCGATACTAATGCAACCATCAGTCTGGTTCAAAAACCAAGATTCCACAAAAGATCCAGGCATATTCTTCGAAAATATAACATGATATGGGATATTGAAAAGAGGACAGACATATAACTCCTGAGAGTCTGTTCGGAAGACAACTTAGATGATTCACAAAGGCGCTGACACGTGATCGTCTGGAGAGACTAGTGTGTAAAAGCGGTATAAGATACCGAGATAAATGGGCCTGAGTGCAAGTGAGAGATGTTGAGAGATGTATGCCCTCGAGGTAATTTATCTATGCAAAACATCTTGTTCATGAATGAAAGTGTGCTTTCTGGTATTAATTGTCTAAGTATTTCTGTTATGATGGTTTCATTGAATTACTTAGATAATTTCCTTAGACTCATAGTAAGGTCATACACGTATCTAGATAGAGATCTTGAGCATGAGAAATGTTTGACCGATAGGAGCTTGAGTCTTAAAGCGTTCATGGTCATAAATGCGTCGAGAAAATGATATCGGCACATCGAACAGACCATTGTGTCTTTGTCTTAACCTAAAGGGTGATGATGATCTCATAATCATTCGACCTGGCAAAGTTGGAGACGAGACATAGTTGCTCATTGGAGAATGAGTCCACTGGACATTCCAATAAAGAGTGTAACGACTGGTTTTCATGTATTTGGATTATTTATATTATATATATGTGTTTTGGTGGATTTTCTCCTCATGTGTGGCTTTCGTCTCCGTAGCTTTCGTTTTCGATCGTTTCGTCGTGATTTTCTAGCTTCTTCCTTAGAATCGTCGATTTCGGAGTAAGTCATTCGTGACTGGCTTCATATCGGTCGTATCTTATTGTTAGATCAAGCCTAGGAGTCTTAAGAATCGATCCCGGAGCTTCGCGCTCCATTTCGGAACTTTCTGTGCACGTTAGCCGGTACAAGAAGGGGAACCGACCGACTAGATGACGATTTAGTCGGTCGGCAAACCTTCATGGACAGACTAGTGGGCTTTGTAAATTATTCAAGAGTTACTGTTTATCGTTAGTCGGTCTAAGAACATTTGTCGACCGACTAGGTTGCAAACTACTCGGTCAACAATCGTTCTTTAACCGACTAGCTCTATGATCATTTTTGATACCAAGTACTATTCATTCTTAGTTGGTCTAAGAACGTTCATCGACCGACTAGATGACAAACTAGTCGGTCAGTAGTTGTTCTTTGACCGACTAAATCTAAATCCTATTTTGTGCAGGAGTTACTGTTTGGACTTAGTCGGTTTGCGTTGGTCAACCGACCGACTAGTTCCCAAACTAGTCGGTCAGTGGTTGCTCTTTGACCGACTAATCAGTGTCGAAACCCTAATTTCTGGGCAGCCGCCAGCTCTTCCTATTTAAACCCCCAAACGTTTTTCTTTTCTTCTTTCTCTTCTCCTGAGCCTCCTTCTTCCCCAAATCATCATCCATCTAACCCTAGCCTTCCTCCTTCATCAAGAGCCTCTCCCCCTCTCCATTTTGGCCGGCCACCACCTCTTGATCGCCGGAAAACCCCAAAAATCCCCAAAACCCCATTTCTCCAGATTTTCCCCATCCATTCCAGATTTGAACACTGGGTTCCCCGGATCGTTCCTTCCGTTGCCGTGCTTGCTCGGCATCATTCTTCCGCTCCGATACGGTAATAAATCGACCTCTTAATATTCTCTTAACCCATTTGTGTTTTTGTGAAACCCTAATAAAACTAGGTTGGATGTTGTTCTAATGTTGTTTTGCCATGGCAGCGATCTCATCTCCGTAGTTAGCATTTGTGTGACGGCCTCGTTGATCGTCATCCTCGGTGCTAGGCAAGTGAAACTTGCCACTTAGGGTTTTGGGCCATGTTTTAGGCCATTTGCTTGTTGTAGGCGTAAAAGAGACTAGGCGACGAAATGATACTCGCCTAGGCGCAATTTCAGGAACTAGCTTAACAACGAAGCTAGATCCGTCATTCATCATGTTGCATAACTACCATGTCATGTTTAATTTTAATTAACGGTACGCGAATTAATTGTCATCCATGCTATCCATGTTGAATGTCGCATGCGTAGCACACGCTACAATACTTGTGTTTCCTGGCTCGTGTTCCAGAAGCGGGCTACGTGAGTTGGTTGATAGCCAATGCCCGATCTACTTGTTTCCGGCTAGGCACCTGCGTTGCAGGCATAACCCTACGCCATACGTGTTAAATACACTTCCTGGCTCGTGTTCCAGAAGCGAGCATTCCGTGTGCTGGGTAATGCCCTGGCTCGATACACGTGGAGGGGTAGAGATAAACGGTCACTTGAGCTTAGGAGTTGGCCCGATCAGCCACTCTAGCCAACATGCGGAATCTCTGTGCACAACTTGATTACTTGACGTGTTTACTTGACGTGTTCACTTGACGTGAACTACTTGACTTGTACTTGTCCGTGTTTTACTTGTAAAACTTGTTATCCATGCCTTACTTGCCACTTGCTACTTGTGCTTCCCATTACTCGTCACTTCCATACTATACTTGCCATGTCATGCATCATACTATAACTGCTAGGTTGTTAGTTTACCTTACTTTCAGTTTCCTTGCCCAAGTCTTTTAGACTTGCTGACATGTGCCCCTTTACTCTTTTGGGTGACACATGTTAGATCCTGAGCCTGAGTTCATTGTTGAGGACGAGGTGTTTGCGGACGCCGAGCCCGAGCCTGTGTGTGGCGAGGAGTACGTGGACACTGGGGACCAGTCCTAGTGTCTTCGTTGAGCCTTCCCCTTTTGTTTTAGACTGCTGTAGTTGTCGGTGCGCAGCACCTATACTTTGTTATGTTGTCCCTTTTGTTGGCCTTGTTCTGGGCCTTTAGACTCTTTCTTTTAGCCTGGTGGCTTTTCTGGATGTTGAACTTAACTTTAATGTTGGACAAATTCTGAGATTTGAGATTTTATTTCTGTCTCTCCTTGTGTTATTATTGTTGTTCCGTTTGTGGTTACAGGGACCTGCTTATGTTTTATTGACGCTTATCGGGTTTGGGGCTTCACAGCTCCACTCTCGTGCGGACCTTTTCACGTCTCGCCTCCATTTTTTGGGAAGCGGGGCGTGACAGGTTTTGTTGGTGGCCCATGCAGGTCCTTCTGTAACTGCGATTATCGGAATGACGATAAAAATATTAGGATGTCCAATAAACTAAGTTCGACGTCCAGTCATAAGCTATGAGTCTAATCTGCTTTGTTTTCTGTGTCATTAGATGGCAGGAAGGCGATTCACCCGTGGTGGAGGTAGTGGTGTGCCCCTCATGACGAGGAGCCTGAGCGGGAACCCACCAATGGAGAGATGATGTGGATGATGCTTCAGATGATGCAGGTGCAGCAGGGCGTGCTCCTGCAAGTCCATAATGCTCCAGTTGTTCGAGCTGGTCGGGCAATCCAGGATGCCCCTCGCTCCGAGCCGGGAGCGAAGCAATTTCGGGAGCTGGGTCCCGCATATTTTGATGGGTCTGAGGGTCCTCTGGCTGCCGATGAGTGGATTCGGAACATTGAGGATAACTTGAAGATGGCCAAGATCACCCCGGCTGGATGGGTTGATTTGGCGAAGAGGCAACTCAAGGATAATGCTCGGAACTGGTGGGATGCGGAAGAGAAGGTGCTGGTGGTGCCGATAGCTTGGGCTACCTTTAAGTCCAGGTTTTATGAGGAGTTCTTTCCAAAGGCTGCTAGGAAGGAGATGCTGCAGCGCTTTATTGATCTGAAGAAAGGGAGCTTGACGGTGGACCTGTACCACCAAGAGTCCACTAGGCTGAGTCGGTTCGCACCAAAGATGGTGCAGGATGCTGATGAGAGGGCTCAGAGGTTCCTGCAGGGACTTTCTTTGGAGCTCCAGAGTTTTATGTCTTCCTCTGATCTGGACTCTTATCAGAAGGTTCTGGTCGCTGCGAGGAGGCAGGAGCTGAACCTGAGTCAGAGGAGCGGACATGTTTCTGGTGCTGGGAAGAGGCCTATGGAGCAGGCCAGAGTGGTGGTTAGGCCTGGTTTCAAGCCTAATCAGCCAGCTCAGTTCAAGAGGCCAGGAGGGCTTATTCAGAAGACTTGCCATTTCTGCGGCAGGATCGGGCATGTCAAGGATCAGTGTAGGAGATTCCTGGGCCAGTGTGTTGTCTGTGGAGATCCTACCCATACCATGAAGGATTGTCCGAGGTCGAAGCAGCCTTGGAGGGCACCTGTTGCAGCACAGCCGTTGCAGCAGAGAGCGTCTGTTCCTGCTGGACGTGGAGCAGCTCTTGTTCCACAGAGGCAGGCTTTTCAGCAGGCTTTTCCGCCGAGGAGGCAGGCTTTTCTGATGACTGCTGTGGAGTGCGAGGCTGTGGATGAGGTTATCGCAGGTAATCCTCAATCTAGCTGTTACTTTCCTAGCTAGTTTTGATTGTTAGATTATGTTCTTTGCTTGAACATGATTGTTTGCTAGACTAGGGTTTGATTGTTAAATTGCTTGTTAGGTGGTGTGCACATTTTCTGCACGAGTTCTCTTTGACTCAGGTGCATCGATGTGCATTATTTCTCGGAGCTTCGTGGAGAAGCATTCCTTGTCGACGTCCCCTCTTTCCAAGAGTTGGAATATCGTTACAGGGAATGGCGTGATCTCGGTGCATCTTGGTTGCAATTCTTGCCCGTTGGTAGTTTGTGGACATGAGCTTTACGCTGATTTCATTGTCCACGACATCATCAACTATGATGCGGTCCTTGGGATGGATTGGCTTGCGAGCTTCTATGCTACGATCGACTGTCGGAGGAAGAAGGTGGTGTTCGAGATTCCCGGACATCCAGTATTTGAGTTCAGCCGTGGTAGCAGCTCGCTTGGTCCGGTCAGGTTTCGGGTCAGGCCGGTGGAGTTTGTGGCTATGCAGATGGAGCTGGAGAGGCCAGCTGTGGTGCGTGATTTCGATGACGTCTTCCCCAAGGAGATGTCTGGTTTGCCACCTAATCGAGCTTTAGAATTTTCTATTGATCTTGTTCTGGGAGCGCAACCGATTTCGAAGGCACCGTATCGTATGGCGCCCGCTGAGTTGGAGGAGTTGCGGAAGCAGCTGGATGAGCTTTTGCAGAAGGGTTATGTCAACCCTAGTGTGTCTCCGTGGAGAGCACCGGTGCTGCTGGTGAAGAAGAAGGATGGTTCGCGTCGCATGTGCGTGGACTATCGGGAGTTGAATGCGGTGACCATCAAGAATAAATACCCGTTGCCTCGCATTGATGATATTTTTGATCAGCTTGGAGATTCGAGGGTGTTTTCGAAGTTGGATATGAGGAGTGGCTATCATCAGTTGAAGGTGAAGAAGGATGATGTTCCGAAGACAGCATTCAGGACGAAGTATGGACACTACGAGTTTGTGGTTATGCCTTTCGGTGTAACCAATGCACCCGCAATTTTCATGAATCTGATGAATCTGATCTTCTATGACTTTTTAGATAAGTTTGTCGTTATCTTCATTGACGACATTCTGATCTATTCAAAGTCGGAGGAAGAACATGCCTCGCACTTGAGGACAGTGTTGGAGATTTTGAGGAAGCATCGTTTGTATGCTAAGTTTTCGAAGTGCGAGTTTTGGCTGGACAGAGTTGCTTTTCTCGGGCATGTGGTGACTGGAGATGGTATTTCAGTGGATCCCGAGAAGATCAGGGCCATCAGAGAGTGGCCTGTTCCACAGTCAGCGTCTGAGATCCGGAGTTTCCTTGGGCTTGCTGGTTACTATCGGCGCTTCATTAAGGACTTTTCCCGTATTACTGAGCCGATGACCAGATTGATGCGGAAGGATGTACCTTTTGTTTGGTCGGGTGATTGTGAGAATGCTTTTGGTGTTCTGAGGGAGAGATTGACGACTGCCCCTATTCTTGTTGTGCCTGATCGCAGCGGTGGATTTGAGATCTTTTGCGATGCTTCTGGCAAGGGTCTCGGTTGTGTGTTGCATCAGCACGGGCATGTTGTGGCTTATGCTTCGCGTCAGCTCAAGGTTCATGAGAATAATCACCCAACGCATGATTTGGAGTTAGCTGCTGTTGTGTTTGCGCTCAAGATTTGGAGGCACTTCCTGCTGAGTGAGAAAGTGAAGATTTTCACCGATCACAAAAGCTTGAAGTATAATTTCACTCAGAAGGAGCTCAACATGCGACAGCGTCGATGGTTGGAGCTCATGGCGGATTATGAGATCGATTTGCAGTATCACCCTGGCAAGGTGAATGTGGTTCCTGATGCGCTGAGTAGGCTTCCAGCGGTGATGATTTTGACTTCGCAGTGGAGATTGCAGCATTATTTTTGCGAGTCTGGTGTGGAGATTGTTCTTCCTGGAGAGGCTTCTTCGTTGATGTGTATGCAGATACAGTCGACGATTGTGGATCGGGTCAAGGCTGGCCAGGCTGAGGATCCGAAGCTGGTGAAGATTCGGGATCAGGTGGAAGCCGGTCTGCGGACTGACTTTTTGATTCATGAGGATGGCTCGCTGAGGTTTGGAGCTAGGTTGTGTGTGCCAGCTGGGGATATTAGAGAGGAGTTGATGCAGGAGGCACACAGTTCACCGTATTCTGTGCATCCTGGTAGGACCAAGATGTACAAGGATCTTCGTATGAACTATTGGTGGCATGGTATGAAGAGTAGTGTGGCTCAGAGTGTAGCCAAGTGTTTGGTTTGCCAGCAAGTGAAGGTGGAGCATCAGCGTACGGCTGGGTTGCTACAACCGCTTCCGATTCCGGAGTGGAAATGGCAACACATCACTATGGATTTCGTGACTGGACTACCTCAGAGTCCGAAGCAGAATGACGCGATTTGGGTGATCGTAGATCGATTGACCAAATCTGCGCTCTTTATTCCATTCCGAGTGGGACAGTCCACTGAGTCGCTAGCGAGGAGATATATGGAGGTAAATTCTTTTACTCTCCGTTTTTATTTCCTTTTCCTAGTTTAGATAGTGATGTAACGTGAATCGTGCAGGAGGTCGTATGACTTCACGGAGTCCCTGTGAGTATCGTGTCGGACAGAGACACGAGGTTCACATCTCAGTTCTGGCAGAGTTTAAAGAAGAGTTTGGGTATGCGTCTGAGTTTCAGCATGGCGTACCATCCGCAGACGGATGGCCAGTCCGAGAGGACGATTCAGATCTTGGAGGACATGCTGAGGGCGTGCATGTTGGATTTCAAGGGTTCGTGGGAGGACCATCTACATCTGGTAGAGTTTTCTTACAACAACAGCTTCCAGGCGAGTATTGACATGGCGCCTTTCGCCGCTCTTTATGGGAGGAAATGTCGATCTCCATTGAGTTGGGATGACGTTGGTGATCGGGAGCTGTTGGGACCTGAGATGATCGTGGAGGCTGTGGATGTTGTCAGGAACATTCGGGAGAGGTTGAGGATTGCTCAGGACCGTTTTAAGCATTGGGCGGATGCTAAACGGCGTCCTTTGGAGTTTCAGCCGGGCGACCATGTGTTCTTGAAGATTTCCCCGAATCGTGGTGTGATTCGCTTTGGGAAGCGAGGGAAGTTGAGCCCGCGATACATTGGACCGTTTGACATTCTGGAGAGGGTTGGCGAGGTAGCCTATCGCTTAGCCTTGTCGCCATCTTTGGAGGGGGTTCACAATGTTTTCCATGTGTCGCAGTTTCGTCGATACATTAGCGATCCATCTCATGCTGTGGATTTCTCGGAGATTACCCTTCGCCATGATATGACGTATGACCAGTAGCCAGTGCAGATTCTGGACAGGCGTCAGAAGTCACTTCGGAACAAGGTTGTCAATCTTGTGAGGGTGATGTGGCGACACGGCTCGCCTGGAGAGTCTACTTGGGAGAATGAGGATGAGATGCGAGAGCGTTTCCCACTTTTGTTTCCGGACACGCGAGTGTTGGGAAATTCCGAGGACTGAATTTTTCTTAAGTTGGGGAGGATGTAACGACTGGTTTTCATGTATTTGGATTATTTATATTATATATATATGTTTTGGTGGATTTTCTCTTCATGTGTGGTTTTCGTCTCCGTAGCTTTCGTTTTCGATCGTTTCGTCGTGATTTTCTAGCTTCTTCCTTAGAATCGTCGATTTCGGAGTAAGTCATTCGTGACGGGCTTTATATCGGTCGTATCTTATTGTTAGATCAAGCCTAGGAGTCTTAAGAATCGATCCCGGAGCTTCACGCTCCATTTCGGAACCCTTTGTGCACGTTAGCCGGTACAAGAAGGGGAACCGACCGACTAGATGACGATTTAGTCGGTCGGCAAACCTTCATGGACCGACTAGTGGGCTTTGTAAATTATTCAGGAGTTACTGTTTATCGTTAGTCGGTCTAAGAACATTTTTCGACCGACTAGGTTGCAAACTAGTCGGTCAACAATCGTTCTTTAACCGACTAGCTCTATGATCATTTTTGATACCAAGTACTATTCATTCTTAGTCGGTCTAAGAACGTTCATCGACCGACTAGATGACAAACAGTCGGTCAGTAGTTGTTCTTTGACCGACTAAATCTAAATCCTATTTTGTACAGGAGTTACTGTTTGGACTTAGTCGGTCTACGTTGGTCAACCGACCGACTAGTTCCCAAACTAGTCGGTCAGTGGTTGCTCTTTGACCGACTAATCAGTGTCGAAACCCTAATTTCTGGGCAGCCACCTGCTCTTCCTATTTAAACCCCCAAACGTTTTTCTTTTCTTCTTTCTTTTCTCCTGAGCCTCCTTCTTCCCCAAATCATCATCCATCTAACCCTAGCCTTCCTCCTTCATCTAAAGCTCCTCCCCCTCTCCATTTTGGCCGGCCACCACCTCTAGGTCACCGGAAAACCCCCAAAACCCCCAAAACCCCATTTCTCCATATTTTCCCCATCCATTCCAGATCTGAACCCTTGGTTCCTCGGATCATTCCTTCCGTTGCCGTCCTTGCTCGGCATCATTCTTCCGCTAACGATTCGGTAATGACTCGATCTCTCAATATCCTCATAACCCATTTGTGTTTTTGTGAAACCCTAATAAAACTAGGTTGGATGTTGTTCTAATGTTGTTTTGCCATGGAAGCGATCTCATCTCCGTAGTTAGCATTTGTGTGATGGCCTTGTTGATCGTCATCCTCGGTGCTAGGCAAGTGAAACTTGCCACTTAGGGTTTTGGGCCATGTCTTAGGCCATTTGCTTGTTGTAGGCGTAAAAGAGACTAGTCGACGAAATGATACTCGCCTAGGCGCAATTTCAGGAACTAGCTTAACAACGAAGCTAGATCCGTCATTTATCATGTTGCATAACTACCATGTCATGTTTAATTTTAATTAACGGTACGCGAATTAATTGTCATCCATGCTATCCATGTTGAATGTCGCATGCGTAGCACACTCTACAATACTTGTGTTTCCTGGCTCATGTTCCAGAAGCGGGCTACGTGAGTTGGTTGATATCCAATGCCCGATCTACTTGTTTCTGGCTAGGCACCTGCGTTGCAGGCATAACCCTACGCCATACGTGTTAAATACACTTCCTGGCTCGTGTTCCAGAAGCGAGCATTCCGTGTGCGGGGTAATGCCCTGGCTCGATACACGTGGAGGGGTAGAGATAAATGGTCACTTGAGCTTAGGAGTTGGCACGATCAGTCACTCTAGCCAACAGGCGGAATCTCTGTGCACAACTTGATTACTTGACGTGTTTACTTGACGTGTTCACTTGACGTGAACTACTTGACTTGTACTTGTCCGTGTTTTACTTGTAAAACTTGTTATCCATGCCTTACTTGCCACTTGCTACTTGTGCTTCCCATTACTTGTCACTTCCATACTATACTTTTCATGTCATGCATCATACTATAACTGCTAGGTTGTTAGTTTACCTTACTTTCAGTTTCCTTGCCCAAGTCTTTTAGACTTGCTGACATGTGCCCCTTTACTCTTTTGGGTAACACATGTTAGATCCTGAGCCTGTGTTCATTGTTGAGGACGAGTGTTTGCGGACGCCGAGCCCGAGCCTGTGTGTGGCGAGGAGTACGTGGACACTGGGGACCAGTCCTAGTGTCTTCGTTGAGCCTTCCCCTTTTGTTTTAGACTGCTGTAGTTGTCAGTGCGCAGCACCTATACTTTGTTATGTTGTCCCTTTTGTTGGCCTTGTTCTGGGCCTTTAGACTCTTTCTTTTAGCCTGGTGGATTTTCTGGATGTTGAACTTAACTTTAATGTTGGACAAATTCTGAGATTTGAGATTTTATTTCTGTCTCTCCTTGTGTTATTATTGTTGTTCCGTTTGTGGTTACAGAGACCTGCTTATGTTTTATTGACGCTTATCGGGTTTGGGGCTTCACAGCTCCACTCTCGTGCGGACCTTTTCACGTCTCGCCTCCATTTTTTGGGAAGCGGGGCGTGACAAAGAGTTATCAAATGGTTAACATTAACTAAACTGTCATTGATAACTCTCTAGTGATGATAGGTAAGTTGGTCCTTAAGACTTGAGGTCATTTTACGAACCTGTGCGTGAACGGTGTCACTTAGATCTATGATCTAGCTTCGAGTCAAGAGTCGCTGAAAGGTCTTAGGTTGGATGACACTTGAAGCGTACAAGATAAGTAGGATCAAGAAAGGATTCATCTCTTCCGTCCATGGGAAGTTAGTGTCACATGTTCAGTACGGTTCTTGGTGAAAAACCTTGGCCAAGGTATGTTGTTGGAAGTACAACATGAACATACCAAAGACCAGAGCATACTGACCAGTGCTAGCTAGTAGGGTTGCCTGTTTCCCATACCCTAGGCTATGCAGTGACATGGTTACGACGAAGGGACTAAAACTACGGTATTCATCACAGACACATTCAGAGTGATCTCGACGACACTTTTGTCAATGGGTCAATCACGTAATTATGATGCCGAAACAGGGACGACAACTGCTGCTCGTGGTCACTGTCGTGTAGGGGTTTCGAGCTCCAACCTGTAGTAGGGCCAGGCTGTATGGTCTCACACCAAGTAGGATTTACGTCTTAGTAATAGGAATAATTAAAGAGGAGTGCAATCGGATAGTACAGATATGTCTCTCTCTCTTCATTCCTAGAGAGAGAAGCTCCGGATCTGAGCGATCGTGAGGGCTTCCGCCGGCCGCTCCGCGGCGGGCGCTGGGGTCTGATCGGAAAGACGGTGAAGGCTGGGCGTTTGATCTAGGGTTTGGCATGCTGCGGATCTCTTTTCTCCCAGGTCAGGAGTAGATCTGCTCGAGTGCGTGAGAGATCTACTGGTTCTTGGATCCTTCTCCTTCGTCGAATCAAGATCTCCCTCTGAGATCTTGATTCCGGGTGAGATTCTTCGCATTATAGGTTTTCTTGCTTCCGATTTTGTTCTTTCCCCCTTTGAAGTGCTGCGGTGGTTGTTGTTGTGCTGTCTGAGGTGTCGCCGGAGCGGATCGCGAAGTGATCCTCTCCGCCTTTGATCCCCTACGAAGTCGGATCTCAGAAGCTTGGGATCTTGTTTTTGCGCGCTTCTGCTGGATTGGATCAGGACCTCTCATCGGGATCCAGATCTGGCGTGGCCGGAGCTTAGCTTCCTTTATTCCTTCATTCTTTCTGGATCAAGTTCTCTCTTCTAGAGTCTTGATCCGGCAGTGTGAGTTCTGATACTGTGGATAACATTCTTTTGATTCTTGATAATTTTCTGACTTCTTCCCCCGTTTGATGTGCTTGTTCTGATGGAGCCTGGTGTTGGTAGCATCCTCAAGCCATCGGAGGAATGGAAAGTAGTTACAAGGAAGAATGTCAGATTTGATTCCCAAAGCAAATCTGGAGATAACAACAGCCAAGTCAGGCCGATGGTGTCGACATCAAGAAACTCGGGAGCGGCGAAGCGCAAGGATGTGGATAGGAGGAACATCCGCCCGAAGTCGACGATCAAGATCAGTCCTACTTCGGAGAAGCTATCTTGGTTAGATGTTTGTACCAATCGGAGAGTTATTGCACCGGCTCTCTCTATGACTTTTGTCGATCCTGTGATTGATCCTGAGCTTGGACCGATGGCAAGAGTTCCTGGTGATCTTCTTGATGAAGCTGCCGTAAGTTGGGGTAACACACTGGTCGGCTATGTGCTCGGAGACGTTCCGTTCTTCAGCCAGATGCAAGCTTGGGCCATGCGAAGTTGGAAGCCAAAGCAAAGCCTTCATATATTCTCACGAGATAACGACCTTTTTTATTTTAAATTTGGTTGCAGTGAGGATTGTGACAGAATTTGGGGCGGAGGGCCATGGATGTTCGACGGTCGCTTGGTTGTTCTGCAGCGATGGAATCCTAGCCTCGGATCCGATCGGAACTCACTCACATCTGTTCCGATATGGATCAGGATGCCGAACCTCCCCCTCCATATGTGGTCGCTGAGCATCCTCAACATCATTGCCAGTGTGGTCGGCAAGCCCATTTCGCTAGATCGGGCTACTGCAACCTTGGAAAGACTGGCCTACGCCCGATGCTTGGTTGAGGTGAACGCGGCATCTGAATTGGTTCGCTCTGTGAATGTCTTGCTCGATGGAGGTGAATGCTTCAAGGTTGACATCCGCTACGAAGGGGAGCCTCCGCGTTGCAAAGTCTGTAAGAGCTTCGGTCACTCCATTGTACAATGTCCTCTTGCAGGGGACGCTGCTGTTAATAGCACGACAGGGCTTGTTGATGAGATGAACAAAGTTGTGAAGGTGTCAATTGGCGAGCAACGACATCATAGTGATATCCAACCGCTGGCTGGCGAAAATGGGCTATCTGAAGGCATTAATTGTAAGCATAACTCATCTACTAGTCTGTTAAGTGATGGAGGGGGGGGGGGGTGGAAGATTGTGTAAATAAGCCTGTGATTCAGGCTGAAAAAGCTGACCAAGATGTGGTCCGTAGGGCTTGTGAGCAAGCCAATGTAATTAAGTTCTGCTCCAGCGTCCCTGTTCCAGATTGTGATGTAAATTGTAGGCGGAAAGGGACGGAGGCGCGGCCATAGGCTCGTGTTCCCAGGATAGCAGCAGGCGGAAGGAGGCTGGGAGCATCAATGTGACAGGCCATACTAGTGGGGATCCCCTCGCGAACAGCTACTCTACATCGGATCCGAGTGCAGGCTCTTCTCATGCTGCTATTTGGGACGGCCTTGGGTCGGAGTTGTGTAATGTGGTTGTGCTTAGTCAGGGAGAGGAATGTACTGAGCTAGCTGCGACTAGTTGTCAAAACATTGTCATGGGGTCGGTGGATCCTAGTGGAGAGAGAAGGGCTTGTGAGCAAGCCAATGTAATCACGCTATGTAACAGCGACAATGCGATGGAGAATATTAGGAGCGACAGGCGAAGGGGGGCGGGGATCACTAGCTTGGGTCTAAGCCTTCAGAAGGAGGCTGAGAGCTCCAGGACAACAAATGGGGATCATCTTCTTCCCTCTGATCAGGCTACTCGATTCCTGCATGATAAGACTAACCTTAGGCTTGTTTTACGGGATGACCTTGGGTCGGTGTTATGTAATCCCAAAGAGGTTGCCCCTTGTAAGGGGGATGGGATAGTTGATTGTATAGGGCTAGCTGCGTCTAGCTATACTGATGTGGCCAAGGGGACGAATGCTCCAAGTGGAGAGAGCTCTTGTAACGCAGGTAATAATGAGCATGATCCGGGAGATGGGATAGGGGCTCCCGCCCCCCTCCTGAGCCTGCAGGAGTCGGTCATTGGGGACCTACCGATACCCTCTAATACTTCCACTAACGCCGATTTGGAAGGGCCGGCTTGCTCTTGGGTTGAAAATCCTCTTGAGAATGCGGGGGGTTACTCTCGCCCAGGGCCTTCACTGCTAAATGATTCTATCGAATCTCCTCTTACTGAAATTGAGCCTAATGAGCTAACCAAAATCAACGAAGAATGGTATGTTGAGCAGGATAAACTTAGCGGTTCTAATAAAACTCGAACTAAATCTCCTAAGAACAAAATCATCGAAGGTTCGGTCATGGGCACTCGGAAAAGTGCTAGGATAAATAGGGCTATGGGGGTGGCCCCCCACCACAAACAATGACTCTTTTTGTTTGGAACACTCGGGGGCTTAATAGTATTGCTAGGCGGAGTGACCTCAGGAATCGCCTTAGCAAATTTAAGCCCTCTCTTGTTGGTCTCTTGGAGACGAAGGTTTTGTCCAATAATGCTCAGAGAATCTCCAATTGTTTCCCGAAGAGGTGGTTAGCTATTGATAATCGTAGCTATCATCACAATGGACGCATTGTTTTGATGTACAACCCGGATGTCTGGTCCTGCGGGGTAGATGATATGTCGGCTCAGCATATATCTATTGTGTGTGATAATGTTGCGGGCTTCCATATGGCGGTTACCGTTGTATATGCTTTCAACTCCGCCATTGATCGCAGAAATCTTTGGAGCTCCATTAGTGCTAACTCTATCAAGTACAAGTCTATCCCCTGGCTTGTGAGCGGCGATTTCAATTGTGTCCGCTTTGCTATAGATAAAGTTGGTGGTAGGCCTATTCATGGGCATATGGTTGAGGAGTTCAACGAGTGTATAAATACTAGTGCTCTTATGGATATGAAATCAGTCGGTAATCCTCTTAGCTGGTGCAATAAAAGTATCGTCCACTGTCGCATATCTGCTGCTCTCGATCGATCTCTTTGCAACAATCATTGGATAAGCAAACTCCCTAACTCCTTCTGTGAATACATTGCGGGAGGCACTAGTGATCACTCCACTCTTGTTATCTGTCTCAATTCCGTAGTTGAATCGGATCCCAAACCTTTTAAATTCTTTAACTCCTGGATCCAGGATCAGAGGTTCCTTGATGTTTTGAAGAATGGTTGGCAGGTTGAGGTTGATGGGTGCCCCATGTACAGGCTTGTTACCAAGCTCAAAAGTGCTAAAATGGAACTCAAAAAATTAGGAAAGGACATCAGAGAGTCTTTTAATGTTCCTAAATGTCGCGCTATGCTTGAATCTATTCAGAGTAACCCGGATCTCATCTCTTGCTCTGACTTACAAAAACAAGAGCGTGATCTTACCCGCCGGCTTGCTGATGCTTTAGACTTTGAGGAGGCCAATCTTAAGCAAAAGAGCAGACAGGATTGGCTGAGCTTGGGGGACCGTAATACCCGCTTCTTCTACACTGCTATGAAAGCCAGGCAAAGCCATAATAACCTTGGGCATCTCATCTCTAATGATGGCTCTCGTGATGACACTATTAATAAAATCAAGACCGATGGGCCCAAATTCTATGAGAACCTGTTTAACCAAGATGACTATTGGAGAGTGTTTCCTTGCATCACTACTAAACGTGTCCTCACGGATGAGGCTGCTGCTTGGGTTGAAAGGCCCGTCGTTGAGGAGGAAATTAAAAATGCGGTATTCCAAATTGGTGCTGATAAAGCCCCTGGCCCTGATGGGTTTAATGGGTTCTTCTTTCAAAGCTCTTGGGGGGTTATTGGTAGAGATGTCACCAAGGCCGTCCTCTCATTTTTCAGTTCTGGTAGGACCCTGCGGCAAGTCAACCATACGTTCTTATCTCTCATTCCCAAAGGCTCAAATGCCACCGGTCTTAGTGACTATAGACCTATATCCTGCTGTAATGTTCTGTATAAAATTATCAGCAAAGTTATCTGCAGCAGATTGAAAAGGGCTATTATTAAGCTAATCTCTCCCAATCAGGCTGCCTTCCTCCAAGATCGCTTATTGGCTGATTGCGCCCTCCTTGCCCATGAGCATATTCGTGATTTCAATAATCCCATGGGAGGTCGTGCTTGTCTTAAACTGGATCTCCGCAAAGCTTTTGACAGTGTGAACAGAGAATTCATCTACTTCATGCTCCATCGTATGGGGTTTAAGCACAGGTTTATCAGTTGGATTTACGAGTGTATATCCACCCCCTCCTTCTCCGTTATGGTTAATGGTTCCCCCTTTGGTATGTTCCAATCTAATAGGGGGCTTAGACAGGGAGATCCTTTATCGCCTTATCTCTTTGTGGTTGTTATGGAAGCCTTCTCCCTTCTCATGGCCAGGGCCAATGCTTCCCGTGCTATCCTTCCCATGAAGAGAGTCGGGGCAATCACTCATCTTCTCTTTGCTGATGATCTTTTGGTTTTCTGTCGTGCCAATACTAAGTCCTTCGAAGGGTTGAAGGACCTTCTTGTTACTTTTAAGAACCTCACTGGCCTGGATGTTAATTGGAACAAGAGTGCGGGCATTTTTAGCAAAGGTGTAACGACTGCTTTTCTTGTATCTGATTATAATATAATATAATA
Organism: Scilla litardierei; assembly: GCA_030789695.1. Taxonomy (NCBI): domain Eukaryota; kingdom Viridiplantae; phylum Streptophyta; class Magnoliopsida; order Asparagales; family Asparagaceae; genus Scilla; species Scilla litardierei. Next base: position 106,806,152 of record CM061140.1, read on the forward strand.
TGTGTTTTGGTGGATTTTCTCCTCTTGTGTGGTTTTCGTCTCCGTAACTTTCATTTTCGATCGATTCGTCGTATTTTCTCGATTCTTCCTTAGGATCGTCGATTTCGAAGTACGTCGTTTGTGACGGGCTTCATAACGGTCATATCTAACTGTTAGATCAAGCCTAGGAGTCTTAGGAATCGATCTCGGGGCCCCGCGCTCCGTATCGGTACTTTTCTGTGCTCATTAGCCGGTGTAAGAAGGGCCACCGACCGACTAGATGACGATCCAGTCGGTCGGCAATCCTTCTTGGACCGACTAGTGAGCTTTCTAATTTTCTGAGGAAGCTACTGTTTATCGTTAGTCGGTCTAAGAAGGTTGGTTGACCGACTAGGTTGCAAACTAGTCGGTCGGCGATGCTTCTTGAACCGACTAACTCATCATCTTATTTTTGTATCAGTTACTGTTTACTCTTAGTCGGTCTAAGAACGTTCATCGACCGACTAGATGCTAAACTAGTCGGTCAGTATTTGTTCATGGACCGACTAACTCTTAGTTCAGGTTTTCGACTGGAGTTACTGTTTACACTTAGTCGGTCTGAGTTGTTCAACCGACCGACTAGATCTCAAACTAGTCGGTCAACAGTTGTTCTTTGACCGACTAAGCAGTGCAGGAAACCCTAGTTTTGCCCTAGCCACCAGCTCAACCTATAAATACCCCTCCCAAACGACTTCTTCTTCTCCAACACGACCCTAAGCCCTAGTTTCTCCCCCATTGAGCCCCCATCTTCCTCCAAGCTCCATTCCTTCATTCCAAGCCCTAAATCCATCATCCAATCCATCCATCTACTCTATCTACCCCTCATCTTCCCCAAATCTCCATCAAAACCCATCAAATTCCCCAAATCCCCCAAAACCCTAGTTTCCCCAAACTTCTCCAATCTTTTCCGGATCTGATCCTAGGGTTCCCCGGAGTGTTCCTTCCGTCTCCTCTTGGTAAGAAATCGATTCCTCTATGTTTTCACAGCCTATTGGTATTTTTATGAAACCACTAATAAATTTCATGTTGTTTGATGGTTGTTCCCCCTATCAGTGATTTCCCCATAGATTGGCATCCGTGTGACGAAGTAGTCGCCATCCCCGGTGCTAGGCAAGTGAAACTTGCATCTCTTGATTTAGGCCATGTCTTAGGCCATTTACCTTGCTTTAGCGTAAAAGAGACTAGACGGTGAAAGGATAGCCGTTTAGACGCCATTGACCTAGCTTGACAACGAAGCTTGGTCCGTCACTTTCATCATGCTTGTATGTCACGTTTACTTTCTTTAACGGTACGCGAAAATAACTGTTCATGTCATCCATGCATCCTTAACTGCTATTGCATTTTAACTGCCATGTTTAATTTAATTAACGGTACGCGAATATGTTCATGTCATTGCATTTCGCCTATCACGTTTAATTTAAATTAACGGTATGCGAATTATCTGCTCATGTCATTGCATGCTTGAATACTCATCATGATTGCGTAGCATCGCTACATACTAGTGTTACTTGTTCCGGCTAGGTGCACCCCTACGCCATACTTATCAAATACACTTTCTGGCTCGTGTTCCAGAAGACGAGCTCATCACAGCCTGCGGGCAATAGGGCACTCGTTGAGTGATCCCTTGTACTTGATACCTGAACACAGCCTGCGGGCAATAGGGCACTCGTTGAGTGATCCCTTGTACTTGTACTTGTTACTTGACATTACATGTCACAACAACCCCTTGCCACTTGTACTATACTTTACCTTACTTGTTACCACCGTACTTTACTTGCCATGCACCATGTTTTAATTGCTAGGTTGCTAGTTTACCATTATTCCCGTTTCCTTGCACAAGTCGTTCGACTTGCTGACATGTGCCCCTTTTCTCTTTTGGGCGACACATGTTAGAGACCGAGCCTGAGTTACTTGTTGGGGACGAGGTGTTTGCAGACGCCGAGCCCGTGCTTGCGTTTGACGGGGAGCACGTGGACACTGGGGACCAGTCCTAGTGTTTTCGTTGTGCTTTACTTTTGTTTAGGCAGTTGTTTTGTTATCGGTGCGTGGCACCTATACTATATTTTGTTATGTCGTTTCTTTGTTGGCCTTGTTCTGGGCCTTTAGACTCTTTTCTTTTAGCCTGGTGGCTTTTCTGGATGTTGAACTTATTTGTGATGTTGGACAATATTTGTGAGATGTGAATTTTATTTCAGTCTCTCCTTGCGTTATTATTGCTATTCTGTTGTGGTTACAGGGACCTGTTTTGTATTGTGGACGCTTATCGGGTTTGGGGCTTCACAGCTCCACTCTCGTGCGGACCTTTTCACGTACTCGCCTCCATTTTAGGGAAGCGGGTCGTGACAAAAGGCACTAAAGATTCTGGGCTTTTGGCTGATATTTTGGGTATTCGTCGTGTGCAATCACTCTCTACTTATTTGGGCCTTCCCCTCTCTGCTAAGTACCCTAAAACATCGATGTACTCTCGCCTTCTTGATAGATGCAGAAGTAGACTGCAGGGGTGGTCGTCGTCCCTTCTATCTATTGCTGGTCGTATCGAGCTTGTTAAGTCTGTTATCTTCGGAATGGTTTCCTTCTGGATGCAGGCTTTCCGTATCCCCAAAGCTGTTTTGTGTACTCTCAACTCAATCTGCAGGAAATTTATCTGGGGCAAGTCCTATGCTTGGGCATGGGATGATCTGTGTGCTCCCAAACGGGAGGGGGGTGTGGGGCTGCGACAGTTTTCTGAATTAAATAAGGCTTACGGGGTTAAGTTGTCTTGGCGCATGCTTACCCATGATGGCATCTGGGCTACTTATATGAGACGCCAGTACCTTAATAATGGCGGGTTCTTCCTTGCTAATGCCAATCCTATACAGTCTGGGACATGGAAATTTATACTTCAATGCCGGGAATTCACTAAGAAGCTTACCATGCGTGTTGTAAGAAATGGGGCCTCTACGCTATTCTGGTATGATAATTGGCTCCCTTGTGGGCCGCTTTGTGACTCCTATGATGTGCCTGTTGGGGAGGAAAGAAAAATGGTTAGCGATTACTGGTCTACGGAGGGATGGGTGAGCATCCCTTCGCTTCTGCCTATATGGCCGGTTCTTGATACTATCTCTCTTACATCTGGGGAGGACTCGTGGAAGTGGCTAACTAAAGCCCCTTCTTTGCATTAGGCTTGGTCTGGATCGTGCACTCTTAGGTCCATATTTCCTTATTACAAGGTGGTCTGGTTCCAGGGGCATATTCCCAAAATGGCTATTACTCTATTACGTGCCTTTCATAAGAAGCTGCTCACTCGGGACAAGCTCGTTCACTGGGGAGTCCCTACTTCTCCCTTTTGTGTCCTCTGCTCTGATAATGTTTGTGAAAGTGTGGATCACTTATTCTTTGAATGCAGTTTTACTAACTACCTGCTTTGTAGGAGCCTCCTTAAACTTGGAATCACTACGGAAGCGCCTTCTACCCTTGCGGGGGTGGGGGACCTTTTAATCTCTAGTTTTCATACGAAGGATTCTTTGGGCAAGCTGGCCAAGACTGTACTTGCTACTATGACATGGCACATATGGAGAGAAAGGAACAGGAGGATCTTTGATGGTATCAGTCAGATCCAGACTCTTTTATTTGAAGACATTGCTACTGATGTTCACATCGCCTTGAGGCACGCTGAGTGGGATCGTGAGAGTGCGAGTGTTCCCCTATCAAACTGGGGGCTTGATGTATAATGTTTCCTCTGGGCTCTTGGAATAGAGGAAGATGTCAAGTATTGACAGGGAGAGGCGCGTGTGCCTTTCCCCTGTAGTACTAGCATCATCTTGCTATCTCCCTGACCCCTTGTACATCTTTTTCCAGTATCAATAAAGATAAAGCATATTCTCCAAAAAAAAGGAGTGCACTCGGATGCACGTGAAAAATTAAATGAGGATTATAATATATCATAAAGTGTTAATGAACATATGATGCATAGAAATTAAGAGGATTTTTTCATGAACGTCAAGAAAAAAACCGCGCTTGAATCGGAGCTCAAAAGGAGCATAAAAGCTCATGATAAAGGGCAAATGGGGAGAACTGGGCTTTTGCCCAGTTTTGGCCCAGCCAACCCAGCTGGGCTAGCTTGCCCAGCATGGGTGGCCGGGTCGAGCCCGCCCAGGCAGGCTAAGCCTACCCCGCACAAGCGGGCGGGTCGAGCCTACCCAGGCGGACTCTGACTTGCCTGGCGGGTCATGCCCGCCCTCCCATGCGGGCAGGTCGGGACCTACCCACGCGGGCGGGCTCGCCCAAGGAACTGGGCATGCCCAGCAGGCGCGCCTAGTTGGCCTGTGGGCCCCACAGCGAGGCCCACATCTAGGGTTTTGTGAAACCCATATGACGACTGCGAAAATCAGCAGTTTGTGGTTTATATTACTTTGAGCTATGGTTTGAGGGGTCAAACGAAGTCGAAATTGATCGTCGTTTGTTTCTATGCGATCACCCTTTAGTGCTCTTCAATTTGATATATCATATCACTTGTGAAGTTCAACAGTGAGTGTGGAAAAATTCATCAAAGTTTCACCTTAGTGTAAGGGAAACTAAATTTATTTTTCCCTCTAAACTAGTTTAGTCTCACATTGCTCGTAAGACTAGGAAGAGGGACATGCTTCCTATATAAATAGGGGCTAACCCCCTTGGAAATGTCGCACCAAGTCTTCGATTCGAGAGCTCCAAAAAGTTTTGAACACGCTCGAACCAAGACTTAAAATTATTCCCTCATAATTCTTCTATTCCTCCGTTCGAGTCCTAGCAAAACGACGAGGAGCTTTGGATCGGATCCAAGGTCATTGACATGGATCATGCTTAAATGAAACTTTCTTCGACGAGTGATTGGCTCGGAGGCATGGTGTTGACTCGCTTCGGTTGGTCTGGTCTTGGAGGCGCAGATGCGGCTTGCTTCGGGGAGCAAAAGATGGTTGCTGAAAACGATGCTTCGTATTCTGCGGAAACGAAGTTTCGGGTATGTTTTCTTTTACGATGCTTTCATATATTGATGCAATAGTTTAGACCTATCTCTGTGGTTGGTCAGACCTACCAAGATAGTAGATTTTCCAGGCTAGGGTTAATGAAATCCTTAGGGCTATCATTAAATAGTTTAATGGTTTATTCCGCTGCAAGTTTTCTGCTTCTATTCCGTCTGACGTAGGACGAGCATAGATTTTATTATCTGGGGGTCTGTTAAAACCAACAATTTGGAGCATAGCATGGGAGTCTGTTGTGGCCTGATTTTGACTATCCAGGATATATAGATCGTGTAGGATTTTTTGCCACTCGACCTAGGCAGCACAGATGTTATTTTGAGAATGAGGTGGCTGTAGTCTTTGGGTGACACAAGGATCAACTTGAAGCTACTGAGGATGGAGTTCCAGGAGAGAGGGGGTAGTGACACTCCAGGGAGATCCTGGCCTGGGCCGAACTAGAGTTTCATTGAAGACCATGGCTAGGGCGATCCAGACTGAAGGCGGGGGCGAGAGGATTCTTGATGTAGATGCAGGGGATGTCAGAGATGGATGCAGAACAGGGGCATGACATTGCTCCTGAGGTGCAGCGGATTTTGGTTCAATTCGAGGGGGTGTTTTAGACACCTCGTGGACTTCCTCCTCTACGGGACCACGAACATGCCATCGTACTACGTGAGGGTGTCTTGCCTATCAGCGTGAGACCGTACCGCTATCCCCAGATACTGAAGGGAAAGATCGAGATGATGACAGCAGAGATGATCCATGCATGGGTGATACAGCCTATCGTGGGCCCATTCTCGAGCCTGGTTTGATGGCCAAGAAGAAGGATGGGAGTTGAAGATTTTGTGTCGATTACAAGGCCTTGAACAAGGAAACGGTGCCCGACAAGTTCCCTATCTTCGTGATCGACAAGCTTTTGGATGAGCTACATGGAGCTGATGTCTTTTCAAAGATTGACTTGAAGTCTAGGTATCACCAGATCATAACGAGAGAGGATGATGTGACAAAGACAGCCTTCAGGACGCACGAGGGCCACAACGAGTTCTTGGTCATGCTCTTTGGTTTGACCAATGTACCTGCCACCTTACAGGCTCTGATGAATAAGGTGTTCCGCCCCTATTTGAGGAGGTATGTGCTGGTATTTTTGATGATATATTGGTGTACAACCAGTCCATGGAGGAACTGATCGCTCCGGAATGTAACCCAAAAGTGCGACCGTGTAGTTTTACCGCAAGCACACGGTGTAGCGGCGAGCGGGTTATCGAACACAGGGAGGACGAATGAAAGTGCTTGCTCCAATCAACCTGGCTATTTAAGAACAGAAAAGAGAGAATTTGCCTTTGGCGATCCTGTCACAATCGTCAGACAAAGTACGAAGATATCAAATCAAATAAAGGACGTCTAGGGAATGGGGAATCCCCGCTACTCACCGTATCTCGTCAATGTGGTTCATTGGTATCAAAATTGCTAGAATAAAATTTTGGATGAACTAGTTGCAACTGAATGTAATACCTAGCTCACGCTTTCGCGCTGTTGCCGGTCTATAGCTATCCTAGGTTCGGGTCCAATCTCTTGCAAACCCTAGCCTAGGGAAGCTAGCATTAGGATCAACATCATCGTTCAATCGCGCCCCGAGCCCACTCTCGTGCAAACTCGGGCCACGACCTAGGTTGGGATAGTTCCTACCCATCCAATCTCTTGCAAACGGGTATCGGCACGGAATTGCAACCGGAAACCCTAGTATCGATCCAATCTCTTGCAAACCGATACTACGGAAATTCGATTCCAACCCAATTCGGATTTCTAGGGTTTCCTATCGAATTGGGATCCAATCTCTTGCAAATCCCAATCGATATGAATACCTAGCTATCCGTAATAAATCGATCCCAAACTAACCCTAATGGCAATTCTAGCAAAATTTCTATCAATTCATCACAAATCTGAAATTGGGCTCGTAGGGTTCATCCCCACGCCCCGAGACGTGGAGACTACTCACAATTCATAGCACAAATACAAAAATAATCAATGAAATTAACAAGAGAATTCATCACAATATTGAGATAAGCAATAAAAATAGTATTTTTAGAGGAGAGAGACACAAACCAATGGAGTTCTTCAAATTATCCAACAAAAATCAACTTTTGTCTCCTCTCCAATCACAAGAATAAAGCTAAAAAGTTAATCTAAAAAGCTGCAAAAATCTAAGAGAAAAAGCTCTCTAACCTAGGGTAAAAACAGGGGTTAAATACCCCCCAAAATCGTCCAAAAAACTGTGACCAAAATGCCCCTGCGCAGCCTGAAATCCGCAATTTTCGCTACAGGCAGCGTGTCGCACTCGGCCGAGTGACAAAAGTCGCTCGGCCGAGTGAGAAACCCTGTAAATTTCCAGTAAGTCTGGGTCTTCGGGGGTCTTCACTTCGGAAGTCGCTCGGCCGAGTGAGTTGTCGTCACTCGGCCGATGGCTTCTTAGTACTCGGGCGGTCGGCATTTGCCACTCGGCCGAGTGGGTCTTCTGAAGCTCAGGCAGATGAAAAACAGTAAGTTGGCGATTTTTGAATGGCTTCGTCTGAGCGCCACTCGAGCGGACGGGGTCTCGTCACTCGGCCGATGTGGCTTCCGTCGCTCGGTCGAGTGCACACATAAAGCGTGTCCGATCTGGTCGGCCGAGCGGTTTCTCGCTGGTCGGCCGAGTGACTCCTTCGCTCGGCCGAGTGGGACACCAAAAATGCCCAAACAGCTTGTTTTGGCCTCCTCGTCGCTCCTGCGACGTTCTTTCTTCTTTCGCTCCTCTCCAATGGCAAAATACCCCTCGGGGAGGTCATCGGTGACACTCTGGAGTAGGCGTATCTCGAGATCACTCCAAATCGCTCCAAATCACCTGAAATTCGACAAAAAACAAGAAATCGTGAAAAGCATCGCAATATCGTCGATATATCGTGAAAATCATGATTTGAGCGATCTAAATGGCATGCAAACATGCGGGAAAAAAATGTAAAATAAGGAGTGATCAAAATCCCCCAAGCTTACCTCTTACTCGTCCTCGAGGAAGATAAGTAAAAGGCGAACCCGGTGGATTCGGAAAACGAAAACGGCGAAAAACGAAAAATGAAAAACGAAGGAAAACGAAAAACGAAATAAAAACAAAGAAGAAAGAAAGAAGTGAAGAGGGAAGCTGCTAGATCATTTTCTCAGGACGTGGGTTTTGCTTACTCTTATAGCATGCACCGAATGAAAAACACATGTCAAAGAATTTTATTTCGATATCATAGTATAATAGTGCAAATAGAAATAGAAAACCCACGAACAACGATATAATCATGAAAAACGGAATAATTTTAGAATTAACATCGTCTGAATCATTTAAAGCGGTATACAAATCACAGATCACACACTTTTCAATTGAATGCTTTCTATGAGGAGTATAAGAGTATCACGCAATAGAATAGAAAGAATAGATAAGCATGGATTTCATGAAATGAGTGCTAAGCGTAGATTTCTGGACTTTGTAAAGCTAAAAATAATCTCACCGAGTATAGAATATTACTTAGCCTAGGTTGTCGTGCAACGTCAAGTAGTCACTCTCTCACACATAATTGGATTCCCTCCCCCAAGCTTATCTATAAGCGTGGTGGCATAAAAAAATATTTACATCCCCATCTTTATAAAGCTCCAAAAGTAATGAAAATAAATACGAAAAGAGAGAAGAAAGAGAGAACATGAGATGGGATCTTTTATTGAGGATTTTTCCTCTTTTCTTTTTCTCCTTTTTTTCTTTTCTTTTTTTTCTATATTTTTTTTCTTTTTTTTTTCAAATAACACATATACACAATGATCCCAACTCAGAGAGAAGTAAGAACATACAAAAACAATTTTTTGTTCTTTTCTTTGGTTTTGGGAAATTTGGAGCTAGGAATTAATAGCGGGGGAAATGCCATATAATAGAATCGCTAAGGGGAGATTCACCAATGATTTTAAAATAGAGAAATGATGTTCAAGATTTGTGGAGAAAGAAATAAATATATCTCTCGGTTCACTCTATAAGACGTGCACGACAACTTCAGCAGGGTAATCTAATCTACTCAGTTTCGATCACAAAAAAGCTAAGCTAATCCAGATTTATCATAGCTAACATCATTCAATCATCCTGAAGTGAAATGTACAAATCATGCATATAGAAGTGATATATGAAAAGAAATCGGTACTCCAGATATAAGCATTCAATGCGTGAATCTTGGTGTGTTTTCTGCGATAGCATACATATGAATATTCAGACTCAGCTAATAATAAAATTTCATCCATTTTCATGTGGAAAAAGGTGTGGGTTACTATCTCTAAATGCAAGGCAAATCACAGCATATGATATCAGAAATAAAGTCTAAGACATGACAAATATAGCATGCATATAGAGTAAGCTAACTCCACGTCATCATCATCACAGAAAAGTCATCTCTGGCATGAGATGAAAAAGAAATAAAGATAAAGGGGAAAATAAAACTATTTACACTGCGGCACACAGAAAAAAAGAAAAACGTGATGCATGGTAAAATAAAAGAAAAAATGATGAAAATAAGTGTAAAAGCGGAAAATGGTGTGAAAAAACTAAAAATAAAGGTGGTAAATCAAAAAGAACGTGAGAACTCACTCCCCCAAGCTAAATGGCACAGTGTCCTCAATGTGCAAAGTGTGGCACACCGAGAGACAAGTAATGTGAGGGGTAAGTGAGGACGCATGCATGAGGGAAAATAATAGAAAATAAAGGAAACGTAAAATATGATGCGTACATGATGCATGCAAATAAAGGAGTGATACAGATATAAAGGTGTGGCACCAAAAACTCTCCCTCTCTCACAAAAAAGATATATGAAGATATATATAGAAAATGTGTACCCAAAAACAGTGAGGGGAGGGGGGGTGTGGGCAAAATGCATCAGGACCCAGCAGAGACGGGCAGCACAACGGCAGAAAGAATCGATGGCATCAAGAGTGCCTAAGAAGGTGGGGCTGCGTCGTCTCCGTCCTGAGGCGGAGGAGGTGGTGGTGGTGCAGGCTGCTGAGCGGGTGTGGGTGTGGAAGTGGAAGCAGGCTGAGTGTGTGTAGGAGTGGGGGTGGGGACCTGCTGGGTGGGTGGTGGTACGCGGGGGAGACGCTCCAGGACCTGGGTAAGGCAGTAGTGAATATGCGGGAGCAGGTCGAAGCGGCCAGCCATCGCAGTGACGGTGGCGGACAGGGTCCGAAGGTCGCCTCTGAGGCCACTCACCGCCTCCTCGAGAGCACGAATGCTCTGAAGTACAGTGTCGGGGGAGGTGGTGCAGAGGGACGCACCGGTCTGGGCTGTGCAGGTCGGGGCTGGCGTACTCTGGTGGCGTAGGTGACGGGCTCAGCAGGCAAGGGAACGAAAGGTGCTGCGCTCGCAAGTGTGGGTATGGCCACAGTGCGAGGCCGGGGCACCGGCTGGTGAGAAGTGGAGGCAGCGCAACGAAAGAAGAATACAAAAGTGGCAACGAGACGGCCAGAGAGGTTGGTGACACAGAAGTGTGGACAGACGCCACGACACTCTCAGAGAATACATCAGCGGTGGAGACAGAGGTGGAGACCACGGTCTCTACGGCAGTTGCAAAAGAGGGCTCTCCGCACTCAACTATGGTCGGCGGGCGCTCGGGTGGGGCAGAGGAAACGGGCTCGGCAGACAGAGGGCCAGTGGTGGTGGTGGCAGGCGTGGAAGCAGGGGAGGTGGGCTCAGCTAGGGTACTCCCGACACCGGCAGCAGTGTGGACAGAGGTGTCGGGAACAGCAGAAATATCAGGGATAGGCTGAGGGGCCACGGGGTCAACAGGGGCAGCAGGCTCAGCAGGCGCGACAGGGTCTGCGGGGGCAGCGTGGGCAGCGTGACCCTGCTCGGCCTCCTCGTCCTCGAGCACGTATGCGGCTGGGATCAGAACATCCATCGCAGGGAGCCAGTCCACCTGGGCCGGTGCAATCTGAGTCCGAGCTGGGCTCGGAAGAATCATGTAATCGGCACCGTAAGGGCCGTGCAGCCAGACCCAGTGTCGCTTACCGTGCGGACGCAGCATCTTCATCCGAGCCATAACATCAATGGACAGTGAAGTGGGGCCCGGTGCTCGTCGCAGGTCATCTGGAAAATCCTCGCCGGTCATAAGGGCGAGCAAGGTGATCAGGCCGCCGCAGCATATCGGTGAGCGAGCGCCCACTGATACGATGATGCGGTCCAAAAACCAAGCCGCGACATCAATCACGACGGCGGGGACCAACTCATCGCCCTCCCTAGATAGAGCTCTGGGCCGTGTCATCGCGTAGAGCATATAGAGCTCCGGCGTGGACATCGTACCCGGCTCATATCTCGCCAAAATGGTCGTCGCCATAAGGCGCTGAGCTATACGGAGGCAGGGATGGACAATGGCCGAGGCCTTGGCCCTACTAGGGTCAAAGGCAGCGTGAAGACCCGTAATCCGGGCCCAGAAGGCACCGGCGTCGAAGGAAGGTGGGGGGATATGGGTGGGGGCGTAACCTCGGTCGGCCCCGGGGACATCGGGCCACGAGAAGAAAGCTCTCATCATACCGAGAGTGACCTGGCACTCTCGGTCCATGAACCGAAACGAGCATCCCTCGTCGGTCCGGGCGATCGAACTAAGAACCTCAAGTGTCGGACGGATAAACGTGTCCGCCGACACTTGGAAGAAATCTCGCCAGCCCACGTTGTCGTACAACGTAAGCATCCCCTCGAGTACCCCCAGGCGTCCTAGGTCTGCAAGGTGTGCGAACCTGGAGGGTTCGATCGAGCGCTGGGAGATACGCTCAAAAGCGACGCGGTGTGCGTCGTTCCGGAATGTGATCCCCAGCGGCCCGATAAGTGGAGCCGGAGGTGGTGGCTGTGGAGCGGTAGGGAGTGGCTGTGCGGGCTCTGCAGGCTGTGCGGGGTGTGTGGGGCCTGCGGGCTGTGCTGGGTGGACGGGGTGTGGTGGAGAAGGCGGAGGAGAGTCCTCCACCTCGTGGGAGGGGCCGGCATCATCCGACTGCTTCCGCTTGGCGGAAGCTCTCCTCGACCGCGGCCGTGTCCGGGGCGGCATATGGGCCCCGAGCGCGCACCAAAAAGCGTGAAAAGTGCGGCGTGCATAAAATGAAGGAAAGAGTATACCACGACACACCGCGAGTGCAAAGCTATGGAAGCGTGCGAAGGCGACGCCTCCATGTAGCCCAAATCAGTCCTTGGAAGCTCCCCTGGGCTCCCCTAAGCTCCCAAAAATAACCTGCGCATGAAACGGAGATATCAGCGAGTAATATTCAAAACGTATGGAGCATTATGGGTATAATAGATAGAAATAGAAATTAATTTGGGTTTGGGGTTCGTTTAACACATGGATCGTCAAAAAATACACAAAAGAGGAGAAAACAGGCGAAATTGGGGCTACCGGAGTCGGCCGGAGCAGTGGCCGCCGGCGGAGACTCGGGCGAGGAGCGGCGTTGGCTCGGCCAGCGGTGGGTGGCCGAGCGGCGGTGGCGGAGGAGCGATCGGGCGAGTGGGGGAGGGGTTCGGGCGCTGGGAATGCGAGGGGTCGGGCCGATCGATTTTAACTTTTTTCGAAAAACGAGCCCCCAGCGACCCCTTTTATAGCAAAAGTTACGACTCGGCCAAGTGACTAGGTCGCTCGGCCGAGTAACTCAACGGAAAAATTCCTCCCCGCTTACGCTTCGGCCGAGTGGCCTTGCCACCCTCGGCCGAGTGGAGTAAGTCCATTCGGCCGAGTGGCTCAAGCTACTCGGCAAGACTCGCCCTAGGAGCGTATCAGTTTTACTCGGTCGAGTGAATATATATACTCGGCCGAGTAGCCGTTATACTGAAATCAGGAAAATAAACAGAGAGTTGGGTACAGCAGACTTCCCTCGTTCGTGGGCGGCTCGGCCGGACGAACTTGTGTGCTCGGCCGAGTGAGCCTCGTTTTCTGCTGTTTGTCTTCGTTTGGGCTCTAAACTCCGTTTTTCTTCCTCCAGTCGATTTCATCTTCCTCCTAAGCATCGAGCGCCTTCCTGCGGCGCTCCTCGTCGCCTTGTGCATCCTCCTAATGATGGGTACCTCGTTCTCCTCTTCTGTCAGGAAAAATAGGACCCGTTATCACAAGATTTTTGGGCGAACGACTCAAAACACTAAAAATTTCTAAAACAAAAATAAAATAAAGGTGAAAATAAAGCAATAACCGTCGGGTTGCCTCCCGACAAGCGCTCGTTTAAGGTCGTGAGCTCGACCCCCCTATGATTTTCAATTAATGCGGGATGTTTGGTGCATATGGGATGCACCCGTCAAACTTTCCGGGGAGAACGCTTGGATTCGGAAGTTGCGGCGGCGTGTTCTCCCTCGATGGTCTATCGTCTCGAATAGTGTTGGGGGGAGGCTCCCCCAAGATAACATTTGCTCCGGTCCTCGGCTTCATCGGTGACGCCGATTTCCGTATCGGCGGAGCTTTCTTCGGAGAATTTAATTTCGAGAGCTTGCAGAGCTCTCGAATCCTTGCGACATCAGCGTCGCCTTCATCAATCTCAGCGGAGAAGTCGGGGGAATCATTTTTATTCTCATCTTGGCCTAAATCCGGGCCTTCCTCGAAATCCTCCTTGAATAGAGCGCCGATCGAATGGGGGATCGCCTCCTCAATTACCTCGTCAAGGAGGTCCATGTAGTCAAGCTCCTCATGGTAAGGCATGTGTTTCATTGCCTTAGAAATATGAAGCTCCACCTCGATGTTGCCGACGTTCAATGTTAGGGTACCTTCTCGCACGTCGACAATGACACCGGTGGTGGCGAGGAACGGGCATCCAAGTATCAATGACGTATCTCCCTCCTCCTTAACGTCCATGATCACGAAGTCACATGGCAAGCATATGCCCCCCGGGACTTGTAGCGGGATGTCCTCGGCGATTCCTACCGGCCTTGTTATCCGTCCATCGGCTAATTGTATCCGCATGTCGGTAGGTTTCAACTTCGTCCCGGTGTTTAGCCTTAGGAACATGGAGAGAGGCATGAGGCTCACACTTGCCCCTAAATCCACCAACGCCTTTTGTAGATGGACGCCGCCCAAGGTGCAAGGAATTCGAAAACTCCCCGGGTCTTTGAATTTGGCCGGCTCCTTCTCTCTCTTGGTGAACCAAGAGCCCTCCTCGGCGAGCATAATCTTTTCCTTCCTCTTTCCCCCCGAAATCAAATCCTTTAAAAATTTAGCATATGTGGGGATTTCCACGATGGCGTCGAGGAAAGGAATGTTGAGGCTAACCCCTCTCAGATACTCGAGAAACATGGCTAGCCTTTTCTCCATTTTTGCTCTAGCAAGCCTCTGGGGGAATGGGACCGGTGGCATAAAGCGCCTCTCTTCAATCAATTGCTCCGCCCTAGATTTCTCCTTTTCGCGCGGCTCTTTCTCCCTCTCAACTTCAACTACCGGCTCGATCGGCTCTACATTCTCCTCCACGGGCTCCTCGGTAGGAATCATGGCGGGAATGGTATCCTTCTGCCTTTAGTAGTAACGGCAACCACGGCATTGATGTGGCCGGTATTGCCCCGTGGGTTTTGCTCGGGTTGAGCCGGCAATTGTTGAGTATTCCGATTGAACAACGCCAATTGCTCCGATATTTGTGCCACATCGGTTGTAAGGGAGTCTTGGCCCGCCTTCAAGGAAGCATTGACCTTCTTTTGCTCGACCATAAACTCCTCCACTCTAGCTTCGAAGTCGGATCGTTGTTGAGCTTGTGGAGGGTTTTGATTTCTCCACCCTTGATTGTATCCGGGCGGCCTATATGGTGGAACTTGTTGCTTCGGTTGGAAATTTTGTTGTGGAGGCCCCCCTCGGCAGATAGTGTTGTTGTTGGGGTGGTGGTGGTGGTCGAGCTTGTTGAGGTGGTTGTTGCGGCGGGTTCAAAGCTCCTTCATTGTTGGCATAAGAGAAACCGGGATGATTTCTTGTGGCCGGATTGGCCCAATATCCTTGGTTCCCCGCGACATATTGTACTTGCTCCAAGGATCCCTCTCCTTGCTCTCCTCCCAAATACATGGCTTGAGATTGGTCTTGCCAATCACACATTTGGTTCGTTGGTGCGGAGGTGGAAGGGGTTCCTTGGGGCTCCGTGATAAACTTCTCCAGTCTCTCCACTACCTTGTGGAGAGAATCAAACTTGCTTGTAAGCTCCGCTACGGCCTTCGCCTCATAGATGCTAGTTGGCTTCAAGGAGGACGTAGAGTGTCCTCGCTCGTCGCCCCATTGTTGATTGTTTGAGGCCATCTCCTCAATTAGGGCCGTAGCTTCTTCAGGAGTCTTTGATAAGATAGCACCATTTGCCGCGGCATCAATAATATGCTTGGTCCCCGGTTGGAGACCATTGTAGAAGCTATGAACTAGCTCCCAGTCTTCAATGCTATCGTGCGGGCATTGATGCTGCAGATCTTTGAAACGCTCCCAAGCCTCATAGAGCGTCTCTTGGGGTCCTTGCTTGAAGGACATAAGAGCGCTCCAAATCTTCACCGTCTTGGAGGGCGGATAGAACTTGTCAATGAATGCACTCGCCAATTCGTCCCATGTGGTAAAGACTCCCTCAGCTTGCGTCCTCAACCAATAAAGCGCCTTGTCCTTTAGTGTGAAGGGGAAGAGATGCAGTCTGATGGCATCGATGGAGACCCCCGTCATCTGAAATGTGGCGCACTTTGACAAAAATAGCTGGATGTGGTAGTGGGGATTTTCATGGGCATTCCCATGAAATGGATCCTGCTGCATCAGAACCACTAGTCCAGTCTTCAGCTCAAAGTTCTTGTCAGCCGCCAACTCCGGCATGGCAATGGATGAGGTCGTAGAAGAGGTCTTAGGCCGGAGCCTATCTCGAATAGAAATAATCCTCGCCATTCTTGCCGCTAATTATTCCGCAGTTTCCGTGTTGGTCATAAACCTCCCTTCCGGATCTTGTCTTCTCTCCGCTCTGATTCTCTGCGCAGTACGCTCAATCTCGGGATCAAATAATATAGCTTCAGGGTCCGCCATTGATCTCGTGTTCATGCACGGGAAAACAAAGTTTCAAAGAAGTGATTAGCACAATGGAAGGGTTAGGTAAAAATAATGAATTAAAAACAAAAAGAAAGAAATAGCTAGGGTGGTAAGATCAAACGCAATCGCCTCCCCGGCAACGGCGCCAAAAACTTGATCGCTCCAGAATGTAACCCAAAAGTGCGACCGTGTAGTTTTACCGCAAGCGCACGGTGTAGCGGCGAGCGGGTTATCGAACACAGTGAGGACGAATGAAAGTGCTTGCTCCAATCAACCTGGCTATTTAAGAACAGAAAAGAGAGAATTTTCCTTTGGCGATCCTGTCACAATCGTCAGAAAAAGTACGAAGATATCAAATCAAATAAAGGACGTCTAGGGAATGGGGAATCCCCGCTACTCACCGTATCTCGTCAATGTGGTTCATTGGTATCAAAATTGCTAGAATAAAATTTTGGATGAACTAGTTGCAACTGAATGTAATACCTAGCTCACGCTCTCGCGCTGTTGCCGGTCTATAGCTATCCTAGGTTCGGGTCCAATCTCTTGCAAACCCTAGCCTAGGGAAGCTAGCATTAGGATCAACATCATCGTTCAATCGCGCCCCGAGCCCACTCTCGTGCAAACTCGGGCCACGACCTAGGTTGGGATAGTTCCTACCCATCCAATCTCTTGCAAACGGGTATCGGCACGGAATTGCAACCGGAAACCCTAGTATCGGTCCAATCTCTTGCAAACCGATACTACGGAAATTCGATTCCAACCCAATTCGGATTTCTAGGGTTTCCTATCGAATTGGGATCCAATCTCTTGCAAATCCCAATCGATATGAATACCTAGCTATCCGTAATAAATCGATCCCAAACTAACCCTAATGGCAATTCTAGCAAAATTTCTACCAATTCATCACAAATCTGAAATTGGGCTCGTAGGGTTCATCCCCACGCCCCGAGACGTGGAGACTACTCACAATTCATAGCACAAATACAAAAATAATCAATGAAATTAACAAGAGAATTCATCACAATATTTAGATAAGAAATAAAAATAGTATTTTTAGAGGAGAGAGACACAAACCAATGGAGTTCTTCAAATTATCCAACAAAAATCAACTTTTGTCTCCTCTCCAATCACAAGAATAAAGCTAAAAAGTTAATCTAAAAAGCTGCAAAAATCTAAGAGAAAAAGCTCTCTAACCTAGGGTAAAAACATGGGTTAAATACCCCCCAAAATCGTCCAAAAAACTGTGACCAAAATGCCCCTGCGCAGCCTGAAATCCGCAATTTTCGCTACAGGCAGCGCGTCGCACTCGGCCGAGTGACAAAAGTCGCTCGGCCGAGTGAGAAACCCTGTAAATTTCCAGTAAGTCTGGGTCTTCGGGGGTCTTCACTTCGGGAGTCGCTCGGCCGAGTGAGTTGTCGTCACTCGGCCGATGGCTTCTTAGTACTCGGGCGGTCGGCATTTGCCACTCGGCCGAGTGGGTCTTCTGAAGCTCAGGCAGACGAAAAAACAGTAAGTTGGCGATTATTGAATGGCTTCGTCTGAGCGCCACTCGGGCGGACGGGGTCTCGTCACTCGGCCGATGTGGCTTCCGTCGCTCGGCCGAGTGCACACATAAAGCGTGTCCAATCCGGTCGGCCGAGCGGTTTCTCGCTGGTCGGACCGAGTGACTCCTTCGCTTGGCCGAGTGGGACACCAAAAATGCCCAAACAGCTTGTTTTGGCCTCCTCGTCGCTCCTGCGACGTTCTTTCTTCTTCCGCTCCTCTCCAATGGCAAAATACCCCTCGGGGAGGTCATCGGTGACACTCTGGAGTAGGCGTATCTCGAGATCACTCCAAATCGCTCCAAATCACCTGAAATTCGACAAAAAACAAGAAATCGTGAAAAGCATCGCAATATCGTCGATATATCGTGAAAATCATGATTTGAGCGATCTAAATGGCATGCAAACATGCGGGAAAAAAATGTAAAATAAGGAGTAATCAGGAACATGTGGTGAGTTTTAAATTTAAACGCAAGCGCATGACGTAGTTATTGCTTACGGGTCGAACACAGGGAGACAGTGGTTTGAGTACCGGTTAATTGCATATCTAATTAGCTACGCGAATGATAACGAGGGTGAGGTAACTACACTAAAAACACTAAAAGAAAGAAAGGTGTCGAGGGCTAAGCATCACCGATAATGTATACTAAACACATGGGATGATCTAACTTCACGGTCTAAAAGAGTATAGCCATCTATGAGGGTTCAATCTCAATACACGTTCTCGTGGCATCTAACCGCAGAAGAGAGAACGAGGGGTAGTGCTTGGACCTCTATGGGGTACCTGCTGGTTCGTCGGTGATCCCCATATTAGTTGTTCTACTGAGTGTGCCCGATGGTTTTTCGGTGCCTAGCATTAGATAATCAACCCTCCTGTGGGGTGGGTTGATGCAAAAGCACATCCAGACAATACCCTAGCAAGAACAACCTTTGGGGCGATCAACCCACATGAGAAATCTATGCTAGGGTTCAGATTTCCCTAGACACGAAAATCTACTCAATCAGCATGGAAATAAACAACAAGCAAAGCATAAAGAAGAACATCACAAATAAGCATGGAATAAAACTAAGAACAATGCAATAGAAAGAAGAAATAAAGGTCTTAATTACATAATAAAAGTCTTACAAAGCCTGTGAAGAAACAGCCCCCAAAGGGGGGATGAAACCCTACGAAAAATGCAGAAGAAAACGCTGGATCCCCTCCCCATCGCACTCACACTCTATTTATAGTTTTACAAAAATTTGGGGGCGCACGGCCGTGTCGCAAATCGACACGGCCGCATCGCCACCAAGGAGCTAGGGTTAAGTAACGTCGCTGCTTCGAGTAAGGTCGCGTCGCAAATCGGCACGGCTGTGTCAGTCGGTCCTTTGTGCTTCTGCTGCCCCAGGCACACGGTTGTGTTGTCAACCATCATAGTGTCTTAATTCTAGTATGGCCGTGTGGCATGGCCGTGCTACTGAAATGAATCCTCTCTTCCTCAGCTGATGCATTGACACGTCCGTGCGTTTGTACGCACGGCCGTGTTGCCTGTAATTTACAAACGCACGGACATGTTGCCTGCAATTTGCCCCATTTCTTCTTGCTTTGGCATCTGATCATTGTTATCATTCGTCGACCTCTCTCCCATGCTTCTTCTGCCGCCAAATTGTATCGATTTATGCATAAATTCCCTGAAATACAAAAAAGACATCCCCAAAGAATCAAATGGATAAAAATGGGTAAAATAACGAGAACGATGTAAAATAAACGTGGAAAACACAGGGGGTTGAAAGGGTGGAAAACATATATAAATTATGCCTAACAAATTTTCCAAGCTAAACTCTTGCTCGTCCCCGAGCAAGACAGGACATGAAGTGCGGGGAGAGATTTGCTAATGAAATCTAAAGATCGCCCTCTCCAAACCAATCATGTGTGCAAACCACATAAACGACACGATTAGAGCTTACTCTTAATATGCGACACTCTAGCTACCTAGCATGGCGCGTGACTCGAGAATATAAGTCTCCAACACCATCTCAAGTTTAACTTGTAGCCCCATGGAGACGATTAAACCACAGAAAATCCGCTTAATAGGCTTAAGATTGGAAGAATTCAACCGTTGTCTTACGCAAGCAAAGGCAGAAGCCGAAAGTGTGTCATATGGACTTAACTTTCTAAGATTGGCTCAAGATAAACTAATTCCTCATAAACCGTGGTGGTAGACATGCATAATATGTATTTTTATATATTCACAAGGAAATTATGTGATTTGTGTTGTGGGATTTCAGTCAACGACTCCCGAACCAGATGAGTCTAGGGTATTGGGCCAAAATGGACCCCTCAAACCCATCGAACCACCTAAGTTCGATTATTTTTACTTAGTGCACTCCTCCAAATCTTCACCGTTCGGCTCGAATCTCCAATGCTTCCTGAGGCATGGAGACCTGGCTACTTGGTGGGACTGGAAGAAAGATGCACTTATTCTTATTCTTCTTTTTTTGTATTCAATTGCAAATTTTTTTTGAATGGAGCATGTCAAACCACTGCGTTTTAAAAGGGAATCACGCTATATCTAAGGCCAATACCCTTCATGTTAAGGCCTACTCTACCCAATTGGCGAAACCTATACTTGTGTGATCTAAAGGTCAAAAAGACAACCAATCTATCCTATCGGGGATTAAACGGGGATTTAGTGCTCACTCACGTAGAGGGAGTTAAAAATGGGATCGTGTGTGAGATAAGAAAAAGTCTCGCCAAGGAAGTAGTAAGAGTGTGTGTAGGGATCAAGTACCTAGGTGGAATCGCACACATGTGTGGTTTTTCCTTAAGGGATCACCTCTTTCAATTCCTACAAAAATGGCGAAAAAGGAAGAAAAGTGAAATGGAAAAGAAAGTGTAATAAAATAAAGAAAAGGCGGAAGGGGTGAAAAATAGACAAAAAATTGTGGAGTCCTCCCCCAAGCTAGGAGTGAAAAATCTCCCCCAAGATAAAACTAAGCATTGTCCTCAATGCGCGAGGAATATGAGATATGGATAGAAATGTGTGGGGGAGGGGGGTGCGTAGGGTGAAATGGGGATGCTATGTGAGTATTAGGCTCAAGGAAAATGGTGGAGTGTATGGGAGAGCATACCCCAAGCTAAAGTGAAGCATACCCCTAAATAAATAGCTTGTGTGCACATATGCTTGTATGCGGTAGGGGAGAGGAGAATGCTGCAAAGATCGAAGCCAAATAGGGGTCCTGTGGATAGAATGATAACATGCGAGACGATGGAGAGGTGAAAGATTTATTAGAGAACTTTAAATCCTACTACGCTCCTCCCATTGACGAGAAGAGACGAGATTATTGAGATACTAAAATAGAAATCATATAAAAATATCTACACTACTAGCGTAGGATGCACCTGATCTAAAGGTGGATCTCTGGTCTTTATTGGTGAGGGAATTTGTTCATCATGTTACTTTCATGGCTCAACTAGCTGCTTTAATCTATGAGCATCATCGGACCCCAGCAACACAGCTCCCAGCATCATTTGAAGGTGCCCACCTAGGGGTGGCAATTCGGACCGGCCCGGTCTTATCGGGCCGTGCCGGCCCGGTCCGGTTTTCTTAAAGGACTGGGCCGGCCCGACCCGATAAGACTTCGGGCCATTTTGGAGAAGCCCTGGCACGGTCCGATAAAAATTCGGGCCGTCCGGCCCGGACCGATAGGGTTGAATGAATTATGTATTGTGACAATATTGTATCATATTTTTAAACACAAACTTGTCTCATATGTTTAAAGATGCATTGAAATGGAGCACGAAAGAAGAGGATTAAGTGGGTTGCATAAGTTGATGTGTCCTACATTGATTTCATTTATTTGTCAAGATGAAGTAACATGTTTGGTGGTTCTTTGTCTCTTCTCGAAAACTCAGATCGACCCCCCAAGATCCAAAGACATCAAAGTTGGTGCTGGCGGGAAGTTGTTAAAATTTATGATATTTGGACCTTGATCTAATAAGATTCATGACATTGGACTCAACACCATAAATGAATGTACATTACTGAAATCTGCTTTAGATCAGTGTGTGGTCAAATTGAAGTGGGGCGATCAAATGCTTTTCGTGCCATGCCGTGCCGCCCATGGGCTGAAAAGCTTGGCCCGAGTCCGGCCCGAAAATGAACCGGGCCGGGCCGGCCCGGTCCGATAAGGATTTCGGGCCAAAATTGTTGGCCCAAGCATGGCCTTATCGTGCCGGGCCCGTACCGGGCTATCGTGCCGGGCCGAAAATTGCCACCCCTATGCCCACCTGCTTCCTGCAAAAGACGAACTACATTAGTCCGATGAGAATATTTATTTCCCTGAATGAAATTGATCCAAAGAGAGTCATCAAAAGGTGTAGAAAACTCTAAAGCATGTTGATAAATGTTCCCTGGAAAAACTTTGTTACTCTCAGCATGTAGTACGATCAAGTCCTCATTCTTCCCATCTCATTCTTCCCATCTTCATGATAGTCAGGTGCTGGCGCAACCAAGCATGCCTCCGTCAATGTCCTGCTGGAGACACGGTGCGTCAGAGAAATCTGAATCTAAAAATGTATGAAATAAAATGCGAGATTCAAAGATGGAGTGCTTAGGGTTCAAGAGATCTTCCTGAAGGATGTCATGTTGATGCTCAGGCTCTAATAGAGCGAGGAGTGAGTGTGACAATGGTAGAAGAGGTGGACATGGCTCGGGCCCGCTAAAATCAATCGTCGTGCATGTGCTCGAACTCATGTACTCCTCGAAAGTGTGCATGTGTGTCGCAGTCTCCTCGATGCTCGTGCACGACTCTAACTCAGGGACCTGACAAAAAGAGGTCGGGCTCTTCTATTTCGGGCTCCTTGCTCTTACCCGCGCAAACATCAAGAAATTCCAATCGGAACTGGGTCATGAGTCCCTCAAGCTCAAATAACGCCCCGTCAAGTTTCACATTTTCTGTTGGGGTGTAACTCTGGATGACGTCGCTGGCATGATGTGTGCCAATGGTTTCACCTGCATGGGGGAGGCAACTATATCACGAAATAAGAAATTTTGCCCAAATAGATTCCCTTCCACTGTGCAGGTGGTCGGCGATGCATCAGGCCGATGAATATCATGCACCACAATTGTGGATCCTCCTCTGCCGTGGCATGGAAGGATAGTAGAAGTATGCATCGGGTTGAATGGTCCTTCCATATGCTTTCCATTTTGTTACATGGTACCATAGACCTCACCCCATGATTGCTGCTCAAGTTGCCCACATGATTGGAAATTTTTTTGGGCGACTAGGCTAAGATAGGTGATGTCATAGTCGTGAGGGAATGAGCGGTAGGGAAGCCTTGGTTTGCAATAAAATTTGCCATCATAGCTTCAAGTTGTGATTCTTCTTCTGGTGGAGGCATATAAGGTGGAGGGTATTGATGGGAGCAGTCTAGATGGTGGCCATAGGTACATGTGGTTCGGTCGTAACGGTTGGTATAAAGGTTGCAACTGGTGGGTGTATGCCTCCGTAGACTGCAAATCCTGCATTTCTCTATGGACAGTAGAGATTGGTCATATGCTCCCATCTGAGCATCATGGGTATACCGACTACCAAAATCATAATTGTACGTTCCACCCAGCATCCACCTCGCAACTCCAATATCACCTGGGTATAAAATAGAAGAACTAGAGAAAGATCGTCAGTAATACAAATGAGTAGCAAAGAGGTGGGGAGGGGGTAAAAATTTTCTTTTATTTGTTTTTATTGTGTTTTTTTTAAAATGTGTAGTCTAACAAATATACAACTAAATCGATATCAAGCTAATTGACTCCTTGGCAATGACGCCAAAATTTTGATGTGTTTTAAATTTAACCACACGAGCATGACATAATTGTAGCTTATGGGTCGAACACATGGAGGCAGTGGGTTGAGTACCGGTTAATTGCTTATCTAATTAGCAATGCGAATGATAACGAGGGTGAGGTAACTACACTAAAAAGACTAAAAGAAAGAAAAGTGTCGGGGGCTAAGCATCACCGATAACATAGACTAAACACTTGTAATGATCTCATTCCACGTTCTAAAAGAGTAGAGCCATCTATGAAGATTCAATCTCATTACACGTTCTTATAGCGTCTAACCACAGAAGAGAGGACAGTGGTAGTGCTTGGACCTCTATGGGGTACCCGATGGTTCGTCGATAATCCCCATATTAGTTGTTTTAATGAGTGTGCCCGATGGTTCGTCGGTGCCTAGCATTAGATAGTCAACCCTCCAGTGAGGTGGGTTGATGCAAAAGCACATCCTAACAATACCCTAGCAACAATATGATGGATAGATATTTGAGGCGATCAACCCATATGAGAAATCTATGCTAGGGTTTAGCTTTGCCCTAGACACGAAAATCTACTCAATCAACATGGAAATAAACAGCAAGCAAAGCATAAAGAAGAACATCGCAAATAAGCAAGGAATAAAACCAAGAACAATGCAATAGAAATAAAAATAAGAGTCTTAATTACATAATAAAAGTCATACAAAGTCTTGGAAGAAACAGCCCCTAAGGGGGGAACCCTAAGAAAAACACAGAAGAAAAAGCCGGATCCCCTTCTCCATTGCACTCACACTATATTTATAGTTTTAAAAAAAATTGGGGGCACGGATGTGTCACCGCTAAGGTGCTAGGGTTAAGTAATGCCGTTGCTTCGAGCACGGCCGTGTCGCAAATCGGCACGATCGTGTCAGTTGGTCCTTCGTGCTTCAGTAGCCCCAGGCGCACGGTTGTGTTGTCATCCATCATAATGTCTTAATTCCAGCACGACCGTACCGCTGAACTGAATCCTCTCTTCCTTAGTGGATGCATTGACATGGTCGTGCGTTTGCATGCACGGCCGTGTTGCCTGTAATTTGCCACATTTCTTCTCGCTTTGGCCTCCGATCTTTGCTACCATTTGCCAACCTCTCTCCCATGCTTCTCCTGCCACTAAATTGTATCGATTTATGCATAAATTCCCTGAAATACACAAAAGATATTCCCGAAGCATCAAATAGATAAAAATGGGTAAAACGGGTAAAATAACGAGAACGATGTAAAATAAACGTGGAAAACACAGGTGAAAGGGTGGAAAATGTAAATAAAATACGCCTAACAAATTCCCCCAAGCTAGACTCTTGCTCGTCCTCGATCAAGATAAGACATGAAGTGCAGGGAGAGATTTGCTAAGGAAATCTAAAGATTGCCCTCTCCAACTAATCATGCGTGCAAACCACATAAACGACAAGATTAGAGCTTACCCTTAACATGCGACACTCTATCTACCTGGTGTGACACATGACTCATGTTATTGTGTTTGTTTATAGCTTTACTCAGGGGCTATCTATTTTTATTTCTATAATATCTATTTTTATAGTTTCACTCAAGATCTATCTTTGTGTTTAATTTTTCGAACGATATCTTGTACGGTGTGATCACTACCCGAAAGTGTGATCGAGTTATTTTTCTCTTTTTCGTTATAAAAGAGGGTGAAATCCTCAAGGATTTGGGGTGAGAGCAGAAGCGAGAAACCTAGGCAGGGAGCCACTCTATTGAAATATCATTGATTGCATTACTCTGTGTTTTGGATTGGTCGTTATGCGCTTGAATTTTTTAGTTTAGGCCTACACCCTGTTCACCCCCACTCTAGAGTGTGTTTTTCAATTGGTATCGGAGCATGATTTCTTTGGACTCAAATTCTAGTGAAATTTCGATCCTAATGGCACAAATTTCCTATAACTGTCCCAATGACCCTCATAACCAAAAAGAAGGTCAATCTTACCTTAGATCACCTTTATTCGGTGGCACAGATTATAGCTACGGGAAACAGAGGATGCCCATCCATATCAATGGTATTGATATAGCCATGTAGAAACTTTTTAGTGAAGTCTTCACCCTAGTCGATAAGCCTATGCCAGAGCAACAAAAAGAACACGATCGATTAGAAAGCTTAAATGCTAAGGCCATAAGCATCTAGTATTGTGGCCTTAATAAAAATGAATACAACTGCATTAGCTCGTGCAACACATCTAGAGATAAACGGATTAGGTTAGAAGCGACCCCATATGGGACATCTGAGGTCAAAAAAACATGAATTCGTATGTTGCTACAAAAATATGAAAACTTTGTTATGCTTCATAATGAAACCATTGACTCTATATTCTCTCGTTTTGCAGACATTGTGAATCCTCTTAAGGCACTTGGAAAAGATATTCTGGAGGAAGACTTGGTAGGAAAAGTCTTATACTCACTATCTGGCGACTGGATTCAAAAGAGAACAGTTATAGAGGAAGCACATGATCTAGCAACCATCACTTTCGAGCGACTCATGGAAAAGTTGATGGCATACGAAGTTCAGTAAAGATGATCAGTGGAGAAGCACCAAAGAAGGAGGAAACGCCTCCTAAGGTGGAAAAGAGCAAAAAGAACCTAGCGTTCAAAGCAATCAAGTGGCTCCAAAACGCAACGAATGACTCTGATGATGATGCAATTGTTGGGAATTTGCGGTCCCTTAGGGCACAAAAACTCTAGTCCCGTCCTAAGTCGGACGGAACATAGACAGAAAATCATAGCAGTAGAAGAAAAACTTAGTTAATCTAAATTAACATGCAGTAAAAACCTTTTTAACTTAGCCCTAAGGTCCAAGACCCTATGCCAAGATCTATGCCGACTTGGGATGGGTCTGACCATCCCAAGAAGGATCTAGCCTACTGCGATTAAACTAAACTAATGCTAATAAAATACTTTAACCACATACCCATAATCTCAGCCCTGGAGCAGGCGAGATGTTCCGCGCCGTCTTCCGAGCTGCTCCCGTCCCACGCCGAGCCGCTCCTTGATTCGCTCCCCGGCCCGCTCCTCGATCCGCTCCGCATCCCGAGGCAATCAATCCCCGTGCCGCCGAGCCAACCACGCGCCGAAGAAAGTTTCACGCGAGTGAAACCTCCGTCAAGATTTCAGATTCAGAATCCGAACTCCTTCGTGGCTTTGCTAGAGCCCTCAGGAGTAAGGCAGAAATTTAGGGAGATAGAGAAATATTAATTTAAGCCTAGATCCGAGCGTGCTCCAACATTTACGAGAGCCGCTCAGATCTAGAGCTTGGGACGAGTTTTGAGAAAGGGGGGGACCCCTATTTATATAGGCGACGGACTCTCCCCTTTTCTCAAAATCCGATGTGGGACTAAACAATGGGATTATTAAAATCAAGTTAGTTTGCACTTCACAAAGTGCAAACTTCCGTGAATTTTAACTCACTCACCGTTGAGCTTCAGGATAGATACAACCTATCAATACGACAAGCGTTCAACGGTGAACGCATAGGAAAAAACCGTTCGTCAATCAGTGTTCGTTTGACCCTCCAATTAATCGTCCAAAGATCAGCCCAAGGCTAGTTTTTTCACAAAAACTGAGCCGTCAAATCTGTTTTGCCCTGGGGGCAGATTTTCTGCACAGGCGGGACCCACCAGACCAACTGGGTAAGCCCAGACCAGGCTCGACGCCTGGTCTGGGCGCACCCAGGCTGGTGCACCCAGTCTGGGCGCCTGGCCCAGGCCAGGGCGCCTGGCCCGGGCCTGGGCCAGGCGCCCAGGCGCCCAGGGCGCCTGGGCGGGCCCGCCTGGGCCTGGCCCAGGCGCCCAGGGCGCCTGGGCGGGCCCGCCTGGGCCTGAGCCCAGGGGCCTGGACTGGCGACCTGGCTCAGCCAGGTCTGGCCAGGCGCCCAGGCCAGACCTAGTCTGGTCTGGGTTAGCCTGGTCTGACCCGGTCTGATCCTTTGGACTGTTTTGGCTCTAACTTGAGCATTTGGTGTCCGATTTGGACGCCGTTCGAACCTGGGTCTAGATCGGGACATTCCCGTCTTACCCGTGAACTTTTCCTTGCGTTTATTTTATTAAATATTGTATTAAACAATTTAATACACATTTAATCGCTTTTGCATCAAATGCAAAATAGTCCCTATCTAAGCTTAAATTATCATATTGCATCAAATGCAATCATTTCATCCCTTGCATCAAAAATGCAAAATATTCTCCCTAACTAATTTCTACCTATTACTAGACGAAGCGTTGCACTCTGTGTGAGACCCTACAGCCTGACCCTTACAACAGGTTGGGCTCGAAGCCCTATACGGCAGTGACCACGAGCAGTGGTTGCCGTCCCTGCTTCAGGAATCATCATTATGTGGTTAACTCATTGACATGAGTATTGTCGGGACCACCTGACTGTTTCCGTGATGAATTCCGCAGTTATAGTCTCTTCGTCTTAAATATGTCGTGTAGATCAAGTCTGGGGTACGGTCAAACTGTCAACCCCAATAACTTGACTCTGGTTAGTTTCTATCGATCTTTAGTCAACTAATGTTGGACTTCTTCCAACATACTCTGCGCAGAGTTTTTACTAAAGACCGAACTAACTCTACGACACTAACTCCCATTGACCGGGAGAGACGAATCTTCTCTTGGTCATTACTCGCCTCGTATGTTTCAAGTGACACCCAATCAAAAGACCTTTCGACAGGCCTTGCCTCGAAGCTAGGTCAGTTGATCTAAGTGGCACCGTTCACGCACAGGTCCGTTAAAATGACCTCAAGTCAAAAGACCAACTATCCTATCATCACTCAGAGTTATCACTGACAGATTGGTCAACATAACCATATGATAACTCTAGTGGATCGTTCAGTGAACTCATTCTAATGAGCACCTGTGTCTCGTCTTCGACTTCGCCAAGTCAAGCGTCATGAGATCATCGCCACCGTTAAACGGTGAAGACTAAGACACAATGGTCTATCCGATGTTTCGATATCCTTGTCTCGAAACATCTACGACCACGAACCATTTTAGACTTATGCTACAGACGGTCAAACGTTTCTCCATGATCGAGATACTCATCTCGATATCCGTTTGACCTTGCATAAAGTCTCAGGACTTTACCTAAGTTGATATCTAATGTTGACTACATTACAATATGACTTAGATAAATTATTACCAAACAGCTTACTGTTATTTCGAACAAGATGTTTGTGCTATTCACACAGGAATAAATGGCCTCGAGGGCACCATATTCCTACAGCAATAGCCCTTGTTGCCAAAGGATTTTCCAACTTCCTACTCAACAACAAGAGAAGAACTGGAAATATGTGGGCAAGTAGGAAGAAAGAGGGAGATGACGATGAAATCTTTATTCCAATGTGCTTTAGGTGCAACAAACAAGGTCACTTGAAGGCGGATTGCCCTCTCCCAAAGGGCAAAGGAAACAAAAAGGTTGGCGATGGAGGAAAGAAGGAAACTAAGCGAGGAAAGATGGTGGCATGGGGTGACAGTGATGCCGAAGAACTTTCTGACGACAATGCTACCGAGGACAATGAAATTTGTTTCATGGCGGGTGGAGGAAAGGTAAATTTTAAACATGGCAAGTTCAATTTTGATGATGATATGTAAATAAGTGAAGACATTTCGAAGACATGGAAGAGACTTATGAATATTTAGTTGAACTCTTTAAGGAAATGGCTCCTAGATTTGTCAAGTTGAAAAAATTACGGGATTCCTTACAAGAGCAATTACGTAGCATGGCACATGAGAGAGATGAGCTTTTTCAAATGGAAAGAGTAAAAAGAGATCATAGATAGCATTGATGAGATCCAATTGGAGACAAAGATCCTAGAACTAGAATAAGCTAATAGAAGATTGGCTAGGTTAGAGCTTGACAACTCCAATCTAGCTAAAGACTTGAAAGAGAAAATTAGCACTCTTAATTCTAGAGATTCTGAAATAAAATTTTTGAATCAAAAAATTGCTAGTTATGAAGAAAAATTATAAGAGGTTGAAAAAGAAAAATCAAATCTAGTAAAAGGGAAAAACATAGCTAGTGAATTGGAGACTAGTGAAAAAGAAAAAAGGTACGAGGCTATGATTAGTGAGCTTGAAAATCAAAATCAAAGGCTTAGCACGACCTTAAAGAAATTCACTAGTAGCCAAGAGAGCTTCAATAGAATGATTAATGGCTTAACGAACAATCTAGCAAACATGGTCTAGGGTTCCAAAAGAAATAACCTAAGAAAAAATCAAGAAAAACCATGGAGAAGAATTTTGCTAGACACGTGAGCCCTCCATATTGCAAACATGACAATAACACGTCTTCTATTCATGCACATGCACATGCCAATGTTACATGTTTCTACTGCAATACAAAAGGTCATGTTAAATATGATTGCTTTGCTAGATATTATCCTGAATATTTTATATGGATTCTAAACCATCATCCTAACAATCGTGGATCCAAGATTTGGTTACCAAAGGTGCATCTTCTATTGTAGGTAAATCTTCAAGCTCCGGATGATAGCATTTGGTACCTTGATAATGGTTGCTCTAACCAGATGACAAGCAATGTATCCCTTTTCATGACGTTATCAAGAAAAAATGGAGGGACGGTACCCCTTGGCGATGGGAAGAAATGCAAAATCTTGGGCAACGGTAACAATGTTGAGTATTGGTGTTTCATAACAATCTTATTTTGATGAAGATCACAACATTATGTTGTTGCTAATGACTCTCATGTTTTAGTCTCTCAGTTTTATTTCAAGAATATCTTTCTTGGAGACTAATCACTTGGTGCAAGGATGGACATCAAGTGAAGAAGGACCATTGCTTGGACTCAAGGAGTGCCAAAGCTTGGAGATGATGGAGAGAAATCAAGGCCTCAAGATTGAAGAATTAGACTCTAAGGAAATCATTGTAATCCATGTAATTTACTTTATTACTTTCTC
Source organism: Scilla litardierei (assembly GCA_030789695.1). Classification (NCBI taxonomy): domain Eukaryota; kingdom Viridiplantae; phylum Streptophyta; class Magnoliopsida; order Asparagales; family Asparagaceae; genus Scilla; species Scilla litardierei. Next base: position 106,836,475 of record CM061140.1, read on the forward strand.
TCTCTTTTGAGTCTAGGATTAATGTAATGCCTTGTTAGATGGTTTACTCATTCATGCATATGCATTTAACCATCTTAGTGAGCCTTAGGATTATCATAGAATCCAACCCAATAGGTTCACTCTGTCCAAAGACTCATTTGGAGTCTCTGGCTTTCCATCAGTCGCCTGCTGAAGGAAACACATTCGACTGGGTGATTTCCAGTCGCCTGTAGATCCTTCTACAGTCGCCTAATTTGCACAGCTCAAGTCAACTTTTCAATTGACTCAAACTTGAGCTTTACGCATAGTCTACTACTGGTCAGTTTACAGTCGCCTGTATATTCACAGTCGCCTGTAAATTGGTCATCAGTCGCCTGAGTAGCGTAAGTGCAATCTCTGTATCTCTCTGTTGTTTCTCCATCTTTTACAGCAGACGACTGATTAAGGTTTTACAGTCGCCTGACTAATAGACAGTCGACTGTATTATTGACATCAGTCGCCTGTGTGCTTAACTGGAGAAAGAGTGCAGCTCTCTGTTTTATTCCATCCCCTGCAGCAGTCGCCTGCAGAAGGATTTACAGGCACCTGTCCAGTTCTCAGTCGACTGTACTGTCTTCATCAGTCGACTGTCCTGGCTCAGATTATAGCCGTTGGATATTTTCTAGCCGTTGATCAGTCGACTGTCTTTTGATCATCAGTCGACTGTTCCTGTCGTTTTCGCCCAGTTTCTAGCCGTTGCAGAGTCGATTCTTTGGCTGTTTTCTTGGGTTTTGGGGTTTGATATAGGGCTCCTATAAATATGAGTGTGCTGCCATCTCTTATACTTCTTGATGCTATTGAATATCTCAAGAGATCTATAAACAACTCACAAACTCCCTCAATTCCCTCTCAAGAGCTCTCATTCTTCTTCATGCATTGAAGTCCAGCGCAAGGGAATTTATCCAGGTGCTCTCAAGCATATCTCAACACTTGGAGATCCTCTTACATGCATTGAATTCATTCATGAGTAAGCATCTCAAGGCATATGTAAGAGTATTTACTTTACTTGGTGAATTTGTGTCTCTAATTCTCTTTGTGGGAATTAGATCTTTCTATCTTTGTGGGAGGTTGTCTCTTTGTGGGACTAGGATATTCTCTTTGTGGGAACAACTCCCTGTGTGGGAGTAACTCTCTTTGTAGGAGTTTAGTGTCCTAGTGTAGGGCTAACCCTAATTCTCTGAGTGGGAGTTAGTGATTCTCTGTGTGGGAGTCTTGATCCTTGTGTAGGATTGGTTGGGTCCTTGTGTAGGGCATAAATCCTCTTTGTGGGGTATCTCCTTGTGAGATTTGTATTCACTTCTCTATGTGGGATTATAGTGAATATTGGTGTGGCTGGATGTACCCAAGTTTGGGGAACCAGTTTAAAACTTTGTATTTACGTTTGGATTGATTGTGCCTTTTAATTCCTCTTGCATTTCTAATTCCACATTTGCAAGTTAAATTTTAATTGGACAATTTTATTGCCATTACACTATTCACCCCCCTCTAGTGTGTGTTGTTAGTATTGCAAGGGTAAGGCGATCCTTACAATTGGTATCAGAGCGAGGCATAGCATACTGCAACAATGGCATTCAACGCCTCATCCGCGTCTCATGAAGAAGGTCACTCAACCGTTCGACCCCCGCTCTTCAACGAAACCAAATACCCATGTTGGAAGATCAGAATGATGATCTACATGGAGGGTCAAGACCTATGGGATATTACGGAGGTGCCATTTGAGAAGCCCACTACTACTGCGGCTTCTTGGACAAAGGCGGAGAAGGACTCGATCAAGTTTAATGAAACGGCCATGAATGCATTACATTGCGCTCTCTCTGCAAATGAGTTCAACCGCATCTCCATGTGCAAAACGGCCAACGATATTTGGCATACTTTGGAGATTTGTCATGACGGGACAACAAAGGTAAAGAAATCTAAACAAACTATGTTTAGATCTAAATATGAAATGTTTAAGATGCAGGAAGGCGAAAGCATTTCAGAGATGTTCACAAGGTTCACTGATATCGTGAACGCTTTGGAGGGACTCGGGAAGATGATTTCCCAAGAGGATCGTACAGAGAAGATTCTTGACTCTCTCACACCTCGTTGGGAGTCAAAGGCCAACGGAATTTTGGAGTCATATGACACGTCCAAATACACCGTTGAGGAGTGCATTGGTAATCTCATGGCGTATGAAGTGAAGCTTCAACACAAGAAGGAGATTCAACCATCAAAGCCCGAGAAGCTGGAGAAGAAAAGGGGGTTGCATTCCATGCCAAGGAGGAGCCAATCAAGTGGAGGAGGAAATTCCATCGAGAATCTCCTAGTGAAGAAGATGAGCAAGAAGATGCAAGTGGAGAAGAAATTGAGGAGCTTGCCGAGCAATTCAAAGCATTCCTCAAATGCAAGCAAGGTAAGTCGTTGTCAAAGTTTGCCTCCAATTCTAACAAGGTTCCTACTTGTTACACTTGCAGTGGAAAAGGTCACTTGTCCACCGAATGCCCTTCCAAACCCAACAAAGAAACTTACAAGGGTAAAGGGAAGAAGCATTGGAAAGGAAGGTCCAAGTCCAAAAATCACAAGAATGGACTTGTCGGAACCTTTGATGATTCGAGTGAGGACACTTCGAGTAACGAAGAAGAGGATACAAAGGAGGATGCTCACGCATGCTTTGTAGCCATTGATGGTCCTACTCCAATCCCCTCCGGATTAAATGAAGAAGAGTTGGATGCTTGGCTCGACGCATACAACTCCTATGAGGATTCGTGCCTCATGGCTATGGAGGAGAAGTCTTCATCAAGCTCTAGCAAGGATGATAATGATGATGATGTTGAGATCGAGAAAGAAAATATCTCATACGAGGAGCTCAAGAACAACTTCGACTTGGTCTCCGAAAAGGCCAGTAAGTGCATCAACTCTTACAATAAATTAAAAGCAAAATATAAGATTGTTAAGAGTAGATTGCATGAACTAGATATTGCAAGTGTAATTCATGATGAAAGGCATGTTTATAACACTTGTGAGAGAGACACACTTCTCTCTCAAGTTAAGGAATTGAGTTTAACTAATGAAAATCTTGTTGCTCAAAACCTTAGCTTAGAGTCTCACATTCAACAACTTACGTTGAAATGTGAAGAGGAATTCTGTAAGCTCATAAGCTTTGTGCATTCTAGGGATTCACTCCACGATTTGTTGGAAAAACAACATCCGGTAAATCATGGAGGAGGTTTGAGTTATATTCAAAATGTGGTACCCAAACCCACCTCTAATTCCTCTTATGGTGCAAATATAAGAAATATTGCTAAAGCACCTAAGAAGAATCACCATGCTTTCTTGTACAACAATAACATCAATAAGAAGCATTTGGATCACGAGGTAATGAGGAAGAATGAAAAATCTTCATTTTTTGCTAAGAAGCAAAATCCTCATTCTTTGTATGCCAAGAAATTCGTTTCTACACCTAAGCATGCCACATCCACCCCTCTTGCAAAGGCAAAACCCTTGCCTAGGAAATCCTTGAGATTATGGATTCCCACTAAAGTTAGTGTGCAAGGGAGGGATAGCTACATCAACACTCTAGTTTGGGATGTGATCACCTCATGTGATTACATTAGGAAATCAAACTCCTCTTGGGTTTGGTTGCCTAATGTTTAGGTTCCTCACACATATGCATATTGCATGGGTATTGTGCTTAAATGTTTTTTAGCATACCCATTGTTTGTGTGTGTTTCATGATTTTGAAAATATTTTCAAACTTATTTTTCATGAAAATGGGGACCTTTGGGGTTTATTGACATGCATGCATTTTTGATCCATATGTATGTCAATGGGGGAGTTAATATGTTATATGTTTAAAATATCTTAAAACATATTTTAACTCTCATTGCGCAGATTATTTGAGATGATTATTTACATTTGGTTATTTTTGGTCTCAAACCAAACCTCTTGTTTATTGCCAACTTATTTCATGTTTTATTTTTTTTGGCAATATTCTTTGTGTATCTTTGAAGCTTGATTTTTTCATATCTATTGCTTTGATACACTTTAGGCCCATGGCTTCATTAATTGTTTAATTGGTATTAGATCCTAGAAGTCAAAAGTTGACCATTTCTATGATCTAGGGGGAGCATGGGATAGTGAATTGTTACACACTAAAATTTTCAATTTGGTATCATACATATCTTTCTTTTCTTGCATATTGTCACATCTTAGATGTCAAAGGGGATATATTTGATGTCCACCTTTTTGACGATGTCAAGGGAGAGAGATATATGCATTATGTAAATATATATGGGAAATATATTCATATGCATATGGGGAGAGATATATCTATGGGGAGAGATATATGTGATTAGATAAACCATTCATGTTTGCATGATATTATCTATTTCAATTGGTTTATGTAATCCATGCCTATTATATGTTACCATGATCTTATTTGGTATAATGAGTATTTACTATTGTGTAGCTCATTGTTTAATTGGTGCATATAAGTAGGGGGAGCTCATTAGCATTGTGCTTTTATTATTTGTATTTTACATAATGTGTGTCATCATCAAAAAGGGAGAGATTGTTGAGTATTGGTGTTTCATACCAATCTTATTTTGATGATGATCACAGCATTATGTTGTTGCTAATGACTCTCATGTTTTAGTCTCTCAGTTTTATTTCAAGAATATCTTTCTTGGAGACTAATCACTTGGTGCAAGGATGGACATCAAGTGAAGAAGGACCATTGCTTGGACTCAAGGAGTGCCAAAGCTTGGAGATGATGGAGAGAAATCAAGGCATCAAGATTGAAGACTTAGACTCTAAGGAAAGCATTGTAATCCATGTAATTTACTTTATTACTTTCTCTCTCTTTTGAGTCTAGGATTAATGTAATGCCTTGTTAGATGGTTTACTCATTCATGCATATGCATTTAACCATCTTAGTGAGCCTTAGGATTATCATAGAATCCAACCTAATAGGTTCACTCTGTCCAAAGACTCATTTGGAGTCTCTGGCTTTCCATCAGTCGCCTGCTGAAGGAAACACAGTCGATTGGGTGATTTCCAGTCGCCTGTAGATCCTTCTACAGTCACCTGATTTGCACAGCTCAAGTCAACTTTTCAATTGACTCAAACTTGAGCTTTATGCACAGTCGACTACTAGTCAGTTTACAGTCGCCTGTATATTCACAGTCGCCTGTAGATTGGTCATCAATCACCTGAGTAGCGTAAGTGCAATCTCTGCATCTCTCTGTTGTTTCTCCATCTTTTACAGCAGACGACTGATTAATGTTTTACAGCCGCCTGACTAATAGACAGTCGACTGTATTATTGACATCAGTCTCCTGTGTGCCTAACTGGAGAAAGAGTGCAGCTCTCTGTTTTATTCCATCCCCTGCACCAGTCGCCTGCTGAAGGATTTACTGGCGCCTGTTCTGTTCTCAGTCGATTGTACTGTCTTCATCAGTCGACTGTCCTGGCTCAGATTATAGCCGTTGGATATTTTCTAGCCGTTGATCAGTCGACTGTCTTTTGATCATCAGTCGACTGTTGCTGTCGTTTTCGCCCAGTTTCTAGCCGTTGCAGAATCGATTCTTTGGTTGTTTTCTTGGGTTTTGGGGTTTGATATAGGGCTCCTATAAATATGAGTGTGCTGCCATCTCTTATACTTCTTGATGCTATTAAATATCTCAAGAGATCTATAAGCAACTCACAAACTCCCTCAATTCCTTCTCAAGAGTTCTCATTCTTCTTCATGCATTGAAGTCCAGCTCAAGGGAATTCATCCAAGTGCTCTCAAGCATATCTCAACACTTGGAGATCCTCTTCCATGTATTGCATTCATTCATGAGTAAGCATCTCAAGGCATAGGTAAGAGTATTTACTTTACTTAGTGAATTTGTGTCTCTAATTCTCTTTGTGGGAATTAGATCTTTCTCTCTTTTTGGGAGGTTGTCTCTTTGTGGGACTAGGATATTCTCTTTGTGGGAATAACTCTCTGTGTGGGAGTAACTCTCTTTGTGGGAGTTTAGTGTCCTAGTGTAGGGCTAACCCTAATTCTCTGAGTGGGAGTTAGTGATTCTCTGTGTGGGTGACGTGCCCCGCCACACCGGCGGTGGTGTGCCGTGTGGCAGCGGGGGCAGGGTTTAGATATTTGTAACCGCAAGCGCACGGTGTTGTAGTGTGGCTTGGGGGTCGAACACAGGGAGGCTAGGATGTGCTTGTGTCAAGGAGGACCAAAATCACCCCGTGGGCGAGCTAGCCCGAATCGGTTGATGGGTTGTCACGGAAGAGTAATGCAAGGTATGAACAATAAGAAATAAACCCGGGACTTTGGTTTCCACTCCAACGAGCGACTCTCACCGATACGGCCTACGGGTAGGATAGCGATCGGAATAGGGTCTAATCGTGAGACGTTGCCTCTGAAAGTGGTACCGGCATCCCATGGGCCCGATATTCCGGTCGATGCCCAGGATGATACACCGGACTTCCTGGATTCGATCAGTGGGCACTCCCGTGTCCATTAACACTGATCGATTCCGGGAGCACTAAGCTCGCAACGATAACTCCCAACGGCTCATCCTGCCGCTCCCGCGTGCTAGGCTTCGGCGTCTACGCTAAGGGCGTGAGCTATGGCTAGGGAGTCAACCGCCAAGTTTATTCCCCCTTGGCCCAACGGTCAAAGGCGGTCTTTTTCCCGCCGATGACAATGAAACACCCCGTGTAACCGTTAGAATCCTAATCCCTATCGATTTCCTAACCCTATGGATGCATCGGGGAGAGCCCCCGAAGGGGTTTCCGCCAAAATCCCAGATTTGGGAACTACTCACAAAAATTCATTAAAAAGCGATCTAAATGAAAATGAACCGTTGGAATCATAATCAGACGATTGGAATGCGGAAGTAATAGAGTAGTTAAGACAATACTAAAATTTGAGAAAGATCTGAAAACTTACAAAAGAACAGTAATTACAGCCGTCACAATAGGAGAAAACAGTAAAAACTAGCAGCTCTCTCGTTTCTGGAACCCTAGGGGTTCTATTTATAGACTCTCGTATCACCCGATCGGTTGACAAGTCAACCGATCGGGTGATCCGTTACAGATAACGAACAGAAAACGGCGAGCTTTCACCCGGTCATATGAACCGGTCGGGTGAGTTCTTGGAGTGACCGGTTGGATCTTGGCGCCATCGGGTGAAGGGATCGGTTGGGTGCCCGTGTCTTCAGCTCCTCAGCATCAGCTACAGATGAACTGATCGGGTGAGAGTCACCCGATCGGTTGGAATTTGGCTTGAAAAGACAGAGAACAGGCCCCCGCTGAACCGGCCTGTGAATCGGTCGGGTGACTTCCACTTGAGCTCCGGCTGAGACCGGGTGGTGCACGCGTGCATCACCCGATCGGTTGGAGATGACCAACCGATCGGGTGAGGGGCTGAAAGATGTATTCTTCGTCGTTTGACCCCCTGGATCACGCGTGACTCCTCCCGTTGCTCTGGGGACTCATGATATCATCGTTAAACGTCCCCTACGCGGGCAATCTACTGCAAACATGGAGAAACAAAGAAAAGTGAAAGAAAACGAGAAAATACGAGAAAAAGAATAAAAGACGGCGGAAAACATGGAGAAACACAAAAGAAAACGTGCGTGAATATATGAAATATAAACGCACGTCAAAATCCCCCAAGCTGAACTCTTCCTCATCCTCGAGGAAGACGAGTGAGAGTAGGAGCTCGGAGGGGAAAAATTAGAGAGAAAGAGAGAAAAAGAAAACTCTATATCCTAGATCGTCCGTCAGAGCCAACAAAATCAAAAACGACACATCAAGCAAGCAAATGTCAAATCACATCACTAAACCTAGGAAAACGAGTCCCAATAAGTGTCGTGGGCCCACGCGGTGAAGCGCGTGTGAGTGCGGTCGTGTGCTAGCAAATGGTGTCGCTTTCTACAATGTGCTATGAGCTCATATACGCAAATCCAGAAAATGACCCAAATACCGATTCGAATTTGAAATTGCGGTGAATATTAGTTCGAGCATGCATGAGAAGAGTATAAGAAGTGAAACGTATCATGCGTCGGGGACTCCACAACTAGGGTTAAGGAAATCACGCCACAATAGCCTAGATACTAGCTAAAAAGTTCCTAAGCCAAGTGTTTTCGAAAACGATGGGGGTTGAGATGATGTGGAGTAGAACACTCGGTGCAAATTCTCGCCTTCCCTATATTCTTGGCAAGTAGGAAAATATTCACACGGAAATTTTTTTTGGGTTTTGGGTATTTGTATTTTTTGGATTTTTGGCTATACAAATCTTTTTTTTTTCTTTTCCTTTTTTCTTTTTGGTTTTTTTTCTTTTCTTTTCTCCTTTTTTGGATTTTTGGGTTTTTGGCTATACACATGTGTACTCTCCCAAGTGGGAGAACGGTACACGCCGAGGGGATTTGCACCAAGTAAAACAAAAAAGAAGTCGAAATCTAAACACTTGGGCAAAGGAAACTATTCTCGCTAAATAGAGCATAGGCTAAATGGGTCATCCTAGTCCTTAATTGTGGAATCCCGACGCATGCGAATTGAAATATACGATATAAATATAGCATGCATATAGTAGAAGCAAATACCTCATATTCAAATCGAAGCATGATAATCTAGGGGTCATTCCTGGACAGGTATATAAAATAAAATCACAAAGTAGAAGCACACCAAATAGCTAGGCACGATGCACGACTCACAAAAAGCTGAGTGGACCCACGATGCGTGAAATGCAAGAGGACTCGAAATCCTAGGGTCAGTGAGTGTGATTATCGATGCCATGCTAGGTGTGTGTGATTTTGTGGCGATTCATCATAGGGTTCATCTCTAGGAGAAAGAGATAAAAAGATGAGAAGAGAAAAAAAAGAGAAAAAATAAAAAAAACGATGAAAACGACACAAAAACGAAAAAGAAGGACTCAAATGACGCACACAGTGCGACTCCCCCAAGCTGAAGTTTGCATTGCCCTCAATGCAATATGAGTGAGTACGAGAGGGCAATGAAGATGGGGGGAATACGCACCGACACAAAAAGAAATGAAAACGAGAAAAACACAGAGATGAAACTGGAAATAAAGAAAGATCAAAAACAAAATCAAACGTCACGAAAATAGAAATAAAACCACACGACAAGACACTCAAAAGGGGGAAAACAAGCACACACACACACAAAAATGAGAAAAAACAAACAAAACACAACAACACACCAAAATAGACGTCCTTCAAGCTAGACATGACAGTGCTAGCAAATAAAATGTGATCGTGAAATGCAGAGATATGCGAGGGGGAGTCAATAACAAACAAGGGCAATCAAAATGCAGGAGAAGGTGCGTCCTCGTCCTCCTCAAAAGAGGGTGCGGATGGGTGGTCGGGGGAGGCTGGGGGTGTGCGGAGAAGTGGGGAACGAGGTGGAGGAATAGGGGCAGCGGTGGTGTGAACGATGGAAGGAGTGTCGGTGGTGGTGGGTGGTGGTGGTAGGACGGCGATCAAGGCGGTGGTGAGAGGAATAGAAGTGGGGGAAGAAGATGTGGTGGTGACGGTAGTGGGTGGTGGTGGAAGAGATCTGGAGCGCACCGGCAATTTCCTCCGACATACGTATGCAGTGATGGAGGAGGAGGGAAGAGGTAGCGTGGGTGCGATGGAAGTGGTCGGGAGGGGGGAAGTGGATACCGGGATGGGAATAGATGAGTGAGGAGAAGAATGTGGTGAGGGAGGTGATGGATGTGGGGATGTGTGGGAGGGTGGAGGAGAAGATCGCCGAGGTGGTGAAGGTGGAGGTGGCCCGTGGATGTGAGTGAGAAGGCGAAGAATGGCGGCCATGTTCCTCTCAAGTGCGAGGAAACGTGGGTGAGTGAGAAAAGAGGACGGTGATGGGTCCGAGGAGGCAGAGGACATGGCGAGCTCACGAAGGGCAGCGACCTCCCTTTCAAGACCAAGACGGGCGGAGACCTGGCGACGGCCAAAAGATGTGGACTGACGTGAGGCAGAAGTGGTGCCGCCAGGTAAGGTCGAAGTGGTACCGGCGGCAGTGGTCATGCCGACACAGGAGACAAGGCCAGAAATGGCCGCAAAGAGGTGCTCAGATGTGATGGGCCCCGGAACAGAGACAGGACGACTCGGGCCAGCCCCTATATCTCCCCGAGATGCAGGGATATCCTGCTCGCCTAAGTGGGCGACAGGGGACGGTGGTCTGCGTGCATCCGCGGGAAGGAAAGGAAGGTTCAACCCAGCTAGGAAGTTGGGATCAGGTGGGAAGGTCCAATCTCCCACAAGAGAAATGGTCATGCGAGCGGGGTTGGGGAGAATGGTGTAAGGGGCCGGGGGTGGCCATAATTGAAGATGAAGCGGCCATCGGAGTGGGGTCTAATCATGTGAATGTGCCGCAGGACATCAATATCTAGCTGTGAGGGTCCTGCGGCAGCGGGAAGATTATTGGGGAAGGGAATATTAAATTGGGGGTAAGAGCAAATGATAGTAATGATGCCCCCACAACAAAACTTCCCCTTACCGGCCCAGCTGATCTCGAGTAGCTTGTAAACAAGCCAATCGCCGCCATGGATGGGGACGGTAGGGGCCCTGAAGCTAATTCCATCATCGTCCCGGACAAAAGGGAAAGTCATGGCCCAGAGGATAAAAAGGTCAGGGATAGTCACGGTGCCGGACTCGTCCCTGGGAAAAAATGCAGATGATATGATGAATGATGGAGGAGGCCTTGGCCCTTCCTCGGGGAGAGTCATGGAACAGTGTGAGACGGAACCAGAATTGATCGACGTTAAACTCAGGCGTGTACCCGTAGTGTCGGATGGAGTCATCCCTAAGATTGGGGAAACCAAATATATCGTTAATTGTGTTCAGATTTGTGGTGACACTCCTGTTACGCACCCGGAATTTTATAATCGACCCGGACTCCCAAACAAGTGTAGAGAGAAATTCGAGGGTGAGTGCCGGGTAAGATACGGCAGATGCATTAAGAAAGGCCAACCATCCTAAGTTAGCGAAAAGAGATTCGACCTCGGTGTAGACACCGAGATCGACAAGTGTTTGTGTGTGCAGGAACTTAGTAGATAGATGCCCATGAGCATCGAGCCTACGATAAAAATCCTTGTGTTCCTGGTTCCTAAAGATATACCCATGCGGGCCCAACATTGGGTCCACAGGGGGGACAACAGGTGGGGGAGGGCTAAGTGTAAGTGCTCGTGTGTGGGAAGGGGGACGTGTTTGTTTTCGTCTCTTTCGAAACGGTTCCTCCTCCCGCATAATCCCCTTCCCCTTGTCTTTATCCTTAGCCATGCGTGAGTGTATGTGTATGAATGAGTGCAAAAGCGATGAATGCACACTAACTCAAGCAAAACGAGCAAGCACAATTTATAGGGAAAAAATAGAAATATGAGCGTAGGAGCGAGTGTACCCAAGCGAAATGGCGAAGCTTGCTCGTAGATGTCCACACACTGTGCAATGAGAGTAGCGTGGAGCCGCGGCGACCTCTTTCAGCAAGAATTTTCGAAATGGGTGTTGTTTTGGGGGAATTAGGTCAGAAACTCGGAGTGAAAGGAGAGAGGGAGTGAAGATGATGGAGAGATTGATGGAGGAAGTGGAGAGAAGGAGTATTGGAGGAGTGGAGGACGTGGGGGAGTGAGAATCGGCCGTTGGGGAGGAGAAAGAGGCGAAACGACGGCTGCGATGGCGATCGGGCGAGGGTGAATGCGAACGGGTGGTCGGGGGTTTATATAGGGTTTTAAGTCGAACCGATCGGTTTATTTGGGGACAGATTTCGGCTTGTATCTGATACATCCCAACCGATCGGTTGAGTTATCAACCGATCGGTTGGGGCTTTGTTCCCTGCAAAAACCAACAGATTTTTCTAAGTCCCTGAACGGATGTTCTCGCGGCTGATTTTATTTATAAAAGTAGATAAAATAAAGTAAAAAAAATAACACTAAAAAATGGGGAAAAAGTTTAGAACATGGGTTGCCTCCCAAGAAGCGCACTTGTTTAACGTCGTTGGCTCGACGCCCGCAAGTGATGTTCACGGTGGTTTATACGGGTGATGCCTGAAGTTCGGCATCTCTTCTTCATCGGAGCTTAAGGCCTTTGGAGTAGTCAGCGGCTGGAGGAAGATTTGCTCGACTACCCTCTCCTTGTTCTTGGGATCCGGGGGCTTCTCTTTCGTATTGGCGCTTACCGCCATCTTCTTAAGGATTCGGACCTCGTCTTTAGTGAGGCCCATGGGTTCTTTCCACGTTCTCCTCGCAGGAGGAGCCTTGTGGAACCCGGGAGGGGTCGTACGTGCTGCACTCGCTTTCCCAGCAGCATCATTGTTCTTAGGGCCGTCTCGGTCTTCTGAATCCTCCAAGTCATCTGGGGGGTTTCTTAAGAGAATCTCCCAGGAGCTCTCTTCAGCAGCTTTTTCTTCTTCCACCTCCAGCAAATTACACCGAGGGTCATCTGGGGGATCGGGATACTTCATGGACAACCCCAGATCAAATTCAACCTTTTCTCCGCTGACGTTTAGCGAAAGTTTTCCATTCTTCACATCAATCAAAACGCCAGCAGTGGCCATGAAAGGCCGTCCCAGGATGATGGGGGTGTGTGTGCATCTTCAGGCATGTCCATGACTACAAAGTCCACTGGCACATGCACCCCTTTTACATTGACGGGGAGGTCATCCATAATCCCCACCGGATATTTGACCGATCGGTCAGCAAGTTGCAGGGTCATACCGGTGGGCTCCAGATCACCCATTCCTATCCTTTTATACATCGACAAGGGCATCAAACTTACACTCGCTCCGAGATCGACGAGTGCACGATGAATCTTTACTACCCCGATCGTGCAAGGAATTGAGAAGCTCCCCGGGTCTTTAAGTTTCGGCGGATTTGCCCTCTAGATGAGAGCGCTACATTCCACCGTCAACACTACTTTCTCCTTTCTAGACCCTCTCGTCACCAAATCTTTCAAGAATTTTGCATAGGAGGGGATTGTTTCGATTGCTTCCAGGAAGGGGATTTGCAAGCTCAGGTCCTTGACCATGGCGAAGAACTTGCCATATTTCTCGTCGATTTTGGCCTGAGCTAACCGTTGTGGAAATGGCACAACGGGTTTGAACACTTTCGGGCTCCCTTCCTCGTTCTTCTTCTTCTCTTCTTCAGAGACTCCCTCCGGAGTCGTAGGATTTGATGACGAAGCACCGGCGTCGTTTGATTTTTCAATCGGTCGCTCGACGGCCAACGGTGCTTCCGGCCTGTTAAGGGGCACTCTAGTAGGGATTTGTGTCCCGCTTCTCAGAACGATAGCAGACACATTTGCGTGCTCGTGCACGAGTGCCGACGTTTGGGTTGCTCCCCTCGGGTTCACCTCCGGTTGTGGCGGCAATTGGTTTTGTGACCTCGAAAGGTTCGCCACTTGTAACCCCAGCTGGGTTACTTGGTCCGTGAGGGCCCGCTGACCCATTTCCAGCTTTTGATTGATCTTCTCCTGGTTGGTTATATATTGATTCAAGAGAGACTCAACCGGAGAGACGGCCCTCTGTTGGGCATACTGCTGTTGCTGCTGGATTGGTTGCTGATTCCTGGGGGCGTAAAATTGTTGCTGAGCTTGCTGCTGATATTGTTACTACTGAATCTGACTCTGATGTGGCCTAGCCGGCTGATATGTTTGTTGCTGCGGCTGCTGAGGTGGTGAGGGCTGAAATGGTGCCCAGTAACCAAAGTTAGAGTGGTTCCGGTTGTTTGGAGAGTAGGCCGGGTTGGAATTGGTTCTTGGCGGATACGGCGCATTTCCCGTGGGGTTGTAAAATAGTGCGCTCGCCTGATCCAACGGTGGTGAGACGTCACCACCGTCGAATTCCCCAAAGAATTCGGATTCTACCGCTGAAATCTGCTGTGTACCGGCCCCACAGGCTCCTACCATTAGTGCGGAGATCTGGGTCAAAAGCAAGTCGAACTTGCTTGAAAGTTTGTCGATGTCCTCGACTCTGTGTATTCCCCCAGATCTGGGTGTGGCTCTCTCGTCACACCACCGCTCATTGTTGGATGCCATATTTTCCAGAATATGTCCGTCATCTTCATCGCTCCTTGCCATGAAGGAACCCCCAGCCGCGGCGTCCATAGAAGATTTCAGGTCATCCCTCAACTCATTGTAGAACAGATTAATAATCTGCCACTTCGGAAGCTCATGGTGAGGGCATCTTCTTTGCATCTCCTTGTACCTCGTCCAAGCTTCATGCAAGGACTCGTGGCTGGCCTGGGAGAAGGAGGAGATCTCACTCCTCAACTTCATGGTCTTCCCCAGAGGAAAGAACTTCGTCAGAAAAGCGTTGGAGAGCTTCTCCCAGGTATTGAAAGTGTTGGGGTCCTTCCCCCTAAGCCATTGTTTGGCTTTGTCTCGCAACGAGAAGGGAAACAGCTTCAGACGGATCGCCTCAGTCGTGACACCATTAATCCGGAAGGTGTCACATTTCTCCAAGAAGGAGTCTAGATGCTCGATCGGGCTCTCCATGGGTGCACCCGAAAACTGGTCCTGCTGGATCCATGTCACTAAAGACGGCTTTAGCTCAAAGCTTTGGGCCGCAATAGCTGGAGAACGGATGGCCGAAGTGGACTCGATAGATGGCATCGAGTACTCCAACAGGGACTTGTGAGGCGGGGTGTTCTCCTCCATGGATTCGGGATCCTCTCTTCTTCGCTTCTCAGCGGCCAAGCGCCTAAGGGTGGCGTTAATCTCTGGATCAACGGGAATCAAGTCGTCGAGACTTCTTGAACTCCTGCGCATGAAAAACAACAAACACCCGTGAAGCGACAAGTGGGAAAGAAACAGATAAGATAAGAAATAAAAATAAGAAAAATAAAAAGGAAAAAGGAGAATGCGAAAATTATCGCGAGGTAGGGACGAGAGCTAGACACTAGGGTTCAAGAGATCCTAAAATAACAAGCACGTTGCCTCCCCGGCAACGGCGCCATAAACTTGACGTGCCCCGCCACGTCGGCGGTGGTGTGCCGTGTGGCAGCGGGGGCAGGGTTTATGTATTTGTAACCGCAAGCGCACGGTGTTGTAGTGTGGCTTGGGGGTCGAACACAGGGAGGCTAGGATGTGCTTGTGTCAAGGAGGAACAAAATCACCCCGTGGGCGAGCTAGCCCGAATCAGTTGATGGGTTGTCACGGAAGAGTAATGCAAGGTATGAACAATAAGAAATAAACCCGGGACTTTGGTTTCCACTCCAACGAGCGACTCTCGCCGATACGGCCTATGGGTAGGATAGCGATCGGAATTAGGGTCTAATGGTGAGACGTTGCCTCTGAAAGTGGTACCGGCATCCCATGGGCCCGATATTACGGTCGGTGCCCAGGATGATACACCGGACTTCCCAGATTCGATCAGTGGGCACTCCCGTGTCCATTAACACTAATCGATTCCGGGAGCACTAAGCTCGCAACGATAACTCCCAACGTCTCATCCTGCCGCTCCCGCGTGCTAGGATTCGGCGTCTACGCTAAGGGCGTGAGCTATGGCTAGGGAGTCAACCGCCAAGTTTATTCCCCCTTGGCCCAATGGTCAAAGGCGGTCTTTTTCCCGCCGATGACAATGAAACACCCCGTGTAACCGTTAGAATCCTAATCCCTAACGATTTCCTAACCCTATGGATGCATCGGGGAGAGCCCCCGAAGGGGTTTCTGCCAAAATCCCAGATTTGGGAACTACTCACAAAAATTCATTAAAAAGCGATCTAAATGAAAATGAACCGTTGGAATCATAATCAGACGATTGGAATGCGGAAGTAATAGAGTAGTTAAGACAATACTAAAATTTGAGAAAGATCCGAAAACTTACAAAAGAACAGTAATTACAGCCGTCACAATAGGAGAAAACAGTAAAAACTAGCAGCTCTCTCGTTTCTGGAACCCTAGGGGTTCTATTTATAGACTCTCGTATCACCCGATCGGTTGACAAGTCAACCGATCGGGTGATCCGTTACAGATAACGAACAGAAAACGGCGAGCTTTCACCCGGTCATATGAACCGGTCGGGTGAGTTCTTGGAGTGACTGGTTGGATCTTAGCGCCATCGGGTGAAGGGATCGGTTGGGTGCCCGTGTCTTCAGCTCCTCAGCATCAGCTACAGATGAACCGATCGGGTGAGAGTCACCCGATCGGGTGGAATTTGGCTTGAAAAGACAGAGAACAGGCCCCCGCTGAACCGGGCTGTGAACCGGTCGGGTGACTTCCACTTGAGCTCCGGCTGAGACCGGGTGGTGCACGCGTGCATCACCCGATCGGTTGGAGATGACCGACCGACCGGGTGAGGGGCTGAAAGATGTATTCTTCGTCGTTTGACCCCCTGGATCACGCGTGACTCCTCCCGTTGCTCCGGGGACTCATGATATCATCGTTAAACGTCCCCTACGCGAGCAATCTCCTGCAAACATGGAGAAACAAAGAAAAGTGAAAGAAAACGAGAAAATACGAGAAAACGAATAAAAGACGGCGGAAAACATGAAGAAACACAAAAGAAAACGTGCGTGAATATATGAAATATAAACGCACGTCAGTGGGAGTCTTGATTCTCATGTAGGATTGGTTGGGTCCTTGTGTAGTGCATAAATCCTCTTTGTGGGATATCTCCTTGTGAGATTTGTATTCACTTCTCTGTGTGGGATTATAGTTAATATTGGTGTAGCTGGATGTACCCAAGTTTGGGGAACCAGGGTAAAACTTTGTGTTTGCGTTTGGATTAATTGTGCCTTTTAATTCCTCATGCATTTATAATTCCACATTTGCAAGTTAAATTTTAATTGGACAATTTTATTGCCATTACACTATTCACCCCCCCTCTAGTGTGTGTTAGTATCGCAAGGGTAAGACGAGCCTTACAAACATTGGTTAGCATCCACTTGTAGTCATTGAAAATGTTAATCTTGTATATGGTTTAGCACATAATTTGTAATTGTGGGTCAACTATGCTCTATAGGCTTTAATGTGCATTTTGAAAATGACGAAGTACATATTTTGAAAGAATATGATATTCTTTTCAAATGCACATCTTATAATAACATTTATACTATCAAACTTAGTGATTCAAATAATCTAAAATGTTTAGTTGCATCTCATGAAACTAGTTGGCTATGACATCGAAGGTGAGGCCATGCCAGTATGGACCTAATCTCAAAGCTTGCCCTAAGAAACTTGTGAGAGTGTTAGCTCACATAAGCTTTGATAAGGACAAGCTTTGCGATGCATGCCAATTAGGCAAGCAACATAAGAGTAGTTTCAACTCTAAAACATTCTCTCTACTACTAAGCCATTGCAACTAATATATTTGGATTTATTTGGACCCACAAAGGTTGCTAGTTTAGGTGGTTGTATTATTGCTTCGTCATTGTCGATTTTTCACGATTTACTTTGGTATATTTCTTGACACACAAACATGAAACTTTTGATGTTTTTAAAATGTTTTGTAAAAAGTTTGAAAATGAAAAAGTTTTTTTCATAGTCAAAGTTAGAAGTGATCGTGGTGGTGAATTTGTAAATGCTAGCTTTGAAGATTTTTGTGCTTCAAAAGGTTATTCACATAACTTTTCTGTCTCGAAGACACCACAACAAATTAGGGTTGTTGAGAGAAAAACCCGTACTTTGCAAGAATTGGCTAGGACCATGATTCATGATTACAAATTGCCATTGTAGTTTTGGGCCGAAGCCATACCATACTTCTTGCTACATTTTAAATCGTGTGTCAATAAGAGCCATTTAGAAGAAAACACATTATGAGCCTTATAGAGAGTTGACTCCCAACTTATCACATTTTAAACCATTTGAATGCAAGTGCTATATTTTGAAAGTATGTGATAACTTGGATAAATTTGGTGCTAAATCCGATGAGGGTATTTTTGTTGGGTACTCTCCACATAGAAAATTTTATAGAGTATTCAACAAAAGGACCCGTACTATCCAAGAAACTGTGTAAGTAAAATTTGATGAGAAAAATACTATTGACGAATCTTCTAGTGGTGCAGAATCTCCTGAAATTAAAGGTGAACTTGAAGGCTTTGAGTAGAACACTAGCAATTCCAATGAGCAAGAGGACAACAATGATGTGTGCACCAAGAGACGAAGAGGAAGCTACTACATCATCACAATATCTTCCAAATGATTGGCGCTTCAAGAAGGATCATCCTAAGGACCAAATCCTTAGATACACGGCGGAAGGTATATGCACTAAGCGTATCTTTAATTTGGTGGTTAAGATTGCATTCATATCCATCTTAGAACCTAAGAATGTTGATAGTGCTTTGAAAGATTCCTACTGGATTATGGCAATGCGGGAGGAATTGTCCCAATTCGAGAGGAATCAAGTTTGGAAACTTGTTCCCAAACCCAAACACCAAATAATCATAGGTAATAAGTGGTTATTAAAAAAACCATGATGAATTGGGAAATATGATTTGAAATAAAGCTAGATTCGTTGCCCAATAATACAACTAAGAGGAATGGATTGACTTTGATGAAACCTTTGCTCCCGTCACAAGATTGGAAGCAATTTGAATGCTTTTAGCGTTCACTAGTTTCATGAAATTCAAACTGTACCAAATGGACGTCAAGAGTATTTTCTTGAATGGGGTTTTGTCTGAGGAAGTATATGTCAAAGAACATCTTGGGTTTGAAGACTCCATTCACCCGGATTATGTTTTAAAGCTTAAATGAGCTTTATATGTGCTCAAACAAGCTCCTAGAGCTTGATATGAGCGACTAAGTAAGTTTTTGCTTAAAAACAATTTTTCCGCGGGAAAGGCAGATAAAACCTTATTTGTTAAACATCAAAATAAAGATCTACTAATAGTGCAAATTTATGTTGATAATATTGTCTTTGGTGCTACCAACACTTCTCTTTGTAAGGAATTTGCTAAGTGCATGTCTATGGAATTTGAAATGAGCTTGTTGGGAGTGTTGGGATATTCAGACCCACCCCAGTGGATTTTGATGATGTACACAAGTGATATAGGTACTAACGTGCTTAATTCAAGTGTGTATAGTTATTGATGAATTATAGCCATAAAGATCGAGTGCAATGAAAAGCAAATGAAGTCTATCTTCAAGTCAAGATATGGAGCATATGATGGCGCAACCAAAGACTTAAATCAAGACAAGACTGATCAAGTCAAATATCGAAGAATGCGAGCTAATGATGTGTGTATAAATAAGTTGTGTAATCAGAATGTCAAAGCCACTGAATATTCTTTACACACACACATAAATTCTGGAAAAATAGTTTTAAATATATTTTACCATATAATACTTTAATATAATTTTTATAAAATATTTGTCAAGTATTTTCTAGTATAAATAACCCAGCATCAAGAAATAAGAGACTATCTGAAACAAATATCCAACTACTGTCAGTCGAAAATTGGCTAGAACTTACTGTTGAGTATATAGCTGACTATTCTTGAAAATAGCTAACTATCTGGGTAGATAGCCGACTATCAACCAGAATAGCCTACTATTTGGGTCAACTCACAATATTTTTGAAAACTAGATTTAAATTTTCACTAGCTGTTAGCTAGCCATTTGAGAACGCTTTTTGAGCTAAAATTGTGCTATTTTCTACTCTATAAAGAGCTAAGCTTTCATAGGTTTTCATATATCAAATATTATTCATTCTCAAATCAAATTATTTGCTCAAAAGTTCTCAAGCTCTTCAGTTCTTCAGATTTTCTAAAGGCCATTATTTTTAAATTCTTTTGTGCTTAAATTCTCAGTTATTCTCTATTTATTTCTGGCCTAACAAATTTGATTTGATCTTCGAAGCTTATAGCATTTTCTCTTAAGATTCAAACCAAGGTTTGAGGTCTTGGGTATCGGCCGTATCGTTTCGGTCTCGGTGGGTAACGAGACCGAAACTAGGGTTCAGTTTTGGTATCGGTCGATACTGAACGGTATCTGTCAGTTTTGGCCGATACCGACCGATACCAGCTGATACCGAACAATACCGTTCAACATCGACCGAAGACGGAGACAGAAGAATGTGTAATTAAATAAATATTCTCTTAAAACCCAAAAATGAGATATTGACACGCTATTCACACCCTACATTTGTCTAAACATATTACGCATTATTTACAAGTTTGCCATATTGTAACTAACGAGAGTGTGTTTTTAGCTAAATGGTTAACGTGAATAGCATATTTTTAACTAATATTTTTCATAATTATATTATAAGTTACAAATTATCTTTATTAGTTTGCAATTATCTTATTAGTAACAAATTTTAACTAATATTGCTAGATACATGTAACTTACAATTTTTGAAACTACCGATACAGACGAACTGAAACTTACTTCTGAAACCATCGAAACGGGCGATACCGATACCGAAACCTAAATTTTCGGAAGAGTGATACCAAGACCGAAACCGAGACCTCAACCCTTGATATAAACTTCAAGTTTTTCCTATTTAATCTGTGTTCTTCAATCATATTTTTGTCAATGATTAAAATCTTGATTATTGATCTCTAAAGCCCAAGTGCAATTTTAGAGAATCATTTTCAAGTTATCATGTTTGATCAAATTTGTGCTCATTTATATCATTTAATTTAATCAAAGGATTTTCGATTTCTTAAGCCACATACTCACTAATATATCCATTTGGCTTTTGGAATCTTGTACTCAATTTTCATATATTTTGTAAAAGTCTTTGAAGAAGACTTGGAATTGTAATTCCCAAGTAAAGGGAAGTTGTTGTGGAAATTCCTAGTTGGTTGTAACTAGATGTTGGAAATTCATAGCAAAAGAAACTATGTGCTTGTATGTAGTCCTCTTCCTTGAGTTGAGGCAAGCTTGCTCTCGTTGAGGGCTAGTGGATTGGTTGCTGGACGTAGGCCAAGGTTCGGCTGAAGCAGGGTAAAAGCTGTGTGTTTATGAGGTGTCTAATTTTCTCTATCTCTCATATTATACTTGCTTGTAACTTTATTATTCTGTTGTTATATCATCAATTTCATTACAAGCTTGTTATTATTTGTGTTGATTAAGTACAATTGAGGTAACTCTCTTCTGAGACTTAGGTAACAAATAGAAGTGTTCTAATTTACGCGAAGAATTTTATTATTTTTTGACAATCCTATTCAAACCACCTTCTAGTGTTATCTGCCATCCATATGATCCAACACTTGGTATCAGAGCAAGGTTTAAAGAGATGGCATCAACATCACACCACTCAGAGGGACTCAACACCATGTGATTACCATTGTTCAACGAAACCAACTACGCTAGATGGAAAATCCAAATAAAGACGCATCTACAATCCTTAGACATTGATGCATGGACGACCACTAAAGATCAGTACATGCCACCTACCGAGGAGGATACCAAAAAATGGTCAGCTGATGAAAAGAAAAAAAGGTAATCTAAACCCCAAAGCTATGAATGCATTATTTTGTGCTGTTACAGGTGCCGAGTTCAACCGAGTGCCTTAGTGTTAGACCGCATACCACATTTGGTACACTCTCGAGGTAATTCATGAAGGAACCGAAAAGGTAAAAGAAGATGAGAGTATTAGCAATGTTAATAATCGTTGTACTAACATCACAAATGAGCTTGCAGGTTTAGGAAAGAAAATTCCTGAATATGACCAGGTGATGAAAAAAGTATGATCACTTCGACCAGAATGGAAGGGAAAGACCACCGCTATCCGAGAAGCACACAACATGAAGACGATCACAATAGAAGAAATAATAGGAAATCTCATGGCGTATGAGATAGAGCTAGAGGAAGATAAGAAGATTGAAGAAAACCCAAAAGAAGAAGAACTTGGCGTTTAAAGCAAATGAAGAGAGCACATACTCATATTACTCCGACAAAGACGAAAGAGAAATCGCGATGATATCGAGAAAATTCAAGAAATTCCTCCAAAGACATGTTCGGAGAGATTGCCCCTTGGTGAAGAATCACGATCAAGGAAAGGGCAAGGAAAAGGAGAAAGACAGAAGAAGAATTCACAAGGAGAAAAAGTTCGTAAAACCGAAGAAAAGGCGTTTACAGCCTTTGTTCAAAGTGATATTTCAAGTTCTGATGAATTGTCGACATCATCCGACGAAGAAGAATGGAGGGAAGAACGAGCACACATGTGTTTCCTGGCGTCAACTTCCTCAAAGGTCACCTCATATTTCTTCGCATCACTATAGCAACGATGACATTCTTAGTAGCGATAGCGATAGCGATAATGATTTTGATGTAAAAGGTTCTTATGAAGAACTTTGTAATGCCCATGAAAAAACTTATTTGAGAATATAATAAATTTGACAAGAAATTTAGGATATGCACCAAGAAAAGAGATGAGATCGAAAAAGAAATGAAGAATTGATTAATAAAAACAAATTACTTTTGGACGAGGTCGATGGATTAAAGACTAGTATAGATGACCTAGAGAGAGTGTGACTACCACAAAAAGAAAATATGATGATCTTTCAAAATTTATGGATAAGGTCAATAAAGGAAAATGAAAGCTCGATGATATTATTGATAAACAAAAAGCTTCGGGGAGTAGAACCGACTTAGGATATGATCAATCTTACCCTAAGCATGTAAATATGCATTTTAGGGATGTTCATATGAAAAACAGGTTCATCAAGATTTGGATCCCTAAAAAGGGATCGATCAAGGCAAAAGAAAGGTATGTAAATGATTTTATACTTAAAGATCATTTAAATAAAAACTATACCTATTTGCATGACGGAAATACTAAACCGTATTGGGTTTGGCTTCCATTAAAATGAAATTTTATCTCGACTAATCCATCAGACCCAAATGAAAAGGGTACCAAATATTTTGTTTACTTTTTAGGTGCCCACAACTAAAGGGATTAGCAGGAAGAAACGTCTCCCAAGGATTCATCGCTAATATGATTGAAGAGAAGTGAAAGAGGCCTAAAAATCCGTAAGAAAATTGTTTTGAATTTCAAAATGATTGAATATGCTCAAAATTATTTTTTATGTGTTAGAATACTGTTTGGAAGAGTAGAGATGATTAGAAACTAGTTTGATGCAGTTTGGATTAGTTTTTTTTGACTTAAATCACTCAAACTGGTAGATAGCTGACTATCTAGGAGGATAGCCGACTATCTAGGAGTTTTTCAACATCGAAATCTGCAGAAAGTCTGGTTAACTATTGGGTTTGGACTTTGGTTTTTTGGCATCTTAATGGGGTTTATCTCCTCTTTTCCCTCATTCCCATTAAGGGGAGATGATCCTCACCCTTGATTCCATTTCTAGGGCTAGGATTTACTAGTAACATGGTAAAGCCCTAGATGTTACCCATTTCCCCTCATTTCTTCATCTTGCATCCATCTTCAACATACTCTTTCCAAATTTCATCTTTGCTCAAGAGATCAAGGAGTTGGAGAAATTTTTTTTGAAGGAAGCTTCCTTCATCCTCTAGGTATACAAATCCTCCTTCAAAATTTCATCTTTTCTAGTTTTATATCTATAGAAACCATGGTTAGGGAAACTTCTATCAAGGAGAAGAGAATGGAAGCCTCTTCCTCTTAACCATTATCCGAAAGGTAAATTATCATCCATTACCTCAATAAGCTTGATCTAATGTCTACTTTTGATCTCAATATCCATAGAACCATCCTCCAAGCGAGGTATGTGAAAATCAAAAATCTTGAGAATTATGACATTAATTCAATATTTCAATTTCAAGGGCTCACAGATTTGTTCTCCCACAACAATTGGTGTAGATGCTACCCCAAGCTAATCAATCTATTATACACCAACATGGTTGTAAACAAATCCTTCCGAATCCCCAAGATATCCACTAAAGTCTTAGATTCTCATGCAATGCTTGACACTCAAGGCCTTATGACTTAGACTTGGAATCCCTAGCACGAGTACAATACTCCGTAAATTTTTTATGGATGACACCGACATTCTCGAACTTATGTATTGAGAAGGTAAAATTTACAAACCAAGCTTGCCCATCGGTGACCTCACACCACTTGCTTGCATTCTTGCGAACATCCTTTCATACAATATTAATCAAAAGGGTGGAAGCAGAGCCGTTCTCTCCATGAACCAAGCTAAATTTGTTTATGCTATGATTGGTAAGATTAAAGTAAACTGGGCTTAGATTATCATTATCCATAGAGCCACATCAGCAAACCCAACATCTCTTCTTCACCATGACCATTATCGCACCCATACCTTCATCTCTGCTGGGATAGATGTCGATAGCAAAACTCATTTCATAGAGCATATGCCTACGTTCATTTCGGGTGCTCTTAATAGAATGGGTCTTAATTTGGACCCCGCCAAAAACCCCACCTAAGAAGAAGGTGAAGAAGAAGAATCTGAAGAAGAAGAACAGATGGAGCAGGACCAATCTTCACCCTCTATGGATATTCCGACATATATGCTTGCTTTTCAGAATGATGTATTGCTA
The DNA here is from genome assembly GCA_030789695.1 of Scilla litardierei. NCBI lineage: Eukaryota > Viridiplantae > Streptophyta > Magnoliopsida > Asparagales > Asparagaceae > Scilla > Scilla litardierei. Next base: position 106,860,912 of record CM061140.1, read on the forward strand.
GGCTTGACAGTATGTAGCTTGAATTAAGCTAGAAAAGGACACAGTGAGGTCAGATTTGATGGTGAGAATGGACCTTATGAAGGAATCTATCAAGGATAGTTTCGATATAAATGACGAAGTGATTAAAGAGATTCAAAATGATCTTGAAGCTATCAAGAAGGAGATACATTGTGCATAAACGACATCGAAGAATCGTTCGTTATGTTATGTTTGTGTGGACCTTATGTTGGTTGTATACTTTTAACACATTATGGCTTGTAATATTTAGTATGCATGACGCTTATGTCACCTTGCTTTGTGACATTGTAGAAATTTATGTTGATTCCTCACCAATTTTGTTTCCTTATGTGAGGAAATAATATATGCTATGTTTATGCTAAAATTGTCATTCTCAATGCTTATGCCTATATATTTAAAATGCTCGGAGATTGCAAAATTTTCATATGTTAAATCTCAATTCTATGGATATTGTGTGTTAAAAAGGGACTTGTTTCGAAAAACACACAAGGATATCGAGACATTTTGAATTCATGTGAATATTTTTCATGCATGATATCTCTCTCCATATGCCACTTTGTACACGTTTATCACAATTTTTTTTCGTGGTATAACATACTAGATATAACTAATTTTATGTACATTTTGTATCAAGTATTTTTTATCACACTTTTTGATGTGACAAAGGGGGAGACGAATTACATTACATATAAAATTTCATGGCAAATATTGGAATATTTCTTATCATCATTGTTTTATCAAACACTTGAAACGAAGTAAAATATGAATCATGTGTATTTCTGCTTATTGCTAACCCGCCTTGAGGCAGAGGGAATAACTTCTACATAGCAATCATGCATCTCTGCAAGGGGAGCGTAAGCTATTTTTGTGTCATATTATATCTTTTAATATTTTATATCATTTGTTGTCATCATAAAAAAGGATGAGAGTGTTGGGATATTACGTTCTACCACAGTGGATTTTGATGATGTACACAAGTGATATAAGTACTAACGTGCTTAATTAAATGTGGTTTAGTTCAGAAAAATTTGAAAAAGTGAGCCTTGCCCCATCATTATTTATTCATTTTATATCTCCCCCCATATTTCTTTTTGTTCCATTTATATCCCCCATATCAACTTATTATTCCCCTCCTTTTTCTTTTATTTTCGCTTTTTCTTTCCCCTTTTACTATTATTATCCCACTCCTTTTTCTTTTCAATTTTTTTTTCATCTTTTTCCAGCTTGTGGGCTAAGGCCCGTAGCCTGGGCTACAAGCTTCAGGACCGCAGCAACAAAGATTTTTTTTCAAAAAAAAACCAGTCTGCTGGCTTGAGGCCCGCTGCCTGAGTTGCGGGCTTCTGGCCCGCAACAACAAAGCTTTTTTAAAAAAAAATTTCTGACCTGCAGCCTGGGCTACGGGCTTCAGGCTCGCAGCAATAAGACTTCCTTTTTTTCAAAATTTTCGGCATACATGCCTGAGGCCCGTAGCAATAAAAAATTTGTTTTCAAAATTGTCGGCCTGTGGGCATCTAGGCTGCGGGCTTCATGCCCGTAGTAACAAAACGTTTTTTTGGTTATGTTCGGGCCTATGGTTCAGAGCCCATAGGTCATTGTGGGCTTTGGCCCACAGTGTATTTATTATATTTTTTGTGTTAAGGGAGTGGGACGAGGACCACAATGGGGCGGCATGCTTTGGCCTTATAAAATCTTTTTTTAATGGCTTGGGCAAGAGCCCAAGCGGATTTGAGGGAGCGACGGGGGTTGCCGTTGCCGCTGCCCACGGCTGTGTACCACCGTGGAGAGAAGGGAGGGTTGCTAGGCCACCATATGGGGCGGCAGAACACCACCTGTTACGGCGGTAAAGGAGGGCAGCATGCGGCACTGGTATCAGTTTTTTCTTAAAATCCCTACTTTAAGGTTTTACCGCCGTGCTAGGCGGCGGTGTGCCACTGCCGCTTGTGTAGCAGCGGGGCATGTGGGTCCAAGGGGTGGGGGGTGGCGACCATGGCGGCCGACGGCGAGGATGCTGCTGGCGGGCCGTGGCTATTAGTTTTTGTTTTTGTTTTGTTTTGTTTTTTTAGAACCCTAGTTTTATGGTTTTTGCCATTCTTCCCTAGGATCGACGGTGGGAAGTCGTCGTCTTAGATGTAGGGAAAAAATCAGTTTTTTCTAGTGAGATCTATATCGTAGGCATCATGATCATGATAAAAGAAATTACATCATTTTCGATATACCTCAAAGATCGAGGAAGATGAACGCGTGGAAAAGACGTACGTGCGCGATAGATCGAACTTCTCCTTCCTAGCTTTGGCAATGAACGGACCTTCGAAACTCAGGGAGAATGTGTTAATAACATGTTGTGAACAGCATCTCCTGGAGGAGACCCCAGGCCTTTATTTATATGGGATGGGAGAGTTCATACATGGATAAGATCAATCTTTTGAATAGATTACAATCTTATCATCTCACCAGAAAATATATTCATAACAGTTCTTTCTTTTTTCCTTTTTTATGATTCTCATAATTTAAAAAACAAAATTATTATTATTCCCAACAATTAAATGATCTAATCAAATCCAAGATGAAGTGTAACATGTGGGTTCTATGACAAATCCAAAATAATAATAAATCCCAAATTAAATTGAGCATCATATGGTTTAAAAATAAGAAACTAGAAAACTGAAAATAAAAACCTAACCATTACCTTCGTCCTCCCACCTCCTCCTCTGATACCTTCATCTCATTGTCTTCTGGTGTGCGATGGTGAAACCTTGGGATCGTCGGCAATCACGGTGAGGGAAGAAGACGAGCAGATTACAATCAAGCACAAAGAAAGATTGCAACTTTATGATGAGAACCAGCCTAGGAAACATCAATGAGCTTTATTATGAAAGAGAGAACAAGTAAAAATCTTCTTCCTCCACCGAAGAAGAAGCACTCAAATCTCTCAGAAGTTCTTAACAATGGCGACTCACAGCTCTCAATATCGCAACAACGATTGATCTGTCTCGATCTTCCTCCTCTGAGACCCTCGCCTAAATACCCCTTATATAGCCTAGGACACAAAAGGTGTTCTAATAGAAGTGGGATTCACATTTGACTAGAATTCCGACACAAACGGAGTTCTAAACCAATCACAACTTTACTTTGAAAAGGACATTGCATCATATGGTCGCCCCTCTGTGCTGTTGAACTTCTTGTTGAAGGCCGAGCTGATGAAGTGTCGGGCCGAGATATCCGAAGCTCGGACTGTAGAGTTACCGTGCTATGAGTCGTCAATCCTCTGACCCCGAGGATTTAGGTCTGCATGAGTTAGCTCCGCCATGAATTCCGTATCCGGCTGTCTAGAGTCAGACACACTGATCCCAAGGCTTATGCAAACTAGTTCCGTACAACTGATTGCCTTCAGATCTCCAACTCCTTCAACACCTCAAATCAAGCCAACTTTCAAAAATCTCCACCTTGGCAAGATTTAGGCCTCCGCCACACATTCAACCTTCAATGGACCACCTCGGTAAGTGTCACCTTGTGTTCCTTTAAATTTTCTATGAAGAGCTCAATGCCCTCATTCGGGATCACTTGGGTTCACCAAGCCTCAATACCCCAACTGGGCTGCCATCGACATCGCCTTGAAACAACATTGAGCAAGTCCAAGCAGTGCTTAAACTTAGCTCCAGATACAACCATGGTCAACATGTCAATAGCGTTGACTTCTATGCCGATTTTCAGCAAATTGATGTCATCTTCTTCTTCTCCCACGGTCTCGGACAAAGTGGTACCTCACATCGGTATGCATGGTACGTATATGGAAGACCTGATTCTTAGCTAAGTACATCACACTTTGGCTGTCCCAATGAAGATCATACCTCTCCTGGTATACTCCCAGGTCGTTCATCAAGCCCATCAGCCATATCATCTCTTTCACTGCTTCAGTCTATGCCATGTATTCTTCCTCCGTAGTAGACAGGGCCACGATAAACTGAAGTATACTCTGCCAACAGATCAGAGCTCCTGACAAGGTGAAGACGTAGCATGTCATGGATCTCCTTCCATCAAGGTCGCCTGCAAAGTTGGAATCAACATAGCCTACAACGTGCAAACCTTCATCACATCAACTATATGTCAATCTGATGTCACGTATGCCATTGATGTATCTAAGTATCCATTAAACAGCTCGCCAGTGTACTTTCTTTGGATTGTACATGTATCGGCTCACCATGCTAACTACATGTGATAGGTCAGGTCAGGTATATACCATAGCATACATCAAGGCTCCTACCGCATTGGCATACAGTATGCTCTCCACGAGCTTCTTAACATCGTCGTTCTTCGGGCAATGCTTAATACAGAGCTTGAAGTGAGGTGCAAGCAGAGTAGCTACGGACTTCATACTATCACAACCAAATCTCTGTACGACAATATTCAAATAGCAATTTTGTAAAAAGATGAACTATACCTTCACTTTGATCTTGGTAGATTCCATCCCAAGAATCTTCTATGCTTCGCCTAAGTCATTCATCTCAAATGCATAACTCAACTCTGACTTCAGTCTCTGTATCTTACTTTATTTGATGAAGCGATGAGCATATCATCAACATAAATCAAGAGATAGATGAAGGACTCGTCTTATAGCCTCCGAAAGAATACGCAATGATCATAGGAACTATGAACATACCCTTGATCAGTCATCATAAAGAGATCGAAACCCTTATACCACTGTCTAGGTGACTGCTTCAGCCCATAGAGCAACTTCTGCAGCCTACATAAAAGACCATCGTTACTCTCACAGTTATTGGGCTTAGCCATATATATCTCTTCCTCGAGCTCTCTATGCAAGAATGTCGTCTTGACATCTAGTAGCACCAGCTCAAGGTTGAGCTGTGCAACTAATGCCAACATGATCTAAATTGAGTAGTGCTTCACCACCAGAGAGAAGACCTCATTGTAGTAGAGGACTTCTCTCTGTGCAAAACCCTTCACTACAAGACGATCTTTATAGTGAACTTCTCTAACTTCGGGTCCGTCCTTGGTGTAGATCCTTACCTCTAAAAAGTGCTACTCCAAAGCGCAGAAGGTCAAGAAGTAATAAACCATGTGAGCCAGGTATCATATCCACATGGATAAATTTTGTCTATAAAAATCACAATTTTAGAATTAAGCTTGTGTTATGAGTGAGGGATGCCATTGGCCTTCCCACCTCTCTATCCCTCCGTTACTCCCCACTACTTAGTAGTGGGGACCCTTGGTATACCAGTGATATGAATATATAGAGGACCATGGCTATGAGCCATGTTTACTCTTTCTTTTAAGTTTATCCAACACGTTATCAGCACGAGAGCTCTCGTTCTTGAGCTTCTCTTTTTATCCCCTCAAATCACCCTTACCGCGCTTAGGAATCTTGGTTGCTGCGAACCGTTGCGACGATTTCTGTGCGTTGAAGCTCGATCCCTTGGAATCTTTAGTTGCAGCGATCCGTTGCGGCGATTTCCACGGGGCATCAGAATCGTGGATTTTTATCTATGGATTATATTTGTTCTTCCCTAAATCATCGATCTAGAGGTAAATTCTAAGAAATCCATATATCATCTTTTTAGATGCGCATGTTAATTCTGTGATAATTATTTTCTAGAAGATCTATAGCATGATCTATAGATAGAAAATCAAATTTTCAAAACAAAAATCTACTATTAAACCACAGATTTCAATCCCTGATTTTAATAGATTTTTTTAAATTATAAAAAACAAAAAAAAACAACAACAACAAATTGTTGTTGTTGCTTCTCCTTGGTGAAAACATATGAAATTGGGGAGAACACTTGCATATGAATTTGCTACTCCATACTTTGAGAAAAAACCATATGAAATTAGGGCCTGAAGCTCTGATCACCATCGGAGGCCTGAAGCTCTGATTGAAATTTTGAAACAAATTTTTTGCAAATTTGCAAGCGAGCCTCAGATCCTGTCGATTCGCGTCAGCGGAAATGAAAATTTTATTTGCACCGGACCCCACCCCCCGTCGGGGGTGGCCGTTTTTTTACGCCCAGATGATCACCGCCCCCCCTGTCGAAGGGGGGCATCAGCCATCGGTGAGCGCCGCCCCGGCCTCCTGCCTGCATCAGGGTTTTTCGTCGCCCCCTCCTGTTGAGGGGGGGGCTGCTAGGCCGGATCGCCGCCCCCCTGTTGGGGGGGCGTCGGCCGTTGGTGAGCGCTGCGTCGGGAATTTGTCGCCCCCTCCTGTCGAGGGGGGCCTGTTAGGCCGGATCATCGCCCCCCTGTCGGGGGGATCAATATTTGTGAAGGGGCTGTTTCGCCCCCCATTTCGCTTTCTAAAAAAAGAACAAAAAATAATAATAATAAATTTTGGGGTCTTTTTGTTTTCCTGACAGCTAACCTTCCCAAATCCCAAACCCCATTCCACCGCCTTAAAGCCCTGATTAGGGTAAGGGATGAAGATGAATGGGCCTCTCCTTATGGGCCAGAAGCCCAGTTATTATCAAAATTGAGAATTAAAAAAGGGGATATTTTTGGCTAATGGGCATGCAGCCCGCAGCCATCCCGTGGGCCTCTGGCCTGCAGGCTAAATTTTATTTTATTTTTAAAAAAAATCAATTAATACCCTATTATACCTTGACATTTCAGAAAATACTGAAAAAATCGAAAAAAAATCCGAAAAATTTCTGGAAAAATCCAGAAAAATCAGGGAAAATCAGGATGAGGTTATTAAGTTTAATTAACTCTTTTGGGATATTTGTCTTAAATTATAAATTGGTTAAAGAATTTTATTATATTTTATTTTTTTAATTCATTATTAATCGCTTTATTTTTTTACGTTTAAATAATTACATGGATCTTGAGACCGCTCTGTTGTTAGGTTAGTTACCTAACCTAACGGGTAATGACGTTTCCCCGTGGTCCAAGTAATTATTAAACTTAATTTTAATATAAACTGTTTGCTATGCTGAATATACATCTTATGCATGTGTGTTTGCGTGTTGATTTTTATATTGCCTGTAGCATATATAAAACTGCGTGGATGTTGTAAATACTTCAGTCTTGTGGTTTGGGATCGGCATTTTGATATACATCTTTTTATATGCCTCGCTTTCTTTTTCTGTGGTGAGAGATATTGTAGTGAGATTATAATGTAAAATGCCAAAATACCGGAGCTCTCCCAAATTGAATAAGAAGATGAAATCTGCATTATGCTGCGACCCAAAATGGGTTTCCAGGTTGTATTTTTCAGTTCTTTTGTAATTCATTTTTTATGGACTGTATTCGGACATTTTGGTCATTTTGTTTCTAAGGGTAGCAGGCCGATCTCCACATGACTGTTGATTTACTTTGTGTGAATTTATTTTTCACAAATATTAATTCATGCGTATTTAATTGCATAGATAAATGGAAAAATTGGCTAGCATCGATTTCGAGGTCCTTGACGCAGTAGGAAAGAACTACCTGAGCTGTCGAGTGGACCTGAAGTTCCACTTGCATTCAATGGCACTCCTTCACTCAATTCTGGCCCCCACAGCAGCCGAGACAACTGCTGGTCAGGCCCCTGCAGCGGCCCAGCCAGCTGGTAGTTCTACTACTGTTGTCTCCAACATGGATAAGGCGAAAGCCATTATCTATATTAGGAGACACATAGATCGGACCTTAAAGGCCGAATACTTAACAGTGGAAGACCTTCTTGAGTTGTGGACAGCGCAAGAGGCACGTTATAGGCATCAAATTGATGTCATACTACCATGTGCCAGTTATGAGTGGGAAAATCTCCGTCTTCAGGACTATAAATCCATTGCTGATTACAACTCAGCACTTCATAATATCACCTCACGCCTGAAGTTGTGTGGTGAAGATGTCTCGAAGAATCACATGTTGGAAAAGACATTTACATCGTTCCATGAGAAAGATGCAATCATCATGTAACAGTACTGTAATGGACCCTGCGGGGCTACACACACACTAGAGGGGGTGAATAGTGTAATAGCAAGCAAAGTGCTTAATTAAAAGTTACTAAAATTAAAGCACAATAAGCAGCGGAAATTAAACATAGTGCTCAACAACAACAATCGCAAACACAGAGTGTAACGACTGGTTTTCATGTATTAGGATTAATTATATTATATATATATGTTTTGGTGGATTTCCTCCTCATGTGTGGTTTTCGTCTCCGTAGCTTTCTTTTCGTTCGTTTCGTCGTGATTTTCTAGCTTCTTCCTTAGATCATCGAGTTTTGGAGTAAGTCATTCGTGACGAACTTCAAATCGCTCATATTTTAGAGTTAGAGTGATCCTAGAAGCCGTAGGAATCTTTCTGAAGCTTTGCGCTTCGATTCGGCACTTTTAGTGCACTTTAGTTGGTTCAAGAAGGGGGACCAACCGAATAGATTGAGATCTAGTCGGTCAGGAACTCTACTGGAACCGACTAGTTCATTGAATCAATTGTACAGGAGTTACTGTTTATCGTTAGTCGGTCTAAGAACATTTGTCGACCGACTAGGTTGCAAACTAGTCGGTCAGCAATCGTTCTTTAACCGACTAGCTCTATGATCATTTTTGATACCAAGTACTATTCATTCTTAGTCGGTCTAAGAACGTTCGTCGACCGACTAGATGAGAAACTAGTCGGTCAGTAGTTGTTCTTTGTCCGACTAAATCTAAATCCTATTTTTCGTCAGGAGTTACTGTTTACACTTAGTCGGTCTGCGTTGGTCAACCGACCGACTAGTTCCCAAACTAGTCGGTCAGATGTTGCTCTTTGACCGACTAATCAGTGTCGAAACCCTAATTTCTGGGCAGCCGCCAGCTCTTCCTATTTAAACCCCACCCACGATTTCTTTCACCCCCCTTTCATTCTCCTGAGCCATTTTCTCCCCAAAATCACCCTCCAACATTTCCCCAAGCCATTCCTTCCTCCCTTGGAGCTTCCCTCTCTCCATTTTGGCCGGCCACCACCTCTAGGTCGTCGGAAAACCCCCAAAACTCCCCAAAACCCCATTTCTCCCAACTTCTCCATCTATTTCCAGATCTGAACCATAGGTTCCCCGGATCGTTTCTTCCGTCGCCGTGCTTGCTCGGCATCGTTCTTCCGCTAACGATTCAGTAATAACTCGATTCTATAATATTCTCATAACCCATTTGTGTTTTTATAAAACCCTAATAAAACTAGGTTGGATGTTGTTCTAATGTTGTTTTGCCATGGCAGCGACCTCTTCCCTGTAGATTAGCGTCCATGAGACGAACCTACGTGATCGTCATCCTCGGTGCTAGGCAAGTGAAACTTGCTACTTAGGGTTTTGGGCCATGTCTTAGGCCATTTGCTTGTTGTAGGCGTAAAAGAGACTAGGCGACGAAATGATACTCGCCTAGGCGCAATTTTGGGAACTAGCTTGACAACGAAGCTAGATCAGACATTTATCATGTTGCACAACTACCATGTCATGTTTAATTTCCATTAACGGTACGCGAATTAATTGTCATGTCATTGCATTCTTTAAGTGTTTCCATGATTGCGTAGCTCCGCTACATCTTGTGAAATGATTGAGGCTAGGTGCACCCATATGCCAAATGAAATACGCTTCTGGTTTGTGATCCAGGAAACAAGCTCTTGTGTGGGGCAACCCTGGCTCATTTACTGAGCATCGTGTACAGGGACCCTGGCTCGTTTACACGTGGGTTTTGGGGTAAGGGTTAAGCGGCCAATCAGCTGGGAGTCTGCCCGATCAGCAACTTCAGTTGTAAGGCGTAAACTCTGGGTTCTGGGGTAGTGTTAAGCGGCCAATCAGTGTGAATGTCCAACAGTTCAGCTGTAAGGCGTAAACATCTACAAATAACTTGAAACGTGACTAGTGAAAAGATTGAGATTGTTAGTAGCTTGGCTACTCTTGACATGCCCTGATAAATTGTTCTCTTGCACTTATTGTTTCACCATGTCTTACTTGTGCCCTCATACCATAACTGCCATCTCATGCATACTATAACTGCTAGGTTGTTAGTTTGCCTTCCTTTTCAATTTCCTTGCCCAAGTCTTTTAGACTTGCTGACATGTGCCCCTTTACTCTTTTGGGTGACACATGTTAGATCCTGAGCCTGAGTTCATTGTTGAGGACGAGGTGTTTGCGGGCGCCGAGCCCGAGCCTGTGTTTGACGAGGAATTCGTGGACACGGGCGATCAGTCATAGGGACTGTTTGTGTTGTTGTTTAGACTGTTTTGTTGTCGGTGCGTGGCACCAATACTCTGTTATGTTTGTCCTTGTTGGCCTTGTTCTGGGCCTTTAGACTCTTTCTTTTAGCCTGGTGGCTTTTCTGAATGTTGAACTTAATTTTAATGTTGGACAAATTCTGAGATTTGAGATTTTATTTCTGTCTCCCATTGTGTTATTATTGTTGTTCCGTTTGTGGTTACAGGGACCTGCTTATGTTTTATTGACGCTTATTGGGTTTGGGGCTTCACAGCTCCACTCTCGTGCGGACCTTTTCACGTCTCGTGTCCATTTTAGGGAAGCGTGGCGTGACAGGTTTTGTTGGTGGCCCATGCAGGTCTCTCTTCTGTAACTGCGATTATCGGAATAACGATAATAATATTAGAATGTCCAATAAACTAAGTTCGACATCCGAGTCATAAGCTATGAGTCTAAATTGTTTCATTTTCTGTGTCATTAGATGGCAGGAAGGCGATTTACCCGTGGTGGTGGTAGTGGTGCGCCCCCTCATGACGAGGAGCCTGAGCAGGAACCCACCAATGGAGAGATGATGCGGATGATGCTTCAGATGATGCAAGTGCAGCAGGGCGTGCTCCTGCAAGTCCAGAATGCTCCAGTTGTTCGAGCTGGTCGAGCAATCCAGGATGCCCCTCGCTCCGAGCCAGGAGCGAAGCAATTTCGGGAGCTGGGTCCTGCTTATTTTGATGGGTCTGAGGGTCCTCTGGCTGCCGATGAGTTGATTTGAAACATTGAGGATAACTTGAAGATGGCGAAGATCACCCCGGCTGGATGGGTTGATTTGGCGAAGAGGCAACTCAAGGATAATGCTCGGAACTGGTGGGATGCGGAAGAGAAGATGCTGGTGGAGCCAATAGCTTGGGCTACCTTTAAGTCCACGTTTGATGAGGAGTTCTTTCTGAAGGCTGCTAGGAAGGAGATGCTGCAGCGCTTTATTGATCTGAAGCAAGGGAGCTTGACGGTGGACCTGTACCACCAAGAGTTCACTAGGCTGAGTCGGTTCGCACCGAAGATGGTGCAGGATGCTGATGAGAGGGCTCAGAGGTTCCTGCAGGGGCTTGCTTTGGAGCTTCAGAGTTTTGTGTCTTCCTCTGATCTGGACTCTTATCAGAAGGTTCTGGTCGCTGCGAGGAGGCATGAGCTGAACCTGAGTCAGAGGAGAGGACATGTTTCTGGTGCTGGGAAGAGGCATATGGAGCAGGCCAGGGCGGTGGTTAGGCCTGGTTCCAAGCCTAATCAGACAGTGCAGTTCAAGAGGCCAGGAGGGCCTAATCAGAAGACTTGCCATTTCTGCGGCAAGCCTGGCCACATCAAGGATCAGTGTAGGAAGTTTCTGGGCCAGTGTTTGGTTTGTGGTGATGCTTCTCATGTCGCGAAGGATTGTCGGCATGCGAATCAGTTGCGGAGGGCACCTGTTACAGCACAGCCGTTGCAGCAGAGAGTGCATGTTCCTGCTGGACGTGGAGCAGCTCTTGTTCCACAGAGGCAGGCTTTTCCACCGAGGAGGCAGGCTTTTCTGATGACCGCTGTGGAGAGCGAGGCTGTGGATGAGGTTATCGCAGGTAATCCTCAATCTAGCTGTTACTTTCCTAGCTAGTTTTGATTGTTAGAATATGTTGGTTGTTTGCACATGATTGTTTGCAAGACTAGGGCTTGACTGTTAAATTGCTTGTTATGTGTGGTTTTGGTTTGCACATTTCCTGCATGAGTCCTCTTTGACTCAGGTGCATCGATGTGCATTATTTCTCGGAGCTTCGTGGAGAAGCATTCCTTGTCGACGTCCCCTCTTTCTAAGAGTTGGAATATCGTCACAGGAAATAGCGTGGTCTCGGTGCATCGTGGTTACAATTCTTGCTCGTTGGTGGTTTGTAGACATGAGCTTTACGCTGATTTCATTGTCCACGACATCATCAACTATGATGCGGTCCTTGGGATGGATTGTCTTGCGAGCTTCTATGATACGATCGACTGTCAGAGGAAGAAGGTGGTGTTCGAGATCCCCGGACATCTAGTATTTGAGTTCAGCCGAGGTAGCAGTTCGCTTGGTCCTGTCAGATTTCGGGCCAGGCCAGTGGAGTTTGTGGCTATACAGATGGAGTTGGAGGGCCAGCGGTTGTGCGGGACTTTGATGACGTCTTCCCCGAGGAGATGTCTGGTTTGCCACCTGATCGAGCTCTCGAATTTTCGATTGATCTTATTCCGGGAGCGCAACCGATTTCGAAAGCGCCTTATCGTATGGCACCCGCTGAGTTGGAGGAATTACGGAAGCAGCTGGATGAGCTTTTGCAGAAGGGTTATATCAATCCTAGTGTGTCTCCATAGGGAGCACCGGTGCTGCTGGTGAGGAAGAAGGATGGTTCGCATCGCTTGTGCGTGGACTATCGGGAGTTGAATGCGGTGACCATCAAGAATAAATACCTGTTGCCTCGCATCGATGATATTTTTGATCAGCTTGGAGGATCGAGGGTGTTTTCTAAATTGGATTTGAGGAGTGGTTATCATCAGTTGAAGGTGAAGAAGGGAGATGTTCCGAAGACAGCGTTCAGGACGAAGTATGGACACTACGAGTTTGTGGTTATGCCTTTCGGTGTAACCAATGCACCCGCAGCTTTCATGAATCTGATGAATCTGATTTTCTACGACTTTTTAGAGAAGTTTGTCGTTGTTTCAGAGTGTTTTCTCACTACAAAGCGTTGACCGTGGATAACCCGGTCAACGTGGTCAAGGGGCCCGCTTGGGTCCCTCGGGCGAGTCAAGTTGGTGCAGTAGAGGCTCGAATCGGATCTGCCGACGACGTGGAGCGCGTCGACTGGGTCGTCTCGGGGTCCTCGATCGTTGGTAGGACGAGGGGTAGCCTCGGCCTGGGTTGAGACGCTCGGCCTCGGTCGGTTGCGCTCGGCCTTGGCGGTCGGACGACGAGGGGGAGCCTCAATCGTCCAGCTTGTTGCGTGGTCGGCGAAGGGCGGAGGGGAAGCCTCGGCCCGTTGATTGGGTATCCTCCTGCGAAGACGAGAACACTCGTCAGGGGGGCCGGACCTTGGTTCCGGCCAAAACCCCTCCGATGCCTAAGTCAGACAGAGATCTGAAAGAGGAGGCCCGGCGGAGACGATTCGACTCGTGAGGAGATCAGAACGGCGTCTCACGGCGCGATCGGGGGAGGAAGGAAGTGATATGGGGGAACTAGGTCGTTGATGGAGTACCTTAGGTTCTAGATACCTGAGATGCGGTCCCTTGTCCTGTTGTCCTCCTAGCCCCTTTATAGACCTCCGTCGTGATTGCCCCTGACCCACGTCGCTCGTCCGCCCCCAATCGTGCCCCCTCGATCAGCCCCCCCTGTCGCCGCTCCCTGCGCCACGCCAGCCTCTCCCCATTACTACCATTAAGTGGTAGTGGGATCGAGGGGGCGGTTATCGCTGGAGTGGGTGAGTGACCCGTATGTTACCAGGGCCGGGTCGGATCGACATTTGGGGGGAGTCCCCCATAGGGCCTTATCGAGTGGGCCCGAGTGTGCAGATGGGCTCTTGACCGAAGGTCGGGTTTCTGGGCTTGTGTCTTCCGGGCCTCGGCCAAATAGGCGTAACAATTGCCCCCATCGGTCGGGTCGATCGGCCTCAGCCGGTTCGGCTCGGCCGATGTGACTTCCGCCGACTTTGACAGGCTCGCCAGTCGATGCCGACTCATTTATTAGTCGTCATCATGAGTTGGCCCGTTCGATACTTTTAAGGCGCGGGTTCCGAAGCGCCGTCGGCCTTCAGATGCTGCCACGTGTAGCTGCAAGCTTATCCCCACCGCTCGCGGGGTCGTCTTAAGTTGAGAAGCCGAGGGGTTCGTGAGCCGCCATCCCGTCGTTTTCTTCTTTGCGCTGATCCCTATTCTGCCTGAGCTCTGCCTCATGTCGTCTTCCTCTGCCACGGGTTCGGTTCGGTCGGAGCGCGACACAGCTCCAGGTCTGGCGGGTGGCACTCCTTCGGCGATTAGTCAGCACGGGGGTGATCTTTCAGGGGTGCCCCCAGAGGCCTTGTCGTGGCCTTCGTCGATCTGCGCCACCGCCATCGGGAGCATGCGCTCCGCCTACTTGCTTCCGTCCTACTCGGCTCGTGCCCCCGGGGCTGACGAGCGGATCTGCTTTCCCGGCCCCAACGAGGTTGGAATATATGAGAAGTGCTTCCGCTTCGGGCTTCGTTTCCCGCTCCATCCTTTTATCGTTGAGTTCCTTCAGGCCCACAACGTGTGCCTGTGTCAATTCTGTCCCAACGCCGTCGGGCTCCTCGTCGGGTTCATCGTTGTCTGCATGCTGAAGGGAGTGGCGCCCTCTCTTCTCCTCTTTGCCCAGTTCTACCGCCTGAGCCACCACCAATCGGGGGCGTGAATTTACATCAGCGCCCGCCCGAAGATGACCCTGGTGCTGGGGTTGCCGAGCTCCCTGAAACGTTGGAAGGGGGAATACGTGTTTGTCGCGTTCCCGTCGAGTGTACCTTTCCCGGTTCGGTGGGAGGCGGCTGGTGCCGTCATCCTCGATCTGGGTGAGCCGACGGTCGCCGAGCAGCAGACGGCGAAGGACATGCTGGCGATTCCTACGAGGGAGCGCTCGATCGACGTCCTCTTTAGTGACCACAATTTGCGTAAGACGGTGTGGCCCCTAGGTAAGCTTCTCCGAGCGTTCGCCCCTCGAGGTCGTCCAGGTTCTGTTCTGTCTCTCATTTCTTCTTTGAGTGCAGGTGGATTCCCTCTTGGTCCCTCTCCCGCCAGCACTCTCGTGCAGGTCCCAAATCCGGATCCGCGCAGAAGGGATCATGTTCTGGAGGTTCAGAAGAAGCAGCGGGTCGGGACCGCGACCGGAGGCTCAAAAAGGAAGAAGGTGTCATCTCCCTCTCTTCCCTTGCTGGGGTCTTCCAAGAGGGTCCGCGAGGGGGACGAGGGAGTTGACGTCTTGCCGACTGCTGATCGACCTCAACCCGCCCCCATTGAGGTTGCCTGGCCGTGGGTCGGCCCTTCACCCCTCCTGGACGATTCTCTCCCTGATGCTTACAGTCGGTATCTTGGTGCGTTCCGCTCCGCTCCTGGCAAGTTCCCTTCGTCAGGGGAGGGTCTTCTTTGTCCTCGCTTCCCAGTGGGGGAGAAGGAGTCGGTGTTTTCGAGCCGCGGAGCCGCCGCTCGAGTGGCCGAGAACTGTTGTCTCCCTCCCGATCAGGTGGTGTTGGACGGAGTCAGAGGTGATTGCTTGGCTACCTTCGTGATCCAGGCTGGTCAACAGGTAGCGTGTCCCTGCTTGTCCCCCCTTTCTCCAGCTGCTTTTGCCGTCTTAACTTCGTTGCTTTGGCACAGTTGTCCTCGGTGGGCCTCTCGATGAGGCGCCAATTCGCGGCTCTTCCCAAAGCCAAATCCGACGCCGGGCGAGGCCCTGAGGCCCCTGGCGAGAAGGGAGAGGCAGGTCAGTTAGAGGAAGCGCGGGTCCAGTCCTTGGATTCTCGCGTAACTGAGCTGTCCTCTGCCCTGGAGGAGGCGGACCGAGAGAGAGCCTTGGCTCTGGCTACAAAGTCGGATGCCGAGGCACGTCTCGCCGAGCTTTTGAGAGGCATCGGCACATCTGGAGGAGCCGTGCAGATCCCCAACCCTGCAGCTGCCTCCGAGGCCTTGGAGCTCTCCGATCGTCTGGAAGTGGCGGAGGAGCAGGCGAGGGTCCTTCTTGCCCAACTTGGCGAGAAAACCCGGGAGATCGAGAAGGAGAGGGCGGAGCACCAACGCCAGATCGAGACCTTAGAGGTCCGGATGCGGGGGCTGGAGGAGGTGGATCCGGCCAGGATCGCTCAAGATGCTGTGGCGGAGTATGCCACCTCCTTTGTTGAGACCGCCTTATCGGAGGCGTTCGAGAAGGGCTTCGCCCGGTGTCAGTCCGAGATCCAAAAGAAGTTCCCGCTCTCGGGGGTCAACTTCGAGGATCTTCGGATGTACTCTGACGTCGAACGGAGTAAGGGGGGAGATCCTAGTGGGCTGCCAGCCTGTGGCTCCACCGGTGCCCCCGGAGAAAAATGAGGGAGGGGAATGCCCCTCGGCCTCTTCGTGCATCCTTCTGTATATCTTTTTGCTTTATCTGGAAAGGAATGAATTCAAAACAAATTTATTTCATAGGAAATGATATATCTATTGAAAGTACTTGCGTAAATGTTCCGCATTCCAAGTGTGAGTGAGAATCCTCCCCTCCATGTCGGCTAGTCGGTAGGCTGCGGGTCCGAGGACCTCGACGACTTTGTAGGGTCCCTCCCATCTAGCCGCGAGCTTCCCTTTGCGAGCGGTATCAGTGTTGAAGCCCGCTTTCCGGAGGACCAGGTCCCCAAGGTGGAAGCTTCTCCCCCGCACCCGAGCGTTGTAGTATCGGGCCACCTTCTGCTTCTGGCGGATGATGGTGGCCAGTGCCTGCTCTCGTCGCTCGTCGAGGAGCTCCAGATTGAGCCCCAGGCCCTGCGAGTTCCGGTCTTCGTCAAAGTATTTGAGGCAGAGAGATTCTTCACCCAATTCGACCGGCACCACCGCCTCGGCCCCGTAGGTGAGCATGAATGGGGTCTCGCCAGTAGCCTCCTTGTGGGTCGTCCGGTATGACCAGAGTATCCCAGGGAGCTCTTCTGGCCAGTTCCCTTCGGCGTCTTTCACTTTCTTCCGGAGGGGCTCTATGATGCACTTGTTGGCCGCTTCTGCCATCCCGTTGGTCTGGGGGTGCGCTACTGAGGCGAAGAGGAGCTTGATTCCCCATTCCTCGCAAAAATCTTTAAACCCTGCGGAGTCGAACTGCTTCCCATTGTCTGTGACGATGGCCCATGGCACTCCGAATCGGGAGATGATGGAATTCCATACGAAGCTTTTCGCTTTCTTCCACGTGATGGTGGCCAACGGTTCGGCCTCGATCCACTTGGTGAAGTAGTCCACTGCCACGATCAGATGCTTCCGCTGCCCTCGTCCCGGTTTAAACGGTCCGAGGATGTCGAGCCCCCATTTCGCAAAGGGGATGGGGCTCACGATAGGGATGAGCTCTGACGGAGGAGTCGAGATGTGGTGGGCATACCTCTGGCATTCTTGGCATTTCTGGACGTAGCTTGTTGCATCTTGGGCCAGGGTCGGCCAGTAGTATCCCTGCCTCAAGATTTTCTGTGCGACTATCTTGCCCCCGTGGTGATTCCCGTAGATCCCATCGTGAACCTCCCGTAGGACGTAGTCAGCTTCCTGCGGTCCGATGCACTTCAGGTATGGGAGGACGTCCGTCTTGGTCCAGCGTCTCCGGTAGAGCGTCCCTTCATGGATCACGTATCGGAGCGCCTTTCTCTCCAGGGTTCGGCGTTCGTCCCCATCGGTCGGCACCTCTCCATGAGTGAGGTACCGGACGATCGGGTCCATCCAGGTGGGTTCTTGGTCGATCACCATCACCGCGTGCTCCTCCGTGCTGGGGGACGGCAGGTTCTCCACGTAGATGGTGCGGCCCAGTTCCTTTGGCGGGGACGAGGCCAACTTCGACAACGCATCTGCCCGCGCATTCTCTAATCGCGGGAGGTGCAAGACTTCCACGTCCTTGAACTTGGACATCGCCGCTCTGGCGACAGGGAGATATCTCTGCATCGCCTCCTCCCATGCCTCGTAACTCCCCAAGAGTTGGTTGACAATGAGCTTCGAGTCGCTGAGGAGGCGGACGGACTCGGCCCCGAGCTCCAGGGCCAGCCTCAGGCCGTTGATCACTGCTTCGTATTCCGCCGCGTTGTTCGTGGCTGGGAACTCGAACCGCAACGCGTATTCCACAATGTTCCCTTCCGGAGATCGGATTGCAATCCCAGCCCCGCCTCCTGACTGTGTGGCCGACCCGTCCATATGGACTACCATCCCGCTCCTGGATCCCTGGCTGAAAGTGGTCAGCCGAAAGAAAGGACAGGGGTTGAGCAATTACCGTCGCCGGGCCTTCTTCCTCCGGGGGGCCATTTCCTTCCATTGTGCACTCGGCGATGAAGTCGGCTAGGGCCTGCCCTTTGATGGCCGTGCGCGGTTTGAATCGGAGGTCGAACTCGCTCAGTTCCACTCCCCAATCCAGCATCCTTCCCATTTGATCGAATCTCTTGAGGTTCTACTCCAGTTGTGAGTCGGTCAGGATCAGTATGGTGTGGGCCTGGAAATAGGGTCGGAGCCTTCGTGCTGAGAGGACGAGGGGCGTACGCCAGTTTCTCCATGGGTGAGTATCGCACCTCCGCCCCCTTCAAGATCCGGCTCGTGTAATATACCGGCCATTGCACCCCACCGTCCTCACCGGATCAGCACCGAACTCACAGCTTCCTCCGCGCACGCCAGGTAAAGGCTCTTCCCGTGGTTTGGACAAGAGAGGTGGGCTGCGGAGATACTCTTTGAGGTCTCCGAACGCCCTGGAGAAGTCTTCGTCCCAAAGTATCATCTTCCTATTGTCTGGAGGTTCCGTGATCGCTTTCCTTAGGACCTTGAAGATGGGGAGCGATCTTTCCGCTGATTTGGAAAGGAATCGCCCCAAGGCTGCGATGCGCCCGTTCAGCCTCTGTAGCTCTTTGATCATCGTCGGCTTGCGCATGTTGATCAGCGCCTCGATCTTGTTGGGATTAGCTTCCATGCCACGGTTAGTTATCATAAATCCCGAGAATTTGCCAGATCTTACCCCGAACGTGCACTTCACGGGGTTGAGCCGAATGTGGTGTCGCCGCAACCGCTCGAAGGTCTCCCGCAAGTCGGCGATGTGGTCTTCCGGTCGCCTTGACTTGACAAGCATGTCGTCGACGTAGACTTCCAGGTTCCTCCCGATCTGGGAGCTGAAAACCTTGTTGACCATTCTCTGGTAGGTGGCCCCCGCGTTCTTCAAGCCAAAGGGCATCTTCTTGTAGCAGTAAGTTCCCCGGTCCGTCGTGAAGGCTGTCATCTCTTCGTCCCGGGGGTCCATCTAGACTTGATTGTATCCGGAGTAAGCGTCCATGAAGCTTAGCATCTCGTACCCCGAGGCGTTGTCCACCAGGTGGTCGATGCGCGGCAGGGGGTAGCTGTCCTTGGGGCAGGCCTTGTTGAGGTCACTGAAGTCCACGCACATTCGCCACTTCCCGTTGGGTTTCTTGACCATCACCACGTTCGACAGCCACTCCGGGTACCAGACCTCTCGTATGAAGCCGGCATCAAGGAGACGCTCCACTTCCTCGGAGGCTGCCTTCATCTTCTCGCCGCCCAGGTTGCGCTTCTTCTGCCTAACCGGCTTGAAGTTGGGGTCGACGTTGATCTGGTGGACGATCACCTGGGGGTCTACGCCGGGCATGTCTTCCGGTGACCAAGCAAAGATGTCCAGGTTCGCCTCCAGGCATTCGATCAGCTGATCCCTCAGGTCCTGGCTCAGCCCTCTCCCGATTGAGACGAACCGGCCCTCGATGTCCGTGACCGGGATTTGCTCCTGCTCCTCCGCAGGGGCGGGCCTAGGCCCACTCCTCAAGTCGAGCGCGGCCATCCGGTCGGCTAGACGATCCTCGGGACCTTCCTCCGCCAGTTGATAGCAGGTACTCGGTCTCCCCGCGTCGCCTTCGACTTGCCCCATCCCCCCGGCGTTCGGAACTTGATAGTCTGATGGAGGGTCGAGACTACCGCGCCGACGGCGTTGAGTAGGGGTCGACCGATGATCCCATTGTATTCCGACCCGATCCCCAATACGATGAATTCCACCGCCAGGGTCACCGAGTCTGGTGCGTCTCCGAGCGTTACCGGGAGATGGATCGTGCCGATGATGGGGGTGGAGTGACCCGTGAATCCAACCACGGGACCCGAGCGAGGTCGTAAGTCTTCTTTCCGCCGCCCCATCTTTTCCAGGGTTGACATGAAGAGGACGTCACAGGAGCTGCCGGTGTCGACAAGCAGCCATCGTACCATGGTAGTGTCTATGACCACTGACACCACCAAAGCCACGTCCGAGCTGCGCGCCGTTACGGACGCACTCGGTCTCCCGACCGGTGGGGAAGGGGAGGGCTTCCCGGCCCTTTCCTCACGATCCTCCTCGCGTCGGGCCCGTGCCCATTCTTGCCAACGATGGCGGGCCCTGTCGCCCCGCGTCAGGGCCTCGCTCTCCTTTCGCCGAGATGAGGGAGGTCGCGTCATCGCAGATGTGGTTTGTTTCTGCGTGGGACAGTTCGTTCCCATAGACGGCGCCAGATGTTTCAGAGTGTTTTCTCACTACAAAGCGTTGACCGTGGATAACCCGGTCAACGTGGTCAAGGGGCCCGCTTGGGTCCCTCGGGCGAGTCAAGTTGGTGCAGTAGAGGCTCGAATCGGATCTGCCGACGACGTGGATCGCGTCGACTGGGTCATCTCGGGGTCCTCGGTCGTTGGTAGGACGAGGGGTAGCCTCGGCCTGGGTTGAGACGCTCGGCCTCGGTCGGTTGCGCTCGGCCTCGGCGGTCGGACGACGAGGGGGAGCCTCAATCGTCCAGCTTGTTGCGTGGTCGGCGAAGGGCGGAGGGGAAGCCACGGCCCGTTGATTGGGTATCCTCCTGCGAAGACGAGAACACTCGTCAGGGGGGGCCGGACCTTGGTTCCGGCCAAAACCCCTCCGATGCCTAAGTCAGACAGAGATCTGAAAGAGGAGGCCCGGCGGAGACGGTTCGACTCGTGAGGAGATCGGAACGGCGTCTCACGGCGCGAGCGGGGGAGGAAGGAAGTGATATGGGGGAACTAGGTCGTTGATGGAGTACCTTAGGTTCTAGATACCTGAGATGCGGTCCCTTGTCCTGTTGTCCTCCCTAGCCCCTTTATAGACCTCCGCCATGATTGCCCCCGACCCCACGTCGCTCGTCCGCCCCCCAATCGTGCCCCTCGATCAGCCCCCCCCCCCCCCCCCCCCCCCCCCCCCCCCCCCCCCCCCCGTCGCCGCTCCCTGCGCCACCCGCCAGCCTCTCTCCCCATTACTGCCATTAAGTGGTAGTGGGATCGAGGGAGCGGTTATCGCTGGAGTGGGTGAGTGACCCGTATGTTACCGGGGCCCGGGTCGGATCGACATTTGGGGGGAGTCCCCCATAGGGCCTTATCGAGTGGGCCCGAGTGTGCAGATGGGCTCTTGACCGGAGGTCGGGTTTCTGGGCTTGTGTCTTCCGGGCCTCGGGCCAAATAGGCGTAACAGTCGTTATCTTTATTGACAATATTCTGATCTATTCGAAGTCGGAGGAGGAGCATGCCTCGCACTTGAGGACGGTGTTGGAGGTTTTGAGGATGCATCGTTTGTATGCCAAGTTTTCGAAGTGCGAGTTTTGGCAGGACAGAGTTGCTTTTCTCAGGCATGTGGTGACTGGAGATGGTATTTCAGTGGATCCCGAGAAGATCAGGGCCATCAGAGAGTGGCCTGTTCCGCAGTCAGCGTCTGAGATCCGGAGTTTCCTTGGACTTGCTGGTTACTATCGGTGTTTCATTAGGGAATTTTCCCGTATTGCTGAGCTGATGACCAGATTGACGCGGAAGGATGTACCTTTTGGTTTGGTCGGGTGATTGTGAGAATGCTTTTGGTGTTCTGAGGGAGAGATTGACGACTGCCCCTATTCTTGTTGTGCCTGAACGCAGCGGTGGATTTGAGATCTTTTGCGATGCTTCTGGCAAGGGTCTCGGTTATGTGTTGCATCAGCACGGGCATGTTGTGGCGTATGCTTCGCGTCAGCTCAAGACTCATGAGAAGAATTACCCGACGATTTGCATGACGATTTGGAGTTGGCTGCTGTTGTGTTTGTGCTCAAGATTTGGAGGCACTTCCTGCTGAGTGAAAAAGTGAAGATCTTAACCGATCACAAAAGCTTGAAGTATATTTTTCACTCAGAAGGAGCTCAACATGCGACAGCGTCGATGGTTGGAGCTCATGGCGGGATTATGGGATTGATTTGTAGTATCACCCTGGTAAGGTGAATGTGGTTCCTGATGCGCTGAGTATGCTTCCAACGGTGATGATTTTGACCTCACAGTGGAGATTGCAACAGGATTTTTGCGAGTCTGGTGTGGAGATTGTTCTTCCTGGAGAGGCTTCTTCGTTGATGTGTATGCAGATTCAGTCGACGATCGTGGATCGGGTAAAGGCTGGCCAGGCTGAGGATCCGAAGCTGGTGAAGATTCGGAGCAGGTGGAAGCCAGTCTGCGGACTGACTTTTTGATTCATGAGGATGGCTCGCTGAGGTTTGGAGCTAGGTTGTGTGTGCCAGCTGGGGATATTAGAGAGGAGTTGTTGGTGGAGGCACACAGTTCGCCGTATTCCGTGCATCCAGGTGGGACCAAGATGTACCAGGATCTTCGTCTGAATTTTTGGTGGCATGGTATGAAGAGGAGCGTGGCTCGGAGTGTAGCCAAGTGCTTGGTTTGCCAGCAAGTGAAGGCGGAGCAGCAGCGTACGGCAGGGATGCTACAACCGCTTCAGATTCTGGAGTGGAAATGGCAACACATCACTATGGATTTCGTGACTGGACTACCTTGGAGTCCGAAGTAGAATGACGCGATTTGGGTGATCGTAGATCGATTGACCAAATCCGCGCACTTTATTCCATTCCGAGTAGGACAGTCCACTGAGGCGCTAGCGAGGAGATATATGGAGGTAAATTCTTTTGCTCTCCGTTTTATTTCCTTTTCCTAGTTTAGATAGTGATGTAACGTGAATCGTGCAGGGAGATCGTACGACTTCATGGAGTCCCTGTGAGTATCGTGTCGGACAGAGAACACGAGGTTCACATCTCAGTTCTGGCAGAGTTGCAGAAGAGTTTGGGTACGCGTCTGAGTTTCAGCACGGCATACCATCCGCAGACGGATGGCCAGTCCGAGAGGACGATTCAGATCTTGGAGGACATGCTGAGGGCGTGCATGTTGGATTTCAAGGGTTCGTGGGAGGACCATCTACATCTGGTAGAGTTTTCCTACAATAATAGCTTCCAGGCGAGCATTGACATGGCGCCTTTTGTCGCGTTGTATGGGAGGAAATGTCAATCGCCATTGAGTTGGGATGACGTTGGTGATCGGGAGCTGTTGGGACCTGAGATGATTGTGGAGGCTGTGGATGTTGTCAGGAATATTTGGGAGAGGTTGAGGATTGCTCAGGACCGTTTTAAGCATTGGGCGGATGCTAAACGTCGTCCTTTGGAGTTTTCAGCCGGAGCGACCATGTGTTCTTGAAGATTTCCCCGAATCGTGGTGTGATTCGCTTTGGGAAGTGAGGGAAGTTGAGCCCGTGATACATTGGACCGTTTGACATTCTGGAGAAAGTTGGCGAGGTAGCCTACCGCTTAGCCCTTGCCCGCCATCTTTGGAAGGAGTTCACAATGTTTTCCATGTGTCGCAGCTTCGTCGATACATTAGCGATCCATCTCATGTTGTGGATTTCTCGGAGATTACCGTCGCCCTGATATGACGTATGACCAGCAGCCAGTGCAGGTTCTGGACAGGCGTCAGAAGTCACTTCGGAACAAGGTTGTCAATCTTGTGAGGGTGATGTGGCGACACGGCTCGTCAGGAGAGTCTACTTGGGAGAATGAGGATGAGATGCGAGAGCTCTACCCACTTTTGTTCCCGGACACGGGAGTGTTGGGAAATTCCGAGGACAGAATTTTTCTTAAGTTGGGGAGGATGTAACGACTGGTTTTCATGTATTAGGATTAATTATATTATATATATATATATATGTTTTGGTGGATTTCCTCCTCATGTGTGGTTTTCGTCTCCGTAGCTTTCTTTTCGTTCGTTTCGTCGTGATTTTCTAGCTTCTTCCTTAGATCGTCGAGTTTTGGAGTAAGTCATTCATGACAAACTTCAGATCGCTCATATTTTAGAGTTAGAGTGATCCTAGAAGCCGTAGGAATCTTTTCGAAGCTTCGCGCTTCGATTCGGCACTTTTAGTGCACTTTAGTTGGTTCAAGAAGGGGGACCAACCGAATAGATTGAGATCTAGTCGGTCAGGAACTCTACTGGAACCGATTAGTTCATTGAATCAATTGTACAGGAGTTACTGTTTATCGTTAGTCGGTCTAAGAACATTTGTCGACCGACTAGGTTGCAAACTAGTCGGTCAGCAATCATTCTTTAACCGACTAGCTCTATGATCATTTTTGATACCAAGTACTATTCATTCTTAGTCGGTCTAAGAACGTTCGTCGACCGACTAGATGAGAAACTAGTCGGTCAGTAGTTGTTCTTTGACCGACTAAATCTAAATCCTATTTTTCGTCAGGAGTTACTATTTACACTTAGTCGGTCTGCGTTGGTCAACCGACCGACTAGTTCCCAAACAAGTCGGTCAGAGGTTGCTCTTTGACCGACTAATCAGTGTCGAAACCCTAATTTCTGGGCAGCCGCCAGCTCTTCCTATTTAAACCCCACCCACGATTTCTTTCATCCCTCTTTCATTCTCATGAGCCATTTTCTCCCCCAAATCACCCTCCAACATTTCCCCAAGCCATTCCTTCCTCCCTTGGAGCTTTCCTCTCTCCATTTTGGCCGGCCACCACCTCTAGGTCGCCGGAAAACCCCCAAAACCCCCAAAACCCCATTTCTCCAAACTTCTCCATCCATTTCCAGATCTGAACCGTAGGTTCCCCGGATCGTTTCTTCCATCGCCGTGCTTGCTCGGCAATCGTTCTTCCGCTAACGATTCGGTAATAACTCGATTCTATAATATTCTCATAACCCATTTGTGTTTTTATAAAACCCTAATAAAACTAGGTTGGATGTTGTTCTAATGTTGTTTTGCCATGGCAACGACCTCTTCCCCGTAGATTAGCGTCCGTGAGACGAACCTACATGATCGTCTTCCTCGGTGCTAGGCAAGTGAAACTTGTCACTTAGGGTTTTGGGCCATGTCTTAGGCCATTTGCTTGTTGTAGGCGTAAAAGAGACTAGGCGACGAAATGATACTCGCCTAGGCGCAATTTTGGGAACTAGCTTGACAACGAAGCTAGATCCGACATTTATCATGTTGCACAACTACCATGTCATGTTTAATTTCCATTAACGGTACGCGAATTAATTTTCATGTTATTGCATTCTTTAAGTGTTTCCGTGATTGCGTAGCTTCGCTACACCTTGTGAAATGATTGAGGCTAGGTGCACCCCTATGCCAAATGAAATACGCTTCTGGTTTGTGATCCAGGAAACGAGATCTTGTGCGGGGCAACCCTGGCTCATTTACTGAGCATCGTGTACAGGGACCCTGGCTCGTTTACACGTGGGTTTTGGGGTAAGGGTTAAGCAGCCAATCAGCTGGGAGTCTACCCGATCAGCAACTTCAGTTGTAAGGCGTAAACTCTGGGTTCTGGGGGTAGTGTTAAGCGGCCAATCAGTGTGAATGTCCAACAGTTCAGCTGTAAGGCGTAAACATATACAAATAACTTGAAACATGACTAGTGAAAAGATTGAGATTGTTAGTAGCTTGGCTACTCTTGACATGCCCTGATAAATTGTTCTCTTGCACTTATTGTTTCACCATGTCTTACTTGTGCCCTCATACCATAACTGCCATCTCATGCATACTATAACTGCTAGGTTGTTAGTTTGCCTTCCTTTTCAGTTTCCTTGCCCAAGTCTTTTAGACTTGCTGACATGTGCCCCTTTACTCTTTTGGGTGACACATGTTAGATCCTGAGCCTGAGTTCATTATTGAGGACGAGGTGTTTGCGGACGCCGAGCCCGAGCATGTGTTTGACGAGGACTTCGTGGACACGGGCGATCAGTCGTAGGGACTGTTTGTGTTGTTGTTTAGACTGTTTTGTTGTCGGTGCGTGGCACCAATACTCTGTTATGTTTGTCCTTGTTGGCCTTGTTCTGGGCCTTTAGACTCTTTCTTTTAGCCTGGTGGCTTTTCTGAATGTTGAACTTAATTTTAATGTTGGACAAATTCTGAGATTTGAGATTTTATTTCTGTCTCCCCTTGTGTTATTATTGTTGTTCCGTTTGTGGTTACAGGGACCTGCTTATGTTTTATTGAGGCTTATCGGGTTTGGGGCTTCACAGCTCCACTCTCGTGCGGACCTTTTCACGTCTCGTCTCCATTTTAGGGAAGCGTGACGTGACACAGAGATTTTACTCTGGTTCCACAAAACTTGGGTACGTCCAGCCACACCGGTATTCACTATATTCTCACACAGAGAAGTGAATACAAAATCCCACAAAGGGATACCTCACACAGAGGATTTAGGATTCCCACAAAGAGATATCCTTACTCTCACACAGAGAGACCTCACACAGAGGATTTGTTCTTTCACACAGAAAGAACCAAACTCCCACAAAGAGAGTAACTAATTCTCACAAAGAGAATTAGGGTTTCGAATCAAAAACAAAACGAAACAACACTTACCTATGCCTTGATATGATCTTACCAATGTAGGGTTTTCTGGTACCCTTAGGGCACAAAAACTCTATGCCCGTCCTAAGTCGGACGGAACATAGACAGAAAAGCAGCGGAAAAATAAACATGTTAATCTTATTAACATTTAACCATAAGGTCCAAGACCCCAATCCAAGATCTATGCTGACTTGGGATGGGTCTGACCATCCCAAGAAGGATCTAGCCTACAGCGATTAAATTAAACTAATGCTAATAAACACATACCCGGAATCTCAACCCTGGGGCAGGCGAGATGTTTCGCACCGTCTTCCGAGCCGCTCCCGTCCCACGCCAAGCCGCTCCTCGAACCGCTCCCCGAACCGATCCTCGAACCGCTCCGCATCCCGAAGCGATCAATCCTGTGTCACCGAGCCAACCACGCGCTGAAGAAAGTTTCACGCGAGTGAAACCTCCGCCTAGATTTCAGATCTGAATCCGAACTCCTTTGCGGCTTTGCTAGAGCCCTCAGGAGCAAGGCAGAAATTTATAGGGAGAGGAGAAATATTAATTTAGCTTAGATCCGAGCATGCTCCAACATTTACGCGAGCCGCTCAGATCTAGAGCTTGGGACGAGTTATGAGGAAGGGGGGAGGGCCTCTATTTACAGAGGCGGCTGACTCTCTCCTTTTCTCCACAACCGAGTGGGACTATTAATTTGGGATTAATTAAATCAAGTTAGTTTGCCTTTCACAAAGGGCA
Organism: Scilla litardierei; assembly: GCA_030789695.1. Taxonomy (NCBI): domain Eukaryota; kingdom Viridiplantae; phylum Streptophyta; class Magnoliopsida; order Asparagales; family Asparagaceae; genus Scilla; species Scilla litardierei. The sequence goes on from CM061140.1 coordinate 106,888,193, forward strand.
ATCTTCCTCGAATTTTAACTCCCTCACCGTTGAGCTTCAATGTTGGTACAACCTACCAAATCGAAGAGGGTTCAACGGTGAACGCGTAGGAAAAAACGGCTCATCAATCCGAGTCCGTTTGACCCATCAAACAATTGTTCAAAGTTAGCCAAAAGTCATGCTTCTCTTAGAAACGTAGCCGTCAAGAAAATCCCAGGTTTAAAAACCCTAACCAGAAAATTCGGGCTTGGTGGGCCTCCATTTTCGCTGGTTTCAGACCAACAGTTTGGGCTGACTTGTTTTGGCTATAACTTGTGCATTTGGACTCCGTTTTTGACGCGGTTTGAACCTGCGTTTAGAGCGGGACGATCCCGTCATCTAGGTAACCTTTTAAACGCATTTATTTAATTAAATATAGTCTTAAACAATTTAAGACACATTTAATCTCTTTTGCATCATATGCAAATTAGTCCCTATCTAGGCTTAAATCTTCATTTGCATCAAATACAAATGATCTGAGGGCATATTCCTCTACATCTCCCACTTGCACTCAGGATCATTTATTCCGAATGCATGAGATTATTGCAAACGTCTTTTGCAATATTTATCCCTTGCATCAAATGCGTATTCTCCCTAATGTTTCTACCTATTACTAGACGAAGGTCGTACTCTGTGTGAGACCCTACAGCCTGACCCTTACAACAGGTTGGGCTCGAAGCCCTATACGGCAGTGACCACGAGCAGTGGTTACCGTCCCTGCTTCAGGAATCATCATTATGTGGTTGACTCATTGACATGAGTATTGTCGGGACCACCCTGACTGTTTCCGTGATGAATTCCGCAGTTATAGTCTCTTCGTCTAAACTATATCGTATAGATCAAGTCTAGGGTACGGTCAAACTGTCAACCCCAATAACTTGACTCCGGTTAGTTTCTATCGATCTTTTAGTCAAAAAATGTTGGACTTCTTCCAACATACTCTGGCCAGAGTTTTTACTAAAGACCGAACTAACCTTACGACACTAACTCCCATTGACCGGGAGAGACGAATCCTCTCTTGGTCATTACTCTCCTCATACGCTTCAAGTGTCACCCAATCAAAGACCTTTCGATAGGCCTTGCCTCGAAGCTAGGTCATTTGATCTAAGTGGCACCGTTCACGCACATGTTCGTCAAAATGACCTCAAGTCAAAAGACCAACTATCCTATCATCACTCAGAGTCATCATTGACAGATTGGTCAATATAACCATATGATAACTCTTGTGGATCGTTCAGTGAACTCATTCTCTAATGAGCACCTGTGTCTCGTCTTTGACTTCGCCAAGTCAAGCGATCATGAGATCATCGCCACCGCTAAACGGTGAAGACTAAGACACAATAGTCTATCCGAGGTTTCGATATCCTTGTCTCGAAACATCTACTACCACGAACCCTTTTAGACTTATGCTACAGACAGTCAAACATTTCTCCATGATCGAGATACTCATCTCGATACCTGTTTGACCTCGCATAAAGTCTCAAGACTTTACCTAAGTTAATATCTAATGTTAATAACATTATAATTTAACTTAGATAAATTATTACCAAACAGCTTACTGTTATTTTGAACAAGACGTTTGTGATATTCACACACAGAGATAGATTTCCTCGAAGGTATCTTCCCTCAACATCTCCCACTTGCACTCAGGCCCATTTATCTCGGTATCTAATACCGTTTTTTGCACGTAAGTTTTCCCGACTTCATGTGGTAGAGCCTTCGTGAGTGGATCTGCTAAAACCATCTACACTATAGACTTAAGGGTTTTCTATGTTCATGTTAGACCAACCATTTGAATCGCATTCAAATAATTCACTTGGTCTTTCGGAATCCATAATATTTTATCTCCTTGGATCTTATCCAGTTCATCGTATCTTACGATAATAATTTAAATTAGTTAATGGTCATTTCAAATGGCTCATATCTATTTCTGATAAAGTGTCAAACCATTTGATAACTTTGTCAAAATAAATGTTCCATCCCTTTGATGTCTCTCATGTAATTTATACGCTCCCACTGACCTTGAAAACTTTCTTGGTTAATTCATATAAGTTGGTCCGTCTAAATCATATTTAGAAAAACGAACTTATAAGTGAATGTTCCAATTTTCATGGTCAACTCTGAGCGTTTTACATCGAGCTTGGTCCGAGTAGATCTGTGCACTTCTGCTGGCGAGACGGTTTCAACATAATCCATTTTTATAGGAATTAGGATGAAAACCGTTCTCGACCAACATGATTGCACTTCACTATTTTCATTTCTACACACATCTTTCAACTTAAAGATTTACTTGTAGAAAGTAAGGAAACATTTTCCTTGGGCACGTAAACTAAATTCCAAAATTTATTTACGCACATGGACCTATTCTGGTTGCATCAAGTTTTAAATCAGAGTTACTACTCCGAATTTTATCCCGGAAGTTGACTAAGTCATCATCAGTCATGATGTCTAACTCAAAAATTCGTCTCACGAGATTCGAGTAATCTTACAACTTTCTTACGATTGATTTAATGAATATCTTATTGATAATGTCCTCACAGAACATTATCAAAAACTAGGCATTACTATCTGGGACTTAACCCAGAAGGAGGACTTATCTCAGAGTCACTTACAATGGATCACACCAAGTCTAACTAAGTGTGATTCATACCTTTTAACACACAGATGTGTTAACAGACTTGACCCGAGAGAAAATCACATTTTCTTTTAATTACGCAAGATTTAATATAGCTAAGTATTTGACCATTCGATCTAATCGAATCAGTTAAAATACCTTAGTCATTTCGTTCTTTATTTTATCAGACTTGTGTTTCATCAAGAACACATGTCTTAATAAAATATACGAACAACTTATTTTGGTTAATCTAGACTCGAGTACATAAGTATGTACTGGACTGAGTTCGACAACTCATTCTCCAACTGTCTTACAGATGGGTTTCGGCCATTATTTCTAAGAGGATAAGACTCACAAGTGTCCGAAGACTTCATAATACGAGAGGTCAGACCCCTCTTTATGTGACCTGTGAAGCTTAGTCTCTCGATACGGCCTAGTCTATTTTTCCATATAACTTTGCTACTATCTTGTGTATTTATATATTAACATTTAATATATATATTGTCGTTATACATATTACTTATTGCTTCAGAAGCAATGTGACGACATTCGTCAAAATGTGTTAACCTTTTGTATAACAATAATTATGAAATCGTGACATCAGAATATGTCACATTTTTATTTCCTCCTCCGTATGCCTTTACTAATGATAAATTAAACTAACTTTCTCAATTGACTTTCCGGAGTGCCTTCTACCTTTTTCTAAATCACATTTAGATATTAAATAACCCAACACAAATAAATACCTATGCAAGCGTCTCATGTATCCAAACGCCTGAGGGTTGCAATCTTGAGTGTAGCTCAAGAAGTTGCTTGTCTCAAGATCCGGTTGGGATACACAGCCTTGCATCGCTCATGCACTCGTATTCGATTCTAACGGTTTGATCGAATTTTCGAACTTTGCGGATCAAAATTGTTTATCCATACAACCTTGAGGGTAGCTCGACAAGTTGTAGGGAGAAACATACTTCGAATATCCTATATGTTCAAGCTGCCTCTTACAGAGACGAGTGACATGTAGCGTGAATTTATTTGTTGGACTCAAAACTTAATGAAATCATATTTCTTAAGTCTGTTCTTTAGAAGGTCATTTAAATGTCAACGAGAATATAGTTTAATTCTATCAATTAGAATTTAACTCGATATTCAATTAATCAACCTATTTGACCAGTTAACTAATTTAATAAAATATTACATTTTGATTCCTTCGGTAAACATAGTCTTGTAGGGATCGTCTACCCCTTGCAATACTAACAACACACACTAGAGGGGGGGTGAATAGTGTAATGGCAATAAAATTGTCCAAATAAAATTTAACTTGCAAATGCGGAATTATAAATGCAAGAGGAATTAAATGGCACAATCAATCCAAACGCAAACACAAAGTTTTACCCTGGTTCCCCAAACTTGGGTACATCCAGCCACACCAATATTCACTATAATCCCACAAAGAGAAGTGAATACAAATCCCACAAAGGGATACACTCCCACAAAGAGAGAGACCTCACCAAGAGGATTTTGCCCTACACAAGGACCCAACCAACCCTACACAAGGGTCAAGACTCCCACCAAGAGAATCACCAACTCCCACTCAGAGAATTAGGGTTAGCCCTACACTAGGACACTAGAACTCCCACAAAGAGAGTTAATTCCCATAAAGAGAATTCCCTAGTCCCACAAAGAGACAACCTCCCACAAAGAGAGAAAGTCCTAATCCCACAAAGAGAAATAGGAAAATAATTTACACCCTGTAAAGTAAATACTCTTACCTATGCCTTGAGATGCTTACTCATGAATGAATGCAAGGCATGGAAGAGGATCTCCAAGTGTTGGAATATGATTGAGAGCACTTGGATGATTTCCCTTGAGCTGGACTTCAATGCATGAAGAAAGATGAATGCTCAAATAGAGGGAAATGAGGGAGCTTGAGAGTGGCTTATTGATCTCTTGAGATTTTCTATAGAATCATGAGTTTATCAAATGTTGTCAAGAGTTCTCAAGAATGGTAGCACACTCATATATATAGGAATCTTATATCAAGCCCAAAACCCCAAAGAAATAGCCAGAAAATCAAATCAGCAACGGCTAGAAACTGGGTGAAAATGACAGGAACCGTCGACTGATGATCATAAGAAAGTCGACTGATCAACGGCTAGAAAATATCCAACGGCTATAATCTGAGCCAGGACAGTCGACTGACGAAGTCAATACAGTCGACTGGCAAACAGGACAGGCGCCTGTAAATCCTTCAACAGACAACTGATGCAGGGGATGGATCGAAACAGAGAGCTGCACTCTTTCTCCAATTCTTCGCACAGGCGACTGATGTTAATACTACAGTCGATTGTCGAATAGTCAGGCGACTGAATATTCTTCATCAGTCGACTACTGTAAAGTATGGAGAGAAGACAGAGAGATGCAGAGATTGCACTTACGCTAGACAGGTGACTGTTGACCAAATCTCAGGCGACTGTAAATGTACAGGCGACTGGGAACTGATTGACAGGCGACTGTGCGTAAAACTCAAGTTTGAGTCAATAAAAATGTTGACTTGAGCAGTGCATATCAGGCGACTGTAGAAGGATCTACAGGCGACTGGTAATCACCCAGTCGACTGTGTTTCCCTCAACAGGCGACTGAAAGAAGAAGTGAACCTATTGGGTTGGATTCTATGATAATCCTAAGGTTCACTAAGATGGTTAAATGCATGAGCATGAATGAGTAAACCATCTAGCAAGGCATTACATCAACCCTAGACTCAAAATAGAGAGAAAGCAATAAAGTAAATTACATGAATTACAATGCTTTCAAAAGAGTCTAAGTCTTCAATCTAGATGCCTTGAAAGCTCTCCATCAACTCCAAGCTTTGGCACTCCTTGAGTCCAAACTTTGGTTCTTCTTCACATGATGTCCATCCTTACACCAAGTAATTAGTCTCCAAGAAAGATATCCTTGAAATAAGCTGAGAGACTAAAACATGAGATTCATTAGCAACAATATAATGTTGTGATCATCATCAAAATAAGATTGGTATAAAACACCAATACTCTACAATCTCCCCCTTTTTGATGATGACACACATTATGTTAATCATAAAGAATTAAAGCACAAAGCTAATGATCTCCCCCTACTTATATGCACCAATTAAATAATGAGCTACACAAAGGTAAATACTCAAAAACCAATAACAACATGGTGACATATAATAGGCATGGATTACATAAACCAATTGTAAAGTAAAAAAATGCAAACACGAATGGTTTATCTAATCCCATATATCTCTTCCCCATAGAGATATCTCTCCCCATATGCATATGTAGATATCTCTCCCCCTATAGATATGATCACATAATGCATATATCTCTCCCCCTTGACATCGTCAAAAAGGTGGACATCAAAAACATCCCCCTTTATCATCTTAACCAAGATGTGACACTATGCAAGAAAAGAAAGATATGTATGATACCAAATATAAAATTTAGTGGGTATCAATTCACTATCCCATGCTCCCCCTAGATCATAGAAATGGTCAACTCTTGACTTCTAGGATCTAATACCAATTAATTATTGGAGCCATGGGCCGAAAGTGTATCAAAGCACAACATGTGGAAAAAAAACTTCAAAGATACACAAGGATATTGCCAAGAACAAAGGTACATTAAACAAGTTGGCAATAGACAAGAGGTTTGGTTTGAGACCAAAAATAACCAAATGTAAACAAAGATCTCAAAACAAAAACCTCCGAAATGAGAGTTAAAATATGTCTTAAAATAATTTAAACATACATTATATTAACTCCCCTATTGACATACACATGGATCATGCATGTATGTCAATAAACCCCAAGGTCCCAATTTTCATGAAAAGAAATAAATTTGAAAAATATTTTCAAAATCATGAAACACACACAATCAATGGGTATGAATAAAATAACCATAGAAGCATAATACCCATGCAATATGCAAATGTGTGAGGAACCTAAACATTAGGTAACCAAACCCAAGTGGAGTTTGATTTCCTAATATAATCACACGAGGTGATCACATCCCTAACTAGAGAGTTGATGTAACTATCTCTCTCTTGCTCACTAGCCTTAGTGGGAATCCATAATCTCAAGGATTTCCTAGGCAAAGGTTTTGCCTTAGCAAGAGGGAAGGATGTGGCATGCTTAGGTGTAGAAACAAGTTTCTTAGCATGTAAAGAATGAGGATTTTGCTTCTTAGCAAAAAATAAAGATTCTTCATTCTTCCTCATCACCTTGTGATCTATTGTTGGATATGGACGACATAAATACACCCATGAGGGGATGTATGAAGGTATACGGACCTCAGATGTCGCGTGCACGAAGGCGTGCACGAAGGGAACCTTTTCTCGTGTGAAAAGGACCACTCGATAAGTGGAAAAAGCCACTCGATAAGTGGAAAAAGCCATTTTATAAGTGCAAAATGGCACTTGATAAGTGGATAAAGAAGAAGATAAATGAATGTGCTAATATAGGCTAATAAGCTTATAATTGGTTATTTCCTACAGTAACAACCCCTAAAGCCTATAAATAGGACCCAAGGGTAAGGCATTCATTCACACTTTCCATGCCATAAGTTTGCATAAGGCATCTTATGTTCTTCTTCTCCCTTCCATTAAAATCCTCTTCTAGTTAGAGATTTAGGCGGTGAAACTCTGCTTCGATCCTCCGTGACGAAGTATCGACCGTTGTGGCGAATCCGAGGGCGAAGTTCCGAGATTACGGTGCCGCGTACGCAAGCGTAAGTCTCTACTTCATTTATCGATCCTAACGTTGTTTTGACAGGATCCTACATTGGTATCAGAGCCATACGGATTCGCTCCGGTCAGACCGTCGCCCCGTCGAAACTATGAACGAGTCGTTGTCTTTTTCACGAATGGGTATCCTACTATTATGGATATGGTAGGAACACTTTGTGACGGAGAGAACGCAGCGGTTGTTCTTTTCACGTTAGGGTCTCCTACCATTACGGATATGGCAGGAACTCTCCGTGACGGGAAGAACCGACCGTTCATATCGTCAAACTCGCTATCTTCATGGATGCTGAGTCTCCATTCATAGGGAATGGGCACTCTCTTCATGTGGAGCACGTAGTTTACGAACTTTTTGAAGTAAGTTATTTTTTTTGGCACACGGCCATTGGAGGATAACTACTTTCTAATCGAACGGGTGCTTCACCGGAGAAGAAGATGGTGGTTATTCCTATCGGGGAAGATGAATTTTGGTGCATGAAATCTATAGCCATATGGGCAATGGAGGCAATGCATCCCCCCTCCCCATGCGGAGGGGGTTGGCTACGGCCAATAACGACGAAAACCACCACGACCACCCCGTCGAGGGGGAGGAGTGCATGTAGCCACCCCATGCAAGGGGGGAGACCGGCCATGGCCAAAGGGCCATGGCCGGCCTAGGCCAATAGGACATGGTCGGGCCTCTGCCAGGGCCTGGCCTGCCTGGCCGGCCCTGGCAGGGGGCCAGGGCCGGCGCCCTGGCCTCTGCCAGGGCCTGGCCGGCCCTGGCCGGCCCTCGGCCAAGGCAGAGGCCCTGGCTGAGGGGCCAGGGCCCCTGGCCGGCCAGGGCAGAGGCCCTGGCCGGCCAGTCTTATGCCCTTGGCCGGTGTTGGCCGGCCCCGGTCAGGGCAGAGGCCCTTGACCGAGGGAATGTGGCCATTGCCGAGCCTTGGTTGTCCAAATTTTTGGGGATGTGGCTTACATGACCGAAAGGGGGGGCATGCATGGCAGTGGCTTGCATGGACAACCCCTACGAGTCCGACGGTAATTCTCTGCGGCAAATTCCCCTGAAGGAGTGAACGCTTGGATCCATACGGGAACCGGCGACGGTGGCTTGCAGAGAAATCCCCACAAGGGGGATCCGGCCTTGGCACGGCTACGGCTCTACCCCGGCAAATGGCCAGGGATTGCCGAATATTTCGCTAGTATCATAAGGGTACTAAGTCGAAATATACAATTTTGAAAAATACGTTTTCATACGTTTTTAAAAAACGCTTTTCCACTGCAAAGTACTATAAGAGTACTTTTATTTGATAAAGTGATGGGGAAATACTGAAAGTTACTCTAGATGGTGATTGGAAACGTAGTGACCTTTCCGATGCTAGGGTAACATCTTCAGTATTTTTCGAAAGTAACTTATCAAATTATAAATGTCGTTCCAAGTGGGAGTTGAAATTAGAACTATCCAAATGGGATATTCTATTATCACTTCAAATGGGAATTATATTTTAAGAATTTTTCAATGCAATGTTTTTGATCAAACCTTCGGTTTTTGTGTCTTTTGCAGCATTTTAAAAGTAAAATGTCTTCCGCTTCAAAGAATATCGTCGCTGAGTTAAACAGAGGTGAAAAACTCAACGGCGATAATTACAAACTTTGGTCCATCAAGATATAATACGTTTTATAGGAGCAAGAAGTGCTCGAAACTCTAAAGAACGTAATGATTGAACCTGAGTTGGGCACTACGGCCCAATACAGACGAGACAAGGAAGCTTTTGATGCTTGGTCTCGGAAGAATAAGATAGCCTGCATTACGTTATTGAGCAGTATGACCGATGACATAATGCGCATCTTCCGAGAGCATGACCTAGCCATGGACATATGGTCCAAGCTAGAGGAGAAGTTTGGTGGCACATCGGTGTCCAAACTTCACGCCTTAACTATAAGATTTGATTCATACAAAAAACGTCCAGATCATTCCATGGGGAAACATCTGCGACATATGGCAAATCAAATCTCAGAGTTAAAGGACGCAGGTCATGTGATCACTGATGAGCAACAAATCCAAGCAGTCATACGTTCCCTACCAAATGGGTGGGACCAAATGAAGATGCATCTCACTCACAATAAGAGCATCAAGACCTTCAGCGATGTTTCCAAGCACCTCGAATTAGAGGAAGAGCGGCTTGCGGCTGCCAAGCCTAGTGCAGAAGTGCACATAGTTGCTAGTTCCTCACACGGGGGAAAGAAACGGAAAGATCGTTCGAAGTCTACTAATGAATGTAATAAGCAACCTGAGTCTACCAAGAAACCCAAACATAAGGGTGGGCACAAGATATGGCACAAGAAGAAAGACTTGAAGAGGATCAAGTGCTTCAAGTGCAACAAGCTCGGTCACTATGCTCGTTCGTGTACGAGTGGAGGCGACGAGGTAACTTGTAAATATACTAGTTACATATGTTTTTCTAGTTCAATATTTCTTGTGGAATCTAATCCATTTTGGATAATTGATTCAGGTACCACCGACCACATAGCAATGGACAGACGGTCCTTCATGGAGTATCACCGGATACCCCAAGGAACGAAGTGGATCTATGTAGGAAACAACACACGTGTTGAAGTGAAAGGCGTTGGGACTTGCAAGCTAGTCTTGGACAACGGCCGCACTCTCCTACTTCATGATGTCCTCTTCGCTCCAGATATTCGAATGAATATAATTTCTGTGGTCGTGTTAATGGGTCTTGGCTATAACTGGTTTTTTCATGATTGTAATGTGGACTTAAGTTGTAATAATACTCTTATTGGTACTGGGTTTGTATTTAAAGGATTTATTGTAATGAGTACAATGTATGATTCCTCATGTAATGAAAATTTCCTTATTGCAAATTCTAAGACTTATGAGTCTGATGTGATTTGTTGGCACGCAAGGCTTGGTCATAATGGACCAACGCGTATGGATAGACTTGCCAAACGTGGCCTTCTATCCAATGTTTCAAAGGTTGAAATGTCGACCTGAGAACATTGCCTAGTGGGGAAATCTTGTCGCAAGCCGTTTGGAACCGGCACAAGGGCTGAGGTTCCATTACAGTTTATCCATTCGGACATATGTGGTCCGATGAATGTCAAGACAAGACGCGCGAAGTCTTATTTCATCACTTTTATTGATGATTTCACCCGATTCGGACATATCTATTTGATATCCCACAAAAGTGAAGCATTGGCTTGCTTTAAAAACTATATGAGTTTAGTGGAGAATCAATTAGATCGCAAGATTAAGGTCTTGTGAACCGATAGGGGCGGTGAATATCAATCAACAAGTTTTAAGGAACTTTGTGATGAAAAAGGCATAGTACATCAGGTAACTATGCCTTATGCTCCTCAGCAAAACGGTGTTGCAGAGAGGAGAAATATGACTTTAATGGAAATGGTCCGTTCAATGATGGCACAAGCTAACTTGCCAATCACCTTTTGGGGTGATGCATTATTGACGGCCGCTTTCATTTTAAACCGTGTACCCTTGAAATCAATTAGCTCCACTCCTTATGAGTTGTGGAACCAAAGGTCTCCTGACTTAAACATTTTGAAACCTTGGGGTTGTGCATCCTACGCACATATTTCCTCCCATAAGTATGGAAAACTTGGGCCAAGGGGAAGGAAATGTATCTTTATACGATACGCAGAAAACTTCAAAGGTTATGTTTTTGTTAGTCAGGAAGACAATGGTGGGCTAATTGAGTTTGAGTCGAGGGATGTCACTTTCTTGGAAAACGAGTTTCCAAGACAGGGCGAGATAATTCAGGACTTATCTCTATTTGAGATTTATGATCAAGAAGGATTACCTCATTCGAGTGGGAGACTTCTTGCTGAAAACGAAAATACGTTTCAACCTTCACCAATGGATTATACGAATGATGATTATCATATTCCATACGGGAATAATGATCCAAGTGGGAGCAATTCTAACGACATTCCAAGTGGGAGTGATATTAGAATTGATCTAAATTCGAGTCAACAAGGACTTGAAGAATCTCAAATACGACGTAGTAGTCGTACAAGGTTGGCTCCTCTAAGATTTGAGGATGAATTTCCGCAAACCTTTATGACTTTACTACAAGAAGATGACGAGCCTGCTACTTTCAAACACCCTGCTAAAGACAAATGGATGGTAGCGATGCAAGAGGAGTTAGAATCCATGAAAGTTAACCAAGTCTGGGACATAGTTGACTTACCCAGAGGACGTAGAGCTATTGGGAACAAATGGGTTCTCAAGATCAAGCATAAGGCTGATGGCTCTATTGACAGATATAAAGCTCGCCTTGTCGCGAAAGGTTTTACGCAACAGGAAGGGATAGACTACGAAGAGACCTTCTCACCTGTTGTTCGTTTTACCTCGATTCGCCTGATTCTGGCAATGGTAGCTTGCTTAGACCTCGAATTACATCAAATGGATGTAAAGAATGTCTTTCTCAATGGAGAATTGGACGAGGAGATCTATATGGAACAACCAACAGGGTTTGTAAAAGAAGGAAACGAACATAAGGTTTGTAAACTTCTTAAATCCATATATGGTCTTAAACAATCCTCGAGGCAATGGTATATACGATTTCAAGAAGTTATCTTATCAAATGGTTTTACCATGATTGATGAAGATAACTGCGTATATATCAAGAGGATTAAAAGCAAGTATGTTATCATGTCTCTATATGTAGATGACATTTTAATAGCCGGAAATGACAAGGGCTTTGTGATGGATATCAAGGCTTGGCTTTCATCAGTTTTTGAGATGAAAGACATGGGAGAAGCCGCATATATCCTTGGAGTTGAGATTTCAAGGAATCGTTCGAAGAAACTTCTTTCTCTTTCACATGAGACTTATATAAAGAAGGTTCTAGAACGATTTAATATGCAGGACTGCAAGTCCATTGATACTCATATAAGCAAAAGCGATAATTTATGTCTGAAATCATGTCCTAAGAACCAAAAGGAGAAAGAGATTATGGAAAAAGTTCCATATTCCAGTGCAGTTGGTAGTCTTATGTACGCTATGATGTGTACAAGACCGAACATCTGTTTTGCCGTTGGAATGGTAAGTCGTTACCAATCCAACCCAGGGCAAGTACACTGGAAAGTGGTTAAGAGGATAATGCGGTATCTCAAAGGAACTGCAGACTTTGCTTTATGCCATCAAGGAGATGCCTTGAGGCTCGAAGGCTACACTGATGCTGATTGGGCGGGTGATCTCGATGAGCGACGATCGACCTCAGGATATGTTTTTCCACTCGGATCTGGTGCAATATCCTGGAGTAGCAAGAAACAATCCTTCATCGCACTTTCAACCATGGAAGCCGAGTTTGTAGCATTTAGCTTGGCAGTCCAAGAGGCTGTTTGGCTTAGGAAGTTCTTAGACAGGCTAATTAATGCAAGTGACTCAGGTGCTGTACCCATACACAGCGACAGTCAAGCATCTATAGCCTATGTCAAAGATCCGAAATTCCATTGTAAGACCAAACATATAGATATCCGCTACAAATTTGCAAAAGACTTTGATAAGACCAAGAAGGTGGACATAAGGTACATATCTACGCATGAGATGATAGCGGATCCGCTCACGAAGGCGATCCCCAGAGATGTGTTTTACAAACACTTATCATCCCAAGGATTGCGTAAGAGCTGAGTTGTACCAATATAAATTCTCATGTCTGTAAAAGATCAAATTTAATAAAAGAATAAGTTCTTTTTCAAACATTGCATATGAATTTCTTGAGAAATGTTTGTGTACATTTTTGAAATCTCAGCTATACTTTCTAGTATGTCGGACAGATTGAGGTTGGCTCTCTCACATGAGAAACCGCCTTATTCTATCAGACGGATAGAATAGAGATGAGACCTGTTTAAAGTCAAAATCATCAGACGGATGATTTAGAGTCATGACTTAAACAAGATGGTCGCATGAAAGATCTGCATCATATATGCTTACAGAAGATCTAAGAGGATTTTGAAATCCTATCTGTCTAAATGCGGGAAGTGAGTCCAAAGGATTATTTGAGTAGAAAAAGGGACTCAAAGTCAGACATTGTGGTGTCTGATTATCATCCTTACAACATCATTGAGACATACACTCCCTGGGAAAGGAGCGATGTTGTAATACGTATTCATACTACGTATGCATTTTTTGACCATTGGGTTAGAATAGTAAATAAGTTTACTATTATGTGAGACCCAAAGACCACATGGGTCTTAATTCATTACCCTTATGGACTCTAAGTGGTTCCTTTAGATTTGACCGGGTGATTGCTATCTTAGCATGTTACTTATGGACTATGGTTAATTCGGTCCGGCGGGGCATGTTAGAAAAGCAAGTCAAGTCAAGATCGAAAGGATCGCAAGAAGAGGAAGATTAATTTCGCATTCACATTTGGACTTTAAAGATTCAAAGCTGGCCAGCCAATTGCAATCCAGATGGGATTCAATTGTTGAATATAAAGTATAAGAAATGTGAAGAAATAATCTAGGGTAAAGCATGCGTTGATCTACTCAACTTTGCACCTCGAGGAGTGTTGTGTATCTCTAACAAGTGCACAACAGCGGACTCTATGCTTATGACGGTCACACGGCCTATTTCTCGGTATGATAAACAGAAGAGTTAGAGGAAAATAAGTTTCCTTACAATCCCCTCAAGTGTGAGTGGGAGATGTTGGATATGGACGACATAAATACACCCATGAGGGGATGTATGAGGGTATACGGACCTCAGATGTCGCATGCACGAAGGCTTGCGCGAAGGGAACCTTTTCTCGTGTGAAAAGGACCACTCGATAAGTGGAAAAAGCCACTCGATAAGTGGAAAAAGCCACTTTATAAGTGCAAAATGGCACTTGATAAGTGGATAAAGGAGAAGATAAATGAATGTGCTAATATAGGCTAATAAGCTTATAATTGGTTATTTCCTACAATAACCACCCCTAAAGCCTATAAATAGGACCCAAGGGTAAGGCATTCATTCACACTTTACATGCCATTAGTTTGCATAAGGCATCTTATGTTTTTCTTCTCCCTTCCATTAAAATCCTCTTCTAGTTAGAGATTTAGGCGGTGAAACTCTGCTTCGATCCTTCGTGACGAAGTATCGACCGTTGTGGCGAATCCGAGGGCGAAGTTCCGAGATTACGGTGCCGCGTACGCAAGCGTAAGTCTCTACTTCATTTATCGATCCTAACGTTGTTTTGACAGGATCCTACATCTACATGCTTCTTGTGAGTATTATTGTTGTACAAGAGAGCATGGTGATTCTTCTTAGGTGCTTTAGCAATATTTCTTGAATTTGCACCAAAGGGAGAATTAGAGGTGGGTTTGGGAACCACATTTTGAACATAACCCAAACCTCCTCTATGATTTGCCGGATGTTGTTTTTCCAACAAATCGTGGAGTGAATCCCTAGAATACACAAAGCTTATGAGCTTCCGGGATTCCTCTTCACATTTCAACGTAAGTTATTGAATGTGAGTATCTAAGCTAAGGTTTTGAGCAATGAGATTTTCATTAGAAATGCTCAATTCCTTAACTTGAGAAAGAAGTGTGTCTTTCTCACAAGTGTCATAAACATGCCTTTCATCATGAACTACACTTGCAATAACTAGTTTATGCATTCTACTCTTAGCATTCTTATATTTTGCTTTTAATCTATTGTAAGAGTTGATGCACTTACTAGCCTTTTCGGAGGCCAAGTCAAATTTGAACTTGAGTTCCTTATATGAGATCTTTTCTTCCTCGATCTCAACAACATCATCATCATCCTTGCAAGAGCTTGATGACGACTTCTCCTCCTTAGCCGCACGGCACGAATCCTCATAGGAGTTGTAGGCGTCAAGCCAAGCATCCAACTCTTCTTCGTTTAATCAAGAGGGAATTGGAGTATGGACATCCATGGCTACAAAGCATGTGTGAGCATCCTCCTTTGTGTCCTCTTCTTCGGTACAAGAAGTGTCCTCACTCGAATCATCAAAGGTCCCGACAAGTCCCTTTTTGTGATTTTTGGACTTGGACCTTCCTTTCCAATGCTTCTTCCCTTTACCCTTGTACGTTTCTTTAATGGGTTTGGAAGGGCATTCGGTGGACAAATGACCTTTTCCACTGCAAGTGTAGCAAGTAGGAACCTTGTTAGAATTGGAGGCAAACTTTGACGAAGACTTACCTTGCTTGCATTTGAGGAAGGCTTTGAATTGTTCGGCAAGTTCCTCAATTTCTTCTCCACTTGCATCTTCTTGCTCATCTTCTTCTCTAGGAGCTTCGCGATGGAATTTTCTTCTCCACTTGATTGGCTCCTCCTTGGCATGGAATGCAACTCCCTTTTGCTTTTATGGCTTCTCGGGCTTTGTTGGATGAATCTCCTTCTTGTGTTGAAGCTTTACTTCATACGCCATGAGATTCCCAATGCATTCCTCAACGGTATATTTGGATGTGCCATAAGACTCCAAAATTCAGTTGGCCTTTAACTCCCAACGAGGTGTGAGAGAGTCTAGGATCTTCTCTACACGATCCTTTTGGGAAATCGTCTTCCCGAGTCCCTCCAAAGCGTTCACAATATCGGTGAACCTTGTGAACATCTCTGAAATACTTTCGCCTTCCTGCATCTTAAACATTTCATATTTAGATCTAAACACAGTTTGTTTAGATTTCTTTACCTTTGTTGTCCCTTCATGACAAATCTCCAAGGTGTGCCAGATATCATTCGCCGTTTTGCACATGGAGATGCAGTTGAACTCACTAGCAGAGAGAGCGCAATGTAATGCGTTCATGGCTCTCGCATTGAACTTGATTGAGTCCTTCTCCGCCTTTGTCGTTGAAGCCGCATGAGTAGTGGGCTTCTCAAATGGCACCTCCGTGATGTCCCATAGGTCTTGACCCTCCATATAGATCATCATTCTGATCTTCCAACTAGGATAGTTGGTTCCGCTGAAGAGCGGAGGTCGAACGGTTGAGTGACCTTCTTCATGAGACGCGGATGAGGCGTTGAATGCCATCGTTGCAGTATGCTATAACCTCGCTCCGATACCAATTGTAGGGATCGTCTACCCCTTGCAATACTAACAACACACACTAGAGGGGGGTGAATAGTGTAATGGCAATAAAATTGTCCAAATAAAATTTAACTTGCAAATGCAGAATTATAAATGCAAGAGGAATTAAATGGCACAATCAATCCAAACGAAAACACAAAGTTTTACCCTGGTTCCCCAAACTTGGGTACGTACATCAAGCCACACCAATATTCACTATAATCCCACAAAGAGAAGTGAATACAAATCCCACAAAGGGATACACTCCCACAAAGAGAGAGAGACCTCACCAAGAGGATTTTGCCCTACACAAGGACCCAACCAACCCTACACAAGGGTCAAGACTCCCACCAAGAGAATCACTAACTCCCACTCAGAGAATTAGGGTTAGCCCTACACTAGGACACTAGAACTCCCACAAAGAGAGTTAATTCCCACAAAGAGAATTCCTTAGTCCCACAAAGAGACAACCTCCCACAAAGAGAGAAACTCCCACAAAGAGAGAAAGTCCTAATCCCACAAAGAGAAATAGGAAAACAATTTACACCCTGTAAAGTAAATACTCTTACCTATACCTTGAGATGCTTACTCATGAATGAATGCAAGGCATGGAAGAGGATCTCCAAGTGTTGGAATATGCTTGAGAGCACTTGGATGATTTCCCTTGAGCTGGACTTCAATGCATGAAGAACGATGAATGCTCAAATAGAGGGAAATGAGGGAGCTTGAGAGTGGCTTATTGATCTCTTGAGATTTTGTATACAATCAAGAGTTTATCAAATGTTGTCAAGAGTTCTCAAGAATGGCAGCACACTAATTGATCGCGCCCCGGATACACGTCCCGGAGCGGCGACGATCATAGTCTTACCGCAAGCGCACGGTGTAGCGGCGAGCGGGTATCGAACACAGGGAGGCCTAATAACAATGCCTTCTTCGAATCACCTGGCTATAGGGAAAGTCGGGAGAATGTTCGCAATGTGCGGTCACAGTCGTTTAAATGTATAAAGGGATTAACAAATTAATAAAAACGCTTAGGGGATAGTGAATCCCCGCTACTTGCCTTATCTCATCATTGTGACTCGTAGGTTTCACAATTGCTAGACTTGAAATTTGGGTGAACTAGTTGCAACTAAATGTGTAACCAAGCTCACGCTCTCGCGCTATTGCCGGTCTATAGCCAACCTAGGGTAGGGTCCAATATCTTGCAAACCCTAACCTAGGCAAACTAGCGTGAAGAACAACATCATCGTTCAATCGTATCTCGAGCCCACTCTCGTGCAAACTCGAGCTACGACCAAGGTTGGGATAGTTCCTACCCATCCAATCTCTTGCAAAAGGGTATTGGTATAGAATTGCAATCAAAAAACCCTAGTTTCGGTCCAATCTCTAACAAACCGATTCCGAGGGAAGTCAATTGCAACCCAATTCGAATATCTAGGGTTTCCTATCGAATTGGGATCCAATCTCTTGCAAATCCCAATCGATATGAATCCCTAGCTATTCGTATTATAGCAATCCCAAACTACCCCTAATCAATCCTAGCAATAGTTTTACCAATTCATCACAATTTCGAAATTGGGCTCGTAGGGTTCATCCCTACGCCCTAAGACGATGAACTACTCACAATTCATAATAGAGTGCAATAGAAATTCGCAAATAAAATCCATGGAATTCATAGCAATATTCAGAATATCAATAAAAATTGAGTTTTTGAGGGAGAGAAATACAAACCAATGAAGAACAAGGTAGCATCCAAAAAAATCTCACTTTTCTCTCCTCCCTCCAAGCTAAATATAATCCCTAAAAAGTTAATCTAAAAACCTGCAAAAAGTTCTGAAAAAGCCCCCTTAAACTAGGTTAAAACTGGGGTTAAATACCCCCCAAAATCGCCCAAAAAACCCTGACGAAAATGCCCCTGCGCAGCCTCAAATCCGCAGTTTTCGCTACAGGCAGCGCGGCTCACTCGGCCGAGTGACAAATGTCGCTCGGCCGAGTGACGAACCCTGTACAAAAACAGAGAGTTGGGGGTCTCGGGGGTCGTCTCCTCGGAGGTCACTCGGGCAGACGACCTTCAGTCACTCGGACGGCCGTCTTTCTCCACTCGGCCGAGTGGGTCATTGGAGCAGACTGACGGAAAACAGAGAGTTGGTGATTTTTGATGCCGTCGTCTTGGCTCCACTCGGGTGATGGGTGACTCGGTGCTCGGCCAAGTGGCATGGTGATGCTCGGCCGAGTGCACGCTGAAATTGCTCTGTTGCGTGTCCGATCTGGCCGGCCGAGCGGGCTTCCTATGGTCAGCCGAGTGACTCCTTCACTCAGCCGAGTGAAGTGCTAAAAATGCCCAAACTTCATATCTTTGCCTCCTCGTTGCTCCTACGACGTTCTTTCTCCTTCCACTCCTCTCCAACAGCAAAATACCCCTCAAGAGAGTCGTCGGTGACACTCCGGAGTGGGTACATCTCAGAATCACTCTAAATCGCTCCAAATCCCCTGAAATATGACAAAAACAACAAATCGTGAAAAGCATCGTAATATTGTCGAATAAATGTGAAAAACACGATTTGAGCGATCAAAATGGCATGCAAACATGCAGAAAAAAGGTGTAAAATATGGAGTGATCAAAATCCCCCAAGCTTACCTCTTACTCGTCCTCGAGGAAGATAAGTAAAAAGCGAACCCGGTGGATAAAGATAAAGAAAACGGTGGAAAGGCGGAAACGAAAAACAAAATAGAAAACGAAGAGGGAAGTTGCTAGATCGTTTTTCTCAGGACGTGGGTTTTGCTTTCTCATATAGCATGCATCGAATTTAAAACACATGTCAAAGTTTTTTATTTTGATACCACAGTATAATGATGCATTTGAAATAGAAAACCCAAGAATATCGATATAGCAAGAAAAATGGAATAATTCTAAGATTAACATCGTCTGAAGCATCTAAAGCGGTATACAATATCGTAGATCACACACTTTTCAATTGAATGCTTTCTATAGGGAGTATAAGAGATATCACACGATAGAGTAGTAAGAATAGAAAAAATGCGGTTTTCATGAAATGAATGCTAAGCGTAGAGTTCTAGATTTCGTGAAACTGTAGCAATCTCACCGAGTATAAAATATTACTTAGCCTATGTCGTCATGCACCGTCAAGTAATCACTCTCTCACACATCATTGGATTCTTTCCCCCAAGATTATCTATAAGCGCGGTGGCATATATAAAACGATATTTACATCCCCATTTTTATGAAGCTCCAAAAGTCAAAAATAAAACAAAAGAGGGAAGAAAGAGACAAAGTATATGAGATGGGATCGTTTTCGAACTACTTTTCTCTTTTCTTTTCTTATTCTCAAATCTTTTTCTTTTTCTTTTTCTTCTTTTCTTTTCTTCTTCTTTTTTCTTTTTTTCTTTTTTTTTCAATAGCATATATACACAATGATCTCAAATCAAAGAGAAGGATATACAAGTATTTTTTTTCTTTGGATTTCGGGGAAGTTGGAGCATGTGATTTTAATAACGGGGGAATGCCAATAATAGAATCGCTAAGGGGAGATTCACCAATGAATTTAAAATAGAGAAATAATGTTCAAGATATGTGGAGAAAGAAATAAATGTATCTCTCAGTTCACTCTATAGGACGTGCATGACAACTTCAGCAGGGTAATATAATCTACTCAGTTTAATCTCAAAAAGTAAACTAATCCAGATTTATCATTGCTAGCACAATTCAATCAACCCGAAGTGAAAAGTACAAGTCATGCAATAAGAAGTGATATGAGAGAAAGGAAAGCAGTACTCCAGATATAAGCATCAATGCGTGAATCTTGGTGTGTTTTCTACGATAGCATACATATGAATCATCAGACATCAGCTAATAATAGAATTTCATCCATTTTTATACACCAAAAGAGAGTGGGTTACTATTTCTAAATGCAACGCAGAACATAGCATATGATATCAGAAATAAGAGGCTATGACATGACAAATATAGCATGCATATAGAGAAAAGCTAACACCACGTCATCATCATCACAGAAAAGTCATCTCTAGCAAAAGATGAAAGAAATAAAGATAAACGAAAATAAAAACTATTTACAATGCAACACACAAGAAAAATAAGGAAAACGTGATGCATGGTAAAAAATGAAAAAGTGATGAAAAAGTGAGTGATAAAGTGGAAAAACATGGGAAAACTAAAAATAAAGGGTGACAAAAGCAAAAAAGCATGAGAACTCACTCCCCCAAGCTAAAGTGCACAGTGTCCTAAATATGATGCGTGCATGCATGATAAAAAGAAATAAAAATAACAAAATCAAAAATATGATGCGAATGTGATGCATGCAAGGACAAGAGTGATGCAAAAATGTGTGTGCCACCAAAAATACTCTCCCTCACTCCCGAAAAAAGGATATAGAATGATATGATCAAAATGTGGACAAAAATAGCAAGGGGAGGGGGGAGGCAGAAATCATCAGGACCAAGCAGAGAATGGGCAGCATATCGACAAAAAAATCGGAGGCATCAAGGGTGTGCCTAAGCTGGTGGTGCTACGCCATCTCCGTCCTGAGGTGGAGGTGGGGGGTGGTGGTGGGCGTGGAACAGTCTACTGGGTGGGTGGTCGTGGCAGTCGCTCGAGAATCTGGGTCAAACAATAGTGAATGATGGGAAGTAGCTCAAGGCGGTGCTGCATGGCGGTGACTGTGGAAAACATAGCCCTAAAATCGCCCCGGAGTCCACTCAACTCCCCCCCCCCCTCAAGAGCACGAACGCTCTGAACTAAGGCGTCAGGGGGTGGTGGAGCGAAGGGTCGGACAGGTCTAGGCTGAGCTGGTCGGGGCTGTCTAATACGGGCGGTGTAGGTGATCGGGACAGCAGGCACGGGTGGTACGGGTGCTGTGCTCACTAGTGGATGCCCAGCCTCAGTGCGAGGCTGGAACGCAGGCTGGTGTGAGGTGGAAGCAGCAGCAGTGGGAGTGGAAGACAAAATCGGTGATGAGGCGGCAAGAGAGGTCAGTGACACAGAAGTGGGGACAGACGTCACGACACTCTCAGATAGAACGGCTACGGTGGAGACAGAAGGGTCGACCGCTGGGGAGGAAGTGTGGGGTCCAAAAGGTGAAATCCCAGCGGAGATCATACTGGCCATGGTCTCCACGATAGCAGCGAAAGAAGGCTCGTCGCTCTCAAGTATGGTGGGTGGACGCTCGGGTAGCAGAGAGGTGAGTGGCTCAACCGACAAGGGCACAGCAGGCGTGGTGGTAGTGGTAGACGTGGTGGACGTAGGCTCAGCAAGTGTACTCCCGACACTGGCAGAAGTGGGGGCAGAAGTGTTGGGAGCGGCAGAAAGTGTAGGCTCAGGCTGAGGGAACACAGGGTCAGCTGGCGGTGCAGGGGGTGCAGGTGGTGCGGGCTCAGCTCCCTCGGCCTCTAGCACGTAGGCGGCGGGGATCAGGAGATTGATTCGGGTTGAATATTGCGTATTTAACCCCCTAATTAGTCCTATGATGTGCCTATATAATACCTAATTGTTCTCTAATATGTGCGTATTTTGTACACCATTATTTATTAGAGAAATCACATTATTTGTGCACAAAACACGAATTATATTGAGTATTTCTACATTTTTATATTTTTCTTAGCACCGTCTCGATCTCACGATTCCAACGACTATTTATCTGTATTTTTCTGAGATCTGTGCTAATTACTGTGAATTTTTGAATGCAGAATACTATTTAAAAGGAGAAATACGCATCCAAATACGCAAATACGGCCGTCAGCCAATCAATGGCCGCCACGTGGCACGATCCTCGCCGTCCCGCCTTCATCCTACGGTCGCAGCGCTGTATAATTGCGATAAACTGTCGACCGTTCGATCACGATCGAACGGTCGACATCGTCATTTCCTCGAAGCAACTGAGCGCGCGATACTGGCCACGTGGCGTGAATCCCGACGACGACCGCGCGAACGAACGGTCGGGATGAACTTCAATTCGAAATCGTTTTTCGAACGAGCGGAGCGACGTGGCGCTCTCTGGTCCGCTGATCTCGAATCCAACGGTTACAATCCATCCCGCAGCGAATCTCAGCAAGCGGCTACGTGGCTTCATCCGAGACGTCCGATCGAGATCCTTCGGCCTCAAATCCTCCCGCGTTTGACTTGATTCTTGTGAGAAGGCGCGATCACGACCGTTCGATCTCTCGATCGAACGGTCCCCGTTCATCCCAACTAGGATTCGGAGTTGCAAACGGGCGCGATCGATCAAACCCGCATCCACTGCCACGTGTCGCTTCGTGGGACGATCCCGCAAGATCCAACGGCTGATATTTGCGCCGCTCGGAGATAATGAATGCGGGTGCGAAAAAATAGCGGGTTTAGACCCGTTAAGCCCTCAAACCCGCAATGTTAATATATAAGCGTATTTCTAGGGTTTTTGGGGGTATTCTGGCGTATTTTGGGACTTTTGGAGCGGCTACTGTGCGTATTTCTCCAGGAGAAAATTCTGAAAATTTCCAGAGACTATTCTTCCTATTCTCAGAGAGTTTTGGGTTCTAAAGAGGAGATTTGGTGATAATTTCTTGAACTTTTACCCCGTATTTGGTGTATTTCTTTGTATTTTGCTATCTAAACGATGTATTTTGCTATCAAATCTGATTTTTATTGCACCATGCGTGGCTAATCTCTTTGTGCTATGGTTGTGATGTAGTTAGGAGTATGTAGTTGCTAAATTTCATGTCCTTAGCCCTATTAGCATGTTTAAATTGCTAGTAATGTTGATTTCTACAACGTATTTGATGGGTATTTGCTTATTGTCGGTATTGTTGATGTGCCCTATGGCTAGGCCCTGATAAGGCTAGCTAAATTGTGTTCTCTAATCTGAACTTATCGCTGCGATTATTGTTTAATGAGATCAACATTGCTAGTAATACGTTTAAGGCTATTTTGACTAGTTTTCATCGATTTATCTTCCGACGCCTTCACGCCTTGACCAGGTGAAGCGTTGTGTGACATTAAAAGACATGAAATTTCAGCGACTATAAACTCCTAATGAACTCACAACCGTAGCATACTTGTCTCATTGAATACCAAACTTTCGTGATACCGTAATACTTGTAGGAACCACTTTCTTTGCTACAAATCCTTACACTATTCTTCACATTCACAAAGGTGGTTGTTTTCTTAACCGTATATTTTATTTGATTAGTTGAATTTGTGTTATCTCAGGTCGACTTGTCCCGAGGATTCAACTCTGGACTCTCCAGATACTACTTGCACGATCTCCTGCGCTTGGGAGTAAAGCTCACATTGTTTTGAGAGAGGCAAGTTTTTGGCGCCATTGCCGGGGACAACGGTATCTTTGATCCACATTTTTAGCTTTTCAGAGGAGTACTCGGTGAGATCCTTCCACTTTATAGCTTAGTTTTATTATTGAAAAATGTTACGCCTATTTGACCGAGACCCATAAAACACGAGCCCAAGAGCCCACCTGCATCCTGAAAGCCCATTCGACAAAGGCCCTACAAGGGACCTTCTCGAAACGTCGATCCGACCCGGCCCCCATAACCCGTTGGTCGTTCGCCCACTCCTGCGAAAACCGCTCCCCCGGACACGCGACCACTAAATGGCGATAATGGGGAGGTGCTGGCATGGCGGAGAGGGCGGCAGCGAGGGGGGAAGGATGGGGCACGATCGATGGCGGGCGTGGGACGTGGGCCAGAGCCAATCACGCTGGGAGCTCTACAAAAGGGTCAGGAAGACGAAGAAGAAAGAGACCGCATCTCACGACAAATGACAAATGACAGAGTTCAGATCGACATCGATAAAGCAAAATTGGTTGACAAAAGACCCAGAGTAGGTGACCCAAGCTAACGGCCATGCAACCAGCAATTGTTGGCCACGGGGCTGAAGGAGATGGCGGGGGCCGGGGATCCATTTCAAGTAGACTGGCCCAAAGCGAAGCGGATGCTTAAAAATTTGAGGATAAGGCTGGGAGGGACTGCTTAAGGAGCCCGAGCTCGGGAGGACACATCCTCGGGCACTTCGCCCTGCTCGGAGCGAGGGGACTCGACTGGCGGAGGGGCTTGCCGGACACGTTCCGCACATTCCCGGAAGGAAGACTGGACGACTTCGACGATCCGGGGGGCGATGATGTCTATATACTTACCGAAGGCCCCCCTGAGAACCTCGAAGATCTCCTTCCCCAGGGTCTCGACGACGCCCTTCTCCACCGCCTCCGCCAGCCGCATTACCTGACGCCGGTCCGACAGTTCCCTCTGAAGCTCCTCCCTCTCCAGACGGAACGACTCCGCCGCTTCCTCAGCCGACTGATGAGCATCCCTTAGCTTTCCCTCGAGGTCACCCACTTGCCCCTCCAACGCAGCCACACGGAGGGCTAGGCGCCGAGACTCCATCTGGGCCTCCATCATGGCCACCTCGGCCGCCCCGGCCCGCTCCTGAGCCCTCATGGAGGACTCCTCCAGCTCCCTCAAGTGGACGGCTCGACACTGCAACTCCACAGCGAGCGCTGAACCCTGAGAAGACGAGACATGGGCTAAGAAGAGGATAAAGAGAAAGAGAGGATAGCAAGATAACCGAACCTGTTGGAGGATCCAGACCAAGGAATCCAACATCTTGTCGGCCGGGATCTTCTTGAGGAGGCTGCGGTCCCGGGGAGGGACGGAGACCTCGGCAACTTGCTGGGCCATGGCTCGGTCAGCAAACATCGAACTCCCAGGGACGACAATCGAAGCCAAGCCGCTCGCCAACAAGGCCCCGACCCCTGGTGATACGGGTGAAGACGCTGCGAGAGGGGTGGCTGGCAAAGCTATCGAAGGATCCCCGGCGGTCGCCGCGGGAAGCGCGGAACCTGCCGGGTCGGAGGGATCCACGTCCTCCTTCCTCTTCTTTCCACCGTGGGGCTCCGAAGGCACTGGAGGGGAACGCTTCCGCCTCACACCATCCTCACCCCCCGGAAGGGGATCGCCAGAAGAAGAGGCGGGAGGCACGGCCGCCACCTTACCCACGGCAGGCTCGGCTCGGCGCACTTCCTCCTCAATGGTCCTCCGAGGCGCCCTTCCAGAGGTACTACCTCGGCTCCGAGCGGCTCCACGACAGATCAGCTCGTCAACGTCACGGACGAATTCGCGGCCAGCCATCCCTGCAAAGGAGACCGAAATCAGGATGAGTCATAGGGCGATCAGGGGATGAAAAAGCGACCTACCCGGAGACCACAAGACGGCCTTCAGGAGCAGGTCGTCCAACAAAGACCAGATGGACTTCGTCTCCAAAGGAAGAGCCAACAGAAGCGCAGCAGCTGCCCGGTCGGCGTCTGAGAGAGCTAACGACGGGCGAGAATGGACAGAACTGCCCCAGCTTGTCAGAATCTGGGCCTCGCCCAAGAAGACCACGAAGACATAATCCAAGTTCCAATCCCCTGACCAGCGGGGTAACCCGATCAGGCATTCCCTCCTCGAACGAGCTCGGAGTAGCAGCCATGACCCCGGACCGACCGTCTGGGCCTGGTAAAAGTAGAAGAGAAGGGGGAGAGTCGGCTCCAGACCACGGGTACAGCAGAGCGTTACGAAGCCCGTCAGTACCGCGATCGAACACGGGGTGAACTGACACAGGGACACTGTGAAATGTTCCATGACCTGGATGAAGAAGGGATGGAGCGGGAAGCGAAGACCCAGGCGGAACATCTCGACGTAGACGCCGACCTCATTGCTCCTCGGAAGGCAAATCCGCTCGTCGACAAATGGAACCCGAACCTCGTATGGGAAGCAGAGATATCTTTCCCGGATCTCCGCGGCCACCGAAGGAGGGGTCCTCGACGGCGTACGGAGGACAACCGGGGGCACATTAAGCCGTACGGCAGCCAACGCCACGTCATCACGGGCGTAGTCTGGAAAAAGTTTCTCCTTCCCCTTATCTTGAAGAGAACGACTCCCGGCGGGGGAACCAGACTCCCCTAGCCGGGGTTCGCCCCGCCCGGACTCCGGAGGACCCCTCGTCCTCCGGCCAGAACCGCCTATCCTAAGAGCAGCCATAGGATGAAAGCAAGAGAGGAATTACCTATTTTCAACTAGTTTGGAGAGGACAAAGAAGCGAAGGCGACGGGGAACTCCGAGTTGCTGAAGGCTCTGAATACCGGGAGGAGCGAAGAAGAAGTGGAGATCAACACAACTGGGGATCTTATATGCCAGGGGAGAATTCGAAGCGCCTGACCAGAATGCGTGGCGAGGCTCGAAGAGTCGGCGGCGTTCCGAAATTGGCGCCAGTTGAAGACCAATCGATCCGCCTCATCATGACCTGCATTTATGGCCTCGCCTCGATTGAAGCGCCGCTCAGAATCCCAGGAGACATAACGGGTGATCTGAGCGAGCCAAGGCTGATCGACCCCACCAATGGCGGCTCACAAACCCTTCGGCTTCTCGAACTTAAGGCGACTCCGCGAGCGGCGGAGATAAGCTTGCCACTACACGTGGCAGCATCTGAGGGCCGACGGCGCTTCGGAGCCCGCGCCTTAAAAACATCGAACGGGCTAACTCATGATGACGACTAATAAATGAGTCGGCATCGACTGGAGAGCCTGTCAAAATCGGCAGAGGTCACATCGGCCGAGCCGAACCGACCGAGGCCAATCAACCCGACCGATGGGGGCAATTGTTACGCCTATTTGACCGAGACCCATAAAACACGAGCCCAAGAGCCCACCTGCATCCTGAAAGCCCATTCGACAAAGGCCCTACAAGGGACCTTCTCGAAACGTCGATCCGACCCGGCCCCCATAACCCGTTGGTCGTTCGCCCACTCCTACGAAAACCGCTCCCCCGGACACGCGACCACTAAATGGCGATAATGGGGAGGTGCTGGCATGGCGGAGAGGGCGGCGGCGAGGGGGGACGGATGGGGCACGATCGATGGCGGGCGTGGGACGTGGGCCAGAGCCAATCACGCTGGGAGCTCTACAAAAGGGTCAGGAAGACGACGAAGAAAGAGACCGCATCTCAGGTAACAAAACCTAAGGTACTCCATCAACGACCGCGTTCCCCCAATTCATCTCCTTCCTCCCCCGCTCGCGCCGAGAGACGCCGTCACGATCTCCTCACGAGTCGGACCGTCTCCGCCGGGCCTCCTTTCTCAGATCTCTATCTGACTTAGGCATCGGAGGGGATTTGGCCGGAACCAAGGTCCGGCCCCCTGGCGAGCGTTCTCGTCTACGCAGGTGGACAACAGACCAACGGGCCGAGGCTACCCCTCGCCCCTCTCCGACCACTCGATCAACCGGACAGTGAGGCTTCCCCTCACCGTCAGCCTTCCGTGGCCGAGCACGCCCTACCGAGGCCGAGCGTCCTAATCGGGTCTGAGACTCACCCTCGCCACCCGACGGCCGTGCATCTACCCGGGCGACTGAGGCTACCCCTCGTCCCCCTTCCAGCCGAGGCCGAGCACGTCTGTCCGAGGCCGATCGTCTCAACCAGGGCCGAGGCTTCCCCTCGCCCCTTCTGCACCGATTCGAAGCCCCCCGAGGGACCCAAAGCGGGCCCCTTGACCACGTTGACCGGGTTCTCCACGGTCAACGCATTGTAGTGAGAAAACACTCTGAAACAAAAACAAACAAAAAATATCTCTTTGCTAGTTTATGTGGCATAAGACCTCCACTTCACACAGATTGATAAGAGTTGAAAATATGGCTAATAATAACGAACAACCTCTTGTACCCCCACAAGAACTCCCATTGAGTGCTACTTATATGCCCACTAGAGTTGCTTCTGAGTCATGCATTGTTTTGCCTGAGGGTGCTCATTCTTTTTCGCTTAAAGCTGGGGTGATCCAGATCCTTCCCTCTTACCATGGAGAGGATAGGGAAAATCCTTACTTGCATATTAAAACGTTTGAAGAAGCATGCTCTACACAGTTGGATGGAAAAGTTAGTAATGATGTTGTTTATCTTAAAATTTTTCCATTCTCATTGAAAGACAAGGCAAAGAATTGGTTCAATGCATTGCCTCCTAGATCTATTACTTATTGGCTAACAATGCAAACTGAGTTTCTGAAAAAATTCTTTTCTTTGGCCAGGACTCAAGCTTTAAAGAGGCATATCATGTCTTTTTCGCAGAAGGAAACTGAAGCATACGATCAAACTTTGGAAAGATTTAAGGAGCTTCTGTTGGCGTGCCCACATCACGGCTTTGACAAGGGACGCACCATTGGATTCTTTTACGATGGATTGCAGCCGAATACGAAGCAATATGTAGAGATGATGTGCAATGGAGCTTTCTTTGAGAAGACCCCGACGGAGGCTTGGGCGTATTTGGAGAACATTGCAGAGAATGCAAGAAGATGGGAGCCACCTTCAGAATTTGACAGGTCCATGACTACACATCAAACAAAAGGTGGCTTGCAGTCTTTGAAGCCTGAAGATGCATTGATGGCACAAGTGGAGGCATTGGTGACGCAAAAGCTACAAAATATTGATCTCAGAGCAGCAAAGGCAGTCACATCAGAGCCATACTGCGTCATATGCGAGAAGCCAGTTCATGATACTACCGTCTGCCCACTAATCCCAGCAATTAAAGAATTGGGCAGAAATCCAGAATCAGAGGTGAATTGGGTGGCAAATCAAGGCTACAACGCCAATTGGAAGAACCCATCAAACCAAGGAGGTGCTTCATATCAGCAGAAGCAGCAGACATCCACTCCCTATTACCATCCCAAACACTCCAACTATCAAGGAAAAAGGGAGCAGAACAATGAAATTCAGAGTCTCACTGCTGCAGTTCAACAGATGGCTCAGATGCAACAACAGCTCACTGAGAATTTTTCGAGATTTATATCATCACAAGACAAAGGTAAATTACCTGCTCAGCCTATTGCAAATCCTAATACGAATCCATCTTCTTCTTTTTCAGGAAACAACGTCAAACCATGTCAGGCAATGACTACATTGCGTAGCGGACGTGAAATTGAAAAACCAGAAATGCCTAGACATGAACAACCAGCTGAGGAGAAAGAGGAGGCACAAGCACCTGAAAGTTTGCAGGTTGAGGAAGAGGTAGCAGAAAAAGAGCCAGAACCATATGTACCTCCAGCTCCATTCCCACACAGACTTGCTCCACCATCAAAAGACAGGTATCAGGCAGAGATAAGAGATATCTTCAAGCAGGTAAAAATTAATATCACATTACTTGATGCAATCAACCAAGTGCCTGCATATGCTAAATTTCTGAAGGAGCTATGCACTGTAAAGCGGAGTCTAAATGTGAAAAAGAAAGCATTCTTAACACAACAAGTAAGTGCAATGGTACAACATAACACTCCTCCTCAATATAAGGATCCAGGTTCTCCTACTATCCCATGCATTATAGGAACTAAGAAATTTGGAGATGCTTTACTTGATTTGGGATCTAGTGTTAATATTTTACCTTACTCTGTTTATGTGCAGCTTGGATTGGGGGAGCTGAAGACGACACCTGTGGTTCTACAGTTAGCAGACAGGTCGGAAAAAATCCCACGAGGATGCGTGGAGGATGTGTTAGTCCAGGTGGAAAAATTCTATTATCCCGTGGACTTTATCGTCCTTGATATTCATGGGCCACAATCAGGTAATTGCACTCCGATTATATTAGGACGTCCCTTCCTAGCAACTTGCAATGCTATGATAAATTGTAGGGATGGACAATTGAAGATAAGCTTTGGTAACATGAAACTTGAGCTAAACATTTTTAAATCATGTAAGTTACCTGTGACTGTTGATGACGTGAAAGAGGTATGTTTTATTGAGAGTTTAATTGAAGATTATTTTGAGGCTAAGTATGAATGCCCGTCAAATTTTATTGATTATAATTTCGACGATATTGATGAATCGTATTTTGTGCAGGGAAAAAATGAAAGATCGAGGGATGCATGGGTGCCAAAGTTCGAGACATTGCCAGTGGAAATGCCACCACCACAACCTTCAGAGATTGAGCATCCAAAGTTGGAATTGAAGCCTCTGCCAGACTATTTGAAATACGCTTTCCTTGGAAAGGAGGAGACCTTTCATGTGGTAATATCCTCTAAACTCACGCCTGCACAAGAAAGTGCTTTGCTTGATGTGCTTAGGGAACACAAAGGGGCCATTGGATGGTCTATTGCGGACATTACAGGTATAAATCCCTTAATTTGCACTCATCATATTTATCTTGAGGATGATGCCAAACAAACATGTGAGATGCAACGTCGATTAAATCCTACTTTGAAAGAAGTTGTTAAGGGGGAGATTCTTAAGTTACTTGCTGCAGGTATAATATATCCTATTTCAGACAGCAGATGGGTTAGCCCCATACAGGTGGTTCCGAAGAAATCAGGCCTCACAGTGGTAAGAAATGAGAGTAATGAACTTATACCGATGCGGACCACCACAGGTTGGAGGATGTGTGTTGATTACAGAAAGTTAAATGCTAAAACACGAAAAGATCACTTTCCATTACCTTTCATTGATCAAATCTTGGAAAGAGTAGCAGGTAACGAATTTTATTGTTTTCTAGATGGTTATTCTGGCTATTATCAGATAGAGATTGCTCCAGAGGATCAAGAGAAGACTACCTTCACTTGCCCCTTTGGATCTTTCGCTTTTAGGAGAATGCCTTTTGGATTATGCAATGCACCTGCTACTTTTCAGCGTTGCATGTTGAGTATCTTTAGCGATATGGTTGAGAGGATTATGGAAGTGTTTATGGATGATTTCTCTGTATATGGCACTTCATTTGAAAATTGTTTATCTAACTTAGCTCTTGTCTTGCACAGGTGCCAGGAAAAGAACCTGTTGTTAAACTGGGAAAAGTGTCATTTCATGACAACTGAGGGTTTGGTTCTTGGACACCTAGTCTCCAAAGAAGGTATTCAGGTAGACAGAGCAAAAGTTGAGGTGATTGAGAAGTTGCCTACACCAAAATGCGTCAAGGACATACAATCCTTTCTAGGCCATGCAGAATTTTATCGAAGATTTATAAAGGATTTCAGCGCCATCTCCCGTCCCCTCTGCCACTTATTAACTCTAAATTCTGATTTCATATGGACACAAAAGTGTCAAGTTTCATTTGATAAATTAAAGAACTCACTTGTTTCCTCCCCTATTTTGCAGGTTCGAGACTGGAGCATGCCATTTGAAATTATGTGTGATGCAAGTGACTACGCAATGGGGGCAGTGCTTGGGCAAAAGAAAGAGAAAGTTCCTTGTGTGATATACTATGCCAGTAAAACGTTAAATGAAGCACAAAGGAACTATACTACTACGGAGAAGGAGTTGCTGGCGGTGGTGTTTGCATTGGAAAAATTCAGAAGCTATATATTGGGCTCACCTATTTTCATCTTTACAGATCATTCTGCACTGAAATATCTTTTATCTAAAAAGGATGCTAAACCTAGACTTATACGATGGATTCTCCTTTTGCAGGAATTCAATATTCATATCAAGGATAAAAAAGGAGTGGAGAACAATGTCGCAGATCACCTTTCTAGGTTGACGGTGGGAACAGAGTCGCCTACCATTCCATTGCGAGATTCCTTCCCAGATGAGCAGCTTTTCGCCATTTCTACCCTACCATGGTATGCAGATATAGCTAATTATTTGGTGACAGGTAGAACCCCTCCACATTGGTCCTCTTTAGATTTCAAACGCTTCAAGAATGAGGTAAAATCATTCTATTTTGATGATCCTTATCTTCTTAAATACTGTGGAGACCAAATTGTAAGGAGATGTGTACCCGACCATGAGTTTGATAGTGTTTTACATTTTTGCCATGATGGGGTATGTGGGGGGGGCACTTTTCAGCTCATAAAACTGTTGCCAAGATTTTACAGAGTGGTTTTTATTGGCCTAGTATGTTTAAAGATGCATATACTTATTGTAAATCATGTGTGCGTTGTCAACAGTTGGGGGGAATTACCAAAAGAAACATGATGCCATTGAATCCCATGCTAGAAATAGAATTATTTGATTGTTGGGGTATTGATTTCATGGGGCCTTTTCCACCATCTTTTGGATATATATTTGTATTGGTTGCCATTGATTATGTTTCTAAATGGGTGGAAGCTATTCCTTGCAGGTCCAACGACGCGTCCATTGTGCTGAAATTTTTGAAAGAGAACATCTTCTCGCGCTTTGGAGTGCCAAAGGCCATTATCAGTGATGGAGGTTCTCATTTCTGCAATAGGCTCTTCGCAAATCTAATGAAGAAATTTGGGGTGACACATAAAGTTTCAACACCTTACCACCCTCAAACAAATGGACAAGCGGAATTGGCGAACAAGGAAATCAAGAACATTCTTCAGAAAACAGTGAATCCAACACGCAAAGATTGGAGGCTTCGCTTGCCTGAAGCTCTATGGGCCTACAGGACAGCATACAAGACTATCTTAGGGATGTCACCGTTTCGTTTGGTTTATGGAAAAAATTGCCATCTTCCTGTTGAATTAGAGCACAAATCTTTTTGGGCAATTAAAACACTCAATTTGCTTGATGACTCATCAAATGTTTCTTGTAAATAGCAGATCATGGAGCTTGATGAGATACGACGAGAGGCATATGAAAATGCAAAGCTATCAAAAGAAAGGATGAAAGCTGTGCACGACAAGATGATCCTACGAAAGGAATTCAAAGTTGGAGACAAGGTTCTGCTGTACAATTCAAGACTCCATATATTTCCAGGAAAGCTGCGCTCAAAATGGACGGGACCATACTTTGTCAAAGAAGTTTTTTCACATGGAGCGGTGGTCTTAGTGAATGAGAAGGATGGCCATGAATTCAAAGTCAATGGACAACATCTGAAACACTTTCAAGAGCTTTGGGCCAGAGAGGATACCACCATTGACCTCACAGATCCACCTTCGGGTGGTAACTAATCAGGTGTGTTCTTTCCATGATTCCATCTCCTTAACATTGAGGACAATGTTTATTTTAAGTTGGGGGGAGGGTATAAAATTTTAGGATTTTTATTTATTTTTATTTTTATTTTATTTTTTTATTTTAGTAGTTCCCTTTTCAAAATTTTTTTTTTTAAAAAATGGGGTTGAGTTAAGATTTATCACCAATGCTTATTACACCTAGAAATGAACCTCATGTGATGAAAATTCTCGAAATCCATTCACCACTTTGCACATATGATTTATTTTCCTCCACCACTGTTGTTACATATTTCATTCTCATTCGACATGAATGCTAGTACTCATGGTGAATCTCTTTTGATACATCTCTATGGTAGGATTGAATGATGACTTAATGAATCTTGAAATTATGAATTAGCAAGTCGTATGTTTTCAAAGGAACACACCATCACAAAATGACTGGAGTAGTACTTTTTATCTCATATTCAGTGCTATTTGCATGCTTTGTGTAATTTTGGGTGAAAGTCTACACTGTCTTTTGAAATGATTATGATAACCCATTCTTGTGAAAGAATAAAGAAAAGGAAGCTATCTTGCTAAGTTACTTATGCACGCACGAAAGAAAGAATGAAATAAGATGAATGAAGAAAAATATATGGACGAATAAATGTGTCATTAAAGAAATAACTTGGTTGGCTCGATTAGTACAGTCCGAGGGGTCCTTCTTGGCCTAATGCCCTATTATCGTCTGATTTGGGAGCCATTGACTGGAACCTCAATCATTTGATGGAGCGATCCAAGTTATACATTTTTTCTGCAAATGTTGCTTGATGCGCGTTACGCAGAACTAATAAAATGAGAAAAGAAGAGCAAGAAAAAGTGTGCATCATTAGCAAGGCAAGAGAACTTCCAAAGCTTGAAGAAAGTACAAGATATGGTGTGATTTCCTATGAATGAAAATTGACGTGTGTATGTCTTGATGCCAATCTATTTTTGCTTGCTTTGCATGATACATCTACGTTCCAAGTTATATACTTTGATTGAAAGGTGTGAGCCATTGATTTTGCATACCATTCGCTATGAAGTAATGTAAAGTGGAGTTAAGTTGATTTAATGACCATTTTAGAGATACCTGCTTTTCATTGTAAACCCATGAGTACCATTATATAATGAGCATGAAATCTTGGCACTAGTGTGTGGACATTTTCTTTCGTCTTTGTAGTATGGTGATGAATGATTTGAGACCTGATAAGGTGATCTAGGTGTATACTTGATATCGTATCTCGCTCATTTTGCTAGAGACTAGCAAAACGCTAGTTGGGGGGTGTGATTCGGGTTGAATATTGCGTATTTAACCCCCTAATTAGTCCTATGATGTGCCTATATAATACCTAATTGTTCTCTAATATGTGCGTATTTTGTACACCATTATTTATTAGAGAAATCACATTATTTGTGCACAAAACACTAATTATATTGAGTATTTCTGCATTTTTATATTTTTCTTAGCACCGTCTCGATCTCACGATTCCAACGACTATTTATTTGTATTTTTCTGAGATCTGTGCTAATTACTATGAATTTTTGAATGCAGAATACTACTTAAAAGGAGAAATACGCATCCAAATACGCAAATACGGCCGTCAGCCAATCAATGGCCGCCACGTGGCACGATCCTCGCCGTCCCGCCTTCATCCTACGGTCGCAGCGCTGTATAATTGCGATAAACTGTCGACCGTTCGATCACGATCGAACGGTCGACATCGTCATTTCCTCGAAGCAGCTGAGCGCGCGATACTGGCCACGTGGCGTGAATCCAGACAACGACCGCGCGAACAAACGGTCGGGATGAACTTCAATTCGAAATCGTTTTTCGAATGAGCGGAGCGACGTGGCGCTCTCTGTTCCGCTGATCTCGAATCCAACGGTTACAATCCATCCCGCAGCGAATCTCAGCAAGCGGCTACGTGGCTTCATCCGAGACGTCCGATCGAGATCCTTCGGCCTCAAATCCTCCCGCGTTTGACTTGATTCTTGCGAGAAGGCGCGATCACGACCGTTCGATCTCTCGATCGAACGGTCCCCGTTCATCCCAACTGGGATTCGGAGTTGCAAACGGGCGCGATCGATCAAACCCGCATCCACTGCCACGTGTCGCTTCGTGGGACGATCCCGCAAGATCCAACGGCTGATATTTGCGCCGCTCGGAGATAATGAATGCGGGTGCGAAAAAATAGCGGGTTTAGACCCGTTAAGCCCTCAAACCCGCAATGTTAATATATAAGCGTATTTCTAGGGTTTTTGGGGGTATTCTGGCGTATTTTGGGACTTTTGGAGCGGCTACTGTGCGTATTTCTCCAGTAGAAAATTCTGAAAATTTCCAGAGACTATTCTTCCTATTCTCAGAGAGTTTTGGGTTCTAAAGAGGAGATTTGGTGATAATTTCTTGAACTTTTACCCCGTATTTGGTGTATTTCTTTGTATTTTGCTATCTAAACGATGTATTTTTGCTATCAAATCTGATTTTTATTGCACCATGCGTGGCTAATCTCTTTGTGCTATGGTTGTGATGTAGTTAGGAGTATGTAGTTGCTAAATTTCATGTCCTTAGCCCTATTAGCATGTTTAAATTGCTAGTAATGTTGATTTCTACAACGTATTTGATGGGTATTTGCTTATTGTCGGTATTGTTGATGTGCCCTATGGCTAGGCCCTGATAAGGCTAGCTAAATTGTGTTCTCTAATCTGAACTTATCGCTGCGATTATTGTTTAATGAGATCAACATTGCTAGTAATACGTTTAAGGCTATTTTGACTAGTTTTCATCGATTTATCTTCCGACGCCTTCACGCCATGATCGGGTGAAGCGTTGTGTGACATTAAACGACATGAAATTTCAGCGACTATAAACTCCTAATGAACTCACAACCGTAGCATACTTGTCTCATTGAATACCAAACTTTCGTGATACCGTAATACTTGTAGGAACCACTTTCTTTGCTACAAATCCTTACACTATTCTTCACCTTCACAAAGGTGGTTGTTTTCTTAACCGTATATTTTATTTGATTAGTTGAATTTGTGTTATCTCAGGTCGACTTGTCCCGAGGATTCAACTCTGGACTCTCCAGATACTACTTGCACGATCTCCTGCGCTTGGGAGTAAAGCTCACATTGTTTTGAGAGAGGCAAGTTTTTGGCGCCGTTACCGGGGACAACGGTATCTTTGATCCACATTTTTAGCTTTTCAGAGGAGTACTCGGTGAGATCCTTCCACTTTATAGCTTAGTTTTATTATTGAAAACAAACAAAAAATATCTCTTTGCTAGTTTATGTGGCATAGGACCTCCACTTCACACAGATTGATAAGAGTTGAAAATATGGCTAATAATAACGAACAACCTCTTGTACCCCCACAAGAACTACCATTGAGTGCTACTTATATGCCCACTAGAGTTGCTTCTGAGTCATGCATTGTTTTGCCTGAGGGTGCTCATTCTTTTTCGCTTAAAGCTGGGGTGATCCAGATCCTTCCCTCTTACCATGGAGAGGATAGGGAAAATCCTTACTTGCATATTAAAACGTTTGAAGAAGCATGCTCTACACAGTTGGATGGAAAAGTTAGTAATGATGTTGTTTATCTTAAACTTTTTCCATTCTCATTGAAAGACAAGGCAAAGAATTGGTTCAATGCATTGCCTCCTAGATCTATTACTTCTTGGCTAACAATGCAAACTGAGTTTCTGAAAAAATTCTTTTCTTTGGCCAGGACTCAAGCTTTAAAGAGGCATATCATGTCTTTTTCGCAGAAGGAAACTGAAGCATACGATCAAACTTTGGAAAGATTTAAGGAGCTTCTGTTGGCGTGCCCACATCACGGCTTTGACAAGGGACGCACCATTGGATTCTTTTACGATAGATTGCAGCCGAATACGAAGCAATATGTAGAGATGATGTGCAATGGAGCTTTCTTTGAGAAGACCCCGACGGAGGCTTGGGCATATTTGGAGAACATTGCAGAGAATGCAAGAAGATGGGAGCCACCTTCAGAATTTGACAGGTCCATGACTACACATCAAACAAAAGGTGGCTTGCAGTCTTTGAAGCCTGAAGATGCATTGATGGCACAAGTGGAGGCATTGGTGACACAAAAGCTACAAAATATTGATCTCAGAGCTGCAAAGGCAATCACATCAGAGCCATACTGCGTCATATACGAGAAGCCAGTTCATGATACTACCGTCTGCCCACTAATCCCAGCAATTAAAGAATTGGGCAGAAATCCAGAATCAGAGGTGAATTGGGTGGCAAATCAAGGCTACAACGCCAATTGGAAGAACCCATCAAACCAAGGAGGTGCTTCATATCAGCAGAAGCAACAGACATCCACTCCCTATTACCATCCCAACCACTCCAACTATCAAGGAAAAAGGGAGCAGAACAATGAAATTCAGAGTCTCACTGCTGCAGTTCAACAGATGGCTCAGATGCAACAACAGCTCACTGAGAATTTTTCGAGATTTATAGCATCACAAGACAAAGGTAAATTACCTGCTCAGCCTATTGCAAATCCTAATACGAATCCCTCTTCTTCTTTTTCAGGAAACAACGTCAAACCATGTCAGGCAGTGACTACATTGCGTAGCGGACGTGAAATTGAAAAACCAGAAATGCCTAGACATGAACAACCAGCTGAGGAGAAAGAGGAGGCACAAGCACCTGAAAGTTTGCAGGTTGAGGAAGAGGTAGCAGAAAAAGAGCCAGAACCATATGTACCTCCAACTCCATTCCCACACAGACTTGCTCCACCATCAAAAGACAGGTATCAGGCAGAGATAAGAGATATCTTCAAGCAGGTAAAAATTAATATCACATTACTTGATGCAATCAACCAAGTGCCTGCATATGCTAAATTTCTGAAGGAGCTATGCACTGTAAAGCGGAGTCTAAATGTGAAAAAGAAAGCATTCTTAACACAACAAGTAAGTGCAATGGTACAACATGACACTCCTCCTCAATATAAGGATCCAGGTTCTCCTACTATCCCATGCATTATAGGAACTAAGAAATTTGGAGATGCTTTACTTGATTTGGGATCTAGTGTTAATATTTTACCTTACTCTGTTTATGTGCAGCTTGGATTGGGGGAGCTGAAGACGACACCTGTGGTTCTACAGTTAGCAGACAGGTCGGAAAAAATCCCACGAGGATGCGTGGAGGATGTGTTGGTCCAGGTGGAAAAATTCTATTATCCCGTGGACTTTATCGTCCTTGATATTCATGGGCCACAATCAGGTAATTGCACTCCGATTATATTAGGACGTCCCTTCCTAGCAACTTGCAATGCTATGATAAATTGTAGGGATGGACAATTGAAGATAAGCTTTGGTAACATGAAACTTGAGCTAAACATTTTTAAATCATGTAAGTTACCTGTGACTGTTGATGACGTGAAAGAGGTATGTTTTATTGAGAGTTTAATTGAAGATTATTTTGAGGCTAAGTATGAATGCCCGTCAAATTTTATTGATTATAATTTCGACGATATTGATGAATCGTATTTTGTGCAGGGAAAAAATGAAAGATCGAGGGATGCATGGGTGCCAAAGTTCGAGACATTGCCAGTGGAAATGCCACCACCACAACCTTCAGAGATTGAGCATCCAAAGTTGGAATTGAAGCCTCTGCCAGACTATTTGAAATACGCTTTCCTTGGAAAGGAGGAGACCTTTCATGTGGTAATATCCTCTAAACTCACGCCTGCACAAGAAAGTGCTTTGCTTGATGTGCTTAGGGAACACAAAGGGGCCATTGGATGGTCTATTGCGGACATTACAGGTATAAATCCCTTAATTTGCACTCATCATATTTATCTTGAGGATGATGCCAAACAAACATGTGAGATGCAACGTCGATTAAATCCTACTTTGAAAGAAGTTGTTAAGGGGGAGATTCTTAAGTTACTTGCTGCAGGTATAATATATCCTATTTCAGACAGCAGATGGGTTAGCCCCATACAGGTGGTTCCGAAGAAATCAGGCCTCACAGTGGTAAGAAATGAGAGTAATGAACTTATACCGATGCGGACCACCACAGGTTGGAGGATGTGTGTTGATTACAGAAAGTTAAATGCTAAAACACGAAAAGATCACTTTCCATTACCTTTCATTGATCAAATCTTGGAAAGAGTAGCAGGTAACGAATTTTATTGTTTTCTAGATGGTTATTCTGGCTATTATCAGATAGAGATTGCTCCAGAGGATCAAGAGAAGACTACCTTCACTTGCCCCTTTGGATCTTTCGCTTTTAGGAGAATGCCTTTTGGATTATGCAATGCACCTGCTACTTTTCAGCGTTGCATGTTGAGTATCTTTAGCGATATGGTTGAGAGGATTATGGAAGTGTTTATGGATGATTTCTCTGTATATGGCACTTCATTTGAAAATTGTTTATCTAACTTAGCTCTTGTCTTGCACAGGTGCCAGGAAAAGAACCTGTTGTTAAACTGGGAAAAGTGTCATTTCATGACAACTGAGGGTTTGGTTCTTGGACACCTAGTCTCCAAAGAAGGCATTCAGGTAGACAGAGCAAAAGTTGAGGTGATTGAGAAGTTGCCTACACCAAAATGCGTCAAGGACATACGATCCTTTCTAGGGCCATGCAGGATTTTATCGAAGATTCATAAAGGATTTCAGCGCCATCTCCCGTCCCCTCTGCCACTTATTAACTCTAAATACTGATTTCATATGGACACAAAAGTGTCAAGTTTCATTTGATAAATTAAAGAACTCACTTGTTTCCTCCCCTATTTTGCAGGTTCCAGACTGGAGCATGCCATTTGAAATTATGTGTGATGCAAGTGACTACGCAATGGGGGCAGTGCTTGGGCAAAAGAAAGAGAAAGTTCCTTGTGTGATATACTATGCCAGTAAAACGTTAAATGAAGCACAAAGGAACTATACTACTACGGAGAAGGAGTTGCTGGCGGTGGTGTTTGCATTGGAAAAATTCAGAAGCTATATATTGGGCTCACCTATTCTCATCTTTACAGATCATTCTGCACTGAAATATCTTTTATCTAAAAAGGATGCTAAACCTAGACTTATACGATGGATTCTCCTTTTGAAGGAATTCAATATTCAGATCAAGGATAAAAAAGGAGTTGAGAACAATTTCGCAGATCACCTTTCTAGGTTGACGGTGGGAACAGAGTCGCCTACCATTCCATTGCGAGATTCCTTCCCAGATGAGCAGCTTTTCGCCATTTCTACCCTACCATGGTATGCAGATATAGCTAATTATTTGGTGACAGGTAGAACCCCCTCCACATTGGTCCTCTTTAGATTTCAAACGCTTCAAGCATGAGGTAAAATCATTCTATTTTGATGATCCTTATCTTTTTAAATACTGTGGAGACCAAATTGTAAGGAGATGTGTACCCGACCATGAGTTTGATAGTGTTTTACATTTTTGCCATGATGGGGTATGTGGGGGGCACTTTTCAGCTCATAAAACTGTTGCCAAGATTTTACAGAGTGGTTTTTATTGGCCTAGTATGTTTAAAGATGCATATACTTATTGTAAATCATGTGTGCGTTGTCAACAGTTGGGGGGAATTACCAAAAGAAACATGATGCCATTGAATCCCATGCTAGAAATAGAATTTTTTGATTGTTGGGGTATTGATTTCATGGGGCCTTTTCCAC
The DNA here is from genome assembly GCA_030789695.1 of Scilla litardierei. NCBI lineage: Eukaryota > Viridiplantae > Streptophyta > Magnoliopsida > Asparagales > Asparagaceae > Scilla > Scilla litardierei. The sequence continues at coordinate 106,929,200 of CM061140.1, forward strand.
CATCTTTTGGATATATATTTGTATTGGTTGCCATTGATTATGTTTCTAAATGGGTGGAAGCTATTCCTTGCAGGTCCAACGACGCGTCCATTGTGCTGAAATTTTTGAAAGAGAACATCTTCTCGCGCTTTGGAGTGCCAAAGGCCATTATCAGTGATGGAGGTTCTCATTTTTGCAATAGGCTCTTCGCAAATCTAATGAAGAAATTTGGGGTGACACATAAAGTTTCAACACCTTACCACCCTCAAACAAATGGACAAGCGGAATTGGCGAACAAGGAAATCAAGAACATTCTTCAGAAAACAGTGAATCCAACACGCAAAGATTGGAGTCTTCGCTTGCCTGAAGCTCTATGGGCCTACAGGACAGCATACAAGACTATCTTAGGGATGTCACCGTTTCGTTTGGTTTATGGAAAAAATTGCCATCTTCCTGTTGAATTAAAGCACAAATCTTTTTGGGCAATTAAAACACTCAATTTTCTTGATGACTCATCAAATGTTTCTCGTAAATTGCAGATCATGGAGCTTGATGAGATACGACGAGAGGCATATGAAAATGCAAAGCTAGCAAAAGAAAGGATGAAAGCTGTGCACGACAAGATGATCCTACGAAAGGAATTCAAAGTTGGAGACAAGGTTCTGCTGTACAATTCAAGACTCCATGTATTTCCAGGAAAGCTGCGCTCAAAATGGACGGGATCATACTTTGTCAAAGAAGTTTTTTCACATGGAGCGGTGGTCTTAGTGAATGAGAAGGATGGCCATGAATTCAAAGTCAATGGACAACGTCTGAAACACTTTCAAGAGCTTTGGGCCAGAGAGGATACCACCATTGACCTCACAGATCCACATTCGGGTGGTAACTAATCAGGTGTGTTCTTTCCATGATTCCCTCTCCTTAACATTGAGGACAATGCTTATTTTAAGTTGGGGGGAGGGTATAAACTTTTACGATTTTTATTTATTTTTATTTTTATTTTATTTTTTTATTTTAGTAGTTCCCTTTTCAAAATTTTTTTTTAAAAAAAATGGGGTTGAGTCAAGATTTATCACCAATGCTTATTACACCTAGAAATGAACCTCATGTGATGAAAATTCTCGAAATCCATTCACCACTTTGCACATATGATTTATTTTCCTCCATCACTATTGTTACATATTTTATTCTCATTCGACATGAATGCTAGTACTCATGGTGAATCTCTTTTGATACATCTCTATGGTAGGATTGAATGATGACTTAATGAATCTTGAAATTATGAATTAGCAAGTCGTATGTTTTCAAAGGAACACACCATCACAAAATGACTGGAGCAGTACTTTTTATCTCATATTCAGTGCTATTTGCATGCTTTGTGTAATTTTGGGTGAAAGTCTACACTGTCTTTTGAAATGATTAGGATAACCCATTCTTGTGAAAGAATAAAGAAAAGGAAGCTATCTTGCTAAGTTACTTATGCACGCACGAAAGAAAGAATGAAATAAGATGAATGAAGAAAAATATATGGACGAATAAATGTGTCATTAAAGAAATAACTTGGTTGGCTCGATTAGTACAGTCCGAGGGGTCCTTCTTGGCCTAATGCCCTATTATCGTCTGATTTGGGAGCCATTGACTGGAACCTCAATCATTTGATGGAGCGATCCAAGTTATACATTTTTTCTGCAATGTTGCTTGATGCGCGTTACGCAGAACTAATAAAATGAGAAAAGAAGAGCAAGAAAAAGTGTGCATCATTAGCAAGGCAATAGAACTTCCAAAGCTTGAAGAAAGTACAAGATATGGTGTGATTTCCTATGAATGAAAATTGACGTGTGTATGTCTTGATGCCAATCTATTTTTGCTTGCTTTGCATGATACATCTACGCTCCAAGTTATATACTTTGATTGAAAGGTGTGAGCCATTGATTTTGCATACCATTCGCTATGAAGTAATGTAAAGTGGAGTTAAGTTGATTTAATGACCATTTTAGAGATACCTGCTTTTCATTGTAAACCCATGAGTACCATTATATAATGAGCATGAAATCTTGGCACTAGTGTGTGGACATTTTCTTTCGTCTTTGTAGTATGGTGATGAATGATTTGAGACCTGATAAGGTGATCTAGGTGTATACTTGATATCGTATCTCGCTCATTTTGCTAGAGACTAGCAAAACGCTAGTTAGGGGGTGTGATTCGGGTTGAATATTGCGTATTTAACCCCCTAATTAGTCCTATGATGTGCCTATATAATACCTAATTGTTCTCTAATATGTGCGTATTTTGTACACCATTATTTATTAGAGAAATCACATTATTTGTGCACAAAACACGAATTATATTGAGTATTTCTGCATTTTTATATTTTTCTTAGCACCGTCTCGATCTCACGATTCCAACGACTATTTATTTGTATTTTTCTGAGATCTGTGCTAATTACTATGAATTTTTGAATGCAGAATACTATTTAAAAGGAGAAATACGCATCCAAATACGCAAATACGGCCGTCAGCCAATCAATGGCCGCCACGTGGCACGATCCTCGCCGTCCCGCCTTCATCCTACGGTCGCAGCGCTGTATAATTGCGATAAACTGTCGACCGTTCGATCACGATCGAACGGTCGACATCGTCATTTCCTCGAAGCAGCTGAGCGCACGATACTGGCCACGTGGCGTGAATCCAGACGACGACCGCGCGAACGAACGGTCGGGATGAACTTCAATTCGAAATCGTTTTTCGAACGAGCGGAGCGACGTGGCGCTCTCTGGTCCGCTGATCTCGAATCCAGCGGTTACAATCCATCCCGCAGCGAATCTCAGCAAGCGGCTACGTGGCTTCATCCGAGACGTCCGATCGAGATCCTTCGGCCTCAAATCCTCCCGCGTTTGACTTGATTCTTGCGAGAAGGCGCGATCACGACCGTTCGATCTCTCGATCGAACGGTCCCCGTTCATCCCAACTGGGATTCGGAGTTGCAAACGGGCGCGATCGATCAAACCCGCATCCACTGCCACGTGTCGCTTCGTGGGACGATCCCGCAAGATCCAACGGCTGATATTTGCGCCGCTCGGAGATAATGAATGCGGGTGCGAAAAAATAGCGGGTTTAGACCCGTTAAGCCCTCAAACCCGCAATGTTAATATATAAGCGTATTTCTAGGGTTTTGGGGGTATTCTGGCGTATTTTGGGACTTTTGGAGCGGCTACTGTGCGTATTTCTCCAGTAGAAAATTCTGAAAATTTCCAGAGACTATTCTTCCTATTCTCAGAGAGTTTTGGGTTCTAAAGAGGAGATTTGGTGATAATTTCTTGAACTTTTACCCCGTATTTGGTGTATTTCTTTGTATTTTGCTATCTAAACGATGTATTTTGCTATCAAATCTGATTTTTATTGCACCATGCGTGGCTAATCTCTTTGTGCTATGGTTGTGATGTAGTTAGGAGTATGTAGTTGCTAAATTTCATGTCCTTAGCCCTATTAGCATGTTTAAATTGCTAGTAATGTTGATTTCTACAACGTATTTGATGGGTATTTGCTTATTGTCGGTATTGTTGATGTGCCCTATGGCTAGGCCCTGATAAGGCTAGCTAAATTGTGTTCTCTAATCTGAACTTATCGCTGTGATTATTGTTTAATGAGATCAACATTGCTAGTAATACGTTTAAGGCTATTTTGACTAGTTTTCATCGATTTATCTTCCGACGCCTTCACGCCTTGACCGGGTGAAGCGTTGTGTGACATTAAAAGACATGAAATTTCAGCGACTATAAACTCCTAATGAACTCACAACCGTAGCATACTTGTCTCATTGAATACCAAACTTTCGTGATACCGTAATACTTGTAGGAACCACTTTCTTTGCTACAAATCCTTACACTATTCTTCACCTTCACAAAGGTGGTTGTTTTCTTAACCGTATATTTTATTTGATTAGTTGAATTTGTGTTATCTCAGGTCGACTTGTCCCGAGGATTCGACTCTGGACTCTCCAGATACTACTTGCACGATCTCCTGCGCTTGGGAGTAAAGCTCACATTGTTTTGAGAGAGGCAGAGATCCATCGCCGGAAACCAGTCGTCGTGTGCTGGTCCTAAGTGTGTCCGAGCGGGGCTCGGAAGGATCATGTAGTCAGCACCGTACGGACCGTGCAACCATACCCAGTGCCACTGACCGTGCGGACGAAGCATCTTCATCCAGGCCATGACGTCTATCGAAAGTGCAGTGGGGCCCGGGGCTCGTCGCAGGTCAGCCAGAAGGTCCTCGCCGGTCATCAGGGCCAGCAGGGTGATCAAACCGCCGTAACATATCGGGGAGCGAGCGCCCACCGATATGATGATGCGGTCCAAAAACCAGCTAGCGACGTCTATCTCAACGGCGGGGACCAACGTTACTCCATCCCTATCAAGAAATCTGGGGCGAGTCATCGCGTAGAGCATATAGAGCTCAGGCGTAGACATCGTCCTAGGCTCGTACCTCGCCAGAAAGGTGGTCGCCATAAGGCGCTGTGCTATGCGGAGGCAGGGGTGGACTATGGCCGAGGCCTGTGCCCTACTAGGGTCAAAGGCCGGTGGTAAACCTGTGATCCGGGCCCAGAAGGCGTGTGAATCGAAGGATGGGGAGGGATGTGTGTGTGGGCGTAGGCTCGGTCAGGTGTGGGGACTGCGGGCCACTGAAAGAATGCCCTAAGCATTTTGAGAGTGATCTGACACTCTCGATCCATGAGTCGGAATGAGCATCCCTCAGCGGTCCGGGCGATCGAGCTGAGCACCTCGAGTGTCGGACGGACGTATGTGTCCGCCGACATGGAAAGAAAGTCTCGCCAACCCACATTTTCGTACAACATGAGCATCCCCTCAAGTACCCCCAGGCGGTCTAGGTCAGCAAGGTGTGCGAACCTGGAGGGCGCTATCGAGCGCTGGAAGATACGCTCAAAAGCAACGCGATGTGCGTCGTCTCAGAACGTAATTCCCAGCGGCCTGACGATAGGAGCCGGTGGTGGCTGTGGGTGTGGGGGTCGGCTGGAAGTGGCAGTGGGTGTGCTGGATCGGTAGGCTGTGGCTGTGTGGGGTGAGGTGGTGTAGGCGGAGGAGAGTCCTCCATCTCGTGGGAGGGGCTGGCATCATCCAGCCGCTTCCTCTTGGCGGACGCTCTCATAGTGCGTGGCCGTGTGCGGGGCGGCATGTGCGCCCCGAGTGCTCACCCAACAAGTAAAACGCGCGGCGTGCTAAAATAAATGGAACGATGGTACCTGAACACGCCGCGAGAGCAAATCAGCGGATGCGTGCGAAGACGCCGCCTCCTCTAAGCCAAAAGCGCGTCCCAGAAGCTCCCATAAGCTCCCCTAAGATCCCCAAGATTGCCTACACATCAAACAACGATATCAGCGTGTAAAATTCAAAATACATGGGGGGTTAGGGGTATAATAGATAGATAAAGAAATTAATTTGGGGTAGGGGCTCGATAGGTGCACGGATCATCAAAATATAGGAGAAATGGAGAAAATAGGCGAAATAGGGGTTACCGGAGGTCGGCCGGCGGCGAGGGAGTCGCCGGCGGTGTGGGGGTGCGGCGGTCGGTGATCGGCGCTCGGGTGCCGGCGTTCGGGCGGCGTTCGGGCGAGTGGGAGGTCGCAGTGGGCGAGGGAGTCACGGTCGCGAGCGGTTCGGGCGATTTTAGGAATTTTTGACGTTTTGAATTCCGCGCCGAACCACTGCGCCTTATATAAGTGAAGTTACGACTCGGCCGAGTGACTAAGTCACTCGGCCAAGTGATCGTAACGAAAATGTTTATAAAATTTCTCCCTCCGCTTACAACTCGGCCGAGTGGATTGGCCACCCTCGGCCGAGTGGAAAAAGTCCATTCGGCCGAGTGGCACAAGCTACTCGGCAATTTTCGCCCTAGGAGCGTATCAGTTTCACTCGGCCTAGTGAAGATATATACTCGGCCGAGTGGAAATTCATTCTGAAATAGAAAAAAATAACACAGAGTTGGGTGCAGCAGACTTCCCTCGTTGGTGCGCCACTCGGGCGGACGACGTTGGATGCTCGGCCGAGTGGCTAAGGTACTCGGCCGAGTGAGGCCCTGTTTTCTGCTGTGATGCTCCGTTTTGGCTCTAGTCTCTGTTTTTTTCTTTCTCCAGTTGATTTCTTCCTTCTCCTAAGCCTTGAGCCCGTTCCTGGAGCGCTCTTCTTTGCCTTAGTCATCCTACATATGATAGATATCCCGTTCTCCTCTCCTGTCAAAGAAAATAGGACCCGTTGTCAAAAAATTTCGGGCGTACGACTCAAAAACACTAACAAAGTCTAAAACAAAAATAAAAACCAAAGTAGAAAAAATGTGATAACCGTCGGGTTGCCTCCCGACAAGCTCTCGTTTTAGGTCTTGAGCTCGACCCCTATTGATTTTCAATTAACGCTTAATGTTGGGTGCATACGGGATGCACCCGTCGAACTTGCTTGGAAGACCACTCGGATTTGGATCATGGTGGTGTGAGGTCTTCCTCAGCTCCCCTTCGTCATGGGCAATGTTGGGGGGTGGCTCCCCAAGCTAGAGCTTGCTCCGGTCTTCCTCTTCACCGGTGACACCGATCTTCGCATCGGTGGAGCTTTCTTTGGAGTCCTCAACTTCAAGAGCTTGCAGAGCTCCCGTATTCTTGCGACATCAGTGTCGCCATCATCAATTGCCACGGAGATATCGGGGGAGTGCTCCATCTTGTCTTCTTCGGCCAAGTCTAGGCCTTCTTCGAAGCTATCTTCGTGGGGTGCACCGATGGAATGGGGTATCGCCTCTTCAATGACCTCATCAAGGAGGTATGAAAGGACGTTCGGTCGTCCCTTGAGTAGATATATTCTATTTACCTCGCCCATGGGGACTCCTTTGGAATATTGCTTTAGACGTTGCCCATTCACCTTGAAAGTGGCTCCGTCTTTCCCTTCCAATTCAAATGCTCCTCCCGGTTTTATGCGCTTGATGGTGAAAGGTCCAGACCACCGTGACCTCAACTTCCCGGGGAATAGTCGGAGTCGAGAATTATATAGCAAGACCTTGTCTCCCACCTTGAAGTCCGTGACAGTTATGCGGGCGTCGTGGAGGATCTTGGTCCTCTCTTTGTATATTCTTGAGCTCTCGTAGGCACCTCTTCTAATTTCGTCAAGCTCATTGATGTCCAAGAGTCGCCTCACCGCCGCACTCTTATAGTCATAATTTAGGGTCTTGATGGCCCAATACGCGCGGTGCTCCAACTCTACCGGTAGATGACAAGCCTTCCCATAGACGAGTCGGAACGGTGTGGTGCCAATAGGAGTTCGAAAGGCCGTGCGATACGCCCATAGGGCGTCGTTTAGCTTCATGGACCAATCTTTTCTAGATCGATCTGCGGTCTTTTCAAGAATTTGCTTGATTTCTCTATTTGAAACTTCCACTTGTCCACTCGTTTGAGGGTGGTAGGCCATTCCAATCCTATGGTTTACCCCGTACTTCTTCAACATGGCTTCAAATTTGTTTTCTATAAAGTGACTTCCTCCGTCGCTTATCAAAGTACGGGGCACCCCAAAGCGCGGGAAAATATTCTGCTTAAAAAACTTTGAGACAACCCTTGCGTCATTGGTGGGGGTGGCGATGGCTTATACCCATTTGGAGACGTAGTCCACGGCCAACAAGATATACTTGTTACCCTTGCTTGACGGAAATGGTCCCATGAAGTCCACTCCCCAACAATCAAAGAGCTCAATCTCAAGAATGGGCTTCATTGGCATCTCATTTCGTTTCGAAATATTCCCGGTTCGTTGGCATCTATCGCACGCCTTGACGAAGTCGTGTGTGTCTCTGAACATGGTTGGCCAAAAGAATCCACTCTGCAATATCTTAGCGGTAGTCTTAGAAGCGGCGTGATGACCCCCGCATGGCATACCATGGCAATGTAGGATGATGGAGGTGGCCTCCTCCTTAGAGATACATCTCCGAATAACCCCATCCTTGCATATCTTAAAGAGATACGGATCTTCCCAAAAATAGCTACAAACCTCATGCATAAATCTCCTCTTTTGCTGTGTGGGCATCCCGCATGGTTTAATCCCACAGGCCAAGTAATTGACATAGTCCGCATACCAAGGAACTTCCCCGGGCCTTATGGCGTATAGCCTCTCATTAACAAAGGAGTCATCGATGGGCAAACTTTCGTCCTCCTTGTCACGAATAAGTCTAGACAAATGGTCCGCCACAACGTTGTCCGTACCCTTCTTATCTCTGATTTCCAAATCAAATTCTTGCAATAGAAGTATCCACCTAATCAACCTAGGTTTGGCCCCTTTCTTGTTTAGGAGATACTTCAATGCCGCATGGTCGGTGTGGACAATTACCTTGGATCCAAGGAGATATGAGCGGAACTTTTCAATGGAGTACACGACCGCTAGAAGCTCTTTCTCCGTAGTTGTATAATTTTTCTGTGCGTCACCCAACGTTTTGCTTGCATAGAATATTGCATGAAGCTTCCTATCTTTCCTTTGCCCCAATACCGCTCCAATTGCTTGGTCACTTGCATCACACATGAGTTCAAAGGGAAGGCTCCAATCCGGGGGCTGGATGATGGGCGCAGAAATTAGTGCCTCCTTCAATGTATTGAAGGCTTGCAAGCATTCACCTGAAAAAACAAACTGAGCATCTTTAGCAAGCAAGGAAGTAAGAGGTCGGGCAATCAAGGCGAAATCCTTGATAAAGCGGCGGTAAAACCCCGCATGACCAAGAAAGCCTCTAATGCCCTTGACATTAATAGGAGGAGGAAGTTTCTCGATTACCTCAATCTTTGCCTTATCTACCTCAATTCCTCTCGAGGAGACAAGGTGCCCAAGAACTATACCTTCCGTGACCATGAAGTGACACTTCTCCCAATTTAGAGTTAGATTATTTTGTTGGCACCTTTTGAGAACTTTAGTGAGATTAGCCAAACAAGAATCGAACTCGCTTCCATAAACTGAAAAATCATCCATAAAGACTTCCATAATATTTTCAATGTAATCGGAAAATATGGATGTCATACATCTCTGAAAGGTGGCGGGAGAATTACAAAGACCAAAGGGCATCCTACGGTAGGCATAGGTACCATAGGGACAAGTGAAAGTGGTCTTTTCTTGGTAATCCTCGTGCAAAGGGATTTGGAAAAACCCCGAATACCCATCCAAATAACAAAAGTATTTATGTTTAGCTAGGCGTTCAAGCATTTGATCAATGAAGGGCAATGGGTAATGGTCTTTTCGGGTGGCTTTATTTAGCTTCCTATAATCAATGCACATTCGCCATCCCGTGACAGTGCGTGTAGAAATGGTCTCTCCTTTATCGTTTTTTATAACAGTCATCTCCCCTTTCTTGGGGACGACGTGAACAGGGCTAACCCACATACTGCCGGAGATAGGATAAATAATACCGGCCTCAAGCAATTTTAGGATTTCCTTTTTCACTACCTCTTTCATATTCGGGTTCAACCGCCTTTCATATTTGAGGCTCAATGGAAGAGGCTTCAGTGTTTTCCAAGTGGATCATATGTGTGCATAGCCTAGGTCTTATTCCCTTAAGATCAGAGATAGTGTAGCCAAGGACATCCTTGTGATCCCTAAGCACTTCTAATAGTTTGTCAAGTTGGTCCTGGCCAAGGTGGGCATTTACAATCACCGGGAAGGTCAATTTACTCCCCAAGAAAGCATACCTTAGGTTCGACGGTAATTGTTTAAGCTCTACCTCAAAGGGTGCCGTACCCTCTGCTTCGTCACCTTGTGTGAATTTGGCTTCTCCTTCAACATCTGAGTTTAGCTCACTCTCGAATGGAGGTTCAGATTCGCTTCCTAGTGAGGATGGTGCATCGGAATAGACGCTCTCCGATTCTGCGCTTGCATCAATAGGACCACCACCTTGCTCCGATTCATTCCTGAGATCAAGAAATACGTCAGTAGATTCATAAATGCAAGAGTGGGGGTCATAGAGTGTATCTCCCTGAATATCAGTTTGTTCGAAGTGTTCCTCGGGAGTGTAGTACTCTTCGACACATGTTCTATCGCCTTCAAAATATAGCTTGTCGTCCCTCTCGTCAACTCTGATATCGCCCCCAATAGTCCCATCCGGGGAGATTTGATCCATTACGAAGCTAGCAAACAGTTGTTCGACTGGGTCCTCGATATTAATAGCAAAAGCTCCGGTAGCGTAGACCTAATCAATAAGTTCCTTGAGGAGCTCCACAAAAGATTCATCATCTCCCTGGCCAGACTCTGTCATTAGAATTGCATCCCCCATTTTACCTGTTAAGATTTCGTAGAAAATTTCTGGAGGGATTGCAAAATGGGGCTGTAAACAGAGTTAGAAGGATGAAGTAATAAAGAAAGAAAGAAATTGAAGAGAAATAACCGGGTGATCCAAATCAGACTCCGTCAAAATGCCTTCCCAGGCAACGGTGCCAAAAACTTGATCGCGCCCCGGATACACGTCCCGGAGCGGCGACGATTGTAGTCTTACCGCAAGCGCACGGTGTAGCAGCGAGCGGGTATCGAACACAGGGAGGCCTAATAACAGTGCCTTCTTCGAATCACCTGGCTATAGGGAAAGTCGGGAGAATGTTCGCAATGTGCGGTCACAGTCGTTTAAATGTATAAAGGGATTAACAAATTAATAAAAACGCTTAGGGGATAGGGAATCCCCGCTACTTGCCGTATCTCATCATTGTGACTCGTAGGTTTCACAATTGCTAGACTTGATATTTGGGTGAACTAGTTGCAACTAAATGTGGAACCAAGCTCATGCTCTCACGCTATTGTCGGTCTATAGCCAACCTAGGGTAGGGTCCAATCTCTTGCAAACCCTAACCTAGGCAAACTAGCGTGAAGAACAACATCATCGTTCAATCGTATCTCGAGCCCACTCTCGTGCAAACTCGAGCTACGACCATGGTTGGGATGGTTCCTACCCATCCAATCTCTTGCAAATGGGTATTGGTATAGAATTGCAATCAAAAAACCCTAGTTTCGGTCCAATCTCTTGCAAACCGATTCCGAGGGAATTCAATTGCAACCCAATTCGAATATCTAGGGTTTCCTATCGAATTGGGATCCAATCTCTTGCAAATCCCAATCGATATGAATCCCTAGCTATTCGTATTATAGCAATCCCAAACTACCCCTAATCAATCCTAGCAATAGTTTTACCAATTCATCACAATTTCGAAATTGGGCTCGTAGGGTTCATCCCTATGCCCTAAGACGAAGAACTACTCACAATTCATAATAGAGTGCAATAGAAATTCGCAAATAAAATCCATGGAATTCATAGCAATATTCAGAATATCAAAAAAAATTGAGTTTTTGAGGGAGAGAAATACAAACCAATGAAGAACAAGGTAGAATCCAACAAAATCTCACTTTTCTCTCCTCCCTCCAAGCTAAATCTAATCCCTAAAAAGTTAATCTAAAAAGCTGCAAAAAGTTCTGAAAAAGCCCCCTTAAACTAGGTTAAAAACTGGGGTTAAATACCCCCCAAAATTGCCCAAAAAACCCGGACGAAAATGCCCCTGCGCAGCCTCAAATCCGCAGTTTTCGCTACAGGCAGCGCGGCTCACTCGGCCGAGTGACAAATGTCGCTCGGTAGAGTGACGAACCCTGTACAAAAACAGAGAGTTGGGGGTCTCGGGGGTCGTCTCCTCAGAGGTCACTCGGGCGGACGGCCTTCAGTCACTCGGGCGGTCGTCTTTCTCCACTCGGCCGAGTGGGTCATTGGAGCAGACTGACGGAAAACAGAGAGTTGGTGATTTTTGATGCCATCGTCTTGGCTCCACTCGGGCGATGGGTGACTCGGTGGTCGGCCGAGTGGCATGGTGATGCTCGGCCGAGTGCATGCTGAAATTGCTCTGTTGCGTGTCCGATCTGGCCGGTCGAGCGGGCTTCCTATGGTCGGCCGAGTGACTCCTTCACTCGGCCGAGTGAAGTGCTAAAAATGCCCAAACTTCATACCTTCGCCTCCTCGTCGCTCCTACGACGTTCTTTTTCCTTCCACTCCTCTCCAACAGCAAAATACCCCTCAAGAGAGTCGTCGATGACACTCCGGAGTGGGTGCATCTCAGAATCACTCCAAATCGCTCCAAATCTCCTGAAATACGACAAAAACAACAAATCGTGAAAAGCATCTCAATATTGTCGAATAAACGTGAAAATCGCGATTTGAGCGATCAAAATGACATGCAAACATGCAGAAAAAAGATGTAAAATATGGAGTGATCACTCATATATATAGGAATCCTATATCAAGCCCAAAAACCCAAAGAAACAGCCAGAAAATCAAATCAGCAATGGTTAGAAACTGGGTGAAAACGACAAGAACAGTCGACTGATGAACATAAGACAGTCGACTGATCAACGGCTAGAAAATATCCAACGGCTATAATCTGAGTCAGGACAGTCGACTGACGAAGTCAATACAGTCGACTGGCAAACAGGACAGGCGCCTGTAAATCCTTTAGCAGACGACTGCTGCTGGGGATGGATCGAAACAGAGAGCTGCACTCTTTCTCTAATTCTTCGCACATGCAACTGATGTTAATACTACAGTCGATTGTCGAATAGTCAGGCGACTGAATATTCTTCATCAGTCGACTACTGTAAAGAATGGAGAGAAGACAGAGAGATGCAGAGATTTCACTTACACTAGACAGGTGACTGTTGACCAAATCTCAGGCGACTGCAAATGTACAGGCGACTGGGAACTGATTGACAGGTGACTGTGCGTAAAACTCAAGTTTGAGTCAATAGAAATGTTGACTTGAGCAGTGCATATCAGGCGACTGTAGAAGGATTTACAGGCGACTGGTAATCACCCAGTCGACTGTGTTTCCCTCAACAGGCGACTGACAGAAGAAGTGAACCTATTGGGTTGGATTCTATGATAATCCTAAGGTTCACTAAGATGGTTAAATGCATGAGCATGAATGAGTAAACCATCTAGTAAGGCATTACATCAACCCTAGACTCAAAATAGAGAGAAAGCAATAAAGTAAATTACATGAATTACAGTGCTTTCAAAAGAGTCTAAGTCTTCAATCTAGATGCCTTGAAAGCTCTCCATCAACTCCAAGCTTTGGCACTCCTTGAGTCCAAACTTTGTTTCTTCTTCACATGATGTCCATCCTTATACCAAGTGATTAGTCTCTAAGAAAGATATCCTTGAAATAAGCTGAGAGACTAAAACATGAGATTCATTAGCAACAACATAATGTTGTGATCATCATCAAAATAAGATTGGTATAAAACACCAATACTCAACAAGTCTTGCCCTATTTTAGCATATGTTCAATATTAAATATAGGTAGATTGGCATTCATCTATCTATATCCTCCCACTATTTTTACAATCATTTCAAAGCTTAATAACGAACGATTTAATCGAATTAAAATATTTAAAATTTAGTGAAAGAGGGATCCAATCATCCTGAACCTCACAACCTTGAGGAGACTCAACAAGTTGATTGGTTCCATGATTGGTAGACTAACTCTTAGTCAATCACATCACATGTGACTCCCTATCGTTTTTTACCCACAGTCACTTATGATCTTGAGGCGACTCAACAAATCATAATGACTAGTCTAGTCAGACCCTTGATTTCGTGTCCAGATTTGACTTAGATCGATGCTCGAGGAGACCCGACTATCGATTTGGGTCAAGTCTAGACTACATCACATGTATGTTGGAGTTTGTTCCTTAAAGATAAACATGTCATAGCTTGAGGAGACTCAACAACTATAATTGTCTTCTTTGAGTTACCAAGCTCCAAAATCAAGGAGGGATACGGATTAATCTTTAATAAGATTTATAACGCATTGACTAGATATAGTCCAGGGTGTCATACAATCATGATTCGCGACATTGCGGTCCAGCGGAACACAGCCATGGAATTGACTAAGCCAGGATCAATATCCCTTAAAGGCTGATCCAGAACTCTTAGCCAAGCACATTGACTGGATCATGGTCCATTGAATGAAGCTTGTCATTTTTATATGTGTGCCATAGACTAAACAGCTTTTATTAACAACTAATTAATCCTATCAACTAGTTGAATCCTTAAATTCAAAATTTTAGGATTTGTTTAATAACTTTTATTAAATCCTTATCAACTATAAGGTTCACGTGCTATCCTAATCGTTATTAGGATTTTAATAAATTTATTAACCAACGCCAAAAGCGAAGTCCTTTAATGAGAATTAATAATAACAATTAGAATTAAAATTTTCATTAAAAGGACTACCCGAATCAGGAATTAGGTCTTGAAATATTGTTAATATTTTATTAAAACATAGTATGTCATTAAAATTCAAGTAATAAATTTTAATCATTTCTTAATGGCTAACTTAAAGGGTTGTCTTGTGTTATCAAATAAGGGACAAGATTATGCATAGCCATTAACATAAGATTACACTAATTTTATCGCATAAAATAAAAGTGTACAACTATTTAACAATTTAAATAGAACAATGTCTATCACATAAACAATTTTAGCATGCAAACATAAATTTAACATTTAAATTTAAAATATGATTTTAAAATATTTTATTTTTATCTCATAAAAACTTGTTTTTAAAATCACAAATTTGCATGCTACTTTAAAAAATTTATCGCATAAAAATTTTAACCTTTAAAATCAGTTTTAAAATATCTCATAAAATTAAAACATCATTTTAAAAACTTTCATGCTTAAAAATTTATCATATAAAATTTTTAGGCACTTTAAACTTATCGCATAAATTTTAAAAGATTTAAAATTAGTTTTAAAAATTATCACATAAATTTTAAAACGTCATTTAAAATTTTCATATTCAAAAATTTATCACATAGATTTTTAAACATCAAAAACATTTTTAAAATTTATCTCATAACTTTAAAAACATTTTTAAAAGTATTTAAAAGAATTTTAAAGTTTAATAATAATCGCAGGCTAGATCGTAACGCATACAAAGCTTCGATACCACTGTAGGGTTTTCTGGGACCCTTAGGGCACAAAAACTCTATGCCCGTCATAAGTCGGACGGAATATAGACAGAAAAGCAGCGGAAAAATAAACATGTTAATCTAATTAACATTTAACCCTAAGGTCCAAGACCCTAATCCAAGATCAATGCCGACTTGGGATGGGTCTGACCATCCCAAGAAGGATCTAGCCTACTGCGATTAAATTAAACTAATGCTAATAAACACATACCCGGAAACTCAACCCTGGGGCAGGAGAGATGTTCCGCACCGTCTTCCGAGCCGCTCCCGTCCCACGCCGAGCCGCTCCTCGAACCGCTCCCCGAACCGCTCCTCGAACCGCTCCGCATCCTGAATCGATCAATCCCGTGTCACCGAGCCAACCACACGCTGAAGAAAGTTTCACGCGAGTGAAACCTCCGCCTAGATTTCAGATCTGAATCTGAACTCCTTTGCGGCTTTGCTAGAGCCCTCAGGAGCAAGGCAGAAATTTATAGGGAGAGGAGAAATATTCATTTAGCTTAGATCCGAGCATGCTCCAACATTTACGAGAGCCGCTCAGATCTAGAGCTTGGGACGAGTTATGAGGAGGGGGGAGGGCCTCTATTTACAGATGCGGTTGACTCTCCCCTTTTCTCCACAACCGAGGTGGGACTATTAATTTGGGATTAATTAAATCAAGTTAGTTTGCCTTTCACAAAGGGTAATCTTCCTCGAATTTTAACTCCCTCACCGTTGAACTTCAATGTTGGTACAACCTACCAAATCGAAGAGGGTTCAACGGTGAACGCGTAGGAAAAAACGGCTCGTCAATCCGAGTCCCTTTGACCCTTCAAACAATTGTCCAAAGTTATCCAAAGTCATGCTTCTCTTAGAAACGTAACCGTCAAGAAAATCCCAGGTTTCAAAAAACCCTAACCAGAAAATTCGGGCTTGGTGGGCCTCCATTTTCGATGGTTTCAGCCCAACAGTTTGGGCTGACTTGTTTTGGCTATAACTTGTGCATTTGGACTCCGTTTTTGACGCGGTTTGAACCTGCGTTTAGAGAGGGACGATCCCGTCATCTAGGTAACCTTTTCAATGTGTTTATTTAATTAAATATAGTCTTAAACAATTTAAGACACATTTAATCTCTTTTGCATCATATGCAAATTAGTCCCTATCTAGGCTTAAATCTTCATTTGCATCAAATACAAATGATCTGAGGGCATATTCCTCTACAACCAATGTGAAGAAGAAGGCATGCAAGTGAATGGCCAAGTGCTTGAGATTATCTTTGATTGCACTTGTTGTCTTTCTCTCTTCTAGGAATGAATCGTAACACTTCTCACTTGAGTGTATGAAAATGAAGAGAGAAAAGATGATCTCCAAGAAAGGAATGAGATTGAAATCCCTTAGAGAAATTCCCTAGAGCTTAGATGCTATAGCATAAGAATGAAGCTCTAATTAGGGAAATTGGTAGGAGTGGCTTAGAGACGAGATTAAATGATCTTCTATGAATTCCTAACCCTTTCAAGAGTTCCAAATGAACTAAGCCAATCCCAATATATAGGAAACCAAGAAGAGCCTATAAACACAGCCAAAACCCCAAAGAGAAGAAATATGCCAGGGCTAGATTTTGGCAGTTTACGGCATGAACAGTCGACTGATGATCATTAGACGGTCGACTGATCAACGATTAGAAGATATCCCAACGGCTATAATCTGAGCCAGGACAGTCGACTGTAGAAGATTACGCAGGCGACTGTAAAACAGACAGTCGACTGTATATCCTTCATCAGGCGACTGTAGCAGTGATGAACAAGAAACAGAGAGATGCATCTTACTCCCAGTATGCATACAGGTGACTGATGACCAAAGTACAGTCGACTATAAAATAGACATGCGAATGTATATCCTTCATCAGTCGACTGCTACAGAGGAGGGAAGTAAAACAGAGAGAGATACATATTTCGCACTTACGCCTTTCAGATGACTGATGGCCATTTCACAGGCGACTATAAAAACAGCAACAGGCGACTGTCTTGCAAATTGGGATGAAGCCCAGAAAATGCAAGAAGCGCACAGACGACTGTCGACCAATTCACAGGCGACTGTAAGAGTACAGGCGAATGTAAATTGAACATCAGTTGACTGATGTGGAAAACTCAAGATGAGTCAATAGAAAAGTTGACTTGAGCTGTGCATCACAGTCGACTGTAGAAGGCTCGACAGGCGACTGGAAATCACCCAGTCAACTGTAAAACCTTTAGCAGGCGACTGCAGGAGAGCCAGAGACTCCAAATGAGTCTTTGGGCAAGATGAACCTATTGGGTTGGATTCTATGATAATCCTAAGGCTCACTAAGATGGTGAAATGCAAATGCATGAGAGTATGACCATCTATTAAGGCATTACAATAATTCTAGACTCAAAAAGAGAAATGCAAGTAAATGAAATTATATGGATTACAAATTGCATCTCCTAGAGTCTAAGTCTTCAAGCTCACTATACCTTGATGCTATCCATCATCTCTAAGCTTTGGCACTCCTTGATGAGCTTCCCTTCATCAAGCTCCAAGATTTGACAATGCTTCTCTAGATGTCCATCCATCATCATGCTCCAAGCTTTGGCTTCATTAGATGATCTTCATGACTTCATCCAAGCTTGAGCACACCATCACTCTTGGAGGTCTTTAAGATATCCCTTGTAATATCCTCCAAGCCTTATGCTTTGTCTCATCAACATATAATCAGTAAGATAAAATGAGACTAAAACATAAGATTGATTAGCACACTAACATAATGTATTGATCATCATCAAATCAACGTTAGTCTTGACCTCAAGAACTAACAAGTACCGTGAACGCAACTTCATGAAGTTCTCTGATGTGCTCTCTTGCCTTCTTAGGGCAGAGTAAAATAAAGACTTACTACTTGCCACTCATAATCTACGCGCTGCTGGTGCTGCCCCTCTCCTTGAAGCCCACCAAGTTTCTCCCCAGAAGTGGAAAAATAAGAAGAAGGCTAGAAAGAACAAAGGGAAAGCTGCAATGAAGCCAGCAAGAGCACCACCCCAGAACAACAACAATAAGGGGAAGAAAACTTCACATGGAATTGTAAGAACACTGGTCCAGTGCCAATTCCAAAGAAGAACTGGGAGGACAAATGCCATAGATGTTGCATGACTGGACATTGGTCCAGAAACTGTCGCACTCCTCGCCACCTCCAGGACCTGTATCAGGCGAGCCTAAAGCTTCCCCCTGAAACTAACCTGGCGGATATTCAAGCTTCGATCAAGTTCACTACACATGACTTCGAGAATGATGATCTGCTCGATTGAGCCTTATCTTAGTTTGATTTTATCTTTGCATTGTAAATTCTAGTTTCCTTCATCTGTATTTCCTTTTTAGAATTTTATGAAAGCATATTTAGCTTTATTTTATAAAGTCTATTCGTTTTGATATATAGATGAAGTGTGATATATTATGGACAGTGCATCAATGCACTGGTGAAGCATTAAAATTGCTCCCACATACAACGAGACTAAAAGATGCATATTTCTCTCTTAAATCATAGAGTAATCTCCCAAGTTTCAAGGATATTTCGTTTAAACGAATATAACTTGGAAACTATGGATAATAAATAGTGAATATCTTTATGTAGCTCGTCAAGAGAATGGCCAGAAGACCATCTACGCACGATTCGTTGGACCCCCGTCGGGTTCCTATCTTTACAGATATTCATCCAATATAAAGCCAACTTGACTGAGCACCAGAAGTGTGTTTCATTGCCAGAGTTTTCAACTCTGGCACAATAGACTTGGTCATCCTAGATCAGCGATGATGGATGCATCATCAAATGAATCCCTCGGAGAACTTGAAGATTCTTCGAAAGGTTGCGTTTCCTTGTCCCCCTTGTCATAAGGGAAAACTTATAGAGAGACTTTTTCTCCTGAAAGTCAGATTAGAGTCGACTGGCTTCATTGAGAGAATACATGGTGACCTTTGCAGGCCTATTCATCCCGCAAGTGGCCCATTTCGGTACTTCATTGTACCGATAGATGCATCTGCTAGATGGTCTTATATGTGCCTTTTTGTCCACCCGCAACCTAGCTTTCTCAAAAGCTGATAATGTGGATGAATTCACTACACATGTCTTTCAAGACTACTGCCAAGCAACTGGCATTGAAATTGAACATCCTGTAGCATGTTCATACTCAGAATGGGTTATCAGAGTCTCTGATAAAAAGACTCCACTGGATTTCACGTCCATTGTTAAATCCTAGTTGCATGTGGATGTTTAGGGATACTCCATACTGCATTTCGCATCTCTTATCACGATACGGCCCTCTTGTGGCCATATCTCATTGCTGATGATGCTTGCTTATGGTTCACTGATCGCACCCCGGATACACGTCCCGGTGCGACGGTTGTAGTTTTACCGCAAGCGCACGGTGTAGTGGCGAGCGGGTTATCGAACACATGGAGGACGAATGAAAGTGCTTGCTCCGAACAACCTGGCTATTAAGAACGGAAAAGAGAGAATTTGCCTTCGGCGATCCTGTCACAATCGTCAGACAAAGTATGGGGATATAAAATCAAATAAAGGACGCCTAGGAAATGGGGAATCCCCGCTACTCACCGTATCTCGTTAATGTGATTCGTTGGCATCAACATTGCTAGGGTAGAATGTCGGATGAACTAGTTGCAACTGAATGTAAAACCTAGCTCACGCTCTCGCGCTGTTGCCGGTCTATAGCTATCCTAGGTTTGGGTCCAATCTCTTGCAAACCCTAGCCTAGGCAAGCTAGCATTAGGATCAACATCATCGTTCAATCGCGCCCCGAGCCCACTCTCGTGCAAACTCGGGCCGCGACCTAGGTTGGGATAGTTCCTACCCGTCCAATCTCTTGCAAACGGGTATCGGCATGGAATTGCAACCGAGAACCCTAGTATCGGTCCAATCTCTTGCAAACCGATACTACGGAAACTCGATTCCAACCCAATTCGGATTTCTAGGGTTTCCTATCGAATTGGGATCCAATCTCTTGCAAATCACAATCGATATGAACACCTAGCTATCCGTAGTAAATCGATCCCAAACTAACCCTAATAGCAATTCTAGCAATATTTCTACCAATTCATCACAAATCAGAAATTGGGCTCGTAGGGTTCATCCACACGCCCCAAGACGTATAGACTACTCACAATTCATATCACAAATGCAAGAATAAACAATTGAAATCACAAGAGAATTCATCACAATATTCAAATAAGCAATAAAAATGAGATTTTTAATGGAGAGGGAGACAAACCAATAGAGTTCTTCCAAGAATCCAACAAAAATAAAATTTTCTCTCCTCTCCAATCACAAAATTCTAAAGCTAAAAGTTTAATCTAAAAAGCTGCAAAAAGTAAAGAGAAAAGCTCCCTAACCTAAGGTAAAAAAGGGGTTAAATACCCCCCAAAATCGTCCAAAAAACTGTGACCAAAATGCCCCTGCGCAGCCTGAAAATCACAATTTTCGTTACAGGCAGCGCGTCGCACTTGGCCGAGTGACAAAAGTCGCTCGGCCGAGTGACAAACCCTGAGAATTTCCAGTAAGTCTGGGTCTTCGGGGGTCTTCACTTCGGGGGTCGCTCGGCCGAGTGAGTTGTCGTCACTCGGCCGATGGCTTCTATGTACTCGGGCGGTCGGCATTTTTCACTCGGCCGAGTGGGTCTTCTGAAGCTCAGGCAGACGAAAAACAGTAAGTTGGCACTTTTTGATGGGCGTCGTCTGAGTGCCACTCGGGCGGACGGGGTCTCGTCACTCGGCCGATGTGGCTTCCGACGCTCGGCCGAATGCACACATAAAATGAGTCCGATCCGGTCAGCCGAGCGGTGTCTCGCTGGTCGGTCGAGTGACTCCTTCACTCGGCCGAGTGAGACACCAAAAATGCCCAAACAGCTTGTTTTTGCCTCCTCGTCGCTCCTGCGATGTTCTTTCTTCTTCCGCTCCTCTCCAATAGCAAAATACCCCTCGGGGAAGTCATCGGTGACACTCTGGAGTAGGCGTATCAGGGGATCACTCCAAATCGCTCCAAATCTCCTGAAATACGACAAAAACAACAAATCGTGAAAAGCATCGCAATATTGTCGATAAATCGTGAAAAGCGTGATTTGAGCGATCTAAATGGCATGCAATCATGCGGAAAAAAGGTGTAAAATAAGGAGTGATCATTCACCACCAAACATATCTCATTTGATAGTGTTTGGATGTGCTAATATATGTCCCAATAGCACCACCTCAGAGGGCCAAAATTGGTCCTCATCAAAACTAGTTATCTTTATATGGTTTGATTCGCCATGTATTATTAGATACCTAGAACCGCTGACAAGCGATTCATTAAAGGCACGTCTTGATAACTGTGAATTTGATGAGCAAAATCTCATTAAAATATGCACGAAGTCTAAAGAAGCCTGAAGATTCTGAGACCATATCATGGGA
Source organism: Scilla litardierei (assembly GCA_030789695.1). Classification (NCBI taxonomy): domain Eukaryota; kingdom Viridiplantae; phylum Streptophyta; class Magnoliopsida; order Asparagales; family Asparagaceae; genus Scilla; species Scilla litardierei. The sequence goes on from CM061140.1 coordinate 106,950,642, forward strand.
CACAAAAGTCCTAATCTCGTTATGATCCGCATACTATTTTTGTGTGAAGATGAGATCCTGAAGATCCTTCACATTCAGACTAAAGTACATCAATTGTCGGATAAATTCATGGAAAAAGCATAAGATTGTTCGTTCACACGTCCTTACTGCCAACACACCAGCTAGGATTGACATTCCTACAGATGGATGCAATCCACCAGCAGCAGAATTGGCTGTACCTAAATTGAAAAGAGGACACCCGACAGGTTCAAAAGATAAAGTTCCTCGAAAGAGGAATATTCCTGGAGATATTAAAATGATCCCTCCACAGGATGCTGAGCTCAGCCCAGCTACCTCTCCCCTCCTGATTTCCACTACAGAGGAAACAATAGGAGAAACATCATTATATTACGTACGTACTGGAGAGCTACTTGACAGATATAGCACATTCATCGACGACGTTTTGCTTTCGCTATTGCCGTTCACGTCGCTGAATATGACGATGACGTCAACCCACTTTTCTATAGCGTAAACGCATATATTGGCCAAAGTGGAACGAGGCAATAAGAGTAGAGCTAGACTCACTCTTGAAAAGCAAAGTCTTTGGACCAGTAGTCCAAACACCTGAATGTGTAAAACCAGTGGAATATAAGTTGGTTTTTATAAGAAAAAGAAATGAAGGAAATGTGATCATTTTCCTATTTCATACTTGTTACGACCTAAAGATCGTAGTAGCCCGACACCCGCCCGGATCCGCTAACATACCCCTTTGGTTCACCATTTAACAATTAGGTCCGCCGCCCCGGAAACCCGGGGCATCATGGAGATAGGCGCGCCTCACAGCGCTCCCCAAAACGGCCGAGGCGGCCGAGGCGAACTGTAGCCGGCCGAGGCGAACAACCGCAGCCGCCCGACCCACCGGGGAAGCGCATTTAGCAATGCTTGGGCAGCTAGGCCCGGCCCATTGACAGGCGCGGCCGGGCCGGACAACTCCCGACCTGAACGGCCCGTCCGATTCCCGCGAGCCGCGACGCCTAAAGTGAGCCAGACCATTAGTTTGACGCTAACGACAAACAGCCTAGGATAAGGACACGGCTGACACATACGTCACCCGACCACCTGACAAAGAACCCCCAGGCGGCTGACCTATCCGACGGTTATTGCTTTCGGCCCTGACATCCCGACAAAAGCGCCCCTCGGCCGTTGCGCCGCCAGATAAAAGCGGATCAGGGACTCCTGTTCCCGACGTCCTCGTCTGAAGCTTCCGCTGACACCCGAGCCAGCTCAGCACGCCTAGTCATCACCCGTCAGGTATAAATACCACCTCTCCTCTTACGGAGAAGAGGTTAGAAAAACTCTCCCATCTTCTATCATTCACACACGAGAGCAAAGATCCTCCATATCTTTGTTCTCCCACCTATAGCTCGTCACGTGAGGCAGACACACAGTTAGTCCGGCCAACGTGTCCAGCCCCCCATTTAAGCCCTGTTACTGACTTAGGCATCGGAGGGGCTAAGGGTTGAACCCCAACCCCGCCCTTCTGACGAGTTGTTCGTGCTGCAGGAGAGTTCGCCCCTTAGCCAAAGTCAGCGTCAGCCTCCAGCCGTTCGACCTCCCTCAGCTGTGTCCGACGAGATACGATCCTGTGAGCTCCACCGGCAACGGATCCGACCTCTTCACCCCACTAATCTCTTGTAAAACAGTCTACCTAACCCCTCATTTCCATATAACCACCGTGCCCTTGGTTCCCCATAATACAAATTCATTGTACGCGAGTTCCACCTCGTAACAATTGGCGCCGTCTGTGGGAACGAAGGGTCACACCCATGTTAGACTCCATGCCGATCTCGCGGAACCCTGACCACGGTAAAGATCCCGTGGGTCAGGAACCGCTTTCTCTACAAATCACCCTGGCGTCCGACCCCCTTCTGGGGATGGGCACCGAGACTGAACATACTTCGGCCCCTGTCGTCCTGAAGAGCTTCGAGGCCGTCCCCCTGGCCAGGAAAGGCTATCAGACGGCTGGAACGGAGCCTCCGCCCGGCCCCTCAGAGCCCCAGAACGTGAGGCGGAACCTCCACCCTCAATTCGAGGAGGAGGGGGAGAATAGGGGGCTCGCTGAGGAGATTGCGGCCCAGCAAAGGCTCCTGGAAGAGGAGATGGAAGTTGCGCAGCGGTGGAGGCGCCTGGGGGAGGCGGCTGCCGCGCAAAGGCGTTTGGACGAGGCGGCCGAGACCGCCCGAAGGGCCTACCAGGAAGAAGAGACCGCCCGCCGCCAACTCCGCTTCATCGTCGCGGAGCGGGAAAGGCTGAGGAAGGAAAACCGAAGCAACCAAGAAGTCATTGAAGAGACGACGATGGGGCGGCGACCCGGGAACGGGCGGGACCCGTTGCTGAACAGATCCCCACCTGGAGGAGGCGACCCGCGTCACCAACACCACCCCTCCGATACCCTGCACGAGGAAGCCGTTTGTCGACAACTACGCTTCATCGCCGCCGAGCGCGAGAGGCTCCTCCGAGAGAATCGGGAACGGATGGAGGCCCGAGGAGAGCTGGCCGGGAGGCGCTGGCGCTGGGAGAGCCGTAGCATACAACCCGTCGAGTCCTCGGCCCGAGGAAGGAGCCCCGCCCGACGACCATCGGACTACTCCTCAGGGGCGGGGAACCGTCGTCGGCCGTGGCGCGACCGGAGCCGGACCCCCGAATGGCGGAGAGGGGAGACCCCGGATCGCCCTACCTATCCGGAGGAGGCCACGCCGCTCGCACGGTGGATCACGTCCGCCCCAAGGCCCAAAAAGTTCAAACCTCCTCACTTGGCTATGTACAATGGGAGGGGCGACCCCCTCACCCACGTGCAACAATACCGGGGGGCAATGGAGGCGCAGGATGTGGACGAGGCGTTCCTGTGCCGACATTTCTCCCAAAGCCTAAGGGACACCGCGCTGGACTGGTACTTCGGCTTGCCAGCGAGATCCGTCGGGAGCTTTGGCGAGCTATCCCACAAATTCTGCCAAGAGTTCCGGGCCGGGCGGACGAAGAAGAAGCCCCTGGACTATCTCTGCACGATAGTCCAAGGAGAAGGAGAGACAACAGGTAGATACCTCCGCCGTTTTCAGGAGGAGAGACGGGCGGTGGTGACATGTGGGGATGAGGTGCTTATGCTGGCCTTCAAAACGGGGTTGCGGACTCGGAGTCTCCACAAATCCCTGCTCCGGGACCCGCCGACCGACTATGAGGCGCTGGTTGCCATGACGGAGAGGCACGCGTTGGCCGAAGAAACTCTTGGTACTAAGGCCTTGTTCCCCCGGGCGAAACCGACTCAAGGCGAACCCCGATCACGCCCTCGGCCGAGACAGGAAGAGGGGGACCAAGGTCACGATCGGCTAGCCCGACCAAGGCGGGAACCGCCCGGGCCTCGCCCCCAAGATCGCCCCGGTCCGGCACGCGAGTTTGCTCCGGCGCAAGGGCTCCCTCGAGTCGCCCCAAGACAAGAGGTCCCATTGCGGGCGCATTACACGCAACTCAATGCCCCCCTGATCGAGGTGATGGCTGCGGCCACCCGGGCCGGTCTGCTGCCGGAGCCGCCCCGAGAAATGAAGTCGGACCCGGCCCGGAGAGATTTTAAGAAATACTGCCGATACCACCGGGACCACGGCCACGACACCGATGACTGCTTCACCCTCAAAAGGGAAATTGAGCAGCTGATCCAGGCGGGCCACCTGGGGGACTTCGTCGGAGGCCGAAGACCAGGCCGAGAAGATGGGAACCACCGAAGGGCGCGGAGGGCAGACCCTCCGGCAAACGGCGAGCGGGAAGAGCTTCACCCACCAAAACCCGTCTTGCGCATAGATACGATATGCGGCGGGCCGTCTTCGGGAGGGGCGTCGTCGTCAAGCAAAAAGGCGTACGCAAGGCAAGTGATGACGGCGGGTCTCGGAGGGGGCCAAAGAGAAAGAAGGATGGCCTACCCTCCCATTACTTTCAGTGACGAGGACCTAGAGGGGATCGAGCAGCCCCACGATGACGCCATCGTCATCGAGGCCCAGATTGGGACAGCCATCGTCAGCCACCTCCTGATCGACACAGGGAGCTCTTGCGACATCCTGTTCATGTCCACAATTGAGAAGATGGGGTTACGGCCGACCGACCTGAGACCTTGTACCGGGCCCCTCGTCGGTTTCACCGGTCACTCGACCCCCATCATGGGGGTGATCACCTTGCCAATAACCCTCAGAGAAGAGCCACAGGTCGTCACTAGAATGACGCTGTTTGTTGTGGTCGACATTATGTCGGCGTACAACGGGATTATAGGACGACCATACATGTCGGCCATTGGAGCGCTCCCCAGCCTCCTCCATCAGATGGTCAAGTTCCAGACCCCCCGAGGGGTGGGGATCGTACGGGGAAGCCAGAAGATGTCCAGGAGCTGCTACGTAGGGTCGATCAAGCACAAAGGGCCAGAGGTGAACCTGAAGATCGACTCCCTGAGGCGGTGTTATGACCCCCACCAGCCAGAGTTAGCCCCAGCAGATGCCACCGCCGAGGAAAACAGGATCGACCACACGCCCACCACCGCCACCACCCCCCATGAGAAGGACGGGCTAATCACTCCAAGGGGCGCGGCGCGCAGGTCCTGGCATGGCCTGGAACTGTAAGTCCTGAACGAAGTACCTTGTTCTTTTCCTTTCATATTCGAATTTCGCCTTTGCTACACGACAATTTCAGTTCAACCCTGTCAAAGACTCCGGGGCAGGACCAGTCCTCGCCACCCAAACCGGAGAGGGGCACGGGCCGAGCTGCGCACTCGCTCCCCCCCCCCCCCCAAGAAGACCTCCGGGGCAAGTTCCCTGAACTGGCCACCCAAACCGGAGCGCCATATGCGGGGTAGGCGACGGCCCAATACCCGTCCGACTATAGAGGCTGCGGGGAGGCGACGGCCCTGTACCCCCCCTCTCAAAGACTCCGGGGCAGGACCAGTCCTCGCCACCCAAACCGGAGAGGGGCACGGGCCGAGCTGCGCACTCGCTCCCCCCCAAGAAGACCTCCGGGGCAAGTTCCCTGAACTTGGCCACCCAAACCGGAGCGCCATATGCGGGGTAGGCGACGGCCCAATACCCGTCCGACTATAGAGGCTGCGGGGAGGCGACGGCCCTGTACCCCCCCTCTCAAAGACTCTGGGGCAGGACCAATCCTCGCCACCCAAACCGGAGAGGGGCACGGGCCGAGCTGCGCACTCGCTCCCCCCCCCCCAAGAAGACCTCCGGGGCAAGTTCCCTGAACTTGGCCACCCAAACCGGAGCGCCATATGCGGGGTAGGCGACGGCCCAATACCCGTCCGACTATAGAGGCTGCGGGGAGGCGACGGCCCTGTACCCCCCCCCCTCAAAGACTCCGGGGCAGGACCAGTCCTCGCCACCCAAACCGGAGAGGGGCACGGGCCGAGCTGCGCACTCGCTCCCCCCCAAGAAGACCTCCGGGGCAAGTTCCCTGAACTTGGCCACCCAAACCGGAGCGCCATATGCGGGGTAGGCGACGGCTCAATACCCGTCTGACTATAGAGGCTGCGGGGAGGCGACGGCCCTGTACCCCCCCTCTCAAAGACTCCGGGGCAGGACCAGTCCTCGCCACCCAAACCGGAGAGGGGCACGGGCCGAGCTACGCACTCGCTCCCCCCCCCAAGAAGACCTCCGGGGCAAGTTCCCTGAACTTGGCCACCCAAACCGGAGCGCCATATGCGGGGTAGGCGACGGCCCAATACCCGTCCGACTATAGAGGCTGCGGGGAGGCGATGGCCCTGTACCCCCCCTCTCAAAGACTCCGGGGCAGGACCAATCCTCGCCACCCAAACCAGAGAGGGGCACGGGCCGAGCTGCGCACTCGCTCCCCCCCCAAGAAGACCTCCGGGGCAAGTTCCCTGAACTTGGCCACCCAAACCGGAGCGCCATATGCGGGGTAGGCGACGGCCCAATACCCGTCCGACTATAGAGGCTGCGGGGAGGCGACGGCCCTGTACCCCCCCTCTCAAAGACTCCAGGGCAGGACCAATCCTCGCCACCCAAACCGGAGAGGGGCACTGGCCGAGCTGCGCACTCGCTCCCCCCCAAGAAGACCTCCGGGGCAAGTTCCCTGAACTTGGCCACCCAAACCGAAGCGCCATATGCGGGGTAGGCGACGGCCCAATACCCGTCCGACTATAGAGGCTGCGGGGAGGCGACGGCCCTGTACCCCCCCTCTCAAAGACTCCGGGGCAGGACCAGTCCTCGCCACCCAAACCGGAGAGGGGCACGGGCCGAGCGGCGCACTCGCTCCCCCCCCCCCCCCAAGAAGACCTCCGGGGCAAGTTCCCTGAACTTGGCCACCCAAACCTGAGCGCCATATGCGGGGTAGGCGACGGCCCAATACCCGTCCGACTATAGAGGCTGCGGGGAGGCGACGGCCCTGTACCCCCCCTCTCAAAGACTCCGGGGCAAAACCAGTCCTCGCCACCCAAACCGGAGAGGGGCACGGGCCGAGCTGTGCACTCGCTCCCCCCCCCCAAGAAGACCTCCGGGGCAAGTTCCCTGAACTTGGCCACCCAAACCGGAGCGCCATATGCGGGGTAGGCGACGGCCCAATACCCGTCCGACTATAGAGGCTGCGGGGAGGCGACGGCCCTGTACCCCCCTCTCAAAGACTCCGGGGCAGGACCGGTCCTCGCCACCCAAACCGGAGGGGGGCACGGGCCGAGCTGCGCACTCGCTTCCCCCCCCCCAAGAAGACCTCCGGGGCAAGTTCCCTGAACTTGGCCACCCCAACCGGAGCGCCATATGCGGGGTAGGCGACGGCCCAATACCCGTCCGACTATAGAGGCTGCGGGAAGGCGACGGCCCTATACCCCCCCTCTCGAAGACCTCCGGGGCAAGTTCCCCGAACTTGGCCACCCCAACCGGAGCGCCATATGCGGGGTAGGCGACGGCCCAATACCCGTCCGACTATATAGGCTACGGGGAGGCGACGGCCCTATGCCCTCCCTCCCCCGAAAGGGCCTGACACCCCTCTCCTCAAACCTCGGGAAACTCCCCGCGGACCGCGAATCAAGGCCACCCCTACGAAAAGCCATCCCTGAGGAGTAACGCCAGACCCCCATAAAGCCGGTACACGAAACGACTTGTCCAACTCAAAAAGGACACTCGGGACAAACGCCAATAACAAATGTCAGGCATGCCTGAGGGGTCACATCACCCGTCACCCATCGGGGTCACATCGCCCATTAATGAAGAATAAATGAGGGCAGAAGTTCACCGTTATAAATCAACCCCCTCTCCCTCTCCTCAGCTTCCTGCAGAAGGGGAGAAATGCAAAAGAAAGGATGTGGAGAAAGACTCGTCATTTTCTCAAGCCTCCCTCCCCTAAAATACGCGGAAAATGCGAGCTTCGCCGACCGCAAAGGTTGACGAATCCCCAACAGGATATTCCGCTTACACAACGGCTGCCCAGCCTGCTGCTCCCCTCCTTCCCTTAGACAACTTAAGGCAGGGGACCGGGCGCTCCGTGGGAACACCATGCCTCCCCACGAACGCCCTGGGTACGCGGGCGCGGCTGGCTGACAACCCGATGGAGGGGACGGGCCTGCCAAGTCACCTCACCGGACCCCCCGGCAGCCACACGCGCCACCCCTTCCACTCATCGGCCTCCCCTGGACCGTTCACACCGGGAGGACGCACGGAGGGGCTACAACCCGCGTCCCTCCGCGCCTACCGCGCGGAGCCTCTAATCGAGAGGAGCTACACGGCCCAGTGGGACAGAACAACCACCAAGGACTCCCTCTCCCCCCAATTCTGGGAACGAGGACCAAAGCCGCTGCCCGGCTCCGACGCTTTCATCCCCCCTTCGCCGAGGGGAACCCGCCAAATCCACTCCACGCCCCACGTCAGGGGCATAACACCAGAGAAAGGCGGGACAGCTGCGATGGGAACCTCAACCTACCTAGGCTGATACAATGTTACGCCTACGGGCCGATACAATGTTACGCCTACGGGCCAATACAATGTTACGCCCTCGGGCCGTTTCAACGTTACGCCCCTAAGGCGACCCCGTCTTATTAAAAATTCGATAATAACCGATGAAAAGTCCATAGACAAATGCCGGTTAGCCGCTAGTCATAACTCGGATAGACCTAAACTCGAACAACCTACGAAAAGGGAGGCGACCCCGCTGTAAGTCTCTTGGGCGCCCTACGCGAAATAAAGGGACTCGACACAATTCAGCCTATGACCGAGATAGAAACGTCCGCACCAAGGCGTAATTCTAAAAAATAAATTTATGCATACATAGGCGGAGAGTCCAAAAAAAGGCAAGGGCCTACATAGGCAAACCCTCACTTTCGTTTTTTACACACACAGGGGGGGCCTACACAAAACTACTCGACGCCCCCGCCAATCACGGCGCCCTCTCCCTCCATAGAATCCCCCCCCCCCCCCCGCCCCGCCGTCCTCTTGCTCCTCACCCTCATCTCCATCCCCCTCCTCCCCGCCGCTTGCGGCAAGCCCGTCAAGATCGACCTCTATCGGCGGGACCAGGCCAGCCGCTTTCTCCTTCATCCGAGCCAGGCAGTCATCCCATCCCTCCACGCGGCCCTTCCTTATGCCCTCGACCATCGAATTGGTAAGGGCGGGGTTGACGGTTGTCTCCTGATACGTCCGGACTTCCTCGACCCTACGGGCCAACTCCTCCTCGGCGGCCTTGGCACGCCCCGCCAGATCCTCCGCACGATCCTCCTCCCTCCGAAGGGCCCCCTCCAGCTCCTTCGCTCTCCCTCCAGCCTCTGTCGCCTTCTGCTCATGAGCGGACAAGACCGTCTTCAGGCGCTCTACCTCCGCCTCGTATCGGTCGCCCCGCTCCCTCTCCTTCTCCAGGTCCTCGCCGGCTTTCTTACAAACGGCAGCGACCTCGGCTACCATCCTAGCCACGGCGCCTTCGGCCTTATGTATGGCCGGCACGTGCCGCATCATCCCGAGCATCAAGTTGATGATCTACGTAAAGAAACGCCGAAAAATAAACACATTCAGGACGTCCCCTAAAACACAACGAAATGCGCCACCCGTCTTACATAACATATCTGGACGCCATGCATCACCGCGGTCCCGCACAGACCCTCAGGCTCCACCGCTTCCAGCGCCACTCTATCGCGAGGCAGGAAGATGTTCTCCGCCAACCTCGCCGCCACGCTCCCATCCTCAAACACGGACTCATTATCCGCCACTTTGTACGACGCCTGATGAAGCGCCCCGTCGGGATAGCCCTCGACATCGGTCCTCGTGGCCTTAAACTTGGCCAGCGCGGCCTCACAGTGGGGGTCGGTTGGCACTCTCTCGAGGCCAAACATGGGACAACCATAAGGCCATGTGTCCCATCCTCCTGATCTGGTCGGGCCACTCGACGCCTCGGCCCTATGTGACTGACCGCTAGGATCCAACCCCTCCCCCCTGCGGGCGCCATGGGGCTAGGCGATCTCGCTCGGGGCAGTTCCGCCCCTCCCCCGGTCGACCCTTCATCGCCGCCCTCCAGGTCGATGATGGGGTTCGCCACGCCACCCCCAGCTCCGCCATCCAACGGACCGCTTTCCCCTGGCGCGTCATACCCCGACGACTTCGCCGACCTCTTCCTCCTCTTCGTTGACGCTGGCACACAAGTCGAGCTCCCAGCCCCTCCTTCCGCTTGCGCCCTCTTGGGGCCACCTCTCGCCGATGATCGCCCCGCCTGATCCGCGGCCCTCCTCATCATTTCCTCAAGGGATAGACTCATCGTGCCACCTGCCAAAGAGAGAAAGTTCAGCGTAAGCATATCAGGTGCCGGCACGCCAAAATCTTTTGTACATTCGGGCCATATGTAGGCCGTTATCATCTCAGCCTGAGATAGCTTCCGATAATCTCGGCCCTCTGCTGGGATAGCCATTAAAATCTGGGCCACCAACATCTCCTCGTCCCCCAATTCCACCACCTCTCTCGCCTCGGGATTCAGCTCCGCCCAGTCAGACCTTATCAACACCTCCTCCGGCACCTCCACAAACACATACTGATGGCGCCAAAACTTAATTTTGCTAGGCAACCCCCTGACGAGCGGATGAGTCCTCTTCGCGGACAGATAGTAGCCCGACCCCAACCTCTTGACCGAGAAGAAGTGCCGAAATAAGGACAGCGATGGGCGAACCTGGTTGCTCAAGCACAGCACCAAGAACCCCACAATGGCACTGATGGCATTGGGCATCAGGCGATAGAGAGGCAGCTCCAGGAAGTTCAACACTTCCAGCACGAAGGGATGAGGGGGAAAGCGCAAACCCTGCTCAAATGAAGAGACATAAACTCCCACCTCCCAGTCACCTGCAAAACACACCCTTTCCTGCGGCTCCGGTTCTTGAACCGAATATGGGGGCCTGACGTACTTCGTGAAGATCTCCCCAATGGATTTCTTCAGCACCGACTTCACCCCCGCAATCTCGACGGGCACCCTTCCAGTCTCCGCGGCGGAACTCCCTTCCCCAACTACCCCAGAACCCTGACCCCGAATCGGAGACATCGAGGAAGACATTAGTCAAATTGGCGTCTTACCTAACAGGTGCTGTCGCCTCGGCCTCTCGCGTTGCTCCGCCGTCCGCTCCTACGAGAACGACTCTGGAAAGGATTCTTAAACCTCTTACAAGCCCTAGTTCCTCGACATTCAACCTTTCAACCCCCCCACAGGCAATATATCTTTAAAGCGCTCCCGCAAAGCATCAACATCGTGACCGTCGAACCCGTGACACGTGTCACCAATCCGGGTCTGATCCATCGCCAACCCACGTGTTCAGACGCTTCGCGTCCTGTCAAAAACCGTCAGTTGCGCCACGCGTCGTCACCACAGCGGTCGGGCCTCCTCGGTTCCCGCCCGCCGACGATTCGCCAGGATGACGTCAAGTCAGACGACCGCCAACGAATCCCACCCAAATCCCTGCAAAATGATTACCCTCTTTTGAAATTACTCTTCGATATCGCCGCTAGGTCCAAGATTTGGTCCGGCCTCCGCCTGTCCGGCCAAAACACGGCCTCGACGCCATATCCAAGATTTGGCCCGGCCTCCGCCAATCCGGCCAAAACATGGAATCGACGCCATATCCAAGACTTGGCCCGGCCTCCGACAGTCCGGCCAAAGCGTGAAATCTGCGCTATATCCTTGATTTGTTCCGGCCTCCAACAGTCCGACCTAAACGCAGTCAGCGTTGGACCCAATATTCTACCGGATAGTGATTTGGTCCGGCCCACAACGGGCTCCCGACCTAACGGACAGATCATGACTCATCTCAACTCCCCTCTCCCGGAAACCCCGGCAGAGCGAAGTTGGGGGCAATCACATCCCGCACAAACCGTTTATTCTACGGGCAAACCGTATATTCTACGGGCAAACCGTATATTCTACGGGCAAACCATATACGAACACAGTTTGGCACAAAAAAAATTCATAGTTTATTAACTCAAACCGCTATCCCGTACATGGGACATTTGACTTTCCACCCACTACAACAACACATCGCTCAGAACCCTATCACGAGATGGTACGGCCCTCCCCGAACCCACGTTTCTAGCGGCGCCGCTTCTCGACCGACCGATCCCTCACATCCTTAACTACTTGCCGAATCGCCGCCTCCTTAGCTTCTTGCAGCATCGGCACATGTAACGACCACTTTTCGTGGTACGTTTTTCGTGCACGTGCTTTTGGCCGTGCACGTGTTTGTTTTAGACTTTGTTTGTTGGTGAACACTTTTGTGTGATATGCCGTTGCGAACGTCTCTGAGAGTATTAAATAGTGGCACTATCTTGGAACGACACTTCTCGAGTCGTTTTTCCACAATTTAAACTTACTCGATGAGACGTGACGATTTTCACTTTTGACGGGAGACGTTTCTATTTTTAGTTTCGTCGTCCGACGTCGAATTTGAGATCCGTCTTCTTAGTTAGCTCACATTCGTCATCACGATCACCACGATATTTATTTTATAATTTTTGGAGTTTATTTGACCACTTTTATAATTTTTACAAGTTTTATATTATTTTTAATAATTAATTTATAAAGTATTTTCGGCCAAATAAAATTTATTTGAGTTTTAAACGTTTTAAAGAATTTTTGAGCCAATTTCCAGCTCATTTGGACCAGGTCAAACCCTAGGATGAGTTGGAGTAATTGAATTTCAAATTTTAAATCTTTTTAAACTTCTAATCCTATTAGATTTAGCCCTAGACCAAGTCAACCCATCTATACTATATAAGCAACCCCTAGCAAGACCTATTTTCCAAAGAAATTAGCCCTAGCCTCTTCCAAACTCATTTTGGACGTTGCGACGAATCGTCGCAACGTTGCGACGTTCAGCACCCCGTCCGACCGAAGAAAACCCCCGCATCCACCCGCTCTGACCGGCCGCCTCGCCCGCATCCATCGCCGCTCCGCACACAGCATCGACCGCCACCCCCGTTCCCCCGCTTGGCCGAGAGGAGCTCTCGGTCTGACCGAGGCCCCGCTCCGCACCGACCCCCGCACAGCGCTCCGCTTCGTTCCCCCGCTCCGCTCCGTGCCCGACCGAAGGAAACGCCCGCTGTGACCGAGCGCCCCAAGCGCTGCACGCTGCAACGCTGCCAGCCCCGCATCCCAAGCGAACGACCGAGGATCCCTATCGGTCTGACCGAAGGAAACGCCGCACCCCGCTGCTGCGACCGACCCCCAACGCTGCAACAGCGCCGCCCAACGTGTCTGACCGACAAGTCTCCCCGCACCTAGGCTGTACGACCGACGGCCACTTGTCGCAACCCCGCATCCGTCGCACCACTTGCCTCCGTGGGCCCCCCAAGTTCTCCAGAGTTATTGTGGTTTCCCCAAAGGTCCCTAGGACTACTGTGGGCCCCACTTTGGTACGTTCTCTTCGACGACTTGCCGCGTACGACGTCGTCGCACGTCGTAGCCCGTCGTCGCACGTACGAGCTTTGGAATCTGGAATCGTCGCCCGGGTTATTTGCTCTGAAATTTCCAGCGAGGAATCTAATTGGAATCTGGACTTGGAGCGCGATCTTATTATTCCAACCCCCGGCGTCGCTACCCGACGCCGGTGTAGCTTTCGCGTCGTGTTGAGGTAACGTTTTGCACCCCTAGGACCCCCAACCCAATTGCATGCTAATTAAGACTAAAAATCAGTATTTTAAAGTATTTTAAATGTTTTAGAAATCACTAATCAAGATTAATAAAACGGATGTAGGCCGGTGGACTTGTGCACATAGGAATCGTGACTTTGGACTCGTTGGACGGTGTTTTCTTGACGTGATAGTTGCAGGCAAGTGAAACTTGCCAACTCTTGTGTAGGGCCATGTTTTTAGGCCATTTTCTTGTTCCTAGCGTAAAAGAGACTAGTCAGTGAAATGATAGCTGGCTAGACGCCTACTTGATCTAGTTTGACAACGAAACTAGATCCGTCACCTAAATGATCTAGCTTGACAACGAAGCTAGATCCAACCCTTAAACTTGTCATTCATGCATGCTAAACTGTCACGTTTACTTTTCTTACTTGTACGCTTTACTACTTGTCATGCCATGTCATCCATGCATTGAATGTTGCATCGTAGCACACGCTACAATACTTGTCCTCGTACTACTTGTCCGGCTAGGTGCACCCCTACGCCATACTTGTTTACACACTTCCTGGCTCATGGTCCAGAAGCGAGCATTCCAAGTTCGGGGGTAAGGCCCTGGCTCGATACACGTGGAGGGGTAGGGATAAACGGTTACTTGAGCTTAGGAGTTGGCCCGCGCAGCCACTCTAGCCAAAAGACGGAATCTCTGTGCACGAGGTGCTTTCTTTACTTGTCGTGTACTTGTCTTGTGAATGCCATGCCATGCTCGTACTTTACTTTACTTTACTTTTCCTTACCTGTTGCACTCATTACTTAAAACTGCCATGTCATCGCATCATGCTAGAACTGCTAGGTTGCTTTACTTTTCCCACTTCCAGTTTCCTTGCACAAGTCTTCCAGACTTGATGACATGTGCCCCTTGCTCTTTTGGGTGTCACATGTTAGACCCTGAGCCAGAGACAGTTGCTGAGGACGAGGTGTTTGCCAACGCTGAGCCCGAGCCTACGTTCGTTGAGGAGTTCGAGGACACCGGAGACCAGTCTTAGAGACTGATTTTACTTGCTTTTGCTTTAGTTTGCTGTTAGATGTCGGTGCTTGCACCTTTTCTTTGTTTTCGTACTTTGTACTTTTGTTGGCCATGCTGGGCCTCCTTTAGACTCTTTTATTTGTAGCCTGGTGGCTTTTCTGTGATGTTGACATTTATTATTATGGATATTCTGAGATGTACTTTTGTCTCTTTTCGTTATTATTATCTTTGTTCCGTTTCGCGTTGCAAGGACCTGCAGTTTAAAGTGATTGACGCTTATCGGACTTGCGGCTTTGTAGCTTCAAGTCTGAGCGGACCTTCTCACGCTTCGCCTCCACGTTTTTGGGAAGCGGGGCGTGACAGGTTTTGTTGGTGGCCCATGCAGGTCCAATCTTGCAATTGCGAATTAACGGAACAACGATAATAACGGAATGTCCATTAAATAAATTGCAACATCTGAGTCATAAGCCCTGAGTCTAGTTGTTTTCTTAAGACACTAGGTGATAAGAAGACTTAGTTAGACGTCCGTGCTTGCTATTTAGAGGCCCCTGATTGGTAGTTAGACTCCCTCCTAGCAATTGATTTAATCGTCGTAGGAGTTACCTTAGTGGTTATTGCCTAACCCTGACCATATTAGACTTCTAGAATTTCCTTTTGTCGTTCGCTTTTGGGGTCATCGATTTCGGACCAAGTTGAACGCATTTCTTTACCGTCTAACCTTTAGAAGTCTTAGCGCCTAGTTCCTAATCTTTAGTTGGTCGACCGTAGGAGTTTCCCCGTAACCTCTTCTGATTCATATCCTAGACGTATGAATGTTTTGACCTCCGACCAATTTCCTTGCCTCGATTCACGAGATCGCCCCGTGACGATCGTCGTCAATTTTCAAACATCGCCATTGCAAAACTTGAACCTTCTGGAAGTATTTTTCAATCTTCTCTTCCACTCAGTTTAATTTTGTTCAAAATTTTAATATACCTATATTTCATCCTCCTTCATTGATTTAAATTTTTAAAACGCTTGTCGGAATTTTTGAATACTAGCTTATGGTATTTTCCCAGCCTATACTTTTCATACTTATGTAAATGTGTCGTTCTTTCATATATTAGTTTTACTTTTGCCCTGCCCAATTCGATTTATAATTTTCCCTCTTATTTGTGTTATTCGAATGATACGTCGTGTTTTCCTTAATATACTTTCAAGACATATGGAATCTCAGCTTTCAGCAAGTTGGACTTGCTCGTCGTTTTCGCTACTTCAGATTTTTGCAAAATTACTATTTTCATAGCCTCTTCCTGCTTTAGACCCTCCCTGATTTGATTTTAAAGATTTGCTATTCGATCTTGATAATTCTTATGCTAAGTTACTATTATTTTCTTCCCGCTCACCATACACGCTTTTAGAAAAAAATTTCTAAACAAAATCGAATTTCAATTATTTTTGTAACCGTGCCAGACTTGTTGTGCTCGTATATTAAGAACCTTGTGCAAATCTGTTTCATTTTTTTTTGGCAAACCTTGGTTTTCTAAAAGTAGTTTCAAATTGATTATCTACAATTTTCCATAGCCCAAGGTTTTGAAAGCATTTAACCTGATTTTAAATTTTTCTGTTGCTTGATTCCATTCTCCGACTTTCAAAAACTTTTGGCAACATTATATTAAATTACTGACGTATAAATTTTCTAAACCATGTCCTTAATATTCATGTAAATGATTTTACTTCTTTTAAAAAACATTAAAACCAATAGGCCATTTTCTATTATTTTGAATATTCGACTCAGATTTATTTTGAACAACTCGTTTTATCGATCCCCAAACATTTCTTCTCAGACGAGGATTTTAAAGTACAACCGTTTTCGATTTTGCGTCTTTTAGCTTATGCTATTTATCCTAGTTGCTTTTCTGTACCCTATTCAAGCATCACTACACCTCCTTTTTCCCTCAACCTAAACATCACCATTGAGCCAATGTTCGTCTAACCAAGCCGTCTCCTTGTATTCGTCCTATCTGACCTCGTGCTTATCGACCCTTCCCTCGCCACGCTCTCGACCCCTCTTATTGCTTAGGCTTTGGGGTCCGTCAATGTCTGTGTCAACCCCTAGTTGTTAGTAGACCCTTGGACCCTTGTGAGGTGTCATTGTGCACGTACCTAACTTGTGTACATGAGCTTGAATGAGTGTACCCCCATAGTATATTGATGCTTGCCTACTGTGTGATATATATATGTACTTGGAGTTATTCGTGATATTATGAAGTTGTTTGTGTGCTAGAATGTATAGACTTGTGAGTGGTTAGATATACTATACTAGGGATGCTTGTGTATATTTGAATTAGCGTTGGAATATCTAAGTTGTGTATGTAGTAAGAGATACTTATAATGGTTGAAATAAAATGATTGGTAAAGTTATGTGTGTGCTAGGTGTGATAATAATAAGTGTATGTATAGTTAAGTAAGTAGGCCTATTGAGTGACCCATATACTAATACGTGTGAGTATGTGCTCGTAGGTAGATATATATGTGCTTATATGTAAGTAGTTATGTTTTATATATGTGTTATACATATGATAGTAGGATTATAATTTTGATTGATATTGCTTGCTTTCGGGATGTTGAATGAGTGTATACCGCGAGGTATACGCGACCATTGCACATCCTAACTATGTATGTATAGGTGTTGGTATACTAGCTATAGGTAGTAGGCTATGGTGTGAATATATATACATTACTTATGTGTGGCTATACGGTAAATGTTTGTACTAGGGAGGGTATTATAAGTATATATGTGCTGATGTCTGTATTACTATTATTATGGTATATAAATTGATTTAACTATGTGAGTATTACTTGATTAAATATTAAGTGAATGACTTATGGTATGTATATGGTTGTATTGGTAGACGTATAAATATTGGAGTGGTATTGGTATATGTATGAATGCCGTGTTACATATATGGAATATTCTGATGTGTGTACTGAGTCTCACTCAAGCTTGAGTGGGTATACTCTAAGTGCATTGAATGTAAGTTGTAGTTTGAATATATCAATGTTTGATGTATGTATAGTGATAGGAGTGTTTGTACCTGGTTGTGCTACGCACATGATTGTGGGTCGCTACGCCAGTATATAGTTATAGGTGTTGGTCTTGTGGTATAGCTAACTACTAAGGACTTGCTCGTGTGAACGTATGTGTACTAGCTAAAACTAGGTGTGTTTGTGTGCTAGTTATATAATGGTACGATTGGTGTATGTAAATGAAATGTTAGCGTGTATGGGTGTGCACCATGCACGGGTAAGTATGTGTTTAGTTATAGGAATTGATGACTACGATATATGTGGCGTGTCATAAATACAGTTATAGGACCGTATGTGATGAGAATATATGGTGAACTATTTGCATGCACTGTATGACTATATGTTGTGAAATTATAGTAGAGGTGAATGTGTGGTGAAATATTTGAATGCATTTGAATGACTATATATATTATGAATTTATAGAAGTGGTGAGTGTATATTATATATGGTGAATTTGATTTAATAGTGGTATGGTGTGACTATATGTGTTGAGATGTTTTGTATTGGATGAACATTAGAGGGTAGTATACCCTTGATGTTTGTGCATAGGTAGCTACATATAGGTAGAGCAATGATTGTATTTGCTAGTATGAGATCATACCTATATAAGTATCTGAAATATTGTTTTGTGTTTAGGTAAGTAGTAGTGATATAAGGAATGTATGCTTATATATATGATTGAAACACATGTATGGAATTGACTGACTATAATAAGTATAAGTGTATAACGTATGTGAATGTATATATATATGCGTGTTAGTAGTGATAATGTTTGACTACCTAGTGCATATATAAGCACTTGTAATGACTATACCTGGTTGAATTATAATATGACTTGATTGGGGTAGTTACTAGAGCGCTTAGCTATATTAGAAAGTCCGAGGACGGACTTTATTCTAAGGTGGGGAGGATGTAACGACCACTTTTCGTGGTACGTTTTTCGTGCACGTGCTTTTGGCCGTGCACGTGTTTGTTTTAGACTTTGTTTGTTGGTGAACACTTTTGTGTGATATGCCGTTGCGAACGTCTCTGAGAGTATTAAATAGTGGCACTATCTTGGAACGACACTTCTCGAGTCGTTTTTCCACAATTTAAACTTACTCGATGAGACGTGACGATTTTCACTTTTGACGGGAGACGTTTCTATTTTTAGTTTCGTCGTCCGACGTCGAATTTGAGATCCGTCTTCTTAGTTAGCTCACATTCGTCATCACGATCACCACGATATTTATTTTATAATTTTTGGAGTTTATTTGACCACTTTTATAATTTTTACAAGTTTTATATTATTTTTAATAATTAATTTATAAAGTATTTTCGGCCAAATAAAATTTATTTGAGTTTTAAACGTTTTAAAGAATTTTTGAGCCAATTTCCAGCTCATTTGGACCAGGTCAAACCCTAGGATGAGTTGGAGTAATTGAATTTCAAATTTTAAATCTTTTTAAACTTCTAATCCTATTAGATTTAGCCCTAGACCAAGTCAACCCATCTATACTATATAAGCAACCCCTAGCAAGACCTATTTTCCAAAGAAATTAGCCCTAGCCTCTTCCAAACTCATTTTGGACGTTGCGACGAATCGTCGCAACGTTGCGTCGTTCAGCACCCCGTCCGACCGAAGAAAACCCCCGCATCCACCCGCTCTGACCGGCCGCCTCGCCCGCATCCATCGCCGCTCCGCACACAGCATCGACCGCCGCCCCGTTCCCCCGCTTGGCCGAGAGGAGCTCTCGGTCTGACCGAGGCCCCGCTCCGCACCGACCCCCGCACAGCGCTCCGCTTCGTTCCCCCGCTCCGCTCCGTGCCCGACCGAAGGAAACGCCCGCTGTGACCGAGCGCCCCAAGCGCTGCACGCTGCAACGCTGCCAGCCCCGCATCCCAAGCGAACGACCGAGGATCCCTATCGGTCTGACCGAAGGAAACGCCGCACCCCGCTGCTGCGACCGACCCCCAACGCTGCAACAGCGCCGCCCAACGTGTCTGACCGACAAGTCTCCCCGCACCGAGGCTGTACGACCGACGGCCACTTGTCGCAACCCCGCATCCGTCGTACCACTTGCCTCCGTGGGCCCCCCAAGTTCTCCAGAGTTATTGTGGGTTCCCCAAAGGTCCCTAGGACTACTGTGGGCCCCACTTTGGTACGTTCTCTTCGACGACTTGCCGCGTACGACGTCGTCGCACGTCGTAGCCCGTCGTCGCACGTACGAGCTTTGGAATCTGGAATCGTCGCCCGGGTTATTTGCTCTGAAATTTCCAGCGAGGAATCTAATTGGAATCTGGACTTGGAGCGCGATCTTATTATTCCAACCCCCGGCGTCGCTACCCGACGCCGGTGTAGCTTTCGCGTCGTGTTGAGGTAACGTTTTGCACCCCTAGGACCCCCAACCCAATTGCATGCTAATTAAGACTAAAAATCAGTATTTTAAAGTATTTTAAATGTTTTAGAAATCACTAATCAAGATTAATAAAACGGATGTAGGCAGGTGGACTTGTGCACGTAGGAATCGTGACTTTGGACTCGTTGGACGGTGTTTTCTTGACGTGATAGTTGCAGGCAAGTGAAACTTGCCAACTCTTGTGTAGGGCCATGTTTTTAGGCCATTTTCTTGTTCCTAGCGTAAAAGAGATTAGTCAGTGAAATGATAGCTGGCTAGACGCCTACTTGATCTAGTTTGACAACGAAACTAGATCCGTCACCTAAATGATCTAGCTTGACAACGAAGCTAGATCCAACCCTTAAACTTGTCATTCATGCATGCTAAACTGTCACGTTTACTTTTCTTACTTGTACGCTTTACTACTTGTCATGCCATGTCATCCATGCATTGAATGTTGCATCGTAGCACACGCTACAATACTTGTCCTCGTACTACTTGTCCGGCTAGGTGCACCCCTACGCCATACTTGTTTACACACTTCCTGGCTCGTGGTCTAGAAGCGAGCATTCCAAGTTCGGGGGTAAGGCCCTGGCTCGATACACGTGGAGGGGTAGGGATAAACGGTTACTTGAGCTTAGGAGTTGGCCCGCGCAGCCACTCTAGCCAAAAGACGGAATCTCTGTGCACGAGGTGCTTTCTTTACTTGTCTTGTATTTGTCTTGTGAATGCCATGCCATGCTCGTACTTTACTTTACTTTACTTTTCCTTACCTGTTGCACTCATTACTTAAAACTGCCATGTCATCGCATCATGCTAGAACTGCTAGGTTGCTTTACTTTTCCCACTTCCAGTTTCCTTGCACAAGTCTTCCAGACTTGCTGACATGTGCCCCTTGCTCTTTTGGGTGTCACATGTTAGACCCTGAGCCAGAGACAGTTGCTGAGGATGAGATGTTTGCCGACGCTGAGCCCGAGCCTACGTTCGTTGAGGAGTTCGAGGACACCGGAGACCAGTCTTAGAGACTGATTTTACTTGCTTTTGCTTTAGTTTGCTGTTAGATGTCGGTGCTTTGTACTTTTATTGGCCATGCTGGGCCTCCTTTAGACTCTTTTATTTGTAGCCTGGTGGCTTTTCTGCGATGTTGACATTTATTATTATGGATATTCTGAGATGTACTTTTGTCTCTTTTCGTTATTATTATCTTTGTTCCGTTTCGCGTTGCAAGGACCTGCAGTTTAAAGTGATTGACGCTTATCGGACTTGCGACTTTGTAGCTTCAAGTCTGAGCGGACCTTCTCACGCTTCGCCTCCACGTTTTTGGGAAGCGGGGCGTGACAGCACAACATGCTCGTCATGATACCGGCGGATAGCGGCTTCGACCAGTTTGCCCTCAGCATCCCGCTTATCCTCCAGTCGCCGCACCGCTAGACCCTTCTCCCTCTTCTCGGCCGCCAGAGCTACCTTTAGGTCCTCAATCTGCTGCCTCTGTAACCTGATCACAGACTCCTTGCTGACAACTTCTGAGGTATATTTCGCCCGGATATCATCCCTCTCTCGCGTTATTTCTTGAAGCTGCTTCTCGATCGCTGCTTTGGACGAATCGAAATACGCAGCTCGCCCCTTCTCCACGCCGTGGGCCGCCCTAACCCTCTCCAGCTCCGCCTCCATGTCCCTCAGCTTCTCCCTGACCTCGCCAAGGTTCGCCTTCGCTTCACGCAGGGCCGCCCTGGTGGCGACCGCTGCGGGACGGCCCCGCAGAGCTAGCACGTTCGTAAGCATCTACATAAACCTTGAACCAGTGAGACACTGGCACACAGCCGGCGTGCGAGTAAGAAAAGCCGCTTTACCTGTACGACGTGCCACATAGCCGAGCCACACAGCCGCTCCGCCCCCACGCGAGCCAACGACTCACGATCGCGCGGCAACCCGCAATACTCGGCGAGGCACGCCGCCACTCCCGCATCTTCGAATACCGACTCGTCGCGGCTGACTCGAAAGGGAAACTTGCGGAGATGGTCATCAGGGTACGCCTCGACCTCTTCTCGGGTCCTCTTAAAGAAAATGAGAGCGCTCTCACAGGCTTGACTCGACGACGCCCCCATTTCCCACGAAGGGATCCCGTATGGCCACTTCTGAATCACAGGCGCCCGGCGGGGCGCGACCACCTCGGGTACCCGCGGGGGGACGGAGGGTCGGTCCCCTCGCGCGGGCACGCCCTCGGGACGATCCTCGCCGGGCCCACCCGCGGAGCGGTCTTGTCCGACTGTCGCCCGTCCCGGGTGCAATCTCTCCCCCGGAGGGGCCCCGCCCCCACGATCCGGGGATCCTGCCTCACTAGCCCCCACCTTGCCTTTCCTGCGAGGATCAGTACCCCCCGAGGTCGGGGCACCGGCCGAACCTGACACCTCCTCCGGCTCCCTCATCGTATCTTCACCTGCAAAAGGAAGAGAGACAATCAGGGCGAGCCTAGCCCAAAGTTTACAAAACTTCAAAGATACCTAGGGCCCAAAAGTCCTGGGCGAGCCGACTGCTCTGCGTTAGACTCGCCCAATTACGACACTCCTCGGGCAGCTCCCTCAGAATCTGAGCTTTGGCAATATCCTCCCCGGTCAGCTCCACCCCTTCATTTACGAAGGGATTCCGCGCCCCCCAATTCGACGTCAGCGCCACGTCACTTGGCACTGTCACGAAGACGAACTCCCTCATCCAATCGCCGATATCATCAGGCACCTCGAGGATGAGTTCTCGCCCTCTCCTGGCGCAAACGCGATGATACACCCCCCACTTCCGAACCACAAAGAAATGCTGAAACAACGCCAAGGAGGGACTCAAGGAGCAAGCAAGACACAAGACGACAAACCCCACTAGCAAGCCCCAGGAACGGGGCGCTAGGGCGAATATCGGCAGCTCCAGGAAATTCAACAAGTGAAACAAATACGGGTGGATCGGGAAGCGGAGCCCCAACTCAAAGGACCGGACATAGACCCCGACCTCATTATTCCCCGGTGAGCTCACCGCTTCCTCCGACCCGGGAACCCGCACCTCATAGGGTTGCCGCACAAACCGCACACGAATCTCCCGAATGTTGATCCTATCCAACCTACGTCGGGGGGACTCAATGTCTCTTGGTGCAACGGATAACCATGACCATCTTTCCCTGGCCCGCTGCAACCCCGGCTGCGACACCCCCTCGAACGCCGACTCCTCTTCCCCGACCCGGCTACTCCCCCCAATCTCTAATCGAGAAGCCATTGATCGGAAAGGAAGGAAATTAATTGTTGTTACCTGTTGCCCCCTTGAACCCGGAAGGCGATCGGAAGGAGATGGCCGGTGACGAAAGGGACAGGTTAGCCAACCGGCTCCAAACAAAAAATCGGGCGCCGGAGGAGAATCGGAGAAAAACAAAAATTCCCGCCGAGCGCCTCCCAAACCCTTTTAGCGGTACAGGTGGCCCCGGGCCATCTCGGCCGTCAAACTTTCGCCACGCGGCACCCATCGAGACATCCCCGACGCCTCGACTGGCGTGAGGGTCACCTCATCCACGTGTCGCAAACTCAATCGCAGGGACGCTTCGTTTTCATCTGCCTCCTTTTCAAATCGTAATAATGACCACTAAAGCGGGAATTCCGAAGCCGCCGCCGGCACTGCCCGGTGGGTCCAAGGCCCATGTTGAGGGTCCGGATGTTGGATAGGGTTCGCCCTCCGAGCCGAGCCGGGCCGCCGCCTCAGACTCGAAGGCCGGGGGCAATTGTTACGACCTAAAGATCGTAGTAGCCCGACACCCGCCCGGATCCGCTAACATACCCCTTTGGTTCACCATTTAACAATTAGGGCCGCCGCCCCGGAAACCCGGGGCATCATGGAGATAGGCGCGCCTCACAGCGCTCCCCGAAACGGCCGAGGCGGCCGAGGCGAACTGTAGCCGGCCGAGGCGAACAACCGCAGCCGCCCGACCCACCGGGGAAGCGCGTTTAGCAACGCTTGGGCAGCTAGGCCCGGCCCATTGACGGGCGCGGCCGGGCCGGACAACTCCCGACCTGAACGGCCCGTCCGATTCCCGCGAGCCGCGACGCCTAAAGTGAGCCAGACCATTAGTTCGACGCTAATGACAAACAGCCTAGGATAAGGACACGGCTGACACATACGTCACCCGACCACCTGACAAAGCACCCCCAGGCGGCTGACCTATCCGACGGTTAGTGCTTTCGGCCCTGACATCCCGACAAAAGCGCCCCTCGGCCGTTGCGCCGCCAGATAAAAGCGGATCAGGGACTCCTGTTTCCGACGTCCTCGTCCGAAGCTTCCGCTGACACCCGAGCCAGCTCAGCACGCCTAGTCATCACCCGTCAGGTATAAATACCACCTCTCCTCTTACGGAGAAGAGGTTAGAAAAACTCTCCCATCTTCTATCATTCACACACGAGAGCAAAGATCCTCCATATCTTTGTTCTCCCACCTATAGCTCGTCACGTGAGGCGGACACACAGTTAGTCCGGCCGGCGTGTCCATCCCCCCATTTAAGCCATGTTACTGACTTAGGCATCGGAGGGGCTAAGGGTTGAACCCCAACCCCGCCCTTCTGATGAGTTGTTCGTGCTGCAGGAGAGTTCGCCCCTTAGCCAAAGTCAGCGTCAGCCTCCAGCCGTTCGACCTCCCTCAGCTGTGTCCGACGAGATACGATCCTGTGAGCTCCACCGGCAACGGATCCGACCTCTTCACCCCACTAATCTCTTGTAAAACAGTCTACCTAACCCCTCATTTCCATATAACCACCGTGCCCTTGGTTCCCCATAATACAAATTCATTGTACGCGAGTTCCACCTCGTAACAATACTAAGCCTGACCGTCTCTGGAAACACCAAGAAATGCAGCTTATGGATGTTGTAACTGCATATCTATACGCCAATATAGATATAGAGATCTGTATGAAACTTCCAGAAGGGTATACTCTAACCCCGGAGATGAAAGAGAGACATTGGAACGTCTTCTCTATAAAGGCTTCAAAGATCATTATATGATCTAAAGAAATCAAGAAAAATGTGGTATAACAGATTTATTGAATTCCTTGCGGAACAAGGATTCACTAATAATGTCTGCCTGTGTATCTTTATCAAAAGAACGGGGACAAGATTTGTAATAGTCGTCGTCTATGTGGACGACTTAAACCTAATAGAATCTCCTGCAGGGACCATTGAGATATCTGATAGCCTTAAGCATACTTTCGTAATGAATAACCTAGGCATAAGAAGGTATTGTCTTGTCTTACTAATTAAACACATTCGTGGTGGAATCCTTTTATACCAATCATATTCTTCATACACCCGGAGTTTATGAAGAAAGATGTCCATTTGCAATCTATTAAAAATGGATGCTTATTTATGACGCCTTCCAGTCGCTGGAAGACGGGGAGGACATCCTAGGTCCTGAAGAGCCTAGCTCTAGTGTACTAGTTACACTCTTTTATCTGGCCAACTGCATGTGTCTCTAATAGAACGTCTACAGTAGAGTTGTTAACCAGATACAGTGCTGCCCTGGAGAGCACCACTGGACCAAGGATAAGCTGTTCATATGCAACTTCCAGGGGTCAAGGATCATCATCCAAGGAATATATATTGCATATGCAGGTTTACAGATCATCACGATGACTAAGCACAAATGTCCAGCCACCTCCTAAAGATCTACACATCATCCTCCAAAGTCTACATCTTCTGAGAAGCTCATCATCCAAGAAGCAAGTCTAGAATACGCTCAGCCAGGTCCAGCAGTACCTTGCAGACACAGTGAAGACTAAGTAAAAGAATACATATGTGGAGTCATCTACCAACTTCGAAGAGCGTAGCACTCCAGAGCGCCACTGTTTTCCAGTAGCCCCTAGATATGAGTGCAACTTGTATAGACGAGTGATGATTGTATTTGCTTTCAGAACATGATGGATGTATAAACGAATATGAAATGATTTTATATATACATATGAGATCTGCAAGCATGAAGCTTGTACAGATCAGGGAGAGTTAATAGTCGAGTTGTACTCTTTTTTCTTAGCTATGGGGTTTTCCACTGGGTTTTCCATAGACAAAGGTTTTAATAAAGAAACCTCATTTAACTCTGGACCCTGAAGTGTCCACCCCTAATGAAAGCTGAAAACCCTACAAGCATAAGGCTTGTATGGATCAGGGGGAGTCACCAGTTGGTTGTACTTTTTTCCCTTAAAGCTGCTGGTTTTTCCCCCTGTGTTTTTCACAGCTAAGGTTTTAATGATGCAATCACAGTGGCTCTGGATCCAGAAGTATCCACCCACTTAACTTTATACGCTAAGACTAATGAAATGGATGGATACGGGAGAGTGTTATGAGTCCTCTCTATCCCTCCATTACTCCCCACTACTTAGTAGTGGGGCCCTTGGTATACCATTGATATGAATATATAGAGGACCATGGCTATTAGCCATGGTTACTATTTTTTTTTTGAGTTTATCTAACAGCTTGGAAATAATTCATTGAAAACCAAACCACCTTTCAAAGGAGAAATGGTTGTTGGAGAATTTAAGGGCAAATTTAAACTAAAATATGCTGGGGGAAGTGTGGGTGATGCAATAGGAGAAGGGTGTGTGTGGTGTGAGTTCATTAGGGTTATGCCCTGCTATGCATTCCAATCTCTCTGATAACTCAATGATGCGTCTTTAGAGCAAACATTATTGGATGATTCCCGTGTGGGATTAAACACAATAATATCCAAATATTCATCAGATTAATGGGTTATATCCCCTAATTGCTAGGTAATGCCTTATAGCACACCACCCTAATCATTCTAGAGCCTCTCGACGAGGCTTATGCATGTAGAAAATGCCTCGTGATAGATCATTCTTGGATCCCTTGACGGGTAATGCAAATGCACAGGTAGTGTATGTACACGTGGGAGATGCCTCGCGGCATTCCATCCTCATTGAACCCCTAACAGGTAATGCATTGCAATATGAATATAAAAAATCCATCGATCAATGAAATAAACAATCAATAGCACATAGATGATTGAAAGCATAGAGGGATAATCCATACTTTACATCACAACACACCCACAATAGAGTTAGCCATTCATGTGGATAAAAATACAAAAGTCCATTAATAATGATTTAAGTCCAATTCAAATATAGAAGAAAACAATCAAAATCAAGAGAGAAAGTTGGGAATCTATCACTAAAAGAGGCTTGAATCTCAACCCTAAACCCTTACTCAGCCACATGTTCTTCCCCTAAGCTAATGCTAAAACTACGAATAAGAATGGGGATTCAAAGATAATTATCATCCTAATTACATTCCACTATTTATACTCTCCAAACCCTCAAGTAATCTCCATCATTCGATCCTAAACCAATGGCCACGATCTCTTCAGCTTGAATGAGGATTTGGAGTGGGTTCGGGTTGACATCTGTTCCAGATAATGCGTTTAGCCCGACGTCAGACATTTGGTTTTGCCCAACCAGACATCTGGTCGCTTGGAGGTCATCTCATGCAATTCGTCTCAATCAGACGTTTGATGTTGAGTTGTCAGACGTATGGGGCTTCACTTGGTGGCGTGCTTGAAGCGGCAATGGTCAGTCGTCGTCTGATGCCTTCTTACTAGTCGTCTGGGGCTTGACCCAGATGTATGGGACATGAGCAGAAGGCGTCTGGTGACATGTCTGTCACGACCCGCTTCCCTAAAATGGAGGCGAGACGTGAAAAGGTCCGCACGAGAGTGGAGCTGTGAGGCCCCAAACCCGATAAGCGTCAATAAAACATAAGCAGGTCCCTGTAACCACAAACGGAGCAACAATAATAATAAAAGGAGAGACAGAAATAAAATTCTCATATCTCATAAACTGTCCAACATGAAAGATAAGTCCAACATCCAGAAAAGCCACCAGGCTAAAAGAAAGAGTCTAAAGGCCCAGAACAAGGCCAACAAAACCAACAACATAACAAAGTATAGGTGCTACGCACCGACAACAAAACAGCAGTCTAAAACAAAAGGGAACACAACGAAAACACTAGGACTGGTCCCCAGTGTCCACGTACTCCCCGTCAAACACAAGCTCGGGCTCGGCGTCAGCAAACACCTCGTCCTCAACAAGGTACTCAGGCTCAGGATCTAACATGTGTCACCCAAAAGAGTAAAGGGGCACATGTCAGCAAGTCTAAAAGACTTGGGCAAGGAAACTGAAAGTAAGGCAACTAGCAACCTAGCAGTTTAGTATGCATGACATGGCAGTTATAACATGAGTGCACGAGCAAGGCATGGCGAGACAATAAGTACAAGAGAACAATTAACGGGACAAGACAAGAGTAGCCAAGCTACTAACAATCTCAATCAATTCACTATTCACGGTTCACTGTTGTTTGTAGATGTTTACGCCTTACGGCTGAATGGTATAACATTCACGCCGATTGGCCGCTTAACACTACCCCAAAACCCAGAGTTTACGCCTTACCACTGCAGTTGCTGATCGGGCAGACTCCCAGTTGATTGGCCGCTTAACTCTTACCCCCAATACCCACAAGTAATCGAGCCAGGGTCCCCGCACACGAGCTCAGTAAATGAGCCGGGGTTGCCCCGCACATGAGCTCGCATTCTAGTTCACGATTCATAAACAATTGGCGTAGGGGTGCACCTAGCCGGAAACAAGCAATTCGGGCATTGGCTATCAACCAACACATGGCCCGCTTCTGGAACACGAGCCAGGAACACAAGCATTGTAGCGAAGCTACGCAATCACGGAAATACTTAAAGGATGCAATGACATGACAATTAATTTGCGTACCGTTAATGGAAAGTAAACATGACATGGTAATTGTGCAACATGCTAAATGTCAGAACTAGCTTCGTTGTCAAGCTAGTTCCCCAATTTGCGCCTAGGCGAGTATCATTTCGTCGCCTAGCCTCTTTTACGCCTACAACAAGCAAATGGCCTAAAACATGGCCTAAACCCTAAGTGGCAAGTTTCACTTGCCTAGCACCGGGGATGACGATCACGAAGGTTCGTCTCGCGGATGCTAATTTACGGGGAAATCGCTGTTATGGGGAAACAATCACCAAAACAACATTCATTCATTAGGGTTTCATAAAAATACAAATAGGTTATGAAAACATCAAGAGATCGATTTCTTACCGAGAGGAGGCGGAAGAAACACTCCGGGGAACCTAGGGACCAGATCTGGAAACGAATGGAGAAGTTTGGAGAACTAGGGGTTTTTGGGGGATTTTGGGGATTTGATGAGATTTTGGGGAAGATGAGAGGTAGAATGAGTTGATGGATGGTTTGGATGATGGATCTTGGGCTTGGAATGAAGGAATAAGGGTTTGGGGAAGAAGGGGGCTCAATGGGGGAGAAACTAGGGTTTTGGGTCGAGTGGAGGAAGAAGAAAACGTTTGGGAGGGGTTTAAATAGGATGGGCTGGCGGCTGCCCAGAAATTAGGGTTTTAACACAGATTAGTCGGTCAAAGAGCAACCACTGACCGACTAGTTTGGCAACTAGTCGGTCGGTCGACCAACGCAGACCGACTAAGTGTAAACAGTAACTTCTGAACGAAAATAGAATTTAGATTTAGTCGGTCGATGAACAACTACTGACCGACTAGTTTGGCATCTAGTCGGTCGGTGAACGTTCTTAGACCGACTAAGAGTGAACAGTATTGATACTAAAATAAGTTGAAGAGTTAGTCGGTTAAAGAAGCATTGCTGACCGACTAGTTTGCAACCTAGTCGGTCAACCAACGTTCTTAGACCGACTAACGATAAACAGTAACTCCTGAATCATTTAGAAAGCCAACTAGTCGGTCCAAGAAGGATTGCCGACCGACTGGATCGTCATCTAGTCGGTCGGTGCCCCTTCTTACACCGGCTAATGAGCACCAAAAGTTCCGATACGGAGCGCGGGGCCCCGGGATCGATTCCTAAGACTCCTAGGCTTGATCTAACAGTAAGATAAGACCGTTATGAAGCCCGTCACGAATGACATACTTCGAAATCGATGATCCTAAGGAAGAAACGAGAAAACACGACGAAACGATCGAAAATGAAAGTTACGGAGACGAAAACCACACACGAGGAGAAAATCCACCAAAACACATATTATAATATAATAAATCCAGATACAAGAAAACCAGTCGTTACATCCTCCCCAACTTAAGAAAAATTCCGTCCTCGGAATTTCCAAACACTCACGTGTCCGGAAACAAAAGTGGGAAACGCTCTCGCATCTCATCCTCATTCTCCCAAGTAGACTCTCCAGGTGAGCCGTGTCGCCACATCACCCTCACAAGATTGACAATCTTGTTCCGAAGCGATTTCTGACGCCTGTCCAGAATCTGCACTGGATGCTGGTCATACGTCATATCGGGACGAACGGTAATCTCCGAAAAATCCACCGCATGAGATGGATCGCCAATGTATCGACGAAGCTGCGACACATGGAAAACATTGTGAACTCCTTCCAAAGATGGCGACAAGGCCAAGCGATAAGCTACCTCGCCAACTTTCTCCAGAATGTCAAACGATCCAATGTATCGCGGGCTCAACTTCCCTCGCTTCTCAAAACGAATCACACCTCGATTCGGGGAAATCTTCAAGAACACATGGTCGCCCGGCTGAAACTCCAAAGGACGACGTTTAGCATCCGCCCAATGCTTAAAACGGTCCTGAGCAATCCTCAACCTCTCCCGAATATTCCTGACGATATCCACGGCCTCCACGATCATCTCAGGTCCCAACAGCTCCCGATCACCAACGTCATCCCAACTCAATGGCGATCGACATTTCCTCTCATAAAGAGCGGCGAAAGGCGCCATGCCAATACTCGCCTGGAAGCTGTTGTTGTAGGAAAACTCTACCAGATGTAGATGGTCCTCCCACGAACCCTTGAAATCCAACATGCACGCCCTCAGCATGTCCTCCAAGATCTGAATCGTCCTCTCGGACTGGCCATCCGTCTGCGGATGGTATGCCGTGCTGAAACTCAGACGCGTACCCAAACTCTTCTGTAAACTCTGCCAGAACTGAGATGTGAACCTCGTGTCTCTGTCCGACACGATACTCACGGGGACTCCATGAAGTCGCACGACCTCCTGCACGATTCACGTTACATCACTATCCAAACTAGGAAAAGGAAATAAAGCGGAGTGTAAAAGAATTTTACCTCCATATATCTCATCACCAGCGCCTCCGTGGACTGTCCCACTCGGAACGGAATAAAGTGCGCGGATTTGGTCAATCAATCTACGATCACCCAAATCGCGTCATTCTGCTTCGGACTCCGAGGTAGTCCAGTCACGAAATCCATAGTGATGTGTTGCCACTTCCACTCCGGAATCGGAAGCGGTTGTAGCAACCCGGCCGCACGCTGATGCTCCGCCTTCACTTGCTGGCAAACCAAGTACTTGGCTACACTCCGAGCCACGCTTCTCTTCATACCATGCCACCAATAATTCAGACGAAGATCCTGGTACATCTTGGTGCCACCAGGATACACAGAATACGGTAAACTGTGTGCATCCACCATCAACTCCTCTCTAATATCCCCAGCCGGCACACACAACCTGGCTCTAAACCTCAGCGAGCCATCCTCATGAATCAAAAAGTCAGTCCGCAGACCGGCTTCCACCTGCTCCCGAATCCTCACCAGCTTCGGATCCTCCGCCTGGCCAGCCTTAATCCGATCCACGATCGTCGACTGTACCTGCATGTACATCAACGATGAAGCCTCCCCAGGAAGAACAATCTCCACGCCAGACTCGCAAAAATCCTGCTGCAATCTCCACTGCGAGGTCAAAATCATCACCGCTAGAAGCCTACTCAGCGCATCAGGGACCACATTCACCTTGCCAGGGTGAAACTACAAATCAATCTCATAATCTGCCATAAGCTCCAACCATCGACACTATCGCATGTTGAGCTCCTTCTGAGTGAAAATATACTTCAAGCTTTTGTGATCGGTGAAAATCTTCACTTTCTCACTCAGCAGGAAGTGCCTCCAAATCTTAAGAGCGAACACAACGGCAGCCAACTCCAAATCATGCGTCGGGTAATTCTTCTCATGAACCTTGAGCTGACGAGACGCATACGCCACAACGTTCCCGTGCTGATGCAACACACAACCGAGACCCTTGCCAGAAGCATCGCAAAAGATCTCAAATCCACCGTTGCGATCAGGCACAACAAGAATAGGGGCAGTCGTCAACCTTTCCTTCAGAATACCAAAAGCACTCCCACACTCACCCGACCAAACAAAAACAACATCCTTCCGCGTCAACCTGGTCATCGGCTCAGTAATACGGGAAAAATCCTTAATGAATCGCCGATAGTAACCAGCAAGTCCAAGGAAACTCCGAATCTCAGATGCAGACGACGGAACAGGCCACTCTCTGATGGCCCTAATCTTCTCGGGATCCACTGAAATACCATCTCCAGTCACCACATGCCCGAGAAAAGCAACTCTATCCAGCCAAAACTCGCACTTCGAAAACTTAGCATACAAATGATGCTTCCTCAAGATCTCCAATACCGTCCTCAAGTGCGAGGCATGCTCTTCCTCCGACTTCGAATAGATCAGAATGTCGTCAATAAAGATAACGACAAACTTATCCAAAAAGTCGTAGAAAATCAGGTTCATCAGATTCATGAAAACTGCGGGTGCGTTAGTTACACCGAAAGGCATAACCACGAACTCATAGTGTCCATACTTCGTCCTGAACGCTGTCTTCGGAACATCTCCCTTCTTCACCTTCAACTGATGGTAACCACTCCTCAAATCCAATTTAGAAAACACCCTCGAACCTCCAAGCTGATCAAAAATATCATCGATGCGAGGCAACATGTATTTATTCTTGATGGTCACCGCATTCAACTCCCGATAGTCCACGCACATGCGACGAGAACCATCCTTCTTCTTCACCAGCAACACCAGTGCTCCCCACGGAGACACACTAGGATTAATATAACCCTTCTGCAAGAGCTCATCCAATTGCTTTCGCAACTCTTCCAATTCTGCAGGTGCCATACGATACGGCGCCTTCGAAATCGGCTGCGCACCTGGAAAAAGATCAATAGAAAATTCTAGAGCTCGATCAGGTGGCAAACCAGACATCTCCTCGGGGAAGACGTCGCCAAAATCACGCACCACAGCTGGCCACTCCAGCTCCATCTGCATAGCCACAACCTCCATCGGCCTGGCCCGAAATCTGACAGGACCAAGCGAACTGCTACCACGGCTGAACTCAAATACTGGATGTCCGGGAATCTCGAACACCACCTTCTTCCTCCTGCAGTCAATCGTAGCATAGAAGCTCGCTAGCCAGTCCATCCCAAGAACTGCATCATAGTTGATGATATCGTGGACAATGAAATCAGCGAAAAGCTCATGTCCACAGACCACCAACGAGCAAGAATTGCAACCACGATGCACCGAGACCACGCCATTCCCTGTAACGATATTCCAACTCTTGGGAAGAGGGGACGTCGACAAGGAATGCCTCTCCACGAAGCTCCGAGAAATAATGCACATCGATGCACCAGAGTCAAAGAGGACTCGTGCAGGAAATGTGCACACCAAAACCACACCTAACAAGCAATTAACAATCAAACCCTAGTCTAGCAAACAATCATGTTCAAGCAAACAACACAATCTAACAATCAAAACCAGCTAGGAAAGTAATATCTAGATTGAGGATTACCTGCGATAACCACATCCACTGCCTCGCTCTCCAAAGCGGTCATCAGAAAAGCCTGCCTCCTCAGTGGAACAGCCTGCTGAAAAGCCTGTTTCTGTGGAACAAGAGCTGCTCCACGACCAGCAGGAACAGGCGCTCGCTGCTGTAACGGCTGAGCTGCAACAGGTGCCCTCCGCAGCTGATTCGCATGCCGAAAATCCTTCACGACATGGGAAGCATCACCACAAACCAGACACTGGCCCAAAAACTTCCGACACTGATCCTTGATGTGGCCAGGCTTGCCGCAGAAATGGTAAGTCTTCAGAATAGGCCCTCCTGGCCTTTTAAACTAAGCGGACTGATTAGGCTTGAAACCAGGCCTAACCACCGCTCTGGCCTGCTCCATAGGCCTCTTTCCAGCACCAACAACAGACCCCCTCCTCTGACTCAGGTTCAGCTCCTACCTCCTTGCAGCGACCAGAACCTTCTGATAAGAGTCCAGATCGGAGGAAGACACAAAACTCTGGAGCTCCAAAGCAAGTCCCTGCAGGAACCTCTGAGCCCTCTCATCAGCATCCTGCACCATCTTTGGTGCAAACCGACTCAGCCTAGTGAACTCTTGGTGGTACTGGTCCACCGTCGAGCTCCCTTGCTTCAGATCAATGAAGCGCTGCAGCATCTCCTTCTTCCCAGCCTTCGGAAAGAATTCCTCATCAAACCTGAACTTAAAGGTAGCCCAAGCTATCGGCTCCACCAGCATCTTCTCTTCCGCATCCCACCAATTCTGAGCATTATCCTTGAGTTGCCTCCTCGCCAAATCAACCCATCCAGCCGGGGTGATCTTGGCCATCTTCAGATTGTCCTCAATGTTCCGAATCCACTCATCGACAGCCAGAGGACCCTCAGACCCATCAAAATATGCGGGACCCAGCTCCCGAAATTGCTTCGCTCCCGGCTCAGAGCGAGGGGCATCCGGAAGAGCCCGGGCAGCTAAAGCAAGTGGAGCATTCTGGACTTGCAGGAGCACGCACTGCTGCACTTGCATCATCTGCAGCATCATCCACATCATCTCACTGTTGGTGGGTTCCCGCTCAGGCTCCTCATCATGAGGGAGCGCACCACTACCCCCACCACGGGTGAAATGCCTTCCTGCCATCTAATGACACAGAAAACGAATCAGATTAGACTCAAAGTTTATGACTCGGACGTCGAACTTAGTTTATTGGACATCTAATATTATTATCGTCATTCCAAAAATCGCAGTTACAGAAGGACCTGCATGGGCCACCAACAAAACCTGTCACGACCCGCTTCCCTAAAATGGAGGCGAGACGTGAAAAGGTCCGCACGAGAGTGGAGCTGTGAGGCCCCAAACCCGATAAGCGTCAATAAAACATAAGCAGGTCCATGTAACTACAAACGGGGCAACAATAATAATAAAAGGAGAGACAGAAATAAAATTCTCATATCTTATAAACTGTCCAACATGAAAGATAAGTCCAACATCCAGAAAAGCCACCAGGCTAAAAGAAAGAGTCTAAAGGCCCAGAACAAGGCCAACAAAACCAACAACATAACAAAGTATAGGTGCTACGCACCGACAACAAAACAGCAGTCTAAAACAAAAGGGAACACAACGAAAACACTAGGACTAGTCCCCAGTGTCCACGTACTCCCTGTCAAACACAAGCTCGGGCTCGGCGTCAGCAAACACCTCGTCCTCAATGATCACTCCTTATTTTACATCTTTTTCCCGCATTTTTGCATGCCATTTAGATCGCCCAAATCACGTTTTTCACGATATATCGACGATATTGCGATGCTTTTCACGATTTGTTGTTTTTGTCGCATTTCAGGTGATTTGGCGCGATTTGGAGTGATCTCGAGATGCGCTTACTCCAGAGGGTCACCGACGACATCCCCGAGGGGTATTTTGCTGTTGGAGAGGAGCGGAAGAAGAACGGACGTCGCAGGAGCGACGAGGAGGCCAAAATAAGCAGATTGGGCATGTTTAGTGTCCCACTCGGCCGAGTGGAGGACCCACTCGGCCGACCAGCGAGACACCGCTCGGCCGACCAGATCAGACACGATTCCTATGTGCACTCGGCCGAGCGACGGAGACCACATCGGCCGAGTGAAGAGACCACGCCCGCCCGAGTGGCGCCCAGACGAAGCCCTTCAAAAATCTCCAAGTTTCTGTTTTTCGGCTGCCTGAGCTTCAGAAGACCCACTCGGCCGAGTGGAGAATCCTGTCCGCCCGAGTACAATGAAGCCATCGGCCGAGTGACGACAACTCACTCGGCCGAGCCGCCCCCGAAGTAGAGACCCCTGAAGGCCCCGACTTACTGGAAAATTACAGGGTTTCTCACTCGGCCGAGCGACTTTTGTCACTCGGCCGAGTGAGACGCGCTGCCTGTAGCGAAAATTGCGGAAAACAGGCTGTGCTGGGGTATTTTGGTCACAGTTTTTGGACGATTTTGGGGGCTATTTAACCCCTGTTTTTACCCTAGTTTTGAGGGCTTCTCCTTAGATTTTTTGCAGCTTTTTAGATTAGCCTTTTAGTTTTATTCTTGAGATTGGAGAGGGGGCAAAGTTTGATTTTTGTTGGATTAATTGAAGAACTCCATTGGTTTGTCTTTCTCTTCCCCAAAAATTCTATTTTTATTGCATATCTCAATATTGTGATGAATTCTATTACTTATTTCATTGATTATTTTTGTGATCTTGCTATGAATTGTGAGTAGTCGCCACGTCTTGGGGCGTGGGGATGAACCCTACAAGCCCAACTTCATATTTGTGATGAATTAGTAGAAATTTTGCTAGAATCGATATCTAGGGATTATATTGGGATCAATTTACTACGGTTAGCTAGGAGTTCATACCGATCGGGATTTGCAAGAGATTGGATCCCGATTCGATAGGAAACCCTAGAAATCCGAATTGGGTTGGA
Source organism: Scilla litardierei (assembly GCA_030789695.1). Lineage (NCBI taxonomy): Eukaryota > Viridiplantae > Streptophyta > Magnoliopsida > Asparagales > Asparagaceae > Scilla > Scilla litardierei. Next base: position 106,986,855 of record CM061140.1, read on the forward strand.
ATCGAATTTCCGTAGTATCGGTTTGCAAGAGATTGGACCGATACTAGGGTTTCCGGTTGCAATTCCGTGCCAATACCCGTTTGCAAGAGATTGGACGGGTAGGAACTATCCCAATCTAGATCGCGAGCCAAGTTTGCAAGAGATTGGGCTCGGTGCGCGATTGGACGATGATGTTGACCCTAATGCTAGTTTTCCTAGGCTAGGGTTTGCAAGAGATTGGACCCAAACCTAGGATAGCTATAGACCGACAACAGCGCGAGAGCGTGAGCTTGGTTCTACATTCAGTTGCAACTAGTCCATCCAAAATCTCAATCTAGCAATTTTGAAACCGACGAACCACATTTATGAGATACGGTGAGTAGCGGGGATTCCCCATTCCCTAGACGTTCTTTATTTGATTCGATATTTCGGCACTTTGTCTGACGATTGTGACAGGATCGCCAAAGGCAAATCTTTCTTCTTGAATAGCCAGGGTGATTGGAACAAGCACGGTCATTCGTCCTCCCTGTGTTCGATATCCCGCTCGCTGCTACACCGTGCACTTGCGGTAAAACTACAACCGTTCTTTAGGGTTACGTCACGGAGCGATCAAGTTTTTGGCGCCGTTGCCGGGGAGGCGATTGCGTTTGATCTTACCACCCCTAGCTACTTCCTTTTTTTATTTTTTATTATTATCATTATTATTTCCAATTTTTTTTATTTTTACCTAACCCTTCCACGGTACTAATCACCTCTTTGAAACTCTGTTTTCCCTGTGCATGTACACGAGATCTACGGCGGACCCTGAAGCTATATTATTTGATCCCGAGATCGAACGTACCGCGCGGAGACTTAGAGCGGAAAGGAGACAAAATCCGGAAGGGCGGTTTATGACCAACCCGGAAACTCCTGAACAATTGGCGGCAAGGATGGCGAGGATAATTTCTATTCGAGATAGGCTTCGGCCTAAGACCTCTTCTACTACCTCATCCATTGTCATGCCGGGGTTGGCGGCTGACAAGAGCTTCGAGCTAAAGACTGGACTAGTGGTTCTGATGCAATAGGATCCATTTCATGGGAATGCCCATGAAAATCCCCACTACCACATCCAATTGTTCTTGTCGAAGTGCGCCACATTCCAGATGCCGGGGGTCTCCATCGATGCCATCAGACTGCGTCTCTTCCCTTTCACGCTAAAGGACAAGGCACTATACTCGTTGAGGACGCAAGCTGAGGGTGTCTTCACCACTTGGGACGAGTTGGCGAGTGCATTCATTGACAAGTTCTATCCGCCATCCAAGACGGTGAAGATCCGGAGCGCTCTCATGTCCTTCAAGCAAGGACCACAAGAGACGCTCTATGCGGCTTGGGAGCGTTTTAAGGATCTGCAGCATCAATGCCCGCACCATAGTATAGAAGATTGGGAGCTAGTGCATAGCTTCTACAATGGTCTCCAACCGAGGACCAAACAAATTATTGATGCCGCGGTAAATGGTGCTATCTTGTCAAAGACTCCCGAGGAAGCTACGGCCCTAATTGAGGAGATGGCCTCAAATAATCAACAATGGGGCGATGAGCGAGGACACTCTACGTCCTCCTTAAAGCCAACTAGCATCTACGAGGCGAAGGCCGTAGCGGAGCTTACGAGCAAGTTTGATTCTCTCCACAAGGTAGTGGAGAGATTGGAGAAGTTTATCACGGAGCCCCAAGGAAGCCCTTCCACCTCCACTCCAACCAACCAAATGTGTGATTGGCAAGACCAATCTCAAGCCATGTACTCGGGAGGAGAGCAAGGAGAAGGATCCTTGGAGCAAGTACAATATGCTGCGGGGAACCAAGGATATTGGGCCAATCCGGCCACAAGAAATCATCCCGGATTCTCTTACGCCAACAATGAAGGAGCTTTGAACCCGCCACAACAACCACCTCAACAAGATCGACCACCACCACCCTAACAACAAAACTATCCGCCGAGGGGGCCTCCACAACAAAATTTCCAACCAAAGCAACAAGTTCCACCATATAGGCCGCCCGGATACAATCAAGGGTGGAGGAATCAAAATCAAAACCCTCCACAAGCTCAACAACGATCCGACTTCGAAGCTAGAGTGGAGGCGTTTATGGTCGAGCAAAATAAGGTCAATGCTACCTTGAAGGCGGGGCAAGACTCCCTTAATACCGTTGTGGCTCAAATATCGGAGCAATTGGCGTTGCTTAATCGGAACACTCAACGATTGCCGGCGCAACCCGAGCAAAACCCACGGAGCAACACCGGCCACATCAATGCCGTAGTTGCCGTTACCACTAGAGGCGGGAAGGATACCTCCCCCGCTATGATTCCTACCGAGGAGCCCGTGGAGGAAAGCTTGGATCCAATTGAGCCGGTAGTTGAAGATGATAAGGAGAAAGAGCCACAAGAAAAGGAGAAATCTAGAGCGGAGCAATTGATCGAGGAGAGGCGCTTCATGCCACCGGTCCCATTCCCCCAAAGGCTCGCTAGAGCGAAAATGGAGAAAAGGCTAGCGAAGTTTCTCGAGTATCTAAGAGGAGTTAGCCTCAATATTCCCTTCCTCGACGCCATCGTGGAGATCCCCACATACGCTAAATTCTTAAAGGACTTGATTTCGGGGAGAAAGAGGAAGGAGAAGATTATGCTAGCCGAGGAGGGCTCTTGGTTTACTAAGAGAGAAAAAGAGCCAGCCAAATTTAAAGATCCGGGGAGTTTTCGGATTCCTTGCACCTTGGGCGGCGTTCCTCTTCAAAAGGCGTTGGTTGATCTAGGGGCTAGTGTGAGCCTCATGCCTCTCTCCATGTTCTTAAGGCTAAACACCGGGACAAAGTTGAAACCCACCGACATGCGCATTCAATTAGCCGATGGACGGATAACAAGACCGGTGGGGATCACCGAAGACATCCCGCTACAAGTCTCGGGGGGAATATGCTTGCCATGTGACTTCGTGATCATGGACGTTAAGGAGGAGGGAGATACTTCATTGATACTTGGATGCCCATTCCTCGCCACCGCCGGAGTCATCGTCGACGTGCGCGAAGGTACACTAACTTTAAACGTCGGCAACATCGAGGTGGAGCTTCACATTCCTAAGGCTATGAAGCACATGCCTTACCACGAGGAGCTTGATTACATGGACCTCCTTGATGAGGTAATTGAGGAGGCGATCCCCCACTCTATTGGCGCTCTATTTGATGAAGATTTCGAGGAAGGCCCGGATTTAGGCCAAAATGAGAAGAAAGATGATTCCCCCGACCTCTCCACTGAAGATGATGAAGGCGACACTGATGTCGCAAGGATTCGAGAGCTCTGTAAGCTCTCGAAATTAAAGTCTCCAAAGAAAGCTCCTCCGGTACGGAAATCGGCATCACCGGTGAAGCCGTTGACCGGAGCAAATGCTAGCTTGGGGGAGCCTCCCCCCAACACTATTCGAGATGGGAGACCACCGAGGGAGAACACGCCGCCGCGTCCAAATCCAAGCGCGCTCCCCGGAAAGTTTGATGGGTGCATCTCATATGCACCAAACATCCCACATTGATTGAAAATTATCGGGGGTCGAGCTCACGACCTTAAACGAGCGCTTGTCGGGAGGCAACCCGACGGTTTTTGCTTTATTTTTACTTTTTCTTTATTTTCATTTTAGAAATTTTTAGTGTTTTGAGTCATTCGCCCAAAAATTTTGTGATAACGGGTCCTATTTTTCTTGACAGGAGAGGAGATAGGTAGATCCATCATGAAGAGGATGAACGTGACGACGAGGAGCGCCCCAAGAAGGCGCTCGACGCTTAGGAGGAAGATGGAATCAACTGGAGGAGGAAAGACGGAGTTTAGAGCCCAAACGAAGCCAAACAGCAGAACACAAGGCTCACTCGGCCGAGCATACTAGTCACTCGGCCGAGTACAGAAGTTCGTCCGGCCGAGCCGCTCACGAACGAGGGAAGTCTGCTGTACCCAACTCTCTGTTTATTTTCCTGATTTCAATATAACTGCTACTCGGCCGAGTATATATTCCCACTCGGCCGAGTAAAACGGATACCCTCCTAGGGCGAGTCATGCCGAGTAGCTTGAGCCACTCGGCCGAATGGACTTACTCCACTCGGCCGAGGCTGGCAAGGCCACTCGGCCGATGCGTAAGCGGGGAGGAATTTTCTATTGACCGTACTCGGCCGAGTGGCCAAGTCACTCGGCCGAGTCGTAACTTTTGCTATATAAGAGGTCGAGGGGGGCACGTTTTTCGAAACGCTAAAATCCGATCGCCCGCTCGCACCCCCTACTCGCCCGACCGCCGTTGCCACGCCGCCGCTCGGCCAGCCACCGCCGGCTGACCACTCGCCGCGCCTCGCCCGAGTCGCCGCCGGCGGCCGTGTCCCCGGCCACCTCCGGTATTGCTTATTTCGCCCCTTTTCGCCTCTTTTTGTGTATTCTTCGAGGATCCATGTGTTAAACGACCCCCTAACCCAAATCAATTCCTATATCTATCTATGATACCCCTAATGCTCCATACGTTTTGAATATTACCCGCTGATATCGCCATTTCATGCGCATGTTGTTTTTGGAAGCTTAGGGGAGCCCAGGGGAGCTTCTCGGGACTGACTTGAGCTTCGTGGAGGCGCTGACTTCGCACGCTTCCATTGCTTAGCACTCGCGGCGTGTCGGGGTACACTCTTTCCATTATTTTGCACACATCGCACTTTTTACACTTTTCGGAGCGCGCTCGGGGCCGATATGCCGCCCCAGACACGGCCGCGGTCGAAGAGAGCTTCCGCCAAGCGGAAGCGGTCGGATGATGCCGGCCCCTCCCACGAGTTGGAGGACTCTCCTCCACCGTCTCCCGCACACCCCGCACAGCCTGCAGTGCCCGCATAGCCCGCACAGCCTCTCCCTGCCGCTCCACAGCCACCACCTCCGGCTCCACTGGTCGGGCCGCTCGGGATTACGTTCCGAGACGACGCACACCGCACCGTCTTCGAGCGTATCTCCCAGCGCTCGATCGTACCCTCCAGGTTTGCACACCTCGCTGACCTAGGACGCCTGGGGGTACTAGAGGGGATGCTCACGTTGTACGACAACGTGGGCTGGCGAGATTTCTTCCAGGTGTCGGCGGACACGTTCACCCGCCCGACACTTGAGGTTCTGAGTTCGATCGCCCGGACCGATGAGGGATGCTCGTTTCGGTTCATGGATCGAGAGTGCCAGGTCACTCTCGATATGATGAGAGCGTTTTTCTCGTGGCCCGCTGTCCCCGGAGCCGATCGCGGTTACGGCCCCACCCATATCCCCCCACCTTCCTTCGACGCCGGTGCCTTCTAGACCCGGATTACGGGTCTTCACGCTGCCTTTGACCCTAGTAGGGCCAAGGCCTTGGCCATTGTCCATCCCTGCCTCCGCATTGCTCAGCGCCTTATAGCGACGACCTTTTTGGCCAGATATGAGCCGGGCACGATGTCTACGCCAGAGCTCTACATGCTCTATGCGATGACACGTCCCAGAGCTCTATCTAGGGATGGCGATGAGCCTGTCCCCGCCGTCGTGATCGATATCGCGGCATGGTTTTTAGACCGCATCATCGTATCGGTGGGCGCTCGCTCACCGATATGCTGCGGCGGCCTGATCACCTTGCTTGCCCTTATGACCGGCGAGGACTTCCCTGATGACTTGCGACGAGTCCCGGGCCCCACTTCTCTGTCGATAGATGTTATGGCCCGGATGAAGATGCTTCGTCCACACGGTGAGCGTCACTGGGTCTGGTTGCACGGCCCTTACGGGGCCGATTACATGATTCTTCCGAGCCCAGCTCGGACTCAGATTGCACCAGCCCACGTCGACTGGCTCCCTGCGATGGATGTTCTCATCCCCGCTGCTTACGTGCTCGAGGACGAGGAGGCCGAGCAGGCCCACGCTGCCCCTGTAGACCCTGTTGCCCCTGCCGAGCCTGCCGCCGAGCCTATTGACCCTGTGGCCCCTCAGCCTATACCTGATGTTTCCGCTGCTCCTGACACCTCTGTCGGTGTCGAGAGTACCTCAGCTAAGCCCACTTCCACCACCTCCACCACTTCTGAGGCTGTCACCACCACTCCCACCACCACCACTGGCCTTCTGTCCGTCGAGCCTCTTTGCTCCGTACTCCCCGAGCGCCCACCGACCTTTGTTGAGAGTGGAGAGCCCTCGTTTGCCGCGGTCGTGGAGACCATGGCTAGCATGATCTCCGCTGGGGTTGCACCTTTTGGACCACACACTTCCACCCCAGCGGTAGTCACCTCTGTCTCCACCCCTGCTGTATTTTCCGAGAGCGTCGTGGCGTCTGTCCACACTTCTGTGCCACTGACCTCTCTGGCCACCTCGCTGCCACTTTTGCATTCTTCTTTCGATGCTGCTGTCTCCACTTCTCACCAGTCTGTGCCCCGGCCTCACACTGAGGCCAGGCCCACATTTACGAGCGCAGCACCTTTCGTTCCCTTCCCCGCTGAGCCAGTCACATACGCGACCTGAGTATGCCAGCCACGCCCTGCACAGCCCCGCCCGGTGCGTCCCTCTGCACCACCTCCCCCTGACACTGTACTTCAGAGCATTCGTGCTCTAGAGGGGGCGGTGAGTGGCCTAAGAGGCGACCTTAGGACCCTGTCCTCCACCGTCTCTGCGATGGCTGGGCGCTTTGACCTGCTCCCCCAGATTCACTACTGTCTTACTCAGGTCCTGGAGCGTCTCCCGCGCGTACCCCCACCCACCCAGCAGGTTCCCACCCACACTTCCACATACACTCGACCTGCTACCACTTCCACACCCACACCCGCTCAACGGCCTGTCCAGCCACCACCACCACTTCCGCCTCAGGACGGAGACGGTGCAGCACCACCTTCCTAGGCACCCTTGATGCCATCGATTATTCCTGCCGTTGTGCTGCCCGTTTCTGCTGGGTCCTGTTGCACTTTTGACCACCCCCCCTCCCCTCACTTATTTTGGGATTCTCATGTCGACCATATATTTATATATCTTTTCTGGGAGAGAGGGAGCGTTTTTGGTGACACTCTTATATATCTATATCACTCCTATCTGTGCATGCATCATGTCCGCATCATATTTTCATGTCTTTTTCTTTCTTTTTATTTTCATTTTTCTGTTCATCATGCATGCACCCTCACCTTCCCCTCACATTTCTTGTCTCTCCGTGTGCCACACTTTGCACATTGAGGACACTGTGCCATTTAGCTTGGGGGAGTGAGTTCTCACGTTCTTTTTCGATTTGCCACCTTTATTTTTAGTTTTTCACGCCACTCTCCGCTTTTGCACTTATTTTTCATCATTTTTCTTTTATTTTGCCATGCATCACATTTTTCTTATTTTTTCTGTGTGCCACATTGTAAAAAGTTCTTTTTTTCCTTTTATCTTTATTTCTTTTTCATCTCATGCTAGAGATGACTTTTCTATGATGATGATGACGTTGGATTTAGCTTACTCTATATGCATGCTATATTTGTCATGTCTTAGACTTTATTTCTGATATCATATGCTATGACTTGCCTTGCATCTAGAGATAGTAACCCACACTTTTGCCACATGAAATTAGATGAAATTCTATTATTAGCTGAGTCTGAATATTCATATGTATGCTATCACAGAAAACACACCAAGATTCACGCATTGAATGCTTATATCTGGAGTACTGATTTCTTTTTCCTATATCACTTCTATATGCATGAATTGTACACTTCACTTCAGGATGATTGAATGATGTTAGCTATGATAAATCTGGATTAGTTAGCTTTTTTTGTGATCGAAACTGAGTAGATTAGATTACCCTGCTAAAGTTGTCGTGCATGTCTTATAGAGTGAACCGAGAGTTATATCTATTTCTTTCTCCACAAATCTTGAACATCATTTCTCTACTTTTAAAATCATTGGTGAATCTCCCCTTAGCGATTCTATTTTATGGCATTTCCCCCGCTACTAATTCCTAGCTCCAAATCTCTTATTCCCAAAAAAAATAATAAAAGAGAGAAAAACATTCTTGTACACCATTATCTCTCTTCGAGTTGGGATCGTTGTGTATATATGCTTTATTGAAAGAAAAAAAGAAAAAAAAGAAAAAACAACAACAACAACAACAACAAAAGAAAAAAAAGAGAAAAGAGGAAAAATCCTCAATAAACGATCCCATCTCACTTTCTTCCTTTCTTCTTTCTTCTTATTACCTTTGGAGCTATATAAAAATGGGGATGTGAATATTTTTTATGTCACCGCGCTTATAGATAAGCTTGGGGGAGGGGATCCATTGATGTGTGAGAGAGTGACTACTTGACGTTGCACGACAACCTAGGCTAAGTAATATTCTATACTCGGTGAGATTATTTCTAGCTTTACGAAATCCAGAGATCTAAGCCTAGCGTTCATTTCATGAAATCCATACTTTTCTATTCTCTCTATTCGATTGTGTGATACTCTTATACTCCTGATAGAAAGCATTCAATTGAAAAGTGTGTGATCTGTGATTTGTATACCGCTTTAAATGATTCAGACGATGTTAATTTTAAAATTATTCCATTTTTCATGATTATATCGTTGTTCGTGGGTTTTCCATTTCTATTTGCACTATTATACTATGATATCAAAATAAAATCTTTTGACATGAGTTTTTCATTCGGTGCATGCTATATGAGTAAGTGAAACCCCCGTCCTGAGAAAATGATCTAGTAGCTTACCTCTTCGCTTCTTTCTATCTTCTTTATTTTCATTTCGTTTTCCATTCTTCTCCGTTTTTCATTTTTCATTTTTCGCCATTTTCGTTTTCCAAATTCCACCAGGTTCGCCATTTACTTATCTTCCTCGAGGACGAGTAAGAGGCAAGCTTGGGGGATTTTGATCACTCCTTATTTTACACCTTTTTCCCGCATTTTTGCATGCCATTTAGATCGCCCAAATCACGTTTTTCACGATATATCGACGATATTGTGATGCTTTTCACGATTTGTTGTTTTTGTCGCATTTCAGGTGATTTGGCGCGATTTGGAGTGATCTCGAGATGCGCTTACTCCAGAGGGTCACCGACGACCTCCCCGAGGGGTATTTTGCTGTTGGAGAGGAGCGGAAGAAGAACGGACGTTGCAGGAGCGACGAGGAGGCCAAAATAAGCAGATTGGGCATGTTTAGTGTCCCACTCGGCCGAGTGGAGGACCCACTCGGCCGACCAACGAGACACCGCTCGGCCGACCAGATCAGACACGATTCCTATGTGCACTCGGCCGAGCGACGGAGACCACATCGGCCGAGTGAAGAGACCACGCCCGCCCGAGTGGCGCCCAGACGAAGCCCTTCAAAAATCTCCAAGTTTCTGTTTTTCGGCTGCCTGAGCTTCAGAAGACCCACTCGGCCGAGTGGAGAATCATGTCCGCCCGAGTACAATGAAGCCATCGGCCGAGTGATGACAACTCACTCGGCCGAGCCGCCCCCGAAGTAGAGACCCCTGAAGGCCCCGACTTACTGGAAAATTACAGGGTTTCTCACTCGGCCGAGCGACTTTTGTCACTCGGCCGAGTCGACGCGCTGCCTGTAGCGAAAATTGCGGAAAACAGGCTGCGCAGGGGTATTTTGGTCACAGTTTTTGGACGATTTTGGGGGCTATTTAACCCCTGTTTTTACCCTAGTTTTGAGGGCTTCTCCTTAGATTTTTTGCAGCTTTTTAGATTAGCCTTTTAGTTTTATTCTTGAGATTGGAGAGGGGGCAAAGTTTGATTTTTGTTGGATTAATTGAAGAACTCCATTGGTTTGTCTTTCTCTTCCCCAAAAATTCTATTTTTATTGCATATCTCAATATTGTGATGAATTCTATTGCTTATTTCATTGATTATTTTTGTGATCTTGCTATGAATTGTGAGTAGTCGCCACGTCTTGGGGCGTGGGGATGAACCCTACAAGCCCAACTTCATATTTGTGATGAATTAGTAGAAATTTTGCTAGAATCGATATCTAGGGATTAGATTGGGATCAATTTACTACGGTTAGCTAGGAGTTCATACCGATCGGGATTTGCAAGAGATTGGATCCCGATTCGATAGGAAACCCTAGAAATCCGAATTGGGTTGGAATCGAATTTCCGTAGTATCGGTTTGCAAGAGATTGGACCGATACTAGGGTTTCCGGTTGCAATTCCGTGCCAATACCCGTTTGCAAGAGATTGGACGGGTAGGAACTATCCCAATCTAGATCGCGAGCCGAGTTTGCAAGAGATTGGGCTCGGTGCGCGATTGGACGATGATGTTGACCCTAATGCTAGTTTTCCTAGGCTAGGGTTTGCAAGAGATTGGACCCAAACCTAGGATAGCTATAGACCGGCAACAGCGCGAGAGCGTGAGCTTGGTTCTACATTCAGTTGCAACTAGTCCATCCAAAATCTCAATCTAGCAATTTTGAAACCGACGAACCACATTTATGAGATACGGTGAGTAGCGGGGATTCCCCATTCCCTAGACGTTCTTTATTTGATTCGATATTTCGGCACTTTGTCTGACGATTGTGACAGGATCGCCAAAGGCAAATCTTTCTTCTTGAATAGCCAGGGTGATTAGAACAAGCACGGTCATTCGTCCTCCCTGTGTTCGATATCCCGCTCGCTGCTACACCGTGCACTTGCGGTAAAACTACAACCGTTCTTTAGGGTTACGTCCCGGAGCGATCACTCAACAAGGTACTCAGGCTCAGGATCTAACATGTGTCACCCAAAAGAGTAAAAGGGGCACATGTCAGCAAGTCTAAAAGACTTGGGCAAGGAAACTAAAAGTAAGACAACTAGCAACCTAGCAGTTTAGTATGCATGACATGGCAGTTATAACATGAGTGCACGAGCAAGGCATGGCGAGACAATAAGTACAAGAGAACAATTAACGGGACAAGGCAAGAGTAGCCAAGCTACTAACAATCTCAATCAATTCACTATTCACGGTTCACTGTTGTTTGTAGATGTTTACGCCTTACGGTTGAATGGTATAACATTCACGCCGATTGGCCGCTTAACACTACCCAAAACCCAGAGTTTACGCCTTACCACTGCAGTTGCTGATCGGGCAGACTCCCAGTTGATTGTGTTGGATCTGGATCGTAGCCTAGAGGGGGGGTGAATAGGCTAATAAAAATATTCGTGCAACCCACGAACAATCCCACGCAGTTATAGGCACAGACAGGGCAATAAAATAGCAATCACAGAATACGCACAGATATACCCTGGTTCGGTCGTCCTCACGACCTACTCCAGCCCCCGAAAGCAACTACTAGATAGATATGTAATCAAGTACAGCTACAATGAGTCAAGATCCCAAATCTACTCTCACCTAGCTCGTACGCACACCACGTGCTCTACACTATCAATCTAGTCAAATGCTCTCCCTCCGTGACGACTCCCAAGTCGTCAGGTCCCCAAAAGTAACACAAACAGGTAAAGTTTCCCCTACAAGGATCTAACACAACAACTACACAAAATAATAATAAATAGAGTTTAGGTATCTCAGTTTGTGTAGCGGCGATGTCCTCGTCAGTCAGCACGGGACAGACATAGTCTGGCAAGTAGTAGTAGTCTCTCGGCAACGGCAACTCAAGTTGCGGCAATTGAGTATTGCGGCAAGAGCTTGTCTCGTGAATTATTTGTTTCTAATCCGCTGGGTGGTGCGTTCTTGGTATCCTGCGAAGAACAAAAGAGAAGTCAATGGATACTCAAGTTAAAAAGTAAAACCAAAAAGATGTTCAGAATTTTTCTCCCTTTACTCAATGTTGCGTCATGTACTTCTGTCTCCAGTTGAAAGGCCTGCTTTCAAATCTTTTGGAAAAGCAAACAGAAATTCCATATGAAGGCGCCTTCACAATTGCACTCTTTTGGAAAAGCAAACAGAAATTCCATATGAAGGCCTGCCTTCACAATTGCCTTCACAGAAAATTTAAATCGTGTAGCATCTCTCTCTTCTTATGAATACTTTGAAAAGCACAACCGAGAGGTGCATCACTTGAGAATTTTTTGTGACCTGCAATGAATTAAAAATCAGCCTTGCTCTTGATTGAAAGGTTTTTTTCTGGAGTTTTCGGCCAGCATGCGTGAAGAGCTCTTAGGGTTGCTTTGATTCCAGATTCTTCTTTGTTAGTGCTTGGCCTCAAAATTTAATGTGATTGCAAGCTTCTCCCTGTTTCATGCAATAAAAAACATTAAATCAATTGTTTAAACAAACAAACACCAATCCAAAGTGTTGCTCTTAAAATTCTTTGTGCGCTCAAAGGAATCCGGCCCCTCTTTAAATATTTGTGACTTTGGGAATTTTTCTTGAGAGCAGCAGGCTTGGGGATTTTTGTGCTTGGTTTTCTTTCAATACACAACTTTGATTGTATCTCCCTCCACTCACGGCTTTTTTTGTGGCGTTCTCTCTTCCGATTTTAACAAGGGCGGCTCCGGAGATTAAAGACATAGGTCACGGCCTCTCTTTTATAAAGCGGCTGAGAAGAGACAATAAACCCCTACCCAATTTGTTAAGCCGGCCACCTTTTATTTTATTTGCACTTAAAAAGCTCCCATGTTTTCGGCCTGTGCATTTTTGAGTTGGGGCTTTTTGATTTAAAAGTCTAGCACACAAAACAGATGTGCTCACATTGCTTTCAGGTTATTCTCTTTTGTTTAATTATTCAAAGTAAATAAAGGCCTGTGACATTTTTTGTTATCACCAATAAAAAAAACTGGGCTTTGAGAATAGGAGATATGTTATAAGATTAGAGGACACCCTTCAATTGAGATCCGAATGTGACTCTCTTTTGATCTCATCTCTCCTTAGTTGACTATTTCTCCTTTGCACATTGACCAAGCCTTTCCGTGAATTGGTCCGTGAATTGGTCGCACATTTTTCGTTCCTGAAACACTTAACACACACGTTAAAAACGTTCACACACGTTTGTTATCATCAAACACGAAATTCACAGATCGTTGCTACCAACAGATTGGCCGCTTAACTCTTACCCCCAATACCCACAAGTAATCGAGCCAGGGTCCCCGCACATGAGCTCAGTAAATGAGCCGGGGTTGCCCCGCACATGAGCTCGCATTCTAGTTCACGATTCATAAACAATTGGCGTAGGGGTGCACCTAGCCGGAAACAAGCAATTCGGGCATTGGCTATCAACCAACACATGGCCCGCTTCTGGAACACGAGCCAGGAACACAAGCATTGTAGCGAAGCTACGCAATCACGGAAATACTTAAAGGATGTAATGACATGACAATTAATTTGCATACCGTTAATGGAAAGTAAACATGACATGGTAATTGTGCAACATGCTAAATGTCGGAACTAGCTTCGTTGTCAAGCTAGTTCCCCAATTTGCGCATAGGCGAGTATCATTTCGTCGCCTAGCCTCTTTTACGCCTACAACAAGCAAATGGCCTAAAACATGGCCTAAACCCTAAGTGGCAAGTTTCACTTGCCTAGCACCGGGGATGACGATCACGAAGGTTCGTCTCGCGGATGCTAACTACGGGGAAGTCGCTGTTATGGGGAAACAATCACCAAAACAACATTCATTCATTAGGGTTTCATAAAAATACAAATAGGTTATGAAAACATCAAGAGATCGATTTCTTACCGAGAGGAGGCGGAAGAAACACTCCGGGGAACCTAGGGACCAGATCTGGAAACGAATGGAGAAGTTTGGAGAACTAGGGGTTTTGGGGGATTTTGGGGATTTGATGAGATTTTGGGGAAGATGAGAGGTAGAATGAGTTGATGGATGGTTTGGATGATGGATCTTGGGCTTGGAATGAACGAATAAGGGTTTGGGGAAGAAGAGGGCTCAATGGGGGAGAAACTAGGGTTTTGGGTCGAGTGGAGGAAGAAGAAAAGTTTGGGAGGGGTTTAAATAGGATGGGCTGGCGGCTGCCCAGAAATTAGGGTTTTAACACAGATTAGTCGGTCAAAGAGCAACCACTGACCGACTAGTTTGGCAACTAGTCGGTCGGTCCACCAACGCAGACCGACTAAGTGTAAACAGTAACTTCTGAACGAAAATAGAATTTAGATTTAGTCGGTCGATGAACAACTACTGACCGAATAGTTTGGTATCTAGTCGGTCGGTGAATGTTCTTAGACCGACTAAGAGTGAACAGTATTGATACTAAAATAAGTTGAAGAGTTAGTCGGTTAAAGAAGCATTGCTGACCGACTAGTTTGCAACCTAGTCGGTCAACCAACGTTCTTAGACCGACTAACGATAAACAGTAACTCCTGAATCATTTAGAAAGCCAACTAGTCGGTCCAAGAAGGATTGCCGACCGACTAGATCGTCATCTAGTCGGTCGGTGCCCCTTCTTACACCGGCTAATGAGCACCAAAAGTTCCGATACGGAGCGCGGGGCCCCGGGATCGATTCCTAAGACTCATAGGCTTGATCTAACAGTAAGATAAGACCGTTATGAAGCCCGTCACGAATGACATACTTCGAAATCGACGATCCTAAGGAAGAAACGAGAAAACACGACGAAACGATCGAAAATGAAAGTTACGGAGACGAAAACCACACACGAGGAGAAAATCCACCAAAACACATATTATAATATAATAAATCCAGATACAAGAAAACCAGTCGTTACAATGTCTTATGATTTTCTTCGTTCTTTGTTTCTGTGCCATCGACAGTTCAATCATCTGGAGCTTTCATCCTAAGCGTCTGAACAGTGCTTCAGACGCCTGGGAAGTGTGCTCCAGACGTCTGGTGCATCATGAGATTTCTTCATTCTTTCATCTGATACCCAGACGGTTAGAGGTATTTCTTCAGACGTCTGATCCTGCATCCACATCCAGACTAAGTGATTTTCAGCTAGGGTTTGTGCATTGTAAAATTCTTATATAATTATCATATATTTCTTATATTATGATGAACTCTAAAATATATATGATATACTGGAAACACATTATTTAGAGTGCATTTAACATGAAAACACATAGGGAGGGCAATAGAATTCGGGGTAAAATATACAATATTTACGCGCAATCACACCCTTAACTAGCTCTTTGCTAGTCCTTTTCAAAGTGATCGAATATTACAAAAATATATCATGTACACCCCATATTCCCTTCAATGAAAATAGAATGAATTAAGAACAACATCACCCAACAAAGTTCAACAATTATCATGGGTTTTTCATGAATTAATGCAAAAATTTGCATCATACAAGTTTATGCCATGCAATTATCTAACTACTTAGGTAATCAAGTGTCCTAGGTTGAAAATCCTCTAAGAATAGGCCATCACAATACTCAAATCATCAAAATCTCATGATCTTGAATCTACTCAACGCATACCAGTCTTATTTTCATATCTCTTTAATTTTTTTGTATGACACTTTAAAGCAAAACATGTAACGAGCGTTTGGTCAATGACTCCCAAACCAGATGATTTTAGGGTATTAGGTTTTGAAAACCGGTTTAGACTTAATAACTCGGATTGTCTAAAGATTATTTTTAGTATGCACTCCACCACACTCCATTTTTTGACGCGAATCCTCAAAGCCTCTTGAGGCATGAGGACTCGGCTACTAAATGAGGGTGGGAAGAACGGTTCATTTTATTCGCCTTCACTCTCTTTTTAAATATTTTTTATGAGACAATTTGAGTAGAATTCTCAGTCACTTACTAATAACAAGCTTGTGTATGTGTTTGGCCAACATCTTATAAGTTTAGGACCTAATTCACATGATTACCACTTCATAAGCGCATTCATGACATGCAATTGCATAACACCAAACAATGGTTTCATGAGGCTACAAGTGCGGATACATGCACTAATTTTCATGAGAATCATGATAAATTATAGTTCCGTGCATGGATATAACACTCTTAATCAATCTATGATGAAATCAACGAATATGGATGTTTGATCAAAGTATATGGAATATTCACTACAGAGGGTTATATAAATGAATATTGGTGAAAAGAAACATAACCTCCTCATTTATTCTATGCATATCTCTATATTTAGGCAAAATTGGAAAAAAAAATTGTATGTTTATGCATAAAAGAGAATGCAAACAAAAAGTTCCAATAAAACTCTACACCCTCCCCCAACTTAAAATGAACATTACCTTAATGGTTGAAGGGTAGTGGAACAAAACTTGGAAATGCATAAACAAAAAGAACTAAGAAAACTTTTATTCATATATATGTAACTACTGCTACTAGGGTAGAAGGAGAGAGCACACCGTGGCCTCTCAAATGGAGGACTGCAGATTTCCTTCGGTGGAGGAATTTGTTCCATAAGCTCTTTACGTTCATCCACCGGCGGTGCTCCTCCACCGTCAGCCAGAATTGTCGGCACAACATGGAGCTCCCCTCCTTTGAGCTTCACCCTCAATGTCTCTGATATGTGAGCTCTAATGGCGTCTTAAAAGCGCACCTTTACTTGAGGAATATGTCCTGCCAAAAAGAGTCATATATGATCAGTGAGTCATAGGAGTGAGGGTCAAAATACTCAAAAAATTTGGATTTTCAGATTCAAATGGAAGGGGGTGTCATGATATGAATCTCCCTGAAATGGATCATAAGAGTCATCGTGGAGCTCGAATCGTGGGAGTTCTGCTTCCCTTGATGTTCAAGATGGCAGATCTATAAGCAATTGTGTAAATATCGGCATCCAATAGGTGCTACGTTCTCAATGTGGTAATGGTTCAATCTCCTACACAAAATTAATATCGTCAATATAGTCCATAGAATGAGCAACAATGGAAGTCCACAAGTCACAATCAAAAGTGTTTGGGGCAGTGTCAACATGGCCATCAATAAAATCTAAAACACGCATTGGCCCAAAATAAAAAACGTGCCCAACTACTCACATAACAATATCGATCAGACATATCTCCTCAACTTCATCCCCCTCCTTTGGTAACTTACATGCATTAAAAATATTCAAATCCAATGACATGTTACCAAAGGTGATCTTTACATTGCCACTTCTACAATCTATTAATGCACAGCTAGTGGCTACAAAAGGTCACCCTAAGATGATGGGGGTAGAGTTGCCAGTTGGGGTCCTTCATCTAATAATATGAAGTTTACATGGTAAAAGAATTTGTCCACTTGGACAAGCACATCCTTAATGCAACCCATGGGGATCTTCACAGACCTATTAGCTAATTGGAAAATGACGGGTGTTTTCTTCAATTCTCCAAGCCCAAACTTAGTGAAAACTAGGTATGTCAAAATGTTCATGCTAGACCCTAAATCAAGGAGGGCCTGACATATCTTTATGCTGCATGTGGTGCATATGGTGCAAGGTATAGTAGGGGCTCCAGGGTCTTTACATTTAGGCGGTGAGTTGTGTAGGACAATAGCACTAATATGCTTCGTAAGGAAAGCTTTTTTCTTAACATTCAATTTTCTTTTTACAGTACAAAGATCTTTTAAAAATTTGGCATAAGCAGGAACTTGTTTAATTGCATCAAGAATTGGAATGTTAATTTGACAGTGTTTAAAAATTTCACTTATCTCTTCTTGATATCGGTCCTTCTTGGATTGAAGAAGCCACTGGGGATAAGGTACCGGAGGGGAGCAAGGCCTGGATTCTTGAAATCTTATCACCGTGGTACGATTGTCCTTGCTATAACTCTCCTCCTCTACTACTCGTGGTGATGCAAGGTCTTCTTCCTCCACTAAAACCTCATGTGTATCCATGGGTGGCTCAGGTTTCTCGATCTGCTTTGCTTACCACTGTTCAAAGTGGTCACCACCTGGCAAGTTCTGATATTTATCCTTATTGACGGTGAGCTTGTGGTGGGGTTGAAAAGTGGTTGAGCATGAAATTTTCCTTTCTCCAAGATAGCTGCCATCTTAGCCAAGCTCTCAATCATCTGCGGGTTCTGCATTTGTTGAGCTTGCTGCAGTTGCTGAATGTACTGGAATTGGACTTTTGGTTGTTGGTAAAACTACTCATTCTGCGCCTTTTGGATTTACATAAATTGTTGGAGCGTATGTGGGAGTGTCGGAAGTTGTGGCTCTATGTTCTACTCCTCCTTCCTTTACATTCCACCTTGGTAGCTGTCAAAATGTGGTGGCCTCAATGATAATAGAGCATGTGGCTTGGGTTACCAATTCTGGTGGGGATTGTTGTGCCAATTGGAGGAGATGAACTATGAATTGCACCCTTGCCCTTGGTATGTATTTGAAACATGGTTCACTTCGATGGGGGTTTTTGGCACTTCCTTAAACATCGAGATGGTTGGACATCTCTAAGTATCATGTCCTGACCTCTTACAAAGAGCACATAATTCTTCCATCACCACAGCTTTCACTCCTTTTAACTGCAGGCCTTGGAGTTTCTTATTAAATTAGACTTCCATCTTAGCTTCCAATGTTTCCTCCGGTCTCAAACTAGATGGGTCTTCTCGTGATGAACAATGAGGCGGATCCATCCAGTTATAATCTAGAGTTGCTTCCCATGTCTGCGCACTCTCAGCTATGAACTCCAAGTAATCACATACCTCGGCTGGCTTCTTGTCAAAGAATTCCCTGTTGCACATCATAGCTACGAATTGCTTCATAGAGGGATGAAGACCATCGTAGAAGAAGCTGATGAGTTGGTACTCATCAAACCTATAGTGGTGGACATGTTAGCAAAAGATCTTTGAACCTCTCCCACGCGGCATCAAATGTCTCATTATGTTTTTGCGAGAAGTACACCATTTGTTTGTTTAGCACCTGTGTCCTATGCAAAGGAAGATTTTTTACGAAACTCAGCTTGCAAATTAACCCAAGAAATAATAGAGCATGGAGGTAAAGCATTAAGCCAATCCTTTGCCTTATCCTTTAATGAAAATGGAAATAACTTAAGACATATCATTTCAACATTTGTTTTTCCATCAACACAAGTAAGTTATACATCTTCAAATTCCTTTACATGTAAATGCGAATTCTCCCTCTCCAAACCATGAAAAGTAGGGAGAATCATGCCGAGTTTAGGACTAAAGGAATTAGCATTTACATGAAGCATGATGCAAGAGCTAGAAACATATCTAGTGGGCCTAAGCACATCTCTTAAAGATTTCTCTCACATGGTTTGGGAGTGATTTTCATTATCATGTGTGCCATTGGTGCCATTAGGATTTGTATTATTGGACATATCAAAATTTCTATAGAATCTATTTGTCCTATGAGTCCTAAGCCACATAAACAACTTTAAGCCCAAAAATGTTTCTCTCTCAAAACTAAACTAATTTTTATAAATATGAATATATGTATACAAAGCTCAAACAAATTGCAAATTAAGAAATGGATGGACAAAGAGTATATACAAAAAAAAGTGGAAAGATCTCACCCAATCTTCCAAGCTAATTAAAAATTGTGAAATTGTAAACAGTTGTCCCCGGCAACGGTACCAAAAACTTGTTTGCATCTAAAAAGTGCTACTCCCAAACGCAGGAGGTCATGCATAAACCCGGTGAGTCGGGTATCGTATCCACATGGACAAATTTTGTCAGCAAAAATCACAATTTTTGTCACGCCCCGCTTCCCAAAAACGTGGAGGCGAAGCGTGAGAAGGTCCGCTCAGACTTGAAGCTACAAAGTGACGTGCGTTTATATTTCATATATTCACGCACGTTTTCTTTTGTGTTTCTCCGTATTTTCCGCCGTCTTTTATTCGTTTTCTTGTATTTTCTCGTTTTCTTTCACTTTTCTTTGTTTATCCATGATTGCAGGGGATTGACCACGTAGGGGACGTTTAACGATGATATCCCAAGTCCCCGGAGCAACGGGAGAGGTCACGCGTGATCCAGGGGGTCAAACGTCGAAGAATTCATCTTTCAGCCCCTCACCCGGTCGGTTGGTCATCTCCAACCGATCGGGTGATGCACGCGTGCACCACCCGGTCTCAGCCGGAGCTCACATGGAAGTCACCCGACCGGTTCGCAGACCGGTTCAGCGGGGGCCTGTTCTCTGTTTTCTCGAGCAAAATGCCAACCGATCGGGTGACTCTCACCCGATCGGTTCATCTGTAGCTGAAGATGAAGAGCTGAAGACACAGGCGCCAAACCGATCGCTT
The DNA here is from genome assembly GCA_030789695.1 of Scilla litardierei. Classification (NCBI taxonomy): domain Eukaryota; kingdom Viridiplantae; phylum Streptophyta; class Magnoliopsida; order Asparagales; family Asparagaceae; genus Scilla; species Scilla litardierei. The sequence continues at coordinate 107,006,890 of CM061140.1, forward strand.
CACCCGACGGCTCCAAGATCCAACCGGTCGCTCTAGAACTCACCCGACCGGTTCATGTGATCGGGTGAAAGCTCTCCGTTTTCTGTTATTATTTTGTAACAGATCACCCGATCGGTTGACTTGTCAACCGATCGGGTGGCGCTTTTCCTGCGGGTTTGGACCCGAACCATTAGGGTTTCGAAGTGGGGGTATAAATACACGAGGCTGGCCGACTTGAGGGGGATCTCCTGGAGTTTTTAGGGCTTTCTGCCCCCCTTCTCTTGGGAGTTCTAGGTTAGTTTTAGATTAGGTATTTTGTTCAATAAGTCTTGTATTGGATTGACGATTCACTCAAGATAAGTATTCTCCTCTCTTTTTTCTCCATTGTTTGTATTGTGTTTATTTTGCTTGATGGTGAAAGTTTATATGTCTTTTGTGTTGTTGGTTTTTATGTTATTCACCATTGAGTAGTTTCGATGAACCCTAATACGGGTTAGGGTAGGATTGATGCTTGGAAATTTACATTAGACTTGGTTGCATGGCACGTGTTCGATGAAATGTGTCAATGTGGATTTCTAGCGATCTGGGTCCAATTCGTACGAAGACACACTAGATGTGTTGGGGGTTGGGGTCCGGTGCTTGTCCTGTCAAGATCCACTTCGATGTATCGCTAGAAATCACATTTGACCTATTTGGCCATTAGGGTTACGCGGGGGTGTTTCATTGTCATTGGCGGGAGAAAGACCGCCTCTGACCGTCGGGCCAAGGGGGAATAAACTTGGCGGTTGACCCCATAGCCATAGCTCACGCCCCCAGCGTTGACATCGAGTCCTCGCGTGCGGGAGCGGCTTGGACGAAGTGTTGGGAGTTATCATTGTGGCCTTAATGCTCCCGGTTGCAGAAGGTGTTAATGGACACGGGAGTGCCCACCGTCCGGAACCGGGTAGGCCTAGCGTGCTTTGCACCGACCGGAATATCGGGCCATGGACGCTAGGTATCACCTTTTGGGGCAATGTCTCACCCTGGATCAAGTCAAATGCCTAGTGTCATGAATACTCTAGCCCGTGTTAGCGGGGATTCATTTCGTGTCCTTTTCAATTCTTTCTTTTATTTCTACACTTCACCCATATTATCCGCGTAGCTAGCACACGACCTAGGCGAGGCTAGTAGCCACTCAAGCCATCCACCTCCCTGTGTTCGATAAACCCGCACCCTACACTAACCGTGCACTTGCGGTAAAACGACACCGCGCCCATACCGTGAACCTCGGGGGCGCCGGTCAAGTTTTTGGCGTCGTTGCCGGGGAGGCGTTCGGTTTGATATTAGCTTAGCTTGGGTTCGTTAGACTACGCATAAAAACACAAAAAAAAATTTATTTTTCCTTTTAAAAAAAATATATTCAATAACATGAAATTTTTCCCCCACTATTTTATTATCTTTTGGTTATTTCTTGTACTATTGACGCTCCTCTCTAGTTTTATTATTTTTGTTGTCCAGGTATCTTTGGTGTAACCATGTGGAGATCAAATTTCGATGCTCAGATGGGAGGATACAATCCCTATTCGGTTGTGGTTTGTGAGACTTGTGGGATGGCGGGGCATGTGTATTATGATTGCCCATTTATGCTTGAGAGCCTCCCCCCACCCCAAGGCCAAACATTTTCCCACAACCTTAGCCCAAACACCTCCCATCCGTTTCCTCAACCTTATACCCCTCCACAAACACAAGAAGAATCAAGCCTCGTGTCTCTCCTTGAAAGTGCCATGTTTAACCAAAGCCAAATATTACAAAACTTGATGGTACCAATCACCGAGCCGACACCGAGGAGAGGGGATGAAGGAGAGGATATACCCACTTTCATGGTTGAGACCACCATCTCATCGGCCACCATAGACACATCTCATGCCGATGCCCCAATTTTCCCACACTACCACTTGGATGACGAAGCATTTTTTGATGATGATAGTGAGGATGGGGAGATTTCTCTAGGATCTGTGGGAGAGACTTTTCCTTTTTATTTGGATACCCCATATGAGTCCTATGAGAGCACCGAGGAGACCACAGAGTTTATGCATACCGGCGAGGAGGATGTGCGTGAGGACGACGATACCAAGACCACATACGAGTGGTCCGCTCCACATCCACCTCCACAGCCATCTCTGTCACAGCTTCCTCCTTGGTCGGTGGTCAACCATGAGGATGTCATTCAGGACATCGAGCAGATGGTGGAGCATGAGCATATCGTCGAGGAGGATGTGCATGAGGGCTTGGATACGATGGTCCACTCCATGGAGCCCGAGTCACATCTACCTTTACCGTCGCTCTCCACTTCTTCTGCGGCTGAGCATCTACTTGAGCATATTGCCCCTATTCAGGGAGATTTTCATACTCACTCTCACTCCACTTTTGAGTCTCGCTTTTCACTTCCTATTTCTTTAGACTCGTATATATTTGACATACCATATCTCTCGCATGACACATGATCTACTTCCCTTGAGGTATGTCGCGGTGTGTCACCACCTGGAGAGCCACTTCTCATGGAGAGCGAGGATTTGGTCGTCGCTAGTACAGAGGATAGCGACCCATTCTTAGGGAGTATTCGTCACCCTTTTATTATTTTTCCATCTCATGTTGACGATTATCTCTGGGATACATTTATTTTGGGAAATAATTTCTTGCCATGGACTAATGCACCTCGTCCTTTGCAGGTCACAGGTGGACACCTACGAGGGATGCTTGGAGGTGCATTGCTTGGGTCCATTGGCACACGTGGCACATCGCTTCTGGCGGAGCCACAGAAGGAGCAGTTAGAGCAGCTACCTGCCCCACTTCAGATCTTGGATCCGCCTATGCTCAGGTGTATCCTAATCCAGTAGTGTAAAAATTTACCGCTTTCTAGTTTAGATTTGAATAATCTCGTCTCCTCTCTTTAGCGAGGGGAGCGTATCTAGGATTTGCTTTTGCATCATAATAACCCATCATGTCGTGCCCTTCTATTATTTCACCCCACATCCTCTTCCGATGAGAACGAGCAGACTGTCTCTCCTGCATTCTGATTTCTTTCTTTTCCGATCTTCCCCTTGCATATTTCTGCATCACATTGATCATATCATTTTGCTAGCATTGTCATGTTCAGCTTGGGGGAAATCGACTTTTGTGTGCATTTTTTCGTGTGTCGTTGTCATGTGTTTGTGTCTTTGAGTCCTTCGTCGTGTTTTATATCTTTTATTCTGTATGTTTCTTTTTCTTTATTTTCCAGTTTTGTTCGTGTGTTTTTCGTGTTTTTCATTTTTTGTGTCGGTGTGTAACTTCCCCCCCATTTTCATTGCCCTCCCGTATTCACTACTATTGCATTGAGGACAATGCAAGTTTCAGCTTGGGGGAGTCGCACTTCGTGCGTCATTTGTCTCTTTTTCTTCGCTATTTGAGTCGTTTTTCTCCGTGTTTTTCTTTTTCTTTTTCTTTCTTTTCTTCTATTTATCTCTTTCTCCTGGAGATGAACCCTATGATGAATTGCCACGAAAATCACACGCACACTTAGCATAGCTTCGATAATCACATTCACTAACCCTAGGAAGCCGAGTCCATTGCATTTCATGCTTCGTGGGTTCACTTTGCTTTTGTGTGAGTTGTTTGTCGTGACTAGCTAGGGGTGTACTTCTATTTTATGATTTTGATTTATATACCTATCCTTGGTTGACCCCTAGATTATCATGCTTTGATTTGAATATGCGGTATTTGCTTCTACTATCTGCTTCTATATGCATGCTATATTTATATCGTATACTTCAATTCGCATGTGTCGGGATTCCACAAACAAGGACTAGGATAACCCGTTTAGCCTATGCTCTGATTAGCGAGAAATATCTCCTTTGTCCAAGTGTTTAGAATCCGATTTCATTTTTATTTTACTTGGTGCAAATCCCCTCGTCGTGTATCGTTCTCCCACTTGGGAGAGTACACATGTAAATATCCCAATTCCCAAAAATCCAAAAAAAGGAGAAAAGAAAAGAAAAATCAAAAAAGATGAGAAATGAAAAGAAAAGAGAAAAAAAAATACAAATACCCAAAACCCAAGAAAATTCCAGTGTGAATATTTTCCTACTTGCCGTGAATAAGGGGAAGGCGAGAATTTGTACCGAGTGTTCTACTCCACATCTTCTCAACCTCCATCGTTTTCGAAAACACTTGGCATAGGGACCTTCTAGCGATTACCTAGGCTATAGTGTGGTGATTTCCTAGTCCCCAGCTGTGGAGTCCCCGATGCATGATACGCTTCTATTCTTATACTCTTCTCATGCATGCTTGAGCTAATATTCACCGCAATTTCAAATTGAATTGATATTTGGGTCTTTCTTTGGGTATGTGTATATGGAGCTTTATTGCACATCGTAGATAGTGACACCATCTGCTAGCACACGACCACACTCACTCGCGCTTCACTGAGTGGGCCCGCGACATGTTTGGACTCACATTCCATGGTTTGGTGTTGTGTTTTGTCGTATGCTTGCTTCGTGTGGCGTGTTTGATTTTGTTGGCCCTTACGGGCGATCTAGGATATAGAGTTTTCTTATTCTCTCTTTCTCTCTATTTTCCCTCCGAGCTCTTACTCTCACTCGTCTTCCTCGAGGACGAGGAAGAGTTCAGCTTGGGGGATTTTGACGTGCGTTTATATTTCATATATTCACGCACGTTTTCTTTTGTGTTTCTCCGTATTTTCCGCCGTCTTTTATTCGTTTTCTTGTATTTTCTCATTTTCTTTCACTTTTCTTTGTTTATCCATGATTGCAGGGGATTGACCACGTAGGGGACGTTTAACGATGATATCCCAAGTCCCCGGAGCAACGGGAGAGGTCACGCGTGATCCAGGGGGTCAAACGTCGAAGAATTCATCTTTCAGCCCCTCACCCGGTCGGTTGGTCATCTCCAACCGATCGGGTGATGCATGCGTGCACCACCCGGTCTCAGCCGGAGCTCACATGGAAGTCACCCGACCGGTTCGCAGACCGGTTCAACGGGGGCCTGTTCTCTGGTTTCTCGAGCAAAATGCCAACCGATCGGGTGACTCTCACCCGATCGGTTCATCTGTAGCTGAAGATGAAGAGCTGAAGACACGGGCGCCAAACCGATCGCTTCACCCGACGGCTCCAAGATCCAACCGGTCGCTCAAGAACTCACCCGACCGGTTCATGTGATCGGGTGAAAGCTCTCCGTTTTCTGTTATTATTTTGTAACAGATCACCCGATCGGTTGACTTGTCAACCGATCGAGTGGCGCTTTTCCTGCGGGTTTGGACCCGAACCATTAGGGTTTCGAAGTGGGGGTATAAATACACGAGGCTGGCCGACTTGAGGGGGATCTCCTGGAGTTTTTAGGGCTTTCTGCCCCCCTTCTCTAGGGAGTTCTAGGTTAGTTTTAGATTAGGTCTTTTGTTCAATAAGTCTTGTATTGGATTGACGATTCACTCAAGATAAGTATTCTCCTCTCTTTTTTCTCCATTGTTTGTATTGTGTTTATTTTGCTTGATGGCGAAAGTTTATATGTCTTTTATGTTGTTGGTTTTTATGTTATTCACCATTGAGTAGTTTCGATGAACCCTAATACGGGTTAGGGTAGGATTGATGCTTGGAAATTTACATTAGACTTGGTTGCATGGCACGTGTTCGATGAAATGTGTCAATGGGGATTTCTAGCGATCTGGGTCCAATTCGTACGACGACACACTAGATGTGTTGGGGGTTGGGGTCCGGTGCTTGTCCTGTCAAGATCCGCTTCGATGTATCGCTAGAAATCACATTTGACCTATTTGGCCATTAGGGTTACGCGGGGGTGTTTCATTGTCATTGGCGGGAGAAAGACCGCCTCTGACCATCGGGCCAAGGCGGAATAAACTTGGCGGTTGACCCCCTAGCCATAGCTCATGCCCCCAGCGTTGACATCGAGTCCTCGCGCGTGGGAGCGGCTTGGACGAAGTGTTGGGAGTTATCATTGTGGCCTTAATGCTCCCGGTTGCGGAAGGTGTTAATGGACACGGGAGTGCCCACCGTCCGGAACCGGGCAGGCCTAGCGTGCTTTGCACCGACCGGAATATCGGGCCATGGACGCTAGGTATCACCTTTTGGGGCAATGTCTCACCCTGGATCAAGTCAAATGCCTAGTGTCATGAATAATCTAGCCCGTGTTAGCGGGGATTCATTTCGTGTCCTTTTCAATTCTTTCTTTTATTTCTACACTTCACCCATATTATCCGCGTAGCTAGCACACGACCTAGGCGAGGCTAGTAGCCACTCAAGCAATCCACCTCCCTGTGTTCGATAAACCCGCACCCTACACTAACCGTGCACTTGCGGTAAAACGACACCGCGCCCATACCGTGAACCTCGGGGGCGCCGGTCACAAAGCTACAAGTCCGATAAGCGTCAATCACTTTAAACTGCAGGTCCTTGCAACGCGAAACGAAACAAAGATAATAATAAGAAATGAGACAAAAGATAAATCTCAGAATATCCATAATAATAAATTCCAACATCGCAGAAAAGCCACCAAGCTAAAAGAAAAGAGTCTAAAAGAGGCCCCAGCATGGCCAACAAAAGTACAAAGTACAAAAGCAAAGTAATGGTGCTAAGCACCGACAACTAACAGCAACCTAAAGAAAAAGCAGCTCAAACAGTCTCTAAGACTGGTCACCGGTGTCCACCAACTCCTCGTCAAAAGTAGGCTCTGGCTCAGCGTCAGCAAACACCTCGTTCTCAGCTACGGTCTCTGGCTCAGGGTCTAACATGTGACACCCAAAAGAGCAAGGGGCACATGTCAGCAAGTCTACAAGAGACTTGTGCAAGGAAACTGAAAGTAGGTAAAGGTAAAGCAACCTAGCAGTTCTAGCATGATGCAATGACATGGCAGTTAAAGTAATGAGTGCAACAAGTAAAGTAAAGTACGAGCATGGCAATTAAACATGGCATGGATGACAAGTTTTATATGAATCATTCACAAGGACTAGTACAAGTCAAGTAAGCACCTCGTGCACAGAGATTACGCCTTTTGGCTAGAGTGGCTGCGCGGGCCAACTCCTAAACTCAAGTGATCGCTTATCCCTACCCCTCCACGTGTATCGGGCATTGGCTTTTGACCAACACATGAGGTCCTCTTCTGGATCACGAGCCAGGAAGTGTTTTATCATGATGGCATAGGGGTGCACCTAGCCGAACAAGGAAGTACAAGTAGTGTAGCGTGTGCTACGAATGCAACAATCAACTTGGATGACATGTAGAATGCAATGCATGGCAGTTAAAAGTGCGTACAGATAAGGAATTTAAACATGACAGATATCAATGCATGCATGATGTGGCAGGTTGACGGATCTAGCTTCGTCGTCAAGCTAGACCCTAAAGTTGCGTCTAGACAGCTATCATTTCACTGTCTAGTCTCTTTTACGCTAAAAACAAGGAAGTGGCCTAAAAACATGGCCCTACACAAGAGTTGGCAAGTTTCACTTGCCTGCAAGTATCACGTCAGAGAAACACCGTCCAACGTGTCCAAAGTCACAATATCCTACGTGCACAAGTCCACAGGCCTACATCCGTTTTATTAATCTTGATTAGTGAATTCTAAAACATTTAGAATACTTTAAAAACATTGATTTTAGTCTTGATTAGCAGGCAATGGGTTGGGGGTCCTAGGGGTGCAAAGCGTTACCTCAACACAACGTGAAAGCTACACTGGCGTCGGGTAGCGACGCCAGGGGTTGAAATAAAAGAACGCGCTCCAAGTCCTGATTCCAAAATAGATTCCTCGCTGGAAAGTACAGAGCAGCAACCGGAGTAACGAATCCAGATTCCAAAGCTAGCACGTGCGACGACGGGCTACGACGTATCGCAACGTCGTACGCGGCAAATCGTCGGAGAGAAAGCACCTAGGTGGGGCCCACAGTAGTCCTAGGGACCAATAGGGGACCCACAATACCTCTGGAGAACTTGGGGGCCCACGGTGGCAAGCGGTGCGATGGATACGGGGTTGCGACGATGGCTCTCGGTCGGACACACTCGGTACGGGGGTTTTGCTCGGTCGGTGCGGGAGAACGGGGCTGTGCAGCGCAGCGGGTCGGTCACAGCAGCGGGTGCGGATGGTTTCTTCGGTCGGTGTGGGCGACAGCGCCGGTCGGGCGCTTGGGCGGGGCGTTGCAACGTTGTAACGGAGCGGGCTTCGGTCGGTGCGGGCGGGCGCCTCGGTCAGACTCGGTGCGGAGCGGACGACAGGAGCGGGGCTTGGTGCGGTGCAGAGCGGGCGTGCGGAGCGGCGAGATATCTCGGTCTGACCGAGAGAATCTCTCGGTCGGACACGGAGATGCGAGCGGGCGGCTGCAGCGGGTGCGGACGGAGCTTGGTGCGGGCGGGGGCTTCGGTCGGTGCGGGGATTTGGGGGCTGTTTCCTCGGTCGGTGCGGGCGACGGCCGTCGCAACGTTGCGACGAATCGTCGCAAGCGTGAATTTGGGTTTTGGAAGCGGCTAGGGTTATTTTCTTACGAAAATAAGTCTTCCTAGGGGTTGTTTATATAGTGTAGAGGGGTTAACTTGGTCTAGGGCTAATCCTAATGGGATTAGGAGTTTTAAAATATTTAAAATTCGAATCTCACCCTCTCCAACTCGCACAAGGCTTGGGTGCGACCCAAATGAGCTGAGATTTGGCTCAAAAATATTTTGAAGTATTTAAAACGTAATAAAATTTTATTTGGCCGAAAATAATTTAAAATGTAGCTATTAAAAATATTTAAAACTTTGCTAAAAATATAAAGTAGGTCAAATGAACTCCAAAAATTATAAAATAAATATCGAGGTGATCGTGATGACGAAAGGAAGCTAACTAAGAAGAGGGATTTCAATTTCGACGTCGGACGACGAAACTAAAAATAGAAACGTCTCCCGTCAAAAGTGAAAATCGTAACGTCTCATCGAATAAGATCAAATCGTGGGAAAACGACTCGAGAAATGTTATTCCAAATTACTGCCACAATTTACTACTCTCAGAGACGTTCACAACGGCATATCACATCAAAGTGTTCATAAATAAACAAAGTCTAAAATAAACACGTGCACGGCCAAAAGTACGTGCACGAACAATGTACAACGAAAAGTGGTCGTTACATCCTCCCCACCTTAGAAATGATTCCGTCCTCGGAATCAACATCAAGCACTGCTCGGGAAAAGGTGCGGTAAACGCTCTCTCATCTCATCCTCACGCTCCCAGGTGGACTCACCAGGGGAACCGTGACGCCACTGCACTCGAACTAAGTCGACAGTCTTATTCCTCAGCTGCTTCCGTCGATGATCCAGAATCTCAACTGGCTACTGATCATAAGACAGATCCGGACGAACCGTGATCTCCGAGAAATCCACAGCATGGGATGGATCACTAACGTATCGACGTAACTGGGATACGTGAAATACATCATGAACTCCATCCAGCGACGGTGGCAGCGCCAAGTGATAAGCCACAGCTCCAACTCTCTCCAGGACATCAAACGGCCCAATGTACCTCGGACTCAGCTTGCCTCTCTTCCCAAATCGAATAACTCCGTGGTTCGGAGAAATCTTCAAAAAGACATGATCTCCAGGCCGAAACTCCAAAGGCCTCCGTTTAGCATCGGCCCAATGCTTGAAACGGTCATGCGCAATCCTCAGCTTCTCCCGGATTTTTCTCACAACATCCACGGCCTCCACAATCATCTCCGGTCCTAACAGCTCCCGATCTCCAATGTCATCCCAGCTCAGTGGCGATCGACATTTCTTCCTATATAGCGCGGCGAAAGGCGCCATTCCAATACTCGCCTGGTAGCTGTTATTGTAGGCAAACTCAACGTGATGGAGATGATCCTCCCATGATCCCTTGAAGTCCAACATGCACGCTCTCAACATGTCCTCCAAAATCTGAATCGTCCTCTCGGATTGGCCATCCGTCTGTGGGTGGTACGCCGTGTTGAAACTCAGACTCGTACCCAAGCTCTTCTGTAGACTCTGCCAAAACTGCGACGTGAATCTCGTGTCCCTGTCCGACACGATACTCACAGGGACTCCGTGAAGTCGTACGATCTCCTGCACGATTCACGTTACATCACTATCTAAACTAGGAAAAGGAAATAGAAACGGAGAGTAAAAGATTTTACCTCCATATATCTCCTCGCTAGCGTCTCAGTAGACTGTCCTACTCGGAAGGGAATAAAGTGCGCGGATTTGGTCAATCGGTCTATGATCATCCAAATCGCGTCATTCTGCTTCGGACTCCGAGGTAGTCCAGTCACGAAATCCATAGTGATGTGCTGCCACTTCCACTCCGGAATCGGAAGCGGTTACAGCAACTCTGTCGTACGCTGATGCTCCGCCTTTACTTGCTGGCAAACCAAACACTTGGTTACACTCCGAGCCACACTCCTCTTCATACCATACCACCAAAAGTTCAGACGAAGATCCTTGTACATCTTGGTCCCGCCAGGATGTACAGAATACGGTGAACTGTGTGCCTCCACCAATAATTCATCTCTGATATCTCCATCTGGCACACACAACCTGGCTCCAAATCTCAACGAACCATCCTCGTGAATTAGAAAGTCAATCCGTAGACCGGCTTCCACCTGCTCCCGAATCTTCACCAGCTTAGCATCTCCAGCCTGTCCAGCCTTGATCCTATCCACGATCATCGACTGTATCTGCATACTCATCAACGAAGAAGTCTCTCTAGGAAGAATAATCTCGATACCAGTCTCGCAAAAATCCTGCTGCAATCTCCACTGCGAGGTCAACATCATCACCGCTGGAAGTCTGCTCAGCACATCCGGAACCACATTCACCTTTCCAGGGTGATACTGCAAATCGATCTCATAATCCGCCATGAGCTCCAACCATCGACGCTGTCGCATGTTGAGCTCCTTCTGCGTAAAGATATACTTCAAGCTTTTGTGATCGGTGAAGATCTTCACCTTCTCACTCACCAGGAAGTGCCTCCAAATCTTTAGCGCAAACACAACTGCAGCCAACTCCAAATCATGTGTCGGGTAATTCTTCTCATGAGCCTTAAGCTGACGAGAAGCATACGCAACCACATGCCCATGCTGATGCAACACACATCCAAGACCTTTGCCAGAAGCATCGCAAAAGATCTCGAATCCTCCACTCCGATCAGGCACAGCAAGTACAGGGGCAGTCGTCAATCTCTCCTTCAGAACATCGAAAGCCTTCTCGCAATCATCAAACCAAACATATGGTACATCCTTCCGCGTCAGTCTGGTCATCGGCTCAGCAATCCGAGAAAAGTCCTTAATGAAACGTCGATAATATCCTGCAAGTCCAAGGAAGCTCCGGATCTCAGACGCTGACTGTGGAACAGGCCACTCTCTGATAGCCTTAATCTTCTCGGGATCCACCAAAATTTCATCACCTGACACCACATGCCCGAGGAAAGCAACTCTATCCAGCCAAAACTCGCACTTGGAATACTTAGCATACAAACGATGCTTCCTCAGAATCTCCAACACTGTCCTCAAGTGCGATGCATGCTCTTCCTCTGACTTTGAATAGATCAGGATGTCGTCAGTAAAGATAACGACAAACTTGTCTAGAAAGTCGTAGAAGATCAGATTCATCAGGTTCATAAAAACTGCGGGCGCATTGGTTACACCGAAGGGCATAACCACGAACTCGTAGTGACCATACTTCGTCCTGAACGTTGTCTTCGAGATGTCGTCCTTCTTCACCTTAAGCTGATGGTAACCACTCCTCAAATCCAACAGAGAACACCCTCGATCCTCCAAGCTGATCAAAGATGTCATCTATACGAGACAAGGGATATTTATTCTTGATAGTCACAGCATTCAGCTCCCGGTAATCCACACACATGCGACGCAAACCATCCTTCTTCTTCACCAGCAACACCGGTGCTCCCCACGGAGACACACTAGGATTGATGTAACCCTCCTGTAAAAGCTCATCCAGCTGCCTACGCAACTCCTCCAACTCTGCTGGAGCCATTCGATACGGCACCTTCGAAATAGGCTACGCTCCCGGAATAAGATCGATCGAAAACTCGAGGGCTCGATCAGGCGGCAGTCCAAACATCTCCTTGGGGAAGACGTCGTCGAATTCACGTACCACATCTGGTCTACTCTGCTCCATCTGCATAGCAACAATCTCCACCGGTCTGGCCCGGAACCAGACAGGGCCAAGCGAACTGCTACCTCGACTGAACTCAAACACTGGATGTCCGGGGATCTCGAACACCACCTTCTTCCTCTGACATCGATCGTAGCATAGAAACTCGCAAGCCAATCCATCCCAAGCACTGCATCGTAGTTGATGATGTCGTGGACAATAAAATCAGCGTGAAGCTCATGTCCACAGACCACCAAAGGGCAAGAATTGCACCCAAGATGCACTGAGATCACGCTATTTCCTGTAACGATGTTCCAACTCTTGGGAAGAGGGGAGGTCGTCAAGGAATGCTTCTCTAGGAAGCTCCGAGAAATAATGCACATCGATGCACCAGAGTCAAAGAGGACTCGTACAGGAAATGTGCAAACCAAAATCACACCTATCAACCAATCTAACAATCAAACCCTATTCTAACAAACAATCATATGCAAGTAATCAAACATAAGCTAACAATCAAAACTATCTAAGGAAGGAAACAACTAGATTAAGAGTTACCGGCGATAACCTCATCCACAGCCTCGTTCTCCACTGCCGTCATCAGATAAGCCTGCCTCCTCGGCTGCATGGCCTGCTGAAAAGCCTGCCTCTGTGGAGCGAGGGGTGCTCCACGACCTGCAGGTACAAGTGCTCTCTGCTGCAACGGCTGTGCGACAACTGGTTCCTTCCAAGGTAGCTTAGACTTCGGGCACTCCATCATACCATGAGTAGGATCTCCACAAATCAGGCACTGTCCCAACATCTTCCTACACTGTTCCTTAACATGCCCGGTCATGCCACAGAAATAGCAAGTCTTCTGAGGAGGCACACCTGGCCTCTTGAACTGCACTGGCTGATTAGGCCTGGACCCAGGCCTAACCACTCCTCTGACCTGCTCTTAGGCCTCTTTCCAGCTCCAGAAATCTGTCCTCTCTTCTTCCTCGCAATCAGCTCCTGTCTCCGAGCAGCTACCAGCAACTTCTGATATGACTCCATATCCATCGTAGACATCAGGCTCTGCAAGTCTAGGGAAAGACCCTGCAGAAACCTCTGAGCCTTCTCCTCAGCATCCTCCACCATCTTCGGCGCGAAGCGACTCAGCCTAGTAAACTCCTGGTGGTACTGGTCCACCGTCAGATTTCCCTGCTTCAGCTCAATGAAGCGCTGCAACATCTCCCTCCTAGCAGCCTTCGGAAAGTACTCCTCATTGAACCTAGACTTGAAAGTAGCCCAAGGTATAGGGCTCACCAACAACTCCTCCTCTACATCCCACCAGTTGTGAGCATTATCCTTAAGCTGCTTCTTCACCAGATCAACCCATCCAGCCGGGTTGACCTTCGACATCTTCAGATTATCCTCAGTATTCCTGATCCACTCTTCTGCAGCCAACGGTCCCTCAGATCCATCAAAGTAAGTCGGACCCAGCTCCCGAAACTGCTTCGCTCCTGGCTCAAAGCGAGGGGCACTCTGGGTATTCTGGAGCATGCCCTGCTGCACCTGCATCATCTGATGCATCATCCTCATGATCTCAGCATTGGTGGGCTCTCTATCCGGTACCTCAGCACGATTGGGCCCACTACCAGATCGGGTATGTCGTCGTCCAGCCATCTAATGACATAGAAAACGAACAACAAATTAGACTCAAAGCTTAATGACTTGGATGTTGCAATTTATTTAATGGACATTCCGTTATTATCGTTGTTCCGTTAGTTCGCAATTGCAAGATAGGACCTGCATGGGCCACCAACAAAACCTGTCATGCCCCGCTTCCCAAAAACATGGAGGCGAAGCGTGAGAAGGTCCGCTCAGACTTGAAGCTACAAAGCTGCAAGTCCGATAAGCGTCAATCACTTTAAACTGCAGGTCCTTGCAACGCGAAACGAAACAAAGATAATAATAAGAAATGAGACAAAAGATAAATCTCAGAATATCCATAATAATAAATTCCAACATCGCAGAAAAGCCACCAGGCTAAAAGAAACGAGTCTAAAAGAGGCCCCAGCATGGCCAACAAAAGTACAAAGTACAAAAGCAAAGTAATAGTGCTAAGCACCGACAACTAACAACAACCTAAAGCAAAAGCAGCTCAAACAGTCTCTAAGACTGGTCACCGGTGTCCACCAACTCCTCGTCAAAAGTAGGCTCTGGCTCAGCGTCAGCAAACATCTCATTCTCAGCTACGGTCTCTGGCTCAGGGTCTAACATGAGACACCCAAAAGAGCAAGGGGCACATGTCAACAAGTCTACAAGAGACTTGTGCAAGGAAACTGAAAGTAGGTAAAGGTAAAGCAACCTAGCAGTTCTAGCATGATGCTATGACATGGCAGTTAAAGTAATGAGTGCAACAGGTAAAGTAAAGTACGAGCATGGAATTTAAACATGGCATGGATGACAAGTTTTACATGAATCATTCACAAGGACAAGTACAAGTCAAGTAAGCACCTCGTGCACAGAGATTACGCCTTTTGTCTAGAGTGGCTGCGCGGGCCAACTCCTAAGCTCAAGTGATCGCTTATCCCTACCCCTCCACGTGTATCGGGCATTGGCTTTTGACCAACACATGAGGTCCTCTTCTGGATCACGAGCCAGGAAGTATTTTATCATGATGGCATAGGGGTGCACCTAGCCGGACAAGGAAGTACAAGTAGTGTAGCGTGTGCTACGAATGCAACAATCAACTTGGATGACATGTAGAATGCAATGCATGGCAGTTAAAAGTGCGTACAGATAAGGAATTTAAACGTGACAGATATCAATGCATGCATGACGTGGCAGGGTGACGGATCTAGCTTCGTCGTCAAGCTAGACCCTAAAGTTGCGTCTAGACAGCTATCATTTCACTGTCTAGTCTCTTTTACGCTAAAAACAAGGAAGTGGCCTAAAAACATGGCCCTACACAAGAGTTGTCAAGTTTCACTTGCGTGCAAGTATCACGTCAGAGAAACACCGTCCAACCTGTCCAAAGTCACAATATCCTACGTGCACAAGTCCACCGGCCTACATCCGTTTTATTAATCTTGATTAGTGAATTCTAAAACATTTAAAATACTTTAAAAACATTGATTTTAGTCTTGATTAGCAGGCAATGGGTTGGGGGTCCTATGGGTGCAAAGCGTTACCTCAACACGACGCGAAAGCTACACTGGCGTCGGGTAGCGACGCCAGGGGTTGAAATAAAAGAACGCGCTCCAAGTCCTGATTCCAAAATAGATTCCTCGCTGGAAAGTTCAGAGCAGCAACCGGAGCAACGAATCCAGATTCCAAAGCTAGCACGTGCGATGACGGGCTACGACGTATCGCAACGTCGTACGCGGCAAATCGTCGGAGAGAAAGCACCTAGGTGCGGCCCACAGTAGTCCTAGGGACCAATAGGGGACCCACAATACCTCTGGAGAACTTGGGGGGCCCACGGTGGCAAGCGGTGCGACGGATGCGGGGTTGCGATGATGGCTCTCGGTCGGACACAGTCGGTGCGGGGGTTTTGCTCGGTCGGTGCGGGAGAACGGGGCTGTGCAGCGCAGCGGGTCGGTCACAGCAGCGGGTGCGGAGGGTTTCTTCGGTCGGTGCGGGCGACAGCGCCGGTCGGGCGCTTGGGCGGGGCATTGCAACATTTGCAATGTTGCAACGGAGCGGGCTTCGGTCGGTGCGGGCGGGCGCCTCGGTCAGACTCGGTGCGGAGCGGACGACAGGAGCGGGGCTTGGTGCGGTGCAGAGCGGGCGTGCGGAGCGGCGAGATATCTCGGTCTGACCGAGAGAATCTCTCGGTCGGACACGGAGATGCGAGCGGGCGGCTGCAGCGGGTGCGGACGGAGCTTGGTGCGGGCGGGGGCTTCGGTCGGTGCGGGGATTTGGGGGCTGTTTCCTCGGTCGGTGCGGGCGACGTCCTTCGCAACGTTGCGACGAATCGTCGCAAGCGTGAATTTGGGTTTTGGAAGCGGCTAGGTTTATTTTCTTGCGAAAATGAGTCTTTCTAGGGGTTGTTTATATAATGTAGAGGGGTAGACTTGGTCTAGGGCTAATCCTAATGGGATTAGGAGTTTAAAAATATTTAAAATTCGAATCTCACCCTCTCCAACTCGCACAAGGCTTGGGTGCGGCCCAAATGAGCTGAGATTTGGCTCAAAAATATTTTGAAGTATTTAAAACGTAATAAAATTTTATTTGGCCGAAAATAATTTAAAACGTAACTATTAAAAATATTTTAAACTTTGCTAAAAATATAAAGTAGGTCAAATGAACTCCAAAAATTATAAAATAAATATCGAGGTGATCTTGATGATGAAAGGAAGCTAACTAAGAAGACGGATTTCAATTTCGACGTCGGACGACGAAACTAAAAATAGAAACGTCTCCCGTCAAAAGTGAAAATCGCAACGTCTCATCGAATAAGATCAAATCGTGGGAAAACGACTCGAGAAATGTTGTTCCAAATTAGTGCCATAATTTACTACTCTCAGAGATGTTCACAACGGCATATCACATCAAAGTGTTCACAAATAAACAAAGTCTAAAATAAACACGTGCACGGCCAAAAGCACGTGCACGAACAACGTACAACGAAAAGTGGTCGTTACAATTTTAGAATTAAGTTTGGAAATAATACAATGAAAACCAAACCACCTTTTGAAGGTAAAATGGTTGTTGGGGAGTTTCAGTGGAAAAATTAAACTAAATTATGCTAGGGAAAGTGTGAGTAATGCAATAAGAGAAGGGTGTGTGTGCATTATGAGATCATAATTAAGGGTTAAGCCCTGCTATGCATTCCAATCTCTCTAATAATTCAATGATGCGCCTTTCGAGCAAAATCACTGGATGATTTCCTTGTGGGATTAACCACAATAATATCCAAATATTCATCGAATTAATGGGTTTTATATCCTAATTGCTAGGTAATGTCTCGCGGTACACCACTCTAATCATTCTAAAGCCCCTCGACGGGTCTTATGCATGTAGAGAATGCCTCACGACATCTCATTCTCAGATCCCTTGACGGAGAATGCAAATGCACGAGTAATGCATGTACACATAGGAGCCTTGTGGCATTCCATTCTCATTAAACCCCTCATGGGTAATGCATCGCAATATGAATATAAATAATCCATCAATCAGTGAAATAAACATTCAATAGCACATAGATGATTGAAAGCATAGAGGGATATTCCATGCGTTACATCACAACACACCCACAATAGAGTTAACCACTTATGGGGATAAAAAATTTCATTGATAATGATTTAAGTCCAATACTAATGTAGAAGCAAACAATCAAAATCAAGAGAGAAAGTTGAGAATCTATCACCAAAAGAGGCTTGAATCTAAGCTGTAAACCCTTGCTCAGCTGTATGTTCTTCCCCTAAGCTAACCCTAAAACTAAGAATAAGAATAGGAATTCAAGGATAATCATCATCCCATCATCCTAATTACATTCCACTATTTATACTCTCCAAACCCTCAAGTAATCTCCATCGTTCGATCTTAAACCAAGGGCCACGATCTCTTAAACTTGAGTGGGGATTTGGAGTGGCTTTGGGTTGACATCTACTCCAGATTACGCTTTTAGCCCGACATCAGACATCTGGTGTTGCCCAACCAGACGTCTGGTTGCTGGGAGGTCGTCTGATGTAATTCATCTCGATCAGACGTCTGACGTTGAGTTGTCAGACATCTGGGGCTTTAGTTGGTGGCATGCTTGAAGCAACAGTGATCAGTCATCTGATGCCTTCTTGCTAGACGTCTGGTGCTTGACCTAGATGTCAGTGACGTGAGCTGAAGGCGTCTGGTGACATGTCTTATGATTTTCTTCACTCTCTGTTTTCTGTGCCATCGACAATTCAATCGTCTGGAGCTTTCTTCCTAGGCACCTGAACAATGCTTCAGATGCATAAGAAGTGTGCTCCAGACATCTGGTGCATCATGTGATTTCTTCATTCTTTCATCTGATACGCCAGACATCTGGATATATTTCTTCAGATGTCTGATCTGCATCCATAACTAGACCAAGTGATTTTCAGTTGGGGTTTGAGCATTGAAAAATTCTTATAAAATTATCAAATATTTCCTATATTATGATGACTCTAAAATATATAGGATATACATGAAACACATTATTTAGATTACATTTAACATGAAAACACATAGGGAGGGCAATATAATTAGGGGTAAGTATACAATATTTACGTGTAATCAATCCACTTACACCTTATCACATTCTTGCCCTTAGGAAGCTCCACCAGATCCCATGTTTCATTCTTCATCAGTGATTCCATCTCCTCGTCCATCGCTTTCCTCCACATGTTTGAGTCTTCAGAGATCTACATCTCTAAAAAGTGGGTATGCTAATAATTATAGCGAGAAGAGCTAATGAGACCATCTAAGTGTATCGTGCAAGTCTTCGTATCTCACGCCTTAGTCTCATGGAATCCATCTGTTGTGCTATCTTTGGAGAAGAGGTATATCCACCATCTGAGCTTGGCCCATCAACATCAACAGTATCTGTCTGGAGTACATCGTTTGCAGTCTCTGGTGAAGGTCGGCTCTAGTTAGTAGCCGAGCTGTCTGGAACCGTAGACACCTCTATGTGGACATGCTTCATCTGTGTCTCTTTAGGCTCCACCTTTGGTCCATGCACCTTCTTCATTAGTGCTGACTCATCAAAAGTCGCATCTCTGCTCACAATCACTTTCATTTGTCTCGGACACCACATCTTGTATCCTTTGACACCATCACTAAAGCCCAAGAATATGGCATTCTAGGCTCTAGCATCGAGCTTGTATTCCTTCACAGCGTAGTAGCATGGACATCCCTATATACGCAGAGAGTCATAGTCAGGAACTGACATTCCCGACCAAACCTCCAAAGAAGGCCATCCATCTAATACAGCAGAAGGTAACTGATTGACCAAGTAGGTCACACGACAGGGCCTCCACCCGGAACTTCTTTGATAGGTCGGCAGTAGATAGCATACATCGGACTTTCTCTAGCCAAGTCCGATTCATCCTTTTGGCTACTCGATTTTGCTTCGACGTACCACTGATGGTGAAGTGTCTCTGAACCTATTCGTTTCTACAGTACTCTTAGAGGGGGTCCGACCCTTACTCTCTACTGTTTCACTTCGGAGTCGCCTGATTTTTCGACCTGTCTGAGTCTCGACCAATGTCTTACATTCTATGAGTTTACTCAGAACTTGGTCTTTAGACTTCAGAGGAAACACACAAACCATGCGTACGAAATCATCAATGAAAGATATGAAATAGTGTTTACCTCCCAATGAGGCTAACCTAGTCGGCCCCCATATGTCGATATGAACAAAGTCAAGTGCTCCCTTCGTTTTATGGATGGTCGTCCCAAAATAAGCTCATGTTTGTTTTCTGAAGACACAATGCTCGCATAACTCTATCTTCCCAGTCTTGACTCGTTTAAGATGATCTCCTTCGTTAAGCTTTTGCAAAGCTTTCCCTCCAACATGCCATAGACGCATGTGCCATAGTAACGAGTCATCTCTGTCAACCTCACAGATCAGTGCTGGTGTACCGGTCATGATCGATCCATCTTTATATGCCATAAACGCATGTGCCATAGTAACGAGTCGTATCTGTCGGCCTCGCGGGTCAGTGTTGACGCACCTGTCATGACCGAACCATCCTAATAGTACCTTTACATCATCCATTCATCACGATCATAGCTCCTTGGGTCACCCTTAGAGCTCCATTCTCCATCATCACTCGGAAGCCCTTGGCTTCGAGTGAACCCAATGATATGAGGTTAAGCTTTAGGTCGGAAACATAACATACCTTATTAATGTCTCGTGTAACACCGACGCCCATCTTCATTCTAACTATCCCAATGCTTGTTGTACTACAAGCTCGATCATCGCCCAGTCACTCTTACCACCTTTATGGAAGGTCTTAAAGCACTCTCTTTATAGCATCATATAAAAGGAGCATCCTGAATCAAGCACCCAACTATCTGACGTCACGCACTCTGAAGCACCGACTAATACACTCTTTCGAGCTTAACGCCTTTAACAATGTTTTGTAATTGCATCATGCTTCTTTGCCTTTGGACAGTCTCTGACCCGATGCCCTTTCTCACTACAGAAGGCACATTGGTCTTTAGCTAAGTCCTTGCGAGGAGGGCCACTACTTGTGTCCCTGGACTTGAATAGGAAATACCCCTTCCGAGCACTACCCATCTCATTGCTCCGACCTATTACCATAGTAAGAGCGTTTTTAGCTCGACTTCTCATGTCCTCGTTGTTCTTCATATACTCATTACTCGTAAGAGAATTGGATAACTCTTCAAACGTGATGTAGTTCTTATCGCAAGTAAGAACTGACACCAAGTACTTGTAATCATTGTGTAGAGAATTAAGGAAGATCATTACTTTATCGTCGTCGTCGACCTTAACATCGACATTCCTCAGGTCGGTTAGAAGCTTTTTTTGTAGTCTAGATGTTCCTCAATAGAAACACCTTCCTCAGGCTTTAAACCGAACAATTTCTTCTTCAAATGCAATCAGTTTTGGATGTTCTTCATCATATATTTTTCATCAAGCTCTTCCCAAAACTTCTTTGCATTTCTCTCCTCCATAAATGGGTATTTCTTCCCATTCATCAAGTACAGTCAGATCGTCCCACCTGCATTGCTATTTAAAGTTCTCCCCTTTGAGTTTGACATGCCCGTTGGCTTCTCATCCAATGCGATATCGTGACCAAGTTGGTTCAAGACATCCAAAGATCTCACATCTCCACATACCAAAGTTGATCTTACCATCGAACTTCTTAATTTCGAACTTCGTGTTAAACGATAGTTCGAGCCGCTGGAGCATGCTCTCTAGAGGTCGACTCCTTCGAAGTGTCGTGGTCGTCGCTGCTGCTCATCGTCACCGACTACGAAGATCGTCGAATCCGGAAGATTTGATACCAGTTTATTGTGCGAGTGCGGAAGCTTGGGATCGTCGACGATCACGTGAGGGAAGAAGACGAGCGGATCACCCCAAGCACAAAGAAAGATTGTAACTTTAGGTCGAGGACCCGCCAGGGAACACGAATGCACTTTATTACAAAAGAGAGAACACGTACAAATCTTCTTCCTCCACGAACGATGAAGAAGCACTCAAATCTCTCAAAAGCTTTCAACACAATCTCTCAAAGTTGGCTCTCAACACTGGCGACTCACAGTTTTCAATATCGCAACAACGATTGATCTCTCTCGATCTTCCTCCTCTGAAACACTCGCCTAAACACACCTTATATAGCCTAGGAAAAATAAGTGTTCTAATAGAAGAGGAATTCCTATTTGACTAGAATTCCGACTCAAACGGAGTTCTAATCCAATCACAACTGTACTATGGATAGGATACTACATCCTATGGTCGGCCCATCCGTGCTGTTGAACTTTTTGCTGAAAGCCGAGCTGACGAAGTGCCGTGCCAAGCTATCCAAAGCTTGAAATATAGAGTTGCCAAGCAATGAGGCACCGATCCTACGAACTGAGGACTTAGGTCTGAAGGAGTTAGTTCGGCCATGAATCTTGTATCTAGCTGTGCAGAGTCAGACACACGGATCCCAAGGCCTAGGCAAACTAGTTCTGCACAACTGCTTGCATTTACATCTCCAACTCCTTCAGCACTTCAAATCAAGGCAACTTTCACATCTCCCCCATCCTTGTGCTCACATCTCCTTTGCCCTACATCTTCGTCATTCCCCCACGCCAAGCATTTGCTCCGCATTACGGTGGATTTTGAGAAGGCTAGTGGTGGCGACAATCGGAGAGGTAGTGTATCACTGCCGCACGCCCCCACCTCTTCTTGCCCTTCGGACCATACCCAGTGTACCAAAACACCATGATTGTGATTAGATCGTTGTGTTGTGGGGAAAGAAAAGTAGGACGAGCTTTGCATATGCTAATTTAGGGTTAATTTCATCATATAAAAAAACTTGTTATCAAGTGATCATTGAACTGACCGAGTGACAACAAAGTGTAGTTTTGGCAACAAAAAAAAGATGGAAAATATTTGTTAGCTAACTTTAATTTTCACAGTACATGGTGTTTGCATGAAGAATGTCAAAGTATACTTCATAAATTTAGATATGTCAAACATACAGAGTGCCCACTGATGTTTGCTGAGTTACTTCTAGGCCTGCCATATTTATAGCCCAACTTCAGCGAGAGGTAATAAAGGAAGATGAACATGTTACATGTGGGCAATTGGTAGCTTTCAGTGTACATCATAATGAGGGTCTTCTTCTCAGTGTGGTCCTTTTTGTTGTTTTGACGTTGATGACCAACGTATGGTTTGATCCTTAACAAAACAAACAGAAAAGACAAGCGAAGAAAAGAAAAATGCGCCAGTGGATAATATACATATCCAATTTAGTCAATATTGATGGCTTGTGTGTATGAATCTCTTCAATCAATCAGTTTCCGCAGCAATGAGCTCTCTTTTTCAAAGTTGGAAGAAGTGGAGTGCTTATGGAAACATTGGGGATTACTTTGCTTACACATATTTACAGAATCCAAGTTGTCGCCATGTAAATTCACAGAATCCAAGTTGTCGCCAAAAATTCTAGGTAAACTTTTGCCAAGTTGCTTGTATTTTTCCCGTTTCTGTCATCATCGTTTCTCCTTTACTTTGCCGTCCATTAGTTACTATTTGTGTCAGTAATCAGTATATGATTAGCTATACGATTTTGAAATTCTTATCCGCATTCAAAAGTATACGGATGCAGATCTATTTCGTATAATCGGAGTCCATTCACATCCACATACACGCATGAAATTTTCGGGTGGGCTGTTAATGGGACGGGCTTTTCTTAGACGTGCCATCATAGCTTGGTTGTGGGTTGCCATTGTCGGTGTTCAAAGAAGAAGAGTGAAGTTGATGGGGGAAGACATGTGTACACTTTGAGAATCCCTGATGTCAACTGCAAGCTAACAATTTCAATGATGTCAAAGGCATTGTGATTGCTTTATAGAAAACTGATGCTCACATTTTTGACGACTTCATTCAGCTACATTCGGCATTTATGTATAACTCTAATCATAGTGCTGAAAGTGATCAATGGAGACTAGATGACAACTGATCAAAAATAATTAGGTATGCTGATGTGATGGTATGTAAGTGACAATACATATCGGATGCCAAACTTTGAAATTGCACGATTTTTATTTTAGGGAATTGCTATGTGCACATACCGTTTTGCTCTGTGCACGACCAGTCAAACTCTTCGGAAAAATAACGAATCTGTCATTTTCATAAACCCCAAAATACCATTGTCAATACTTAGCGCGCACAACAGACAAAAATTTTGAAAATTTTTCATGTTATACGCGATGAGCAATTTTGCTCCACATTTATAGTTAACTTCAATTATCTACCTTTGTTTTATTTTAACACATTAATTATCCACCATCAGCTTTTTAAATTAAGCTCATATGTTGAGTGCCATCCTTTTTCATAGATTATAAGTTACTGTGGCACGTTTGATATTATAATCATCTCAGAATTTTGGACTGAATGTAGACTGATTAATTTGTTAACCAATGATAATTAGTTCAATAGTTCATTAGTTCATTGTTAACCAATGATAATCATCTCAGGAGCTGCCATCAGCAAAGAGAGATGATAATTTTGTTAACCAAAGATAATCAGTCATGCAAAATGTCTGAAGGGTGTGGCTTCGTGCACTCACCGTGTTACTCGCGTGCACAATCACCGAGTGGCTTCTCGCACTCACCGTTTTACTCGCGTGCACATCACTTTGTTTTGTTAATCACTTCACTTAGGGCCTGTTCTTTTGGTTGAAAGTATATTTGGGAAAGTTTGAGAAGTTAGGAATCTGATGAGAGAGAATTTGGTGTGTAGTGTGTTCTTTTGTTGGAAAGTGGGGTTGAATTGTGGAGTTGGAAAGTTGAGGTGGGTCCCACTTCGTGTAGTGTGTTCTTTTGGTTGAATAAAGTTGGATGTGGAAAATGGTGTGGGGTCAACACAAATTTAATTTATTCTATATATACCTAAACTAAATACTTAAAATTTAATTAATTAATTAATATAATAACTAATTAATACTTAAAAATTTTAATTGGGTTAGCCAGCCAAATTTTGTTACATGGCTGATTTCAGGCCATCGGATTTGTTACATGGCCACATCTGATTTCACGCCAGCCAACGAATCAAAGCGGAACAAAAAAAACAAAATAGGGTTTGCTGTGCACTTCTGAGTGCAAATTTACCGCCCGCGCGTTCTTATTGGCCAGCGAACGGAATTGGGCCCCACACAAACCGTGAATCCCGTGTAATCCGATGAAAATTTGTGGATTGCGAAATAAGGTTCGGATTCCCACTGACAAGCGCCACGTCAGTGTTTTTCTCCAACTTTGCAAAACATCAAAAGAACAGACACAAAAACCCGGTAGCTGGAATCCAGTGAACAGTGTCGTAACAGTGTATAAACAGTAACTTTTTTCACTTTCTTCCCCAACTATCAACGAAAAGAACACGCCCTTAGTGGATTCCTCTTTGTGATTACATGTGCACTCACTGTTATACTCGCGCGCAACCGCTTTAAGATATATCATTCTCATTTTTGAGAAATATTTCTGCAAATATATCATTCCTTTGAAAGATTTGCTTGTGCACAATGGGAAAAAATTTTGCATGCTGTGCGCGTTGAGTAAAAATGATGTTCAACGCAAAATTGTTCACCGCGCACAACATGCAAAATTTTTGCATCTTGTGCGCGGTAAGTAAAAATGGTTTCACATAGAAAAATTATTCACCGCTCACAACAAGCAAAATGTTTGCATGTTGTGCGTGGTGAGCAATTTTGCCTCTGAACCAAAATTGCTCACCCCGCACAACAACAAAATTTTTGCATGTTGTGCGCGGTGAGCAATTTTGATCTGTGTATCAATTTTTACATACGTTTCTAAAATTGTTAACGATGTATTCTTCTCTTTTGCAAGTCTATGCAAGATTAGAACATTTTCATGCGAGACCCAAATTCTTTTTGACAGATTTTTCACTCCATAAAATCGTCCGTGCCTTATTTTGGGAGTTAAAACGAGCAAGAACAAATTTTCTGTAACTCCTAAAATTTAGGAATGGCAATATTGCGGGGCGGGGCGGGTATTTAACTACCCAAGCTTGCCCCGCCCCGTCTACAGGCCGGGGCGGGGCGGGTAATTTCATACCAAAACCGGGTCGGGCCGGGCGGGTCAGGTCATTACTGCCATCCATACGAAGCCCAAATAAAAGTGTTATTTGGGATTTGGGAGAATTGTGATTTATTGGTAATTTGGAATTGGGAATTGGCCTAATTGGGAGAACATTGGAACAAAGTATGAGTTATATGATATGGGCAGACCGCATGGTTCACATCAAAATAGTAAGATTTTTGTAGAACCTCTATAGTTTATCGGAACGGGCCGGGGCGGGCCGGGTTGCATATAAAGCCCAAGCTTGCCCCGACCCGTCTGCGGGCCGGGACGGGTCGGGTCAAAACCGGGGCGGGTCGGGTCGGGCGGGTCGGGTCAGGTCATTACTGTCATCCCTACTAAAATTCTGCTTGTTCGATCGAAATGAACAAATTTTATTGTTCGATTGACAACATGTACAAACTCTCTAAAATCGTCCGCGACTTACATTTTTTTTTGGGGCTCGTGCCATAACCTCACAACGGACAGACTGCTCTCGTTCATGGTTTTTTTTTAGAGAAACGTGTTGTTTTGGGTTATGCGTAGTTTCGGTATTTCCAGTTGTACCCTAAGCAAAAACGTAAATAATAATAATTAATTGATGTGTGGAAGGAGTAAAAGTTTGAGCGGCTGTATGCAGAGCAAAACGGTATTGTGAGCGTAGCAAACTCCGTTATTACAACCGATCAAAATGACTTTCGTGCAATTTCTCCCGCCTCTACCAACCATTAAAGGATGTTAGGCAAGTTTGACAAATGTAAACAGTTTTTATCAAAGGAAAAAAAAATCTCTCATGAAATTGCTTATGCTTGACAATGTAGGAAAAGAAATAAAACTATAAGTTGGCAGAAGATTAGGGGAAGTCCAAGGAAGATGAGAAATCATAAGTGGGAGTTGATAATTAATCTATTTAGTGTGTTCTCTCTTACTCATGTCAGCTGAGTGGGAGTGAGCTTGAGGTCTCCCACCATTTCAATTTCCAAATTGGAAAATGAACATGAAAGGCAATCAACACGAGATCCTCCTATCAAATCCCAAAAGTCACACCGAAACGTAATCACCTTTGAAGATGACCGATACCTTCCCACTACACCAAGCAACCTTGAATCAACATGCGCTGCTGGCTGTTGTCACGCCATCAGCAAGAGCCGGCCAAATTTCTCAGGCTCTGGTTTCAAGGAGGTTTAATTATAAAACCAAAATTAGAAATATAAATCAAAGACCACAAGGACCACAACACCCGCACCGTAATTTTCCCTCTTACGTGTTTCGAAAAAGTAGGGCTTATCGCCGATTTCCGTCATTGTCCATCGAGCCGCCTGTGGTGCCCACATGCGCGCCCGCTGCTTACGTTGGGCTCGAGGCAACCTCGAGAAGATCGATATATGGTGAAAATTGAGAGGAGGAGGAAGAAGTTATTTGATATTTTTGATCCCGAGGGTAACCGCATGGAATGATGTTGATAAGCCGTTGGATTTGGGCACAGTTGAGGGAAGCCTGAAAGGCTGTCAGACATTGCTTTTGGGGGAGCGACGGCGACCAATGAGAGAACGCCGCTTGCCATTCTTGGGGCCTGTTTCGTGATGTTTTTGCTGGGCTGACCCTGAGGTCCCTGACATTGCTTGCCCTCCGGTTGGCCCCAATTTGATTTTAAAATGGCCCATGCGTGTTAGGCTAATCATGTAGTCAGTTGAAAAATAATTCTTGGTTTGTTGTGCATGAATGAGTAGTTGTGCAATGTAAGGGCCTGTTGTAGGAAAGTAAAATTGGAAAGTTGAGAGAGTGTGGACTCTGAGGAGAGAGAAATTGATGTGTAGTGTGTTCTTTTGTAGGAAAGTAAAATTGGATTGTAGAGTTGGAAAGTTGAGGTGAGTCACATTCCGTGTAGTGTTTTCTTTTGGTTAAATAAAGTAGGAGTTGGAATGTTGGAATGTTGGATGTGGTGAACCTAAATAAAGTTAACCTCCTAAATAAAATGAGATCATTTTGGGGTATTTTGATGACAAGATAAAACCACATAACAAGCGAGGAGGTTTAAACTGCCGCAATTATTACAAGAATCAGAAATGATTTTCTAGTTTCTTCCCCGTAAACATCTTGAAGAATCACATATAACTTTCGAACTCAAATAATAACTCAGTAGTTCACCAAACCCCCCACCTGCATTACTAGTATTAACTGAAGATACACGAATTAACTAAATTTTCCCCCCCAAAAGCACATATTTCACAAAACAACAAAGCGTGGAGAGAGAGAGAGAGAGAGAGCGTGTGTGTCTGTGTGTGTATGTGTGAAAGAGAAACTCACGCATCGAATCACTGTCGGATCCGGCGGAAGAAGTCCTCCGAATAGCCGGTGTCCCCAAGCAAACGATCGAGCATCGTCGTACGATCGTCGGAGCTGAGGCCTGTGACATCGATCTCCGAGTAATCCCCAGACGAGTTCTTCAGGAGCCCTCGCCTCACCCTCGCGAAGGTAGGGAGCCGCTCGAGCGCCGCCCACCGGAGGGCCTCCTCATCGTCGTCGCACTCCCGGAAGGAGCTGGACCGGGCGAACGCCTCCTCCGTCATCGCCGCGCTCCACATCGCCGAAGAAACCCTAACCCTAGCTTTATCGTTGGGTGGATGGGGAAGAGGAGGTGACCACACACACGGAGGGACCCACAAGCGGCAAGAATCGCTTGTAATCGGAGCGAAACAGACGGAAAACACAAAGCGACGAAGAATCCACACTGACAACGCCACATGGGACTTTCCGCTCGTCAATATTTTGGTCGAAACGAACAACCCACGAGAAAGCGAGCGAGGATTCCTCGTGTCAGAGCGTGAACAGTGCCGACGGAGCGAGGATTCTGCAAAAAATGGCCAAAAGAACAGGCCCTAAATTGAACAAAGTTTCAAAATAGGTCGGAAACTAGCAAGTTTTGAAAACAGATTGTACTTTTTGTGTGTGTGGAAAGATAACAATAATGCTTCATTAACTCTAAAGTGAAGTGCAGTAAATGCTTTAAGTATACATTTTAAGGGTATTATAGTGTTTCAGACTATTCTTGGAAATAGAGGTGAGAGATGACACAAATGCCATTATCTCCTACTAGCATATAGTGTTTCGACTATTCTTGGACATAGAGGTGAGAGAGGACACACATGTCATCATCTCTAACTAGCCAGTCCTAGAATAGAACTAATATAGGCCATGGAAACATGATGAAATCTCTATACATACTAAGACCGGTAACCTAAAGCAATACGAAAGTTCTACTCCATTCCTTCCATCTAATAGAAGCACTAAGTACACATCTTCTAAACAAAGACATGCTTATCTCCATTCCTTCCATCTAATTGAATTTTCTCGAGCTTTCTCTTTGTTAGTTGATGCCAAATTCTAATTCTTCTTTGTTCGGCTTTATTATGCTCTGCCTGCTGCATGAAGTGGAGCTGACCTTACCGCTTTTGACTTTCTTCTTCCAAGTGAAGCCTGCTCCACACGGTGTATAGTATTATATCACCGATATGAGGAATATGAACCTTATCAAGACCTTC
Organism: Scilla litardierei; assembly: GCA_030789695.1. NCBI lineage: Eukaryota > Viridiplantae > Streptophyta > Magnoliopsida > Asparagales > Asparagaceae > Scilla > Scilla litardierei. The sequence goes on from CM061140.1 coordinate 107,035,781, forward strand.
CAAGAAAAGTTCATGATTGGAATAATACTTTTGTTTTCATCACTTTCCCGGATGAGGCGGCCTTCCTTAACTATTGGGGTTGCCTGGATCATTCGGAGTCAATGGAATTAGGTCTTTCTATGGCTGAATCCGAGGCAGCTAAGCTCTTGCCGGCTTTTCTTGCCGAAAAGAGGTTGATCAATGGCTTACTGGATGATCAAATATTGAATAGCATCTTGTGGGCTCTGGGTAAGGTCGATTGTTAAACTTCGCCATCAAATTTGCTCAATCTAATCTTCTTTCTTCTTGCAGAGATGGTTAGATACGAATTCAACATAGCTAACGAGATAAAAAAGCTCCTCCATCTTGGCTTCAAGAAGTTCGAAGGCAGCACATCTGCTTGTCCAGTGATAAAGGAGGAGCAAAGGGTGATCCAACCTACAGGAAAATTGACTAAGGCTAATGATAATTCAGCCAAAGTTACTGAGAGCTTGCTCGTAATCGAGGCCAGCTTGGTCCTAGATGTCGATAGTGTTGGATTTGGATCTAAGCCTAGGGGATGAATAGGCTATTAAAAAATCTCGTGTAACACATGAACAATTACACGCAGTTCTAACAGATGCAGAGTAAATAATGAGCAATTACATAGTATGCAGTAGATAACCCTGGTTCGTACGCAGTAGATATACCCTGGTTCGATCGTCCCACGACCTACGTCCAGCCTCTAAAGCAGATACTAGATTAATAATATAACAGGTACAACCGTAATAGCTAGAGAACACACGTCTCTACACTCACTAGGCTCTCAGTACCCCACTCCACTGGTGTTCAACAAAATTAATCCTACTATAAGCTTTCTATTGGCTAGTCCCAATTAGCCAAGCCCCTCTTGTCTAGCACCCACTAGACTGTAATGCCCTGATAGCTACTGCACAAGTACTAGAGGGGGTGAATATTGCTTTAAAATAATCAAGAGTATAATTCCTAATTATTGTGCAAACACAACCAACAATGCGGAATGAAAATTGACAACAGAAAATAAGCAATGTAAACAAGCGATGTAACGGGTTCGGATCCACCCAAGTCTCCCCGACTTGTTCCCGGTGATCCTACGTCCTAGACACCCGGATCCCCTCGGCTACTTGAGCTAGAATCCTCTAACCCAAGTTTTGCACTATGAAATTCTTGTAGAAAACTTCTACAAGATCAAATCATACACAAATCGAAACGTGACTCCCACAAACCAGGATCACGATCTTCTCTCACAAACCGAGAGATAAACTTGAAATATCAAAGTAAATGAAACAATAAACACTTACCACAAAACCCTATGCCTTGAGTAAAACTTACAGATTTTAGGGCAAGAAGGATTTTGAGGAAGAAGCAAGCACCAAACCCTAGCTCCACCAAGATGAACAGCAATAGGTGGGTAGGGAGAAGTTGGTGACTTGGATTCAAGCTCTTAGCTTGAGTAGCTCACAATGAATGAGAATCTCTCTTGAGGAATTAGGGCTCAAAGAGTAGGGAGAGATTCTATTGAAGTGAGGGAGCTTGAAAATGAGAATTGAATGCTCTTTTCTTTGATCTCAAAATCTCAATAATGGCAGCCTTGAATGCTAGGTTAGAAGCACTTCAAGTGTGAGAAGAGAAGAGCAAAATCGTGGCATTAAATGCCCAACGGATCTATTTCTGAAGCAGTCTAATCGGTCTAAGAAGGATCACTGACCGATTAGTTTTGCAACTAGTCGGTCGGTGATTCTTCTTGGACCGACCAGAAGGTTGACAGCCAAGATAGAGAATTCAGGAGATAGATCTAGTCGGTCTAAGAAGACTTGCCAACCGATTAGTAAGACAACTAGTCGGTTGGTGAGTGTTCTTTGACCGACTAAGTAGTTGATATTCAATAGGCTGAACACTAGGAGAACTAGTCGGTCTAAGAACAAATTCCAACCGACTAGTTTCACAACTAATCGGTCGATGGATGTTCTTGGACCGACTAACTAGTCAACAGAAGCTAGGCTGAATTGAGCAAGGAAATCTAGTCGGTTCAAGAAGGATTCTTAACCGACTAGATGACAATCTAGTCGGTTGGTTCTTCTTCTTGAACCAACTACGATGTACAAGAAGCCGCGAAATGAGGCGTAAAGCTTCGGGAAAGTTTCTATGGGCTTCTACGATAATACTAGCTCTAAGATATGAGCGTTATGAAGATTATAATGTAAGTCCTACTCAAGGCTTAATATTCTACGAAAAGAAGCTAGAAGACTATAAAATGAACTAGACGAACTGGCTTCAAAGCTTCAATCCGAATCTCTTGACTTCAATAATGCTCCTTGAGCTTCAACGATGCTTCAGGCACACGATCACGAGCTTTGAGAAGTCTTGAGACGTCGCTTTTGATGTACGTAGAATTTTGGCGACGATCTCCATAACTGCGCTCACAAAGAGTTAGTTCACGATATTTATGTTTGTTCATCATCAAAACCAAATCCGGGGAATCAATACTCAACATTCTCCCCCTTTTTGGTGATGAAAACCCAACATAAATAATAATCAATAATAATGAGTCAAATGAAATTTACTTACTCCCCTGCATTGATGACACGTTAATTCCGTATTAAATAATAATCATACGCATCAAGCAGACGAGGAAAGTATAAAATATGAACCCAATTATTGATATTTAGGATCTAAACCTATTTTTATATCTTAACTCCCCCTGAATCTAACATATCAAATTAGATTCACGGTAAATTGCTTTAAATTATCATTTAGCACATCGTCATTATTAGTTCTCTCCCCCTTTGGCATTAGCAAAAAGAGCGGGAGGAGATCAACGACAACAACAATGGCTAAAATAAAATCATGAGAGTCGAAGAATACGACCACGGTCCAAATGACACCAATGTAAAATAACAAAGAAAATCAAAGCGTACCAACGAGGCCATAGTCGAAAATCGAAAAAAGAAATCATCAAAACTCAAATTAATTTCACGTATTGAGTTATGGAACATACTCTCCAATATCAACATTCTTAGTGAATTTAGTGCATGGAAAACAATTCTATGTTTTCATAGAAACAATTCTATTTAATCAATATAATCGTCGAGCGACGAAATCAACATCAGAGATAAAAAGAAATAGAATGTGCACACTGAAGTAAATGGCAACACGATGTGTGTGTGTGTGTGTGTGTGTGTGTGTGTGTGTGTGTGTGTAACAGGATACATCAAAAGGTATACATCCGCCAACACAAATATAAACGATCATCAGATCGGTGCACAACATACAACACATGTCTCAACAGACATCAAAACGAACATACATCAAAATGTATCACCAAAACATCCAAAAATACATCAAAAATTCATAACCACCCAACTATCCTACCCCACTCTCTCACGACAAAATAGATCATCCAAGTGCACACGGGAGAGTCCTTCAACGCAAGCTCAAGAGGCGGAGGCAGGATCAGCAGCAGCAACAGGCTGTGCAAAAGGGGTAGTAGAAGTCTCGGAAACGACTGGAGTGTCCACCGAAGGAATGGTGGCAGAAGGAGTGCTCTTGGGAGCACGAGCAGATGAAGCAGCAGCAGACGTACCCTCTGGGGCACGAACAGGAGAAGCAACAAGCTCCTCAAGCTCATCATCATCCATGGCCTCGTCATCAGAAACTATAGGAGGAACCTCAATGCCCAAGTGATAACAGATGCGTGCAAGAATCTCCTCACCTCGAGCAATACGAGCCTCCTGACGGCTCTGAGAAGCAGAAGAGTCAGGGCGAGAAGGCGGAGGAGGAGCAGAAGGGGTAGTCCTCTCAATGTGACGCAAGGCCGCAAGAGACTTCTTGACGGCAGTCGCGTTCAGGGGAGGACCCAAAGGACGCTGATCATCTGGAGTGAGAGGAACGCCAAAGTGGCGGAAGACAAGGGTCAGCAGGCAGGGATAAGGAATATGAGCTGACTTGGTGGACTTCCTTATGCACTCAAAGGAATCCATCTTGTCTAAGATGATGCGGGCCCAATTTATCTCGCTCCCCATAAAAAGAGCGTAGATAAGCTTGAGGAAAGGCTGAGAGGGCAAGCTGGAGGAGCCGTACTTTGGGAGAAGACACGACTTCAGAATGAGATTTAAGACCCACGCATTAGGCTTGAATGATTTCGATGGAACGCCAATCATGGCTGGAGGAATGACATGGAACATCTTGGCAAGAATGGACTAGTCAAGATCGTGGATGTTATCCACGGAGATATCTGAGGGGAGCAGGCCAAAGGAGGAGACACCAAGCAATTGCCCTAAGATCTCTGCCGTGAGGACAATGGGTGTCCCCAAGACAGTGGTCTCAATGCAGTGGGTGTCATCATACTCACCCCGAACTCGATTGGCATAGAACAATTTGACGAGTCTGGGGTAGGGATGAGGATTCTCCTTGGGATCATGGCGAAGATAATCTAGGAGGCCGCTATAGGAGAGGAGATCTGCGAGCTGAGGGAAATCAGAAAACTGGACGAAATGCTCGAGAATCAACGGACAGTGCTCGATACGGTTGTATGCTGCAAGACACTACGGGTCATCGCGACACAACGAAATATCAACCCCACCCAAAGGCATGTGAGCCTTCCCCTTAGACAGACGAGAGGAAGATCGAGGAGGAGGAGTAGGAGCCTTCTCGGTAGGCCCAGTCTCCGGGATATACTCATCGTCGGAGTCAGAGGGTGGTGTGAGAGCACGGAAGGGTCCAGGAGTTACAGTCTTCTTGGGTTTAGATGAGGGTTTGGGCTTGGAAACGGCAGTCCTCTTCTTCTTGAGGGGAGGCGAGGAAGAGGATGGACGAGTGGTTTTGGTACGACGTTTGGGAGGAGTAGGGGTGGTTGATGGCTCTACGGTTATGGGAGACGGAGCGGTAGGACGGATAGGGATGCGTGTTTTCACCATGATATTGAGACGAGACGACACAATAACGCACGAGATCGAAGCGAAATCGAACGAAAAGAGAACCCTAATATGAACGAAATTGAACTAAATCGAACGGAATCTAGCCCTAAAAAAACTGAGAAAGTGAGAGGAGATATACCAAGGGGGCCCTAGGAAGGAGAAGGATCGACCGTCGGCGACAGATGGCGGCTGGAGACGACGGAGCACAGCGGAGAGAGCTGAGGAGACGCGGGATAAGGTTTGAGGAAAGAGATATCACACCGATTAGAATGAATTCTAATCGGTGCGGGAGGTTATAAATCGACTTACGGAGTCAAAGACGCAAATGCCCCCGCACAACTAGTCGGTCTGAGTTCAAGTGCTGACTGACTAGAATGCAATCTAGTCGGTCGGCCGATGAGCTTGGACCGACTAAGTGCAAACAACAACTGAAGTCAAAAAATAGGGCATGAATTAGTCGGTCTAAGTTCAATCACTAACCGACTAGAACTGAAACTAGTCGGTCGGTAAATGAACTGGGACCGACTAAGAGAGTCCAAAAATTTGAAAAAAACGAAATTTTGAGTTCACTCCAAAGAACACTTGGACGATTCATCGAAATCACTCTCAAACATCATTATTCTACCCCATAAAACATAGAAAATCATAAATACGACGTGCATGAACATATCTAGCATAAATTCCGAAAATCCAATCATAAATCCAGAAAATCCCAACAAATCTAGCATGAGCATATAAAAATTATTATCAAGCAGGATTATTGAAAATATGAATCCTAAATCTCGGATTCACCCATAATCCCCAATTCTCGACGTAACAGCATAAAGGAGTCTTCCTTGAGTGGTTTCGTGAAAATATCGGCGATTTGCTTCTGGGTTTCAACGTACACTAAAATGATGTCCTTTTTAGCAACATGATCATCTAGGAAATGGTGACAGACATCTATGTGTTTGGTACGGGAGTGGTGTACCGGATTCTTAGAGAGACATATTGCACTTAGGTTGTCCACCATGATAGGGCAAGTATCACAGTTTATACCGAAGTTTTTAAGAGTGTGTCTCATCCAAAGAACTTGTGCACATGCAGCACCGGCGGCAATATATTCCGCCTCGGTGGTTGAAAGTGATACAGAATTCTGCTTCTTGGAAAACCAAGAGACAAGAGAATTTCCTATAAAATGGCAAGTGCCACTAGTACTCTTCCTGTCGGATTTGCATCCAGCATAATCTGCGTCACTATATGAGATTAACTCATACGTGCTAGACTTTGGATAATATAATCCGTAGTCGAGTGTGTTACTTAAATAACAAAAAATTTGTTTAACCGCTATTAAGTGTGATTCCTTAGGTTGTGACTAATACCGAGCACAAACACATACGACGAACATTATCTCAGGCCTACTAGCAGTAAGATATAATAAACTACCTATCATACCTCGATATAGACGAATGTCTACATCTTTGCCGCCCGTATCTTTGTCAAGATGTGTAGTAGTGCTCATAGGAGTCTTCTTGCCAGAAGCATTCTCCATTTCAAATCGCTTTAGCAACTCCACCGTGTGCTTGGTTTGGTGGATGAAGATTCCATCGTGCAATTGGCGAATTTGGAGACCTAAGAAATATTTGAGCTCACCCATGTGGCTCATCTCAAATTGGTCCTTCATGACATTAGAAAACTCTTCGCAAAGAGTGAAGTTAGTAGCACCGAAAATGATATCATCAACATAAATTTGAACTAAAATAATATAATGATTGGCATACTTAACAAAAAGTGTAGAATCAACTTCACCCTTTTTGAAACCCAAATCCAAAAGAAAGTTCTTTAGGCGGTCATACCAAGCTCTAGGAGCTTGTCTCAAACCATAAAGTGCTTTCTTAAGTTTGAAATCGTGATTTGGAAATTTTTCATTTATAAAACCCAGAGGTTGAGAAACGTAAACTTCCTCAACGACATCTCCATTTAAAAACACACTTTTTACATCCATTTGAAAGAGTTTGAAATTTTTATGGCATGCAAACGATAATAACAACCTAATAGATTCTAATCTAGCTACAGGTGCGAAAGATTCCTCAAAATCTATCCCTTCCTCTTGCCTGTAGCCTTGAACAACTAACCGAGCTTTGTTCCGGACGACGTTTTGGTTCTCGTCGGTCTTATTCTTGAAAATCTACTTCGTTCCTATAACGGTGTGGTTCTTCGAAGGCAATGGAACTAGCTCTCAGACCTCATTCCTCTCAAACTGAATGAGTTCCTCTTCCATGGCTAGGATCCAAGAACTATCTTTGCACGCCTCGTTGATATTCTTTGGCTCCACTAAAGAGGCAAAGGCACAATGAGCGAAAACGTTGACTTGTGATCTCATCTTGACACTATCTAGTATGTTGCCAATGACTTGCTCATGGGGATGGTCACGAACTGTATGAAGCAGTTTAGGAACTCCCTGATCATTAGGAACATTCTCAAAAGAATCATCAGTAGGGTTAGTATCAACAGAATCAATAGAATTAGAATTACCAAAAGAGTCACAAACTACTTCCATAGAATCATCATCATTGATACCTCTAGGAGGGACAAAATTTTCATTGAATGAAACATGAAGTGATTCCTCGATCGTTGAGGTTCTTTTGTTGTAAATCCGGTAGGCTTTGCTACGGGAAGAATATCCAACAAATATCCCCTCATCGGATCTTGGATCAAATTTTTCCAAACTACCATACGTGTTTTTGATAAAACATTTTGCACCAAAAACTCTAAAATGTTTAACTTGAGGCAACCTACCAAATAACAATTCATAACAAGTTTGTTTGGTGCCGGGCCTCAAGAGTATCCTATTAAACACATAGCAAGCGGTATGTACCGCTTCTGCCCAAAATTGATGGCCAAGTTGGCTATCATCAAGCATCGTGCGAGCACATTCCACTAGCGTCCTATTCTTTCTCTCAACAACACCATTTTGAGGGGGTGCGCGAGGGAAAGAAAAGGTGTGAGTAATAACAACTTCATCACAGAAATTTGAGAAAGACTCGTTCTCAAATTCCCATCCATGATCACTACGAATAGTGACAATGGTGGTTCCAATGAGATTTTGTACTTTCTTAACAAATACTGTGAAGTTTTCAAAAGCATCATTTTTATTAGTTAAAGAAAATACCCAAGTAAATCTAGAAAAGTCATCAACGATGACAAGTCCATATTGAGCATTCCGTAATGAAGCAACTCTAGTTGGCCCAAAAAGATCTAGATGTAAAAGCTCTAGATGCCGTTTAGATGATATGTGTTGCGTATTGATTCCCCGGATTTGGTTTTGGATGATGAGCAAACATAAATATCTCGTACTAACTCTTTGTGAGCGCATTTATGGAGATCGTCGCCAAAATACTACGTACATCAAAAGCGACGTCTCAAGACTTCTCAATACGCGTGATCGTGTGCCTGAAGATTCGTTGAAGCTCAAGGAGTATTATTGAAGTCAAGAGTGAAGATTGAAGCTTTGAAGACGGTTCGTCATGTTTATATTTAATGTCTTCTAGCTTCATAGAATAGAATGTTAAGCCTTGAGTAGGACTTACATTATAATCATCATTTCGCTCATATCTTAGAGCTAGGATTATCATAGAAGCCAATAGAAACTTTCCTGAAGCCTATCGCTTCTTCCCTCGGCTTCTAGTGCATCTTAGTTGGTTCAAGTAGAATAACCAACCGACTAGATGACGATCTAGTCGGTCGGCAACTCTTCGTGAACCGACTAGAATGCCTTGCTCATTTCAGCCTAGCTATGTTGATCAATTAGTTGGTCAAAGAAGAGTCACCGACCGACTAGATGACGATCTAGTCGGTTAGGAATCCTTCTTAGACCGACTAGTTAAGCTTTCCCTGTACAGCCTAAGTTACTGTTTATCGTTATTCGGTCAAAGAACGTTTGTCGACCGACTAGTTAATAAACTAGCCGGTCAGCTTTTGTTCTTAGACCGACTAGTTCAACTTGTATCCATCCTTTCCTATTTTATCTGTTAGTCGGTCAAAGAACACTTACCGACTGACTAGTTGTGAAACTAGTCGGTTGGCAAATCTTCTTAGACCGACTAGTTCATATTGCCTGGAACTTTCTCGTTTGGCTGTAAGCCTGTTAGTCGGTTCATGAAGAATCACCGACCGACTAGTTGCCAATCTAGTTGGTCAGTGATCCTTCTTAGACCGACTAACTGCTTCAGAAATATGACCGTTGGGAATCTCTTGAGCACGATTTTTCTTGCCTCTATAAATACAAACCTGATTCGTTTGAGGCAAGGCAAGAGAGGTCCATTATCCAAGTAATTTCAGACCTAATAGAAGAGTTTTCTCAAGCTATTTCTAAGCTCTCTCTCCTCACCAAGAATCTCTCCCAAGTAATTTCAGACCTAATAGAAGAGTTTTCTCAAGCTATTTCTAAGCTCTCTCTCCTCACCAAGAATCTCTCCCTTCACTCTTTGAGCCAAATTCCTCAAGAGAGATTCTCTCCATTGTGAGCTTTCCAAGCCAAGAGCTTGAATCAAGGTCATCAACTCCACCCCTAGGCTTCCATTGCTGGTCAACTTCTTGGAGCTAGGGTTTGGTGACATCTTCTTCCCCAAAATCCCTCTTTGCCCTAATTTGGTAAGTATACTCAAGGCATAGGATTTTGTGGTAAGTGTTTCTTTATTTCATCGCATTTGATATTTAAGATTGTCTCTCGGTTGTGAGAGAGGTTGTGATCCCGGGTTGTGGGAGTCACATTTACATTGTGTATGATTTGGTCTTGTGAAGGTTTTTCACAAGAATTTCATAGTGCAAAATCTTGGGTTAGTGGTTTCTAACTCAAGTATCCGGAGGAGATCCGGGTGGTTGGGATGTAGGATCACCGGGAACAAGTTGGGGAGACTTGGGTGGATCCGAACCCGTTACATGCTTTGTTTGCGTTTGATAATTCTTGTCAATTATTGTTTGTAGTATAATTCTGCATTGTTGTTTGTATGTTTGCACGATAATTAGAAATTATCTTCTTGATTATTTTAAAGTACTATTCACCCCCCTCTAGTACATGTGCAGTAGCTTCACAGGGCATTACAATTGGTATCAGAGCCAGAGTTCAAAGCTATGACAAACAACGATTACAACGTCTTCAAGGATCGTCAAGGAGCTTCTTCAATTTTGGAAGGGCAATCCTCAGTTAGGCCTCCTCTCTTCAATGGTACCAACTATGGGTACTGGAAATGCCGGATGGAAACCTTCCTCCGGAGCGCTTCACTTTGGAGAGCCACATTGACGGAGTATGTCGAGCCCGCCGAACAAGACTTCACGAAGTGGACTACCGCGGAGGTTGCCACGGAGGTAAATAATGCCAAGGCAATGAATGCCTTGCAATGTGCGTTGGAGCCCGAAGACTTCAACAAGATATGCACATGTAAGAGTGCATATCAAGTATGGAACCAACTCCTCATCTTGCACGAAGGAACGAGTACGGTAAAAGATTCTAAACTCGTTGTCGCTAACAAAGAATTTGAGTTGTTTCACATGGAACATGGTGAAACTATGAAGGACTACTATGCTCGCTTCGTGGACATATCCAACGAATTGGAAGCTCTTGGAAAGATCTACACCCAAAAGGAGAAAGTCACGAAGATAATCGACGGAATTCCTTCTTGTTGGGAAAATCGTACCTTCGCCATCGAGGAAGGTAACGATATGAATAAGTACACGGTTGTACAACTAATGGGTACCTTGTTGTCTTACGAGGTACGCAAGGAAAGTAAGATCAAGATGAAGGAGAAGATGAAGACGTACTTGAAGCAAGACGAGCCAAAGAAAAAGGCGATTGCGTTCAAGGCCGCTCCATCTACCGATGATGAAGAATCGGAAGAAGAGTTGGACATGGAAGCTTTGGCCGATTTGGCAAAGAAGTTTGACCAATTCTTCCGACAAGGAAAGTTGAAGAGTAAATTTAAATTTATTTCGACTAATGTCTCCTCTCCCGTGTGTTATAAATGCAATAAGCCAGGACATATCAAGCCGGATTGTCCTCTCAACAAACACAAGGAGAAGGGGAAGGCATCAAAGTACGACAAGTCGAGAAAGCACAAGAAAGGACTTGTCGGCACATTCACCGACTCGGAAGAGGACTCCTCAAGTGGAGAGTCGGATGACGAACGAGTGGAGAAAGCACACACGTGCTTCATGGGAAAAGAGGAATGTGATCAAGAGACATCCTCCGATGAAAGCGGGGATGAAAGCGAGGATGAAGGCGGTGAGGTAACAATGGACGAACTTAGAATAGCTAATGAACAACTTTGGAATACGTTTTCTAATTTGGCTACTAAATTTATTAAGACTAAAAATGAGTTAGATAGTCTTAAAACCTCGCCTAAACCTATCATCGTCAACAACGAAACCGTTGTTGAAGGGTTGAGAAATAAGATTTTAAATCTCAAATCTCAACTTGAGCATGTTCATATAGAGGATTCGAATGAACATGTGATAGCGGATTTGACGTCTCAAAACTCAACTTTGAGTATTGAGAATAAAAATCTCAAGTCACGTGTTTGTGCACTCACATCGCAAGTGTCCACCTTGGATGATTCGATGCATTCTCTCACCGAGAAATATGAGTGCACATTAGGCCGAATCAATGAATTCAATAAAGGTAAGGGCCATTTGGATAATATCCTAAATGACTTACTTCTGGCCAATCATCACATTGGCTTGGGGTATAAGATGGGAGATTCATCCAAATCGTCCGCCACCTTTGTTAGGCCAACGTCCGATGCTTCTACTAATGGAAGTAAACACTTCATGGGTAGTTCTTCTACCAATGGTGCTTCCGCTAGGAACACACCCCCATTTGGAAAGAAACCCACTTTGGGTGGACCTCCAAAGAGGGGTCATGCTTTCATGTATACCATGCCATGTAGGAACGCACATCCTACTCCACATGTTAGCACATATGATGATTTTTAGGCTCCGCATCCACGAGCACGTGCACACCATGTGAGACACACTCATGCATATGTTCCACCACAAGCATATGTCCATCCTCATTCTTATATGAATAATTATCATCATGCACCATTGCATCATATGCCATATGCTTATCCACGACATGCATCACATAGAAATCAACAACGTATGCATGTTCCCAATAGGATTAGGACTCCCAAGACATACACCATTTGGGGTCCGAAGAACACAAGCATGTATAATAAGGATATGTATGTGCAATCGTTTATTAATGACATTATTTTGAATGATGATTATGTTGGGAAATCACGGTCCTCGTGGACTTGGTTTCCGAAGGGTTAGAATCCTTTGACCCTTCATTGCTTGGTACCATAAGTTTATTTTCATTTTTATGGGTACCAAAGAAATTGTGGTAAGAATTGGTTTATATTCTTTTTGTTTTGCATATTGGTTTTTGATGTGCATATTTGATTGAAACCTAAATTCATATTGAATTTGAATTTAGTTGGGCTATGGGTTATGTTAATTTGAATTTAGTTTGTTAAAATTGTTGTCTAACCCATAGGATCCAAAAGGGTTTTTGGATACCAAGAATTGTGTTTTCTAGGTTCAATCCATCATGGGATACCAACCCTACCAACTCTTTGATTTGCAAAGGATTTTCATTCAAATGGAGTTGATGGTGCTTAAGATATGCACCAAAGTAGGGGGAGCTTAATGTTGTAAGTATATTCTTATATTTGATATACATTTGGTATCCATGTGTGTTGAATACATCTATTGGTAGACTATATTACAATTGATGTCATTTTGTACTAGAATTGTGTATGCCATAAGTTTTTATGAAGTTACTATCTATTCTTGGCATAACACTTTTGCATGCTACATTTGGTATTCACATTGGATTTTTGTCTCTGATGTTGATTTCGTCGCTCGACGATTAACTTGGTTAAATAGAATTGGTTTTATGAAAACATAGAATTGTTTTCCATGCACTTTATTAACCAAGAATGTTGATATTGGAGAATATATTCCATAACTCAATATGTGAAATTGATTTGAGTTTTGATGATTTCGTATTTCGATTTTCACCCATGGTTTGATAATTCCGTTTTTCGATTTTCGCCTATGGTTTGATGATTTCGTTTTTCGATTTTCGCCTATGGTTTGGGGATTTCGTTTTTCGATTTTCACCTATGGTTTGATGATTTCGGTTTTCGATTTTCGACTATGGTCACGTTGGCACGCTTTGATTTTCTTCGGTATTTTACATTTGGTATTTTACTTTGGTGTCATTTGGACCGTGGTCGTTCTCTTAGACTCTCATGCTTTAATTTCTTAGCCATTGTAATCTTGTCGTTGATCTCCTCCCGCTCTTTTTGCTAATGCCAAAGGGGGAGAGAATTAATAATGACGATGTGCTAAATGATAATTCAAAGCAATTTACCGTGAATCTAATTTGATATGTTAGATTCAGGGGGAGTTAAGATATAAAATGGATTTAGATCCTAAATTGCAATAATAGGATTCATATTTTATATTTCCCTCATCTGCTTGATGCGTATGATTATTATTGAATACGGAACTAACGTGTCATCAATGCAGGGGGAGTAAGTAAATTTCATTTGAATCATTATTATTGATTATTATTTATGTTGGTTTGTCATCACCAAAAAGGGGGAGATGTTGAGTATTGATTCCCCGGATTTGGTTTTGGATGATGAGCAAACATAAATATCTCGTACTAACTCTTTGTGAGCGCAGTTATGGAGATCATCACCAAAATACTACGTACATCAAAAGCGACGTCTCAAGACTTCTCAATACACGTGATCGTGTGCCTGAAGCTTTGTTGAAGCTCAAGGAGTATTATTGAAGTCAAGAGTGAAGATTGAAGCTTTGAAGACGGTTCGTCATGTTCATATTTAATGTCTTCTAGCTTCATAGAATAGAATGTTTGTAGGAGAATATATGCCCATAAGGCAATTTATCCAAAAGTATACGTCTTGTTCATACTGTATATGGTACCTATTATTCTAAGTATAAATAGTTCGTATTAATATACTTAGATAATATACATAGTCTTATAGTTATGTTCTTACGTATCTAGATGAGATCTCGATTATGAGTAAGTAAGCGACCGTAAGTAAACATAAGTCTTAAACGGTTCGTGGTCATAGATGTGTCGAGAACTGGATATCAACACATCAAATAGACCATTGTGTCTTAGTCTTACCTTAGGGTAATGATGATCTCATAGTCATTCGACTTGGTGAAGTCGGAGACGAGACACCAGTGCTTAGTAGAGAATGAGTTCACTGAATGACCACATAAGAGTTATTAAATGGTTGACTTTAACTAAACTGTTTTTAATAACTCTAGGGTGATGATAGGTTAGCTGGTCCTTAAGACCTGAAGTCATTTGTACAAACCAGTGAGTGAACGGTGTAGCTTAGACATATGATCTAGCTTCGAGGCTAGGCCTGCTGAAAGATCTTAGGTTGAGTTGCACCCGAAGCTCTCGAGGCGAGTAAATGACTAAGATGGGATTCGTCACTTCCATTAAAGGAAAGTTAGTGTTACATGCTCAGTACGGTCTTTATGTTAATCCTCGACCGGGGTGCGTTGTAAGAAGTACAACGTGTATACAATAAAGACCGCCGTATACTGACCAATGTTGCCTGATAGGGTTGACAGTAAACCATACCCTAGGCCAACATAAACACAGTCTTGACGAAGGGACTACGGCTAACGAAGTTCATCACTGACACAGCCAATGTAAACCCAATGATGCTTTTGTCAAAGGGTTGATCACATTATGATGATTCTGAAACAAGGGCGACAGCTACTGCTCGTAGTGACCGTCGTCTAGGGGTTTCGAGCCCCAACCTGTAGTAAGGTCAGGCTGTAGGGTCTCACACCGAGTAGTGTTCGTGTCTTAGTAATAGGAAGATAGAATAGAGAGAGATATCATTTGATGATATTCACAAAGCTAGTTGTGAAAGTTAGTCGCAATAGCAATAGGGACAAACGTTGCATTTGATGCAAACTATGATTAAACGTGTCGTAAATTGGTTACGAAAAATTTAGTAGGAACAAATATATTGAAAAGGGTTATCTAGATGACGGAATCGTCCCGGTCTAAACACAGGTTCAAACCGTGTCCAAATTAGAGCTCAAACGAGCCCGGAAACGCGAAAACAGTCCAAGGAGAAGTGGGTTAGACCCACTGGGCTATAAAGCCCATAGGCAAAGGCAAACGGGCGCAGCCTGCTAGCTGCACACGCCCGCTACACGGCCCGCTGCGACAGCGGGCGTGCGGCCCGCCCTTGCCCCCTTGGGCGGGCGCGCCCAATAAGCTTAGCGGGCGCGCCCGTAACTTAAGTCAATTTCGGGGTTTTTTAGAAACCCCAAATGACGGCTACAAATTTTGATAATTTGCTAAACTTTGGGCAATTGTTTGAGGGGTCAAACGAAGTCGAAATTCGTCGCCGTCGGTTCCTACGCGTTCACCATTCGAAGCTCTTCGGATTGATAGCCTGTTTGGTGTCTAAGGTTTAATGTGCAATGAGAATTTATTAGTTAAAGTTTGCTTTTATGAAAAGCTCACTTATACTAGAAATTAAGCCAAATTGGCTTAATTGATTTTTCTCCCATTTGCGGAATGTCCCACATTGCTCGCAACGAGAGAGTGAGTGCCGACTCCCTATATAAATAGGGGTGCACTCTCTTCGTTGAAAAACACACCAAGTCATCGATCGAGTAGCTCCAGACTTTTAGAGAAAGATCGATCGGCGACTAAATTATTCTCTCTCTCTCTCTCTCTCTCTCTCTCTCTCTCTTCCTGTTCTCCGGAGTAGTCCTAGCAAGACTACGAAGGGGGTTTGGATTTTGATCCGGACGTCTAAGACGCGGGTTCTTCTCAAGTGAAACTTTCTACAGCGTGTGATCGGCTCGGAGGCGAAAGTCGGCTCGGGCGGATCGGTGCGAGGGTGCAAGGCGGCTCAGGCGGTTCGAGTCAAGGCGGCTCGGCTACGAGGAGCTTCTGAAGACGGTGCGGTACATCTTGCCTGCTCCAGGGCCAAGATTCCGGGTATGTGGTTAAGTAATTTGTAGTGTAGATTTAATTAGTCGCTTTAGAGTAGATCCCTCTTGGGGTGGTCAGATCCACCCCAAGTTGGCTTAGATCGGGCTAGGTTCTGGCTCCCCAGAGACTAGCTAAATAGTTTAGTTAGTGTAGAAATTTTGAATTTCTGTTTTCCGCAGTGCTTTTTCACCTCTGTGGTCCGTTCGACTTAGGACGGACACAGTTCCGAGCTCTGGGGGTCCGCCAAAACCCCAACAGTGGTATCAGAGCCACGGTTATGTAGGAATATTATGCCCTCGAGGCCATTTATTCCTGTGTGAATAGCACAAACATCTTGTTCGAAATAACAGTAAGCTGTTTGGTAATGATTTATCCAAGTTATTTTATAATTAGATATCGACTTAGGTAAAGTCCTGAGACTTTATGCAAGGTCAAACGGGTATCGAGATGAGTATCTCGATCATGGAGAAACGTTTGACCTTCTGTAGCATAAGTCTAAAATGGTTCGTGGTCGTAGATGTTCCGAGACAAGGATATTGAAACATCGGATAGACCATTGTGTCTTAGTCTTCACCGTTTAGCAGTGGCGATGATCTCATGATCGCTTGACTTGGCGAAGTCGAAGACGAGACACAGGTGCTCATTAGAATGAGTTCACTGAACGATCCACTAGAGTTCTCATATGGTTATATTGACCAATCTGTCAGTGATAACTCCGAGTGATGATAGGATAGTTGGTCTTTTGACTTGAGGTCATTTTGACAAACCTGTGCGTGAACGGTGCCACTTATATCAACTGACCTAGCTTCGAGGCAATGCCAGTCGAAAGGTCTTTTGATTGGGTGTCACTTGAAACGTACGAGGCGAGTAATGACCAAGAGAGGATTCGTCTCTCCCGGTCAATGGGAGTTAGTGTCGTAGAGTTAGTTCGGTCTTTAGTAAAAACTCTGCGCAGAGTATGTTGGAAGAAGTCCAACATTTATTGACTAAAGATTGATCGAAACTAACCGGAGTCAAGTTATTGGGGTTGACAGTTTAACCGTACCCCAGACTTGATCTACACGACACAGTTTAGACGAAGAGACTATAACGGCGGAAATCATCACGGAAACAGTCAGGTGGTCCCGACAATACTCATGTCAATGAGTCAACCACATAATGATGATTCCTGAAGCAGGGACGGCAACCACTGCTAGTGGTCACTGTCGTATAGGGCTTCGAGCCCAACCTGTTGTAAGGGTCAGGCTGTAGGGTCTCACACAGAGTGCAACGCTTCGTCTAGTAATAGGTAGAAATTAGTTAGGGAGAATATTTTGCATTTTTGATGCAAGGGATGAAATAATTGCATTTGATGCAATATGATAATTTAAGCCTAGATAGGGACTATTTTGCATTTGATGCAAAAGCGATTAAATGTGTATTAAATTGTTTAATACAATATTTAATAAAATAAACGCAAGGAAAAAGTTCACGGGTAAGACGGGAATGTCCCGGTCTAGACCCAGGTTCGAATCGCGTCAAAAACGGAGTTCAAACGAGCCCCAAAAGTCTATTTAAAGTGTTAAATAGAAAGCCCAAGAGAGATAAACCCCATTTAGAGAGGCTGTCAAAAATAAGCCCAGGCCCAAGGGAAGGGGGCCCGCTGACGCGTGCGTCAGCCTGCTGACGCAGGCTGACGCCAGCGTCAGCGGGCCCACCCGCCGACGCGTGCGTCAGCCTGCTGACGCAGGCTGACGCCAGCGTCAGCGGGCCCACCCGCTGACGCGTGCGAGACAACCCAGCAGGCCCGCATTTGATGCGGGCCCGCCCCGCTTCAAAGCAAAAGCCGCCCGCTTCAGCGGGCGGCAACTGTGCACGCGACGCGTGCACAGCACGTGCCTCGCGGGCGCGTGCTGTGCACGCGCCGCGCTGTTAAGC
The DNA here is from genome assembly GCA_030789695.1 of Scilla litardierei. Classification (NCBI taxonomy): domain Eukaryota; kingdom Viridiplantae; phylum Streptophyta; class Magnoliopsida; order Asparagales; family Asparagaceae; genus Scilla; species Scilla litardierei. The sequence goes on from CM061140.1 coordinate 107,053,667, forward strand.
GCGTGCATGTGCTGTGCGGCCCATATGATGGGCCCCACTTCGGGTTTTCTGAGCCCTAGGGCTGCGCACAGCCGCCTTGGCTGTTTTGTGCGAAAATACACTCTTGGGCTGATCTTTGGACGATCAATTGAGTGGTCAAACGAACTCCGATTGACGAACGGTTTTTTCCTATGCGTTCACCGTTGAACGCCCTTCGTATTGATAGGTTGTATCAATCATGAAGTTCAACGGTGAAGGAGTTAAAATTCACGGAAGTCTGCACTTTGTGAAGTGCAAACTAACTTGATTTTAAATTAACTCAAACTAATAGTCCCACATCGGATTTTGAGAAAAGGGGAGAGTCCGCCGCCTATATAAATAGGGGTCTCCCCCTTCCTCAAAACTCGTCCCAAGCTCTAGATCTGAGCGGCTCTCGTAAATGTTGGAGCACGCTCGGATCTAGGCTTAAATTAATATTTCTCATCTCCCTAAATTTCTTCCTTACTCCTGAGGGCTCTAGCAAAGCCACGAAGGAGTTCGGATTCTGGATCCGAAATCTAGGCGGAGGTTTCACTCGCGTGAAACTTTCTTCGGCGCGTGGTTGGCTCGACGGCACGGGGATTGATCGCCTCGGGATGCGGAGTGGTTCGAGGAGCGGTTCGGGGAGCGGTTCAAGGAGCGGCTCGGCGTGGGACGGGAGCAGCTCGGAAGACGGCGCGGAACATCTCGCCTGCCCCAGGGCTGAGATTCCGGGTATGTGGTTAAAGTATTTTATTAGCATTAGTTTAGTTTAATCGCAGTAGGCTAGATCCTTCTTGGGATGGTTAGATCCATCCCAAGTCGGCATAGATCTTGGCATAGGGTCTTGGACCTTAGGGCTAAGTTAAAATTGTTTTAACTGCATGTTAATTAGTTAACATAAGTTTTTCTTCCGCTGCTATTGTTTTTCTGTCTATGTTCCGTCCGACTTAGGACGGGATTAGAGTTTTTGTGCCCTAAGGGACATCTAATTTTCCTTCAGTGGTATCAGAGCCTAGGTTTGCGTAGCCGATCTAGGTACTGCGATTTCATTAAACTTGTTAATGCTTTTAAATGCTTTTCAAATGTTTTTAAAGTTATGAGATAAAATTTTAAAAATGTTTTAGATGTTCAAAAATTCTTTTTGATATTTTTGAACATGAAAATTTTTTAAAATGACGTTTTAAAATTTATGTGATAATTTTAAAACTAATTTTAAATCTTTAAAAGTTTAAATTTATTTTGGATGCCTAAAAAAATTTTATATGATAAATTTTTTAAGCATGGAAATTTTAAAATGGTGTTTTTAAATTTATGTGATAAATTTTAAAATTGATTTTAAGGCTTTAAATTTATGCGATAAGTTTAAAATGTTTTAGATGTTTAAAAATTGTATACGATAAATTTTTGAACATGGAAAATTTTTAAAAAGTAATGTTTTAAATTTATAAGATATTTTTTAAAACTGATTTTAAAAGTCTAAAAATGGTTTATGCGATAAACTTAGTTTATTTAATTGTTAAATAGAAATACACTTTCATTTTATGCTGATAAAATTAGTGTAGCTTTATTTTAATGGCTTGTTAATCTTGTCCCTTATTTGATAACACAAGACAACCTTTTAGGTTAGCCATTAAAAATGATTAAAATTTATTACTTGAATTTTAATGACATGCTATGTTTTAATAAAACATTAACAATGCTTCAAGACCTAATTCCTGATTAGGGTAGTCCTTTTAATGAAAATTTTTAATTCTAATTAATTAATTCTCATTAAAGGACTTCGCTTTTAGCGTTGTTAAAAATTTATTAAAATCCTAATAACGATTAGGATAGCACGTGAACCTTATAGTTGATAAGGACTTAATAAAAGTTATTAAACAAATCCTAAAATTTTGAATTTAAGGATTCAACTAGTTGATAGGATTAATTAGTTGTTAATAAAAGCTGTTTAGTCTATGGCATACATACAAAAATGACAAGCTTAATTCAATGGACCATGATCCAATCAATGTGCTTGGCTAAGAGTTCTGGATCACCCTTTAAGGGATAGTGATCCTGGCTTAGTCAATTCCCTGGCTGAGTTCTGCTGGACCGCAATGTCGCGAATCATGATTGTATGACACCCTGGACTATATCTAAGTCAAATACGTTAATGATCTTTTTCAAGATTAGCCGTAACCCTCCTTGTTTTAGGGGTTAGCAACTATAGGGCCCGTGTTACAGTTGTTGAGATACACTCAAGCTGTGACATGGCAACCTTGTAGAAACCAACTTCTTAAATACATAAGATGACATCTTGACTTGACACAAACCGACATTGTCGTGAATACACCCAGCAGCGGTGCAAGTTTAGTCAAGGATGTAGTCTGCCTAGATGTAGTCTAAGACCGGACCCAAACCGACGTGTCGTGCATACACCGAGCTGAGGGGCAAGTCAGGCTAGACATGAAAACAAGGGTCCGACTAGAATAGACATTTTGATTTGGATGAGCACACTCATGATCATGAATGGCTAGGGGCAAAAACCGATTAAGAGAGTCATATCCGATATGATTGATGAAGAGTCATCTTCCGATCGCAGAGTTAATCAACTTGTTGAGCTACACTCAAGGTTGTTTAGACTCAAGGTGATTGGAACTCTTACCCATTAATTTTTAATTCGATTAAATCGTTCGTTATTAAGCTTTAAAAAGATCGTAAAAATAGTGGGATGATATAGATAGATAAAAGCCAATCTACCTATATTTAATATTGAACATATGCTAAAACTAGGGCAAGACTATGTTTACCGAAAGAATCAATTGATAATATTGGAATTAGTTAACTGGTCAATAAGTTGATTAATTGAATATCGAGTTAAATTCTAATTGATAGAATTAAAACTATATTCTCGTTGACATTAAATGACCTTCTAAAGAACAGACTTAAGAAATATGATTTCATTAAGTTCTGGGTCCAACAAATAAATTAAAGCTACATGTCACTCGTCTCTATATGATGCAGCTTGAACATATATGACATTCAAAGTATGTTTCTCCCTACAACTTGTCGAGCTACCCTCAAGGTTGTATGGACAAACAATTTTGATCCGCAAAGTTCGAAAATTTCGATCAAACCGTTTGAGTCGAATACGAGTGCATGAGCGATGCAAGACTATGTATCCCAACCGGGTCTTGAGACAAGCAACTTCTTGAGCTACACTCAAGATTGCAAAGCTCAAGCGTTTGGATACATAAGTTGCTTGCATAGCTATTTATTTATGTTGATATCTAAATGTGATTTAGAAAAGGAAGAAGGCACTTAGGAAAGTCAGTTGAGAAAGTTAGTTTAATTTATCATTAGTAGAGGCATAAGTAGGAGGAAATGAAAACGTGACATATTTTGATGTCACATTTCGGAATAAGTTGTTATACAAAAACGTCTAACACATTTTTGACGAATGTCGTCACCTTGCTTCTGAAGCAATGTTTTGTGTTAAGTAATTTGTAATAACTATATATATATATATATATATATATATATATATATATATATATATATATATATATTAAATGTTAATATATATAAATACACAAGATAGTAGCAAACTTATATGGTAAAGTTAGACTAGGCCGTATCAAGAGATTAAGCTTCACAAGTCACATAAAGAGAGGTCTGACCTCTCTGTTGGAACTTGGAATTTCCATCCTCTCTTCCATAAGGTTTTGATGTGACAAATCAATATATTTCATGTTACTAACTTTATCTATGCAGATGTGCAGCTTCAACATAAATTCATTCACATCACGCATATGATCAAAGTACAAGGAGATTCTGCAAAAACAACCTTGCTACTCAAATTACGTGTGAAACACGTATCTACGGAATGATGTAATTTTTACTTTTTAGATAGCTTCAGGGCCTTGGTTATATCTTATCATATATCCCTAAAGCTCAAATCTACATCATCTCCTAACTCATTTGATCCTAAGTCAAAATTCGTATTTTTCAGTACTAGCCTACTAGGAATTCTCCTAGCCTACCAAAACAGTTATATTTTTGCTTGATACTTTCAGAAAAGTATCTATCCGTTGTCTATTCCACGTCACCAAAATTTTGTGACCGTTTGTTACCGTTACAAAATTGGCAGGCTACGAATTTTCGTAGCATGCCAAAATGCTTTTGGGACTGAAATTTTCCAGAACAGTTTCTAACCATTCTCCAACGTTCCTCTCAGTTTCTGAACGTTGTGCAACGTCTCTTTTAGAGCCGTTCACAACCGTTTCTAAAACCTATAAAAGAAGGGGTACCCACTCTCACTTTCCACACACTTTCCTCTTCTTTATTCTGATTTTGTTGAAAGCAAGTCCTTAATTCTCTTAAGTAATTCTGCCATTAGTTGTTCTTTTCTTATTTGTAAGAAGAAATCATTAGATTTCTCTCTTCATTTAAGAACGGAAGAACTTGGATTTTCAACATCACTTTTGGAAAGTTGTTTGTGTTCATAATTGCAAGAAGATATCAATAGATCTCTCTCTTCTTTTATGAACCAGAGAACTTCAAGTGTTGCGCTTCATTACATATCTTTTACATCTTGAAGTTCATCTTCTAAACACCATCCTTGAATTCATTCTCTGAAATTTATAACAAGGCTATAGGTGTTTTTCTATTTCTTATTTAACAGGTTGGAATCTCTGTTTAGAGATTGTACAAAGTTTGGGACACGGGGAGTGTCGCCATTTTTGTAAGTTCGTGCTTGCGGGGCAAGTGATTATAGTGGATTGAAAATCTCTACGGGGTAGAGGACTGGAGTAGGATCACAAGGATCCGAACTAGGATAAATCTCTGTGTTTGCGATTGATTTAATTTTCCGCACTTGTCATTTTATTTCTGTGCCATCTTTGCAAATATTACTAACATCTTATTTGCGACAATTTTTTAATATACACTATTCACCCCCCCCTAGTGTATTGATCCTTACAGGCTAAAATTACATTTGGTATCAGAGCGAGGTAAAGATGGCAGCAAGTTCCTCAAACATGAACGCAGTTCCTCACAAATACAATCAGCAACCTGAAGGGCACTCTCAAACTCGTCCTCCTCTATTTGATGGTTCAAATTACTCATATTGGAAAATACGAATGGAGATTCATCTCCAAAGTATGAATTATGAGATTTGGGACATCGTAGAGTCAGGATACGAAAAGCCAACAACTCCTGTTGCTGATTGGACCGCCAACGACAAAGCTGCAAAAACCAACAACTCAAAGGCCATGAATGCTTTATTTTGTGCTATGGATAAACATGAGTTTAATCGAGTATCTCAGGCCAAAAGTGCTCAGGAAATTTGGCATATACTTGAGGTAACTCATGAAGGAACCAGTAAAGTGAAGGAAACCAAGATTTCCATTTTGGTTCACAAATTCGAATTGTTCAAGATGAAGGATCAAGAGACAATTGGAGAAATGAACACCAGGTTTACTTATATTATAAATTCTTTAAATGCTCTTGGAAAAACTTACACTTCTCTTGAGCAGGTTCGCAAGATTCTTAAAGCTTTAACTCCAGAATGGCGCCCAAAAATCACTGCAATTGAAGAAGCCAACGATCTTTCAACTTTAACTGTTGAAAATCTTATGGGTAACTTAATGGCCCATGAAGTTACATTACAAGATCAGAAAGAAGAATCAGAACAGAAGAAGAAAGTACTTGCCTTCAACGCAACATCAGATAATGAAGATTCAGATGATGATATGGCATTCTTTGCCAAAAACTTCAGAAAATTCTTTCAGAAAGGTAAGTATAATAATTTTAAATCTAAGAATACTGATTCCTCTCTCTGCTTTAATTGCAATAAGCCAGGACATATGAAGAAAGACTGTCCACTTCTCAAAGCAAAGTTCAAAACTTCCAACAATGATCAATCTAGAAGAGAAAGGAAGTTTGACAAAATGAAAAAGGCATTTGCAGCAATATGGGATGATTCTTCAGATGATGAAGATGATGATCTAAGTGAAAGTGCCAACATGTGCTTTATGGCACAAGATGATGAAGATGAGGTAAGTTCTTTTAATAACGAAGAATTACTTGATGCATTAAAAGATCTTTATTCTCGTTTCAAAAAATTGAATAGTCAACATAAATCATTGAAACAGAATAATGATGATCTTCTTTCTAAATATCAAGAATTATCATCTTCTAAAAACACTGAGAATACTTCTTCTCAAGTTTTGGATCTTAGTAAAGAGAATGTTATTCTCAAAACTAAGAATCTGGAACTACATACACAAATATCCGAAATGGATAAAAGTATTTCATCACTAAAGATGAAATACGACGAGATGTCATCCAATGTTAATAAATTTAACAAAGGAAAGACTAATCTCAATGATTTGCTTAAAATTCAATATCCAGCAAATCATAGACAAGGATTGGGATATTCTAAAAAGGATGCACCCAAAACTTATAACACTTCTTCCTCTTGTGGTAAAACAACTTTTGTTAAACCACAAAAGAAGAATCATGCATTTATTTACACGAAGAAAGTAAACATTCCTACTTCTTCTTCATAAAGAAATGTTACTAACATTTCAAAAACATCTCCTAGGAAACCTACTACAATTAGTATATGGGTTCCTAAGGATTCATGTTTAAATGATAGAAATAGTTATATTTCTCATTTTATACATTCTATTGTTCATTCTAATAATTACATTAGAAAGCCAAATTCCACTTGGGTTTGGCTTCCTAAAATCTAATCCCAAGGACCCTCAAACAAAGGGTACCAATGCTTAATGTTTTATCTTTCAGGTACCTAAGAAAGAAAGATGGATTTTGGACAGTGGATGTTCAAAACATATGACAGGAAATGTCAACTTGCTTTCAACCATTAAATATAAAGATGGAGGCACAGTTACCTTTGGTGACAACAAGAAAGGAAAGATCATAGGCACTGGAACTGTTGGTAATACTAATCAGCCTATCATTGAGAATGTTCATCTGGTTGACGGTTTGAAACATAACTTACTTTCTATTAGTCAATTATGTGATAAAAATTACAAAATAGTTTTTGAACAAAATGATTGCATAATTTATGATTCTGATATGTCATCTATTCTATTTCGTGGTAAGCGTAAGAATAACATATATATCTTATGCATGTCTGTTACCACTCATAATCATTGTTTAATGATTACATCAGATGATACTCTTTTATGGCATAAACGTTTTGGTCACACTAATTTCAAAAACCTAGAACGTATTTCAAAACACAAGTTAGTTAATGGAATGCCAAATATTTCTTTCAAACACAACCATTTTTGTGATGCTTGTCAACAAGGAAAAATGCATAAATCTTCTTTTAAATCAAAGGACGTTATCTCAACAATGAGACCATTAGAACTTCTTCATTTAGATTTGTTTGGTCCTTCAAGAGTAGCTTCTTTGAATAGAAGTAGATATGCATTTGTCATTGTTGATGATTATTCTAGATATACTTGGGTTATATTCTTACAAAATAAGAATGATGCTTTTGAAGAATTTTCAATATTTTGTAAAAAGATACAAAAAATCAAATCCTCTAACATTATCACTATTCGTAGTGATCATGGGAGAGAATTTGAAAATGATTCTTTTACCAAGTTTTGCAATGAAAATGGCATTACACATAATTTTTCTTTTCCTCGTACCCCTCAACAAAATGGAGTAGTTGAAAGGAAAAATAGAACTTTACAAGAATGTGCAAGAACAATGCTTTGTGATAGTAATCTTCCTAAGTATTTTTGGGCAGAAGCTGTTGCAACAGCTTGTTACATTATGAATAAAGTTCTTATAAGGCCATTACTTGATAAAACTTGTTTTGAATTATTCTTTAATCGCATTCCTCGCGTATCTTATTTTAAAGTGTTTGGATGTAAATGTTTCATTCTTAATACTAAAGATGCACTCGACAAATTTGATTCTAAATCTGATGAAGGTATTTTTGTTGGATACTCAACACATAGCAAAGCCTACAGAGTATTTAACAAAAGAACTTCAACAGTTGAAGAATCTTTACATGTCACATTTGATGAAAATCCTTCATCTAATTCTCCCATCATTGATGATGAAGAGAATATTTTACCTCTTTCTAATTCCTTAGATAATATTAAACTTGATGAAATTGATGCTACTAAATATTCTGTTGAGTCTATTTCAGATAATGCAGATCTTCCTAAGGCATATGCACAAGTTCCAAATCATCCATCAGAGTTAATCATTGGAGATATTACAGATGGAGTGAGAACTCGTCGCCAATTAGATCAAATGGCACATTGTGCATTTCTCTCAACCATTGAACCAAAGAACATCAAAGATGCATGTGAAGACAGTTCATGGATTATGGCTATGCAGGAAGAACTTAACCAATTTCAACGAAATGATGTTTGGGAATTAGTTCCCAGACCAACAGATCATTCAATTATTGGTACCAAATGGGTATTCAAAAATAAATTGGATGAATCTGGTCAGGTAATTAGAAACAAGGCACGATTGGTTGCACAAGGTTATAATCAAGAAGAAGGTATTGATTATGATGAAACCTATGCACCAGTTGCTCGTCTTGAATCTATTAGAATGTTATTATCATTCGCTTGTTTTAAAGATTTTAAACTTTTTCAAATGGATGTAAAAAGTGCTTTTTTAAATGGTTTTCTTAAAGAAGAAGTTTATGTAGAACAACCTCCAGGTTTTATTCATGAAAATTTTGAAAATCATGTTTTTAAATTGAAAAAGGCTTTATATGGTCTCAAACAAGCACCTCGTGCTTGGTTTGTAAGACTTAAAAGTTATCTTTTAAATTCAGGATATTCTATTGGTAAAATAGACTCTACATTATTTATTAAAAACATAAATTCTGATATTATCATTATTCAAATATATGTTGATGATATTATTTTTGGTTCTACTAACGAATCTCTTTTTCAAGATTTCTCTAAAATTATGCAGAAAGAATTTGAGATGAGTCACATGGGTGAACTAAACTACTTCCTCGGTCTTCAAATCAAACAAATGAAGGAAGGAATATTCATCCACCAAAGCAAGTACTCTAAAGAACTCATCAAACGCTTTGGTTTAGAAAGTTCTGCAGAAAAACGTACTCCGATGAGTACATCTACTTCCCTCGACAAAGATTTAAATGGTAAGAGTGTTGATCAACGTCTATACAGAGGTATGATTGGCTCCTTACTTTATCTAACTGCAAGTAGACCAGACATTATGTTTTCAGTTTGTTTATGTGCACGATATCAGGCAGATCCTAAAGTTTTACATTTAACTGCCGTAAAACGGATTATTAGATATGTTAAGTATACTTCTGATTTTGGTTTATTTTATCCTAAAACAAACACATTTGATTTATTATCATATAATGATGCGGATTTTGCTGGTTGTAAATCAGACCGTAAAAGTACTAGTGGTACATGTCACTTTTTAGGACATGCCTTAGTTTCCTGGTTTAGCAAAAAGCAAAACTCTGTTTCATTATCTACAACTGAGGCAGAATATATTGCCGCCGGTTTAGCATGTGCTCAAATTTTATGGATGAAACAAACTATTTCAGACTATGGTATTAATTGTTCCACATGTCCTATAATGTGTGATAATACTAGTGCTATTAATTTGTCTAAAAATCCAGTTCATCATTCTCGTACTAAACATATTGATGTACGTCATCATTTTTTAGATGATCATGTTCAGAAAGGTGATATTATTTTAAAATTTATTTCTACTGAACATCAAGTTGCCGATATTTTGACTAAGCCTTTGAAGGAAGAAACTTTTCTCAAGCTTAGAAGAAATCTAGGCATTATTAGTGCATCAGAATTTGATTTATGAGTATATTCATTTATTTTTGATTTTTGTGAATTTTTCTATAATTGTTTGGTTACTATTTATTTTTGGCATGCTACCAAATTTCGTAGCATACCATTTTTAAACAATTTTTTTTTCATTTTCCGTTTTATACCTACTTTGATCCCTGGAATTTGAATTTTTTCAACGATTCTCCTATATTTTATTTATCAAATTCAAATTTCATATCGAAATTCTTACCCGTTCTCTTCCACTTTGTCTCTATCTTTTTGATTCCTGTTGCTCTCTTTGTTCTCTCTACTACCACATGGATACTTCTCTTTTGTCTTTTTCAATCTCCCCTGCTTTTCACGTTCTGACGTTCTGACATTTTTTTTCCACCTGTATTTCGTAAAGGCTATCATGAAGAATGAATATAATAAGTAACCAATGTGTTATTTATCACAATAATACATAATTAAATCAGGTTCTCATTGGTTAGAGTGAAGAAACTCATACCCTGTAGACTTCTTGAGAACTTTTATTCCTGGTCAACAATTTTTTTTTGTCTTGGACCATGCACTCCCCATTTTTTTTATTCATTTGGTCAAAGTTTTCTTTGGTCTATCTTCATTCTTTTTTTATTCTTATTGGGATATCTCTTGAGATACATTCTGACAACACCAATTTGAGATAAAACATGTCTCTTGAGATACTTTCTTTTGGCATTCGTTTGGACAAAGCACTGACAACACAAATTTTATTAATTTTCTCTCTCACCTCTTCATTGGTTCTCCTATCTTGGAATGACAACTCCTTTTTATTTTTTGTCCTTTGTTCCAAGACCCAACCACTCCTTTCATTTCAGCCTGCAATTTCTTTTGCATTGGAAATCACTTTGACCAATTTACTCTTCAATTTCCCATACACCTAGGGACTCACATCTCCCATCTTACAGTTTATTATTATTTTATTCCTTCTTTGTATGCCAACGAGTTGCATCTCTTCACATTTTTATTCAGTTTCTGGCGTTTCAATGCACACAGTTTTTCAAAACCGCAACATGTTTTTCTTCCTCTTCTCGCCTGTTCAATTTTTATTCCGTTGTTCCAACTTCTTTCCGTTTTAGAAACTGCTCCCACTCCCTCCCTATAATGGCAACTGATCGGTTTTCAGGCGTTCAAACTGTTCGGTCCTCTATTTATTTTGTTCCCCTTCTCTATTCTCTGTTTACATTTCTTCCTTTTCTAAATTTTCTTTTTCACCATGGCCGAATCCTCTCTTCCTTCCGCCACCGACCATCGACTCCCAACTCACGCGGCCAAGCTTCTTTCCCTGGCTCTTCTCACTACGCATGCGGCAAGAGGGTCCACGCATCCACGAATGACGTCTCTCCATCGCGCAAGACAACCGCTGATCTTCTCCGTCGCCTTTCTGACAAAGTTTCCGATGGTTTCGCTGGTATACAGACGCACATGAGTTCCTACGATGCGACCTTGAAACATCACGCCAAAGTTCTGGATCAGATTTAAGTTAAACAATCTTCACTTCGTTCCTCGCTGGAATCCGCCGACATCCTCCCTACCCGCCGCACTCGCAATCGTCGCTCTTCTCCGGGTTCCTCGTCATACCATCCCCATTGATTCCGTGCTTTATGATCAGTGCTTGCTATGACCTTCGCCTATCTGTGCTTTATCCTCTGCCGTCTGATGGTTGCTCTTGATGATCAGTTGTTTTATCACTAGTTTTGTCTGTTGGTTGTTTATGGGGTTCTTTTGTTGTTTCAGTCTGTTAGTCGTCCATGCCGTTAGTATGTTGCATGTTGGTTCTGTACTTTGTTGATGCATGTTGTTTTTAGTGGGTGTTTTGTTTTCAGATGCATATGATGTACTGGGCTTTCTTAAGTTGGGTTATCCTCGATGTTATGTTTAATATATGATAGTTCTATTGTGTACTTATGTCTCTCTGATTTGGTGTTCGTTACTTTAAGTATTACTTACTTTTTGTTCCTTATATACGCCATCAATAATCTGTTTCTGTTCACTTTTTAATTTCCCTCATTTTTCTAATTTGGCCTGCTACGAAATATCGTAGCCTGCTAATTTCTCTGGTCCACTTTTTGTGGATGACAAAGGGGGAGAAATCCGCATATATTCAGGGGGAGTTTATATTCATATACTCAGGGGGAGTAATATTTCATTTAGCTCCTTATAACATATTATCATCACCAAATTTGATACTTCATTATTCATTCACTTCATTATTCACATTTGATACTTCATTATTTGTCATCATCAAAAAGGGGGAGAATGTTGGAACTTGGAATTTCCATCCTCTCTTCCATAAGGTTTTGATGTGACAAATCAATATATTTCATGTTACTAACTTTATCTATGCAGATGTGCAGCTTCAACATAAATTCATTCACATCACGCATATGATCAAAGTACAAGGAGATTCTGCAAAAACAACCTTGCTACTCAAATCACGTGTGAAACACGTATCTACGGAATGATGTAATTTTTACTTTTTAGATAGCTTCAGGGCCTTGGTTATATCTTATCATATATCCCTAAAGCTCAAATCTACATAATCTCCTAACTCATTTGATCCTAAGTCAAAATTCGTATTTTTCAGTACTAGCCTACTAGGAATTCTCCTAGCCTACCAAAACAGTTATATTTTTGCTTGATACTTTCAGAAAAGTATCTATCCGTTGTCTATTCCACGTCACCAAAATTTTGTGACCGTTTGTTACCGTTACAAAATTGGCAGGCTACGAATTTTCGTAGCATGCCAAAATGCTTTTGGGACTGAAATTTTCCAGAACAGTTTCTGACCGTTCTCCAACGTTCCTCTCAGTTTCTGAACGTTGTGCAACGTCTCTTTTAGAGCCGTTCACAACCGTTTCTAAAACCTATAAAAGAAGGGGTACCCCCTCTCATTTTCCACACACTTTCCTCTTCTTTATTCTGATTTTGTTGAAAGCAAGTCCTTAATTCTCTTAAGTAATTCTGCCATTAGTTGTTCTTTTCTTATTTGTAAGAAGAAATCATTAGATTTCTCTCTTCATTTAAGAACGGAAGAACTTGGATTTTCAACATCACTTTTGGAAAGTTGTTTGTGTTCATAATTGCAAGAAGATATCAATAGATCTCTCTCTTCTTTTATGAACCAGAGAACTTCAAGTGTTGCGCTTCATTACATATCTTTTACATCTTGAAGTTCATCTTCTAAACACCATCCTTGAATTCATTCTCTGAAATTTATAACAAGGCTATATGTGTTTTTCTATTTCTTATTTAACAGGTTGGAATCTCTGTTTAGAGATTGTACAAAGTTTGGGACACGGGGAGTGTCGCCATTTTTGTAAGTTCGTGCTTGCGGGGCAAGTGATTATAGTGGATTGAAAATCTCTACGGGGTAGAGGACTGGAGTAGGATCACAAGGATCCGAACCAGGATAAATCACTGTGTTTGCGATTGATTTAATTTTCCGCACTTGTCATTTTATTTCTGTGCCATCTTTGCAAATATTTCTAACATCTTATTTGCGACAATTTTTTAATATACACTATTCACCCCCCCTCTAGTGTATTGATCCTTACAGGCTAAAATTACACTCTCGTATTATGAAGTCTATGGACACTTGTGAGTCTTAGCATCTTAGATACAAAGGCCGAAACCAATCTGTGAGACAGAGGGAGAATGAGTTGTCGAACTCAGTCTAGTACATACTGATGTACCCGAGTCTAGATTAACCAAAATAAGTTATTCTTATGTTTTATTAAGACACGTGTTCTTGATGAAACACAAGTCTGATAAAATAAAGAACGAAATGACTAATGTATTTAAACTGATTCGATTAGATCGAATGGTCAAATACTTAGCTAAATAAAATCTTGTGTAATTAAAAGAAAATGTGATTTTCTCTCAGATCAAGTCTGTTAACACATCGGTGTGTTAAAAGGTATGAATCACACTTAATTAGATTTAGTGTGATCCATTGTAAGTGACTCTGAGTTAAATCCTCCCTCTGGGTTAAGTCCCAGATAGTAATGCCTAGGTTTTAATAAAGTTCTATGAGAACATTATCAATAAGATATTCATTAAATCAATCATGAGGAAGTTGTATATTTACTCGAATTTCGTAAGACGAAAAGTCGAGTTAAGACATCATGACTGATGATGACTTAGTCAACCTCCGGGATACAATTCGGAGTAGTAACTCCGATTTAAAACTTGATGCAGGTCCATGTGCGTAAATGAATTGAGAATTTAGTTTACGTGCCCAAAGAAAATGTTTCCTCACTTTCTGCAAGTAAATCTTTAAAAGATTGATGCAGAAAAGAAAATAGTGAAGTACAATAATGTTGGACGGGAACGGTTTTCATCCTAATTTCTTTAAAACGGATTATGATGAAACCGGTTTCGCCAACAGATGTGTACAGATCTACTCGGACCAAAGCCGATGTAAAACGCTTAAGTTGACCATGAAAATTGGAGCATTCACTTATAAGTTCGTTTTTCTAAATATGATTTAGACAGACTGACTTATACGAATTAGCCAGATAGTTTTCAAGGTCAGTGGGAGCGTATAAATTACATGCGAATCATCAAAGGGATGGAACATACATTTTGACAAAGTAATCAAAAGGTTTGATACTTTATCAAGAATAGATATGAGCCATTTAAAATGACCATTAACAAATTTAAATGATTATCGTAAGGTACGATAAACTGGATAAGATCCAAGTAAAATAAAATATTATGGATTCCGACAGACCAAATGAATTATTTGAATGAGATTCAAATGGTTGGTCTGACATGAACATAGAAACCCATTAAGTCTATAGAGTAGACGGTTTTAGCAGATCTACTCACGAAGGCTCTATCACATGGAGTCGGGAAAACTTATGTGTAAACACGGTATAAGATACCGAGATAAATGGGCCTGAGTGCAAGTGGGAGATGTAGGAATATTATGCCCTCGAGGCCATTTATTCCTGTGTGAATAGCACAAACATCTTGTTCGAAATAACAGTAAGCTGTTTGGTAATGATTTATCCAAGTTATTTTATAATTAGATATCGACTTAGGTAAAGTCCTGAGACTTTATGCAAGGTCAAACGGGTATCGAGATGAGTATCTCAATCATGGAGAAATGTTTGACTGTCTGTAGCATAAGTCTAAAATGGTTCGTGGTCGTAGATGTTCCGAGACAAGGATATCGAAACATCGGATAGACCATTGTGTCTTAGTCTTCACCGTTTAGCGGTGGCGATGATCTCATGATCGCTTGACTTGGCGAAGTCGAATACGAGACACAGGTGCTCATTAGAATGAGTTCACTGAACGATCCACTAGAGTTATCATACGGTTATATTGACCAATCTGTCAGTGATAACTCTGAGTGATGATAGGATAGTTGGTCTTTTGACTTGAGGTCATTTTGACAAACCTGTGCGTGAACGGTGCCACTTATATCAACTGACCTAGCTTCGAGGCAATGCCAGTCGAAAGGTCTTTTGATTGGGTGTCACTTGAAACGTACGAGGCGAGTAATGACCAAGAGAGGATTCGTCTCTCCCGGTCAATGGGAGTTAGTGTCGTAGAGTTAGTTCGGTCTTTAGTAAAAACTCTGCGCAGAGTATGTTGGAAGAAGTCCAACATTTATTGACTAAAGATTGATCGAAACTAACCGGAGTCAAGTTATTGGGGTTGACAGTTTAACCGTACCTCAGACTTGATCTACACGACACAGTTTAGACGAAGAGACTATAACCGCGGAAATCATCACGGAAACAGTCAGGTGGTCCCGACAATACTCATGTCAATGAGTCAACCACATAATGATGATTCCTGAAGCAGGGACGACAACCACTGCTAGTGGTCACTGTCGTATAGGGCTTCGAGCCCAACCTGTTGTAAGGGTCAGGCTGTAGGGTCTCACACAGAGTGCAACGCTTCGTCTAGTAATAGGTAGAAATTAGTTAGGGAGAATATTTTGCATTTTTGATGCAAGGGATGAAATAATTGCATTTGATGCAATATGATAATTTAAGCCTAGATAGGGACTATTTTGCATTTGATGCAAAAGCGATTAAATGTGTATTAAATTGTTTAATACAATATTTAATAAAATAAATACATGGAAAAAGTTCACGGGTAAGACGGGAATGTCCCGGTCTAGACCCAGGTTCGAACCGCGTCAAAAACGGAGTTCAAACGAGCCCCAAAAGTCTATTTAAAATGTTAAATAGAAAGCCCAAGAGAGATAAACCCCATTTAGAGAGGCTGTCAAAAATAAGCCCAGGCCCAAGGGAAGGGGGCCCGCTGACGCGTGCGTCAGCCTGCTGACGCAGGCTGACACCTGCGTCAGCGGGCCCACCTGCTGACGCGGGCGAGACAACCCAGCGGGCCCGCATTTGATGCGGGCCCGCCCCGCTTCAAAGCAAAAGCCGCCCGCTTCAGCGGGCGGCAGCTGTGCACGCGACGCGTGCACAGCACGCGCCTCGCGGGCGCGTGCTGTGCACGCGCCGCGCTGTAAAGCACGCGGAAGTGCTGTGGGGCCCACATGATGGGCCCCACTTCGGGTTTTCTGAGCCCTAGGGCTGCGCACAGCCGCCTTGGCTGTTTTGTGCGAAAATACACTCTTGGGCTGATCTTTGGACGATCAATTGAGTGGTCAAACGAACTCTGATTGACGAACGGTTTTTTCATATGCGTTCACCGTTGAACGCCCTTCGTATTGATAGGTTGTATCAATCATGAAGTTCAACGGTGAAGGAGTTAAAATTCACGGAAGTCTGCACTTTGTGAAGTGCAAACTACCTTGATTTTAAATTAACTCAAACTAATAGTCCCACATCGGATTTTGAGAAAAGGGGAGAGTCCGCCGCCTATATAAATAGGGGTCTCCCCCTTCCTCAAAACTCGTCCCAAGCTCTAGATCTGAGCGGCTCTCGTAAATGTTGGAGCACGCTCGGATCTAGGCTTAAATTAATATTTCTCATCTCCCTAAATTTCTTCCTTACTCCTGAGGGCTCTAGCAAAGCCACGAAGGAGTTCGGATTCTGGATCCGAAATCTAGGCGGAGGTTTCACTCGCGTGAAACTTTCTTCGGCGCGTGGTTGGCTCGGCGGCACGGGGATTGATCGCCTCGGGATGCGGAGCGGTTCGAGGAGCGGTTCGGGGAGCGGTTCAAGGAGCGGCTCGGCGTGGGACGGGAGCAGCTCGGAAGACGGCGCGGAACATCTCGCCTGCCCCAGGGCTGAGATTCCGGGTATGTGGTTAAAGTATTTTATTAACATTAGTTTAGTTTAATCGCAGTAGGCTAGATCCTTCTTGGGATGGTCAGATCCATCCCAAGTCGGCATAGATCTTGGCATAGGGTCTTGGACCTTAGGGCTAAGTTAAAATTGTTTTAACTGCATGTTAATTAGTTAACATAAGTTTTTCTTCCGCTGCTATTGTTTTTCTGTCTATGTTCCGTCCGACTTAGGACGGGACTAGAGTTTTTGTGCCATAAGGGACAGCTAATTTCCCTTCAGTGGTATCAGAGCCTAGGTTTGCGTAGCCGATCTAGGTACTGCGATTTCATTAAACTTGTTAATGCTTTTAAATGCTTTTCAAATGTTTTTAAAGTTATGAGATAAAATTTTAAAAATGTTTTAGATGTTCAAAAATTCTTTTTGATATTTTTGAACATGAAAATTTTTTAAAATGACGTTTTAAAATTTATGTGATAATTTTAAAACTAATTTTAAATCTTTAAAAGTTTAAATTTATTTTGGATGCCTAAAAAAATTTTATATGATAATATTTTTAAGCATGGAAATTTTAAAATGGTGTTTTTAAATTTATGTGATAAATTTTAAAATTGATTTTAAGGCTTTAAATTTATGCGATAAGTTTAAAATGTTTTAGATGTTTAAAAATTGTATATGATAAATTTTTGAACATGGAAATTTTTTAAAAAGTAATGTTTTAAATTTATAAGATATTTTTTAAAACTGATTTTAAAAGTCTAAAAATTGTTTATGCGATAAACTTAGTTTATTTAATTGTTAAATAGATATACACTTTCATTTTATGCTGATAAAATTAGTGTAGCTTTATTTTAATGGCTTGTTAATCTTGTCCCTTATTTGATAACACAAGACAACCTTTTAGGTTAGCCATTAAAAATGATTAAATTTATTACTTGAATTTTAATGACATGCTATGTTTTAATAAAACATTAACAATGCTTCAAGACCTAATTCCTGATTAGGGTAGTCCTTTTAATGAAAATTTTTAATTCTAATTAATTAATTCTCATTAAAGGACTTCGCTTTTAGCGTTGTTAAAATTTATTAAAATCCTAATAACGATTAGGATAGCACGTGAACCTTATAGTTGATAAGGACTTAATAAAAGTTATTAAACAAATCCTAAAATTTTGAATTTAAGGATTCAACTAGTTGATAGGATTAATTAGTTGTTAATAAAAGCTGTTTAGTTTATGGCATACATACAAAAATGACAAGCTTCATTCAATGGACCATGATCCAGTCAATGTGCTTGGCTAAGAGTTCTGGATCACCCTTTAAGGGATAGTGATCCTGGCTTAGTCAATTCCCTGGCTGAGTTCCGCTGGACCGCAATGTCGCGAATCATGATTGTATGACACCCTGGACTATATCTAAGTCAAATACGTTAATGATCTTTTTCAAGATTAGCCGTAGCCCTCCTTGTTTTAGGGGTTAGCAACTATAGGGCCCGTGTTACAGTTGTTGAGATACACTCAAGCTGTGACATGGCAACCTTGTAGAAACCAACTTATTAAATACATAAGATGACATCTTGACTTGACACAAACCGACGTTGTCGTGAATACACCCAGCGGCGGTGCAAGTTTAGTCAAGGATGTAGTCTGCCTAGATGTAGTCTAAGACCCGACCCAAACCGACGTGTCGTGCATACACCGAGCTGAGGGGCAAGTCAGGCTAGACATGAAAACAAGGGTCCGACTAGACTAGACATTGTGATTTGGATGAGCACACTCATGATCACGAATGGCTAGGGGCAAAAACCGATTAAGAGAGTCATATCCGATATGATTGATGAAGAGTCATCTTCCGATCGTAGAGTCAATCAACTTGTTGAGCTACACTCAAGGTTGTTTAGACTCAAGGTGATTGGAACTCTTACCCATTAATTTTTAATTCGATTAAATCGTTCGTTATTAAGCTTTAAAACGATCGTAAAAATAGTGGGAGGATATAGATAGATAAAAGCCAATCTACCTATATTTAATATTGAACATATGCTAAAACTAGGGCAAGACTATGTTTACCGAAAGAATCAATTTATAATATTGGAATTAGTTAACTGGTCAATAAGTTGATTAATTGAATATCGAGTTAAATTCTAATTGATAGAATTAAAACTATATTCTCGTTGACATTAAATGACCTTCTAAAGAACAGACTTAAGAAATATGATTTCATTAAGTTCTGGGTCCAACAAATAAATTAAAGCTACATGTCACTCGTCTCTATATGATGCAGCTTGAACATATAGGACATTCAAAGTATGTTTCTCCCTACAACTTGTCGAGCTACCCTCAAGGTTGTATGGACAAACAATTTTGATCCGCAAAGTTCGAAAATTCGATCAAACCGTTTGAGTCGAATACGAGTGCATGAGCGATGCAAGACTATGTATCCCAACCGGGTCTTGAGACAAGCAACTTCTTGAGCTACACTCAAGATTGCAAAGCTCAAGCGTTTGGATACATAAGTTGCTTGCATAGCTATTTATTTATGTTGATATCTAAATGTGATTTAGAAAAGGAAGAAGGCACTTAGGAAAGTCAGTTGAGAAAGTTAGTTTAATTTATCATTAGTAGAGAAGAACGTGCTGGATGGACCGAACTACAAAGACGGGCTTAGGAACATCAAGTTGGTCCTTTCCTTAGCCGGGATAGGATACGTACTATTCGAGGACGCTCCGGATAAGCCCGATGAAGATTCGACCTTCGAGGAAAAGGAAGCTTACAAATTGTACCAGAGGGATGCAGAGAAGGCCAGGTGCCTTACTCTGGCTTCGATGAGCAACGAGCTGCAGAGGAAGCATGAACATATGGATGTTCAAAGCATGCTCTTCAATGCACAAGAGTTGTACGACAAGCGATCTCGAGCTGCCAAGTTCGAAGCCACCAGCAACCTCTGGGGCACAAAGATGGAGGCAGGGCCCGTACAGGATCATGTTATCAAGATGATCGGGTACGTAGAGGACGCCGCCCAGTTAGGATTTGTCTTGGACAATGAGATGTCCATAGACATTATCCTAAAGTCTTTGACTCCTGAGTTTAAGCCTTTCATCACTGGTTTTATAATGAACAGTCTTGAAACAGATCTTCCTGGTCTTCTCAATATGCTTAGGCAGTTTGAGGAGATTGAGAAGAAGCCGACTGCATTGGTTGTTGGCTCTGCTTCTTCCGACCAGCCGAAAGGCAAGGGTAAGAAGAGGCAGGTCCCGCAACTTGCGAAGGCAAAGAAAGGGAAGAAAAAGACTAAAGGGGCCCCGTCGAAATCTGAGTGCTTCCATTGCCACAAGATTGGCCACTGGAAGAGGAACTGTAAGATCTATCTTGCAGAGAAGAAGAAGGGGCATACGGATGCCTCCACCTCAGGTACAAATTCAATTTCATAAAAACGTAATTATTTCCAATCATATAGTATGAGATACTAAAAGACATTTGTGTAATGTATACAGGTGGCTGATATGAAGCGGAGATTGGGAGAAGTGCGGAGGACGGTCGGCAATCTGAGCAATCGTTGCTGCTAGGGCCATTCAACGACTGCAAGAGACATGATCAAGACGGAGATGATATTAATTTTAGTTGAATAAATTGTATCATTTCTTGAAAGTTGAAAACAATGATTGAGTGTTCTGCACTCAAAGTTTATGGGATAAACAAATTACGGTTCATCTTAATGAATCCGTTGTTTTATTGAATGTCTCGAAAAATTACGTTTTTGTTGAGTTGAAATTTGATTGGCTTAAATTTTCTGTGATTGTGGCTTTCTGAGATGGTTGCAAAATTCTCGAATGCTGATGCGAAGCTTCGGAAAATGTTGATTTTTTGAGCTGACTTGATGTTATAGTCAATTGGTAGTTAAGTATAGGTTCCAGGGACGTATAAATTGTGTGCGATCACAATTATACGCATATTAAGATTGATTCTTAATAAACCGCATTTAGTTATTAAAGAGTTAATATTAAATGTGGTTAAGGGAAAAAGTACAGTGTAGGACGTTTTGATTGAGCGAGTCAAAATCAAGACTCCTTAAAACGATCTTGACTTGACTCATTCGTCAAACCGAACCTGACACTGGTACATTCCATCTAAAGCACTTATCAAATGGTTATAACTTTGTATATATATTCTAAATATGATTTAGATATAATATTGAAGTATTTAACCAGGTAATTCTCAAAGTCAGTGGGAGCCAGCTCGTATACTTGGTTCCGATCTTTCGGACTAAGTAAAAAGGATGTCCACCTTAAATAAATCATCTATATAAAACATTGAATCAAAATTGTTTTGATTTAATCGTATATATATAGAGACTTAGGGTGTCATGTATGTACTTGACATATTGACCCAAGTAAAGTGGAATGAGCTGAGACTGACTTATAGATTATAATGTTAGACCCTACATCTAGATTGTATAAGCTAATTGTTAGCTATACAAAGATAGGAAAAATTGATACAGATCATTTTTCAAAGGATCAACCATGTGTGATCAAGAGATGTATTATTTAATCCATTAAAATAAGTTGTAGATACTATTTAGTAAAACCACTCTTAGGTTTGTCATATAAATGTCAATGTGACTGATATGCTATAGCGGTATGTGATACCGAGATAAATAGCCTAAGTGCAAGTGGGAGATGTATGAGAATATATGCCCATAAGGTAATTTATCCAAAAGTATACGTCTTGTTCATACTGTATATGGTACCTATTATTCTAAGTATAAATAGTTCGTATTAATATACTTAGATAATATCCATAGACTTATAGTTAGGTCCTTACGTATCTAGGTGAGATCTCGATTATGAGTAAGTAAGCGACCGTAAGTAAACATAAGTCTTAAACGGTACATGGTCATAGATGTGTCGAGAACTGGATATCGACACTCGACACATCAAATAGACAACTGTGTCTTAGTCTTACCTTAGGGTAATGATGATCTCATAGTCATTCGACTTGGTGAAGTCGGAGACGAGACACAGGTGCTCATTAGAGAATGAGTTCACTGAACGACCACATAAGAGTTATTAAATGGTTGACTTTAACTAAACTGTCTTTAATAACTCTAGGGCGATGATAGGTTAGCTGGTCCTTAAGACCTGAAGTCATTTGTACAAACCTGTGAGTGAACGGTGTAGCTTAGACATATGATCTAGCTTCGAGGCTAGGCCTGCTGAAAGATCTTAGGTTGAGTTGCACCCAAAGCTCTCGAGGCGAGTAAATGACTAAGATGGGATTCGTCACTTCCGTTAAAGGGAAGTTAGTGTTACAGGCTCAGTACGGTCTTTATGTTAATCCTCGGCCGGGGTGCGTTGTAAGAAGTACAATGTGTATACAATAAAGACCGCCGTATACTGACCAATGTTGTCTGATATGGTTGACAGTAAACCATACCCTAGGCCAACATAAACACAGTCTTGATGAAGGGACTACGGCTAACGAAGTTCATCATTGACACAGCCAATTTAAACCCAATGATGCTTTTCTCAAAGGGTCGATCACGTTATGATGATTCTGAAACAGGGGCGACAGCTACTGCTCGTAGTGACCGTCGTCTAGGGGTTCTGAGCCCCAACCTGTAGTAAGGTCAGGCTGTAGGGTCTCACACCGAGTAGTGTTCGTGTCTTAGTAATAGGAAGATAGAATAGAGAGATATATCATTTGATGATATTCACAAAGCTAGTTGTGAAAGTTAGTCGCAATAGCAATAGGGACAAACGTTGCATTTGATGCAAACTATGATTAAACGTGTCGTAAATTGGTTACGACAAATTTAGTAGGAACAAATATATTGGAAAGGGTTACCTGGATGACGGGATCGTCCCGGTCTAAACACATGTTCAAACCGTGTCCAAATCGGAGCTCAAACGAGCCCGGAAACGCAAAAACAGTCCAAGGAGAAGTGGGTTAGACCCACTGGGCTATAAAGCCCATAGGCAAAGGCAAACGGGCGCAGCCCGCTAGCTGTAGTGGGCGCACGCCCGCTGCAGCAGCGGGCCTGCGGCCCGCCCATGCCCCCTTGGGCAGGCGCGCCCGCTAAGCTTAGCGGGCGCGCCCGCAACTTAAGTCAATTTAGGGGTTTTTAGAAACCCCAAATGACGGCTACGAATTTTGATAATTTGCTAAACTTTGGGCAATTGTTTGAGGGGTCAAACGAAGTCGAAATTCATCGCCGTCGGTTCCTACGCGTTCACCATTCGAAGCTCTTCGGATTGATAGCTTGTTTGGTGTCTAAGGTTTAATGTGCAATGAGAATTTATTAGTTAAAGTTTGCTTTTATGAAAAGCTCACTTAAACTAGAAATTAAGCCAAATTGGCTTAATTGATTTTTCTCCCATTTGCGGAATGTTCCACATTGCTCGCAACGAGAGAGTGAGTGCCGACTCCCTATATAAATAGGGGTGCACTCTCCTCATTGAAAAACACACCAAGTCATCGATCGAGTAGCTCCAGACTTTTAGAGCAAGCTCGATCGACGACTAATTTATTCTCTCTCTCTCTTCCTGTTCTCCGGAGTAGTCCTAGCAAGACTACGAAGGGGGTTTGGATTTTGATCCGGACGTCTAAGACGCGGGTTCTTCTCAAGTGAAACTTTCTACCGCGTGTGATCGGCTCGGAGGCGAAAGTCGGCTCGGGCGGATCGGTGCGAGGGTGCAAGGCGGCTCAGGCGGTTCGAGTCAAGGCGGCTCGGCTACGAGGAGCTTCTGAAGACGGTGCGGTACATCTTGCCTGCTCCAGGGCCAAGATTCCGGGTATGTGGTTAAGTAATTTGTACTGTAGATTTAATTAGTCTTTTTAGAGTAGATCCCTCTTGGGGTGGTCAGATCCACCCCAAGTAGGCATAGATTGGGCTAGGTTCTGGCTCCCCAGAGCCTAGCTAAATAGTTTAGCTAGTGTAGAAATTTTGAATTTCTGTTTTTCGCTGTGCTTTTGTGCCTCTGAGATCCGTCCGACTTAGGACGGACACAGATCCGAGCTCTGGGGGTCCGCCAAAACCCCAACAATGTTAAGCCTTGAGTAGGACTTACATTATAATCGTCATTTCGCTCATATCTTAGAGCTAGGATTATCATAGAAGCCAATAGAAACTTTTCCGAAGCCTATCGCTTCTTCTCTCGGCTTCTAGTGCATCTTAGTTGGTTCAAGTAGAATAACCAACCGACTAGATGACGATCTAGTCGGTCGGCAACTCTTCGTAAACCGACTAGAATGCCTTGCTCATTTCAGCCTAGCTTTGTTGATCAATTAGTCGGTCAAAGAAGAGTCACCGACCGACTAGATGACGATCTAGTCGGTTAGGAATCCTTCTTAGACCGACTAGTTGAGGCTTCCCTGTACAGCCTAAGTTACTGTTTATCGTTAGTCGGTCAAAGAACGTTTGTCGACCGACTAGTTGATAAACTAGTCGGTCAGCATTTGTTCTTAGACCGACTAGTTCAACTTGTATCCAGCCTTTCCTATTTTATCTGTTAGTCGGTCAAAGAACACTTACCGATCGACTAGTTGTGAAACTAGTCGGTTGGTAAGTCTTCTTAGACCGACTAGTTCATATTGCCTGGAACTTTCTCATTTGGCTGTAAGCCTGTTAGTCGGTTCATGAAGAATCACCGACCGACTAGTTTCCAATCTAGTCGGTCAGTGATCCTTCTTAGACCGACTAACTGCTTCAGAAATATGACCGTTGGGAATCTCTTGAGCACGATTTTTCTTGCCTCTATAAATACAAACCTGATTCGTTTGAGGCAATGCAAGAGAGGTCCATTATCCAAGTAATTTCAGACCTAATAGAAGAGTTTTCTCAAGCTATTTCTAAGCTCTCTCTCCTCACCAAGAATCTCTCCCTTCACTCTTTGAGCCAAATTCCTCAAGAGAGATTCTCTCCATTGTGAGCTTTCCAAGCCAAGAGCTTGAATCAAGGTCATCAACTCCACCCTAGGCTTCCATTGCTGGTCAACTTCTTGGAGCTAGGGTTTGGTGACATCTTCTTCCCCAAAATCCCTCTTTACCCTAATTTGGTAAGTATACTCAAGGCATAGGATTTTGTGGTAAGTGTTTCTTTATTTCATCGCATTTGATATTTAAGATTGTCTCTCGGTTGTGAGAGAGGTTGTGATCCCGGGTTGTGGGAGTCACATTTACATTGTGTATGATTTGATTTGGTCTTGTGAAGGTTTTTCACAAGAATTTCATAGTGCAAAATCTTGGGTTAGTGGTTTCTAACTCAAGTATCCGGAGGGGATCCGGGTGGTTGGGACGTAGGATCACCGGGAACAATTCGGGGAGACTTGGGTGGATCCGAACCCGTTACATGCTTTGTTTGTGTTTGATAATTCTTGTCAATTGTTGTTTGTAGTATAATTCCGCATTGTTGTTTGTATGTTTGCACGATAATTAGAAATTATCTTCTTGATTATTTTAAAGTACTATTCACCCCCTAGTACATGTGCTGTAGCTTCACAGGGCATTACAATATGCTCTTCTTAGGTTTGAATGACGATTTTGGAAGTTTGCCTCGTTACCACGAGTGACAAAAGCTTTTTCTTTGAAAGGCAAGCTTAGGAAATCCTTTTATAGAGTTTAACTTGGAAAGTTTGAAAAGTATTCCAAAGTTCACATGACCAAAACGTCGGTGCCATAAGTGTTGTTCACTTGTGTTGGCAATGAGACATTGTTCATGTGATTTTGGAATATCTAAGATATATATCTCCTTATGGCGTGTGCCAGAGAACAACACATTATTATTATTTTTACTCAAAATATGACACATTCCTTTCGCAAAGCTAACTTTGTAACCCTTGTCACAAAGTTGACTTATTGAAATAAGATTGTGATTTAAGCCTTTAACAAGGTAAACATCACTTATAAGGGGTTTAGAGGGGTTACCAACTTTTCCAACACCGATGATGGTTCCGCTCTTGTTGCCTCCAAAGACCACTCGGTTCCCATTTTCAATGGGCACCACTCCGGAAAGCAATTGAGCTTCACCCGTTATGTGTTTTGAGCACCTGCTATCATGTATCCACCCATCCTTGGAGCTAAATTTTGATTTGTTGCTCCTTTTCTTTTTCTTGAGTACCTGACGATAAAAAATATCGTATCATGGTACCCAAGGTCATTTGGTCCTAAGAGATTAGACCTTTGGAAGCCAAGTCCAATTGGACTTAAACTTCCCAACATAATCATCATTGTGCACTACATTCATGAAATAAGAATTAATGTATGCTTCTTTTTCATGCATGCTTGTGTCCTTTGGGCCCCAAATTGTGAATGTCTTGGGAGCCCTATTCCTATTGGGAGTATGCACATGTGGTTGATTTCTACGTGATGCATGTGGCCTACGAGGAAGTGGCATAGGGAATGCATGACGTGGATAAGCATATGTCACATGATGAAATGGTGGCGGTGACATATGATATGGTGCATAATGGTAATCATTCATATAGTAGTGATGTCGTTGAACATATGCATGTGGAGGAACACGTGCGTGAGTGTGTCTCACTTGGTGTGCACGTGCTCGTGGACGTGGAGCATAGAAATCATCATACGTGTGAACATGTGGAGTAGGATGTGTGTTCCTACGTGGCATAGTATTGGTGTACATAAATGCATGACCCTTCTTTGGAGGTCCACCCAAAGTGGGTTTATTTCCAAATGGGGGTGTGTACCTAGTGGAAGCACCATTGGTAGATGAACTACCCATGGGGTGTTTACTCCCACTAGTTGAGGCATCAGAAGTTGGCCTTACAAAGGTGGTGGAAGATTTGGATGAATTTTCCTTGTTATACCCCAAACCAATACGATGATTGGCCGGAAGTAAGTCATTTAGGATATTATCCAAATGGTCCTTGCCATTGTTGAATTTATCAATTCGGCCTAATGTGGACTCAGACTTCTCGGTGAGAGAAAGTATTGAAGCATCCAAAGTGGACACTTGAGTTGTGAGTACACAAACACGAGACTTGAGATTCTCATTCTCAATACTCAAAGTTGAGTTTCGAGAAATCAAATCTGCTATCTCGTGTTCATCCGAATTCTCAATGTGAACATGCTCAAGTTGAGATTTGAGATTTACAATCTCATTTCTCAAGCCTTCAACAACGGTGTCGTTGTTGATGATGATATGCTTAGGTGAGGTTTTGAGACTAGTTAGCTCATCTTTAATCTTAGTATATCTATTTACCAATTTAGAATACTTAGACCAAATTTGTTCGTTAGCTAATCTAAGTTCATCCATAGTTACCTCTTCACCTTCATCCTCGCTTTCATCGGAAGAGGTCTCTTGATCATGTTCATCTCTTGCCATGAAGCACATGTGTGCTTGCTCCACTTGTTCATCATCCGACTCTCCACTTGAGGAGTCCTCTTTGGAGTCGGTGAATGTGCCGACAAGCCCTTTCTTGTACCCTTTCTTGTACTTTCGTGACTTGTCGAACTTTGGTGCCTTCCACTTCTCTTTGTGTTTGTTGAGAGGACAATCCACCTTGATGTGTCCTGGCTTGTTGCATTTAAAACACAAAGGAGTAGAATCATTAGTCGAACTAACTTTAGATTTATTCTTAAAGTTACCTTTTCGGAAGAATCGGTTGAACTTCTTTTCTATAAGGGCAAGGGATTCTATGTCCAACTCGTCTTCCGATTCTTCACCATCGGTAGATGTAGAAGGAGCGGCCTTGAAAGCAATTGCCTTTTTCTTTGGCTCTTCTTGCTTCAAGAACGACTTCATCTTGTCCTGCACCTTTATCTTACTGTCCTTCCATACCTCATGCGACATTAAGGTACCCATTAGTTGAACGAAAGTATATTTATTCATATCGTTACCTTCCTCGATGGCGTTGGTACGCTTTTCCGAACTTGAAGAAAGTCCGTCAATAATCTTCGTGACTTTCTCCTTTTGGGTATAGTTCTTCCCAAGATCTTCTAACTCGTTGGTTATATCCACGAAGCGAGCATAATAGTCCTTCATATTTTCACCATGTTCCATGGGAAATAACTCGAACTCTTTGTTGGCAACAACGAGTTTAGAGTCTTTTACCCTACTCGTTCCTTCGTGCAAGATGGGTTGGTTCCAAATTTGACATGCACTCTTACATGTGCATATCTTGTTGAAGTATTCGGGCTCTAATGCACATTGTAAGGCATTCATTGCCTTGGCATTGTTCACCTCCGCGGCGACCTCCGCGGTAGTCCACTTCGCGAAGTCTTCTTCAGCGGGCTCGACATACTCCGTTAGCGTGGCTCTCCAAAGTGAAGTGCTCCGGAGGAAGGTTTCCATCCGGTATTTTCAGTACCCATAATTGGCATCGTTGAAGTGAGGAGGCCTAGTTAAGGAGTGTCCTTCCATCACCGAAGAAGCTCCTTCACGATTCTTGAAGAAGCTGTAGTCGGAAGGTGGACGAACGTTCTTGTTGTCGTTGGTAGACATAGCTATGAACTTGGCTATGATACCAAATGTAATGCCCTGATAGATACTGCACAAGTACTAGAGGGGGGTGAATAGTACTTTAAAATAATCAAGAGTATAATTCCTAATTATTGTGTAAACACAACCAACAATGCGGAATGAAAATTGACAACAGAAAATAAGCAATGCAAACAAGCGATGTAACGGGTTCGGATCCACCCAAATCTCCCCGACTTGTTCCCGGTAATCATACGTCTCAGACACCCGGATCCCCTCCGGCTACTTGAGCTAGAATCCTCTAACTCAAGTTTTGCACTATGAAATTCTTGTAGAAAACTTCAGCAAGATCAAATCATACACAAATCGAAACGTGACTCCCACAAACCGGGATCACGATCTTCTCTCACCAAACGAGAGATAAACTTGAAATATCAAAGTAAATGAAACAATAAACACTTACCACAAAACCCTATGCCTTGAGTAAAACTTACAGATTTTAGGGCAAGAAGGATTTTGAGGAAGAAGCAAGCACCAAACCTTAGCTCCACCAAGATGAACATCAATAGGTGGTTAAGGAGAAGTTGGTGACTTGGATTCAAGCTCTTAGCTTGAGTAGCTCACAATGAATGAGAATCTCTCTTGAGGAATTAGGGCTCAAAGAGTAGGGAGAGATTCTATTGAAGTGAGGGAGCTTGGAAATGAGAATTGAATGCTCTTCTCTTTGATCTCAAAATCTCAATAATGGCATCCTTGAATGCTAGGTTAGAAGTACTTCAAGTATATATAGGAGTGTGAGAAAAGAAGAGCAAAATCGTGGCATTAAATGCCCAACTGATCTATTTCTGAAACAGTCTAATCGGTCTAAAAAGGATCACTGACCGATTAGTTTTGCAACTAGTTGGTCTGTGATTCTTCTTGGACCGACGAGAAGGTTGCCAGCCAAGATAGAGAATTCAGGAGATAGAACTAGTCGTTCTAAGAAGACTTGCCAACCGACTAGTTAGACAACTAGTCGGTTGGTGAGTGTTCTTTGACCGACTAAGTAGTTGATATTCAATAGGCTGAACACTAGGAGAACTAGTCGGTCTAAGAACAAATTCCAATGGACTAGTTGCACAACTAGTCGGTCGATGGATGTTCTTGGACCGACTAAATAGTCAACAGAAGCTAGGCTGAATTGAGCAAGGAAATCTAGTCGGTTCAAGAAGGATTCTTAACCGACTAGATGACAATCTAGTCGGTTGGTTCTTCTTCTTGAACCAACTAATATGCACAATAAGCCGCGAAATGAAGCGTAAAGCTTCGGAAAAGTTTCTATGGGCTTCTACGATAATACTAGCTCTAAGATATGAGCGTTATGAAGATTATAATGTAGTCCTACTCAAGGCTTAACTAGACGAACCGTCTTCAAAGCTTCAATCCGAATCTATTGATTTCAATAATGCTCCTTGAGCTTCAACGAAGCTTCAGGCAAATGATCACGCGCTTTGAGAAGTCTTGAGACGTCGCTTTTGATGTACGTAGAATTTTGGCGACGATCTCCATAACTGCGCTCACAAAGAGTTAGTTCACGATATTTATGTTTGTTCATCATCAAAACCAAATTCGGGGAATCAATACTCAACATAGAAAAGACCCCAAAATAAGTATGATAAAGTTTCCACTACAAAGATCTTTACTACTACACAAATATAATAATAAAGAGTTTAGAGAATCTCAGTTTGTGTAGTGGCAGTCATCTCTGTCAATCATCTCAGGTCAGATCGTATCTGACAGGATGTAGTCACCAACGTCACGTCCTCCTCCTTCAAACTTGCGGCCTAGATGTTCTTAAATCCTTGAAACTTGCGGGCTTGGTGTGTCTCTCCCTTGTTGAGTTGCACAATGATGTAGATGACTCTCCCTTTTTGTTGCGCAATGTGTGATGAAGACTTCCTCTAGTAACTTGCGGCCTTGTCGATGGTCTCCTCTACAACTTGCAACGTATGGGGATCTTGCAAGCTTGAAGATGCGAAAATGGAGCTCTTGGAGATGATCCTTGTGGCCAAGGGGATGGAGAGCTCTTGGAGATGATGCTTGGGCTTTGGCTTTACAACTTGCGCAATATAGGAGGGATGATGGCATTGAAGCTTTGGCCTTGGATGTTGCTTGGTGCAATGGAGATCTCTTGGGTATGTTGCGACAAGGAGAGGCTAAAGGCTAGGGGAGCTTGCAGCCTAGAGGAAGGCAATGGAGCTTTTGCTTGGAGATTGCACAAGGAGGAGGGGCTTGGGTTATGTGTTGCGCAAGATGTAGGATAGCTTGGATTGTATATTGCGCAACTTGTTGATGGTGAAACTTATGGCCGGCCCTCCCTCTTGGTTTTCTTGGTTTTTGCCCTCTCAAATTATCTCTCTTTGGAAGATGGGTTTAAATAGGAGAGGATGGAATATGATAGAATCAATTAGAATCCCATAATTGATGGAGATTGGAAGGAATCCTAACTTGAATAGGATTTGAATGAATCACCATGGATATGGAGTTTGAATATGGATGGCTATGGAATTGAATTTCAGTAGCTATAGTATTTGAATTAGATCTCAT
Source organism: Scilla litardierei (assembly GCA_030789695.1). NCBI lineage: Eukaryota > Viridiplantae > Streptophyta > Magnoliopsida > Asparagales > Asparagaceae > Scilla > Scilla litardierei. Next base: position 107,084,766 of record CM061140.1, read on the forward strand.
TTAATCACCTTCGATTTGCATGCGATTCTCCCTATCTCTCCATCTTTGACCAAGTCTTCAATTTGCATGGCTTTAGGATTTGAATATTGAACCAATTGATTTGAATCAATTCAAATATGGATTTGAATTGATTTCCTCCTTATCTCCCCACCTTTGACTTAGTCCAATATTTGTAGCCATTATCTTCATCTTTGACTTAGTCCACTTGGCTAATGCATGGAACATTCTCCATCACCTTTACTTAGTTTCTCTTTGAGTATTTGCGAGAGTGTCATTCCTGAAAACATTAGCACACAAATTAAATCGTTCACACACGTTTGTTATCATCAAACACGAAGTCATCGATTGTTGTATCCAACTACATATTGTATCCAACTACACATTGTATCCAACAATCTCCCCCTTTTGATGATGACAAACTAATATAGGATTTGAGCAATAACGATTCATATAATATCATCGTGACATGTGTCTGTGAAGTGTGAAGATGGAGGATGTATGCAATATGCAACAAGTATGGCAATGATGTGCAAACATACAAGCATACTACAATGATGTTCAAGCATTCAAAACATGTATGCATGCTCCCCCTTGAACCAATATTCACATGTTCATTATTCATTGTTTATTAATACTCCCCCTTAAACCAATATTCATATATGCAACATGTAAGCATTAATGCACATATTTAAATCTTCTCAATTCTTTCTCCCCCATTTGTTAGCATCAAAATTGTATACATGAAGTCAAGTTTCATACCACATGCAAACTAAAGAGTATTATAAATTACAACTAGCACTTGCATGTAGACATTCATAAAATAAGCACTTCAAATTTAATGAGCATTATAACGTAGACTTCAACACCTTCGTTTAAGTGTGATGATTAAACATTGAAGCACATGAGGAGAAACTCTTGAGCAATTAACCACAGCCAATCCACATTTTTCGTTAAACATAAAATCACTTAGGTTTGATTTTTCCCAACTCATTAAAAATGAGTTCAAGATACCACACCCCAAAACATAGCCTATAAGGACCCTTAGATGTGGAGATGCAATTGCTTGATGAGTATAACACCAACGCTAAATATTACCCATAAAGCATATGTTGGATACTCGTGGGTAGTATACTTGCCATGAATTGTATCCATTTTACATACGGAGCTAATTTCATTCTTTTTTTCATATTCAATTCTTTTGTACTCAAGTTTTATCCATGGCAAGACACATCATATCACTTAGATTTTCAGTTATTTTTCATCCTACATTCACTTTCTAATATTTCATAAAATATTCCTCCAAATGTACAACAATATTTAATATTCGTGGAAGTGAAAGTGTAGGTGTAGAAATCAAATTATTCTAATCATTGAACATGTCATGGCTATTTAGAAAATCAAACATGCGCATGTAGCCATAACTATAATACATCAATTTCTACATGAATATGACTATCATTCATTAATATCACTTGAATGATTCAAAAGAAAAGATATAACATTAAGCACCATTTTTTTGTTTTTTGAATTTTTCATTTTTAATTGTTCTTTATAAAGAACTAAAAACAAGCTAGAAAGCAAACAAGCTAGCACAAAAATAAAAATAAGTCAAGCACACAAAAAACTATGAAGGTATGCACTAAGTTCAAAGAGAAAAAACCATACCTTTGCATCGTCGTTTGGCTAAGGAGCTAAATAATGAAACGTTCAATCCAGAGTTCCTCGCCATCTTCATCTTACCTACACGGTAGATGTTATGTGTGACCTTGGAATCCAACAAGGTCCACTCATGTTAGTCATCAAAGTATTAGGAACTTACACTTGATTAAACTTTATATTTATGTTCCTAAATTTGCGATGATATGAGGTATGATCAACACTATCACAAGTAAAGCACTTTATATAAATATTTTTCATTTTGGTTGGCACATTGTGAAATTTCTTATAATTAGGCTTTGCAACATTTTTAGAACCAAATCCAAGTCCACGTCTATTATTAGATTGTTTTCCAATAGAAAATTTCTTGATGGACAAATTGTTTTCCAATAGAAAATTTCTTGATGGACAATTCTAGGTGCGTGACTTTGGATTTCGATAAAGTATTTTCATTCACAAGCAAAGTGCATTTATTAATGAAAGCTTTCTTATTGTCCTCTGCATCAATTATTTTTCTTTTAAGTTCATTATTTAGCATGCACATCTTTTCATTAGGCAATTCAATTTCAGTTTCAAGCTTAATCACAGTTTGCTTATACATGCTAATATCATTCAACAAAGTAGAACAGATAAGACATTCAACTTTCTTTTCAGATTCAATCATTTTAACTTTAAGCTCTTTGTTTTCATCACTTAGCATGCATATCTTTTTATTGAGCTCTTTATTATCATTTTCTAGTTTAGTAACTCTTTCTTTATGCATGCTAATATTATTTAACAAAGAGGTACAAGCAAGACAATCAACTTTTTCATGAAAGCTAGATTTTTCCTTTTTCAGCAATTTTATAGTAGAATTACATGCAACAAGTTTTCCTTTTAGTTCCTTAATATCCAAGGACATATTGTAAGTGTCTTGTTGCATTTCCTCGTTGGCATTTCTATACTCTTTAAATATGGATTCACGTTCCTCTCTAGTAGCTCTAGATCGTCAATTTCATCTTGCAATTTATTAATAATACCTAGAAGTTGAGCTTTTGTTACCTCATCTAGCTTTCCCATTAAGCAAAGGGAAGTGTGGGTAGTCTCCTCAATTTTATCCTCGCTATCCATATCTCACGTTCGCACCAAAGTTTTTCCTTTCTTTTCAGCAACATGATTCTCTTCTTGTTGGCAATCTCTCATAATGTGTCCTCGCTTCCTGCATTTAAAACAAAGCCTACTTTTAGTAGAATTCTTACTAATAATCTTAGAAGGACACGCATCATTTTTATTCAAAAGAGGATTTCTTCCCTTTTGCGTTTTCTTTTCATCGCTAGAGATGTGTTTACCGGAGGATTGCTTGTTTCCATAGGTTGTCTCCAAAGTCCTCCATATATCCTGTGCAAAAGAGCAATGTGAGATAAGATCAAATATTTTTCTATCTATTACACACAATAAAATATTCATTGCTCTAGCATTTATAGCACATACATTTCTAGCATCCAAATTACTTTCAGGCTTAGAGATTATAGTATGTCCGTTTTCAATAATGTACCAAGTGTCAACATCAACGGATAGTAAATAATTTTTCATCCTAGCCTTCCAGTATATATAATCATGGACACTAAATAGAGGAGGACAATCAATAGGTATGCCATGATCAAAAACTAAGTTTGGGGTATTCATGATTTCTAGACTAGATCCTCTAACTTGCTCTGATATCACTTGTTGGATCTGGATCTAAGCCTAAAGGGGGGTGAATAGGCTATTAAAAAACTCGTGCAACCCACGAGCAATCACACGTAGTTATAGGAGATGCAGAGTATATAATGAGCAATCACAGAGTGCGCAACAGATTTATCCTGGTTCGGTCGTCCCATGACCTACGTCCAGCCCCCAAAGCAGATACTAGATTAATGTAACATGTACAACCGTAATAGCTAGAGAATCCACGTCTCTACACTCACCAGGCTCTCAGTATCCCACTCCACCGGTGTTCAAAAAAATTAATTCTAGTATAAGCTTTCTATTGGCTAGTCCCAACTAGCCAAGTCCCTCTTATCTAGCACCCACTTGATAAGACCCCATAACAAGTATTATAAAGTTTTCCCTACAAAGATCGGTACTACTACACAAATATAATAATAAAGAGTTTAGAGAATCTCAGTTTGTGTAGCGACATTCGTCTCTGTCAATCAGCTCAGGTCAGATCGTATCTGACAGGAGGTAGTCGCCAACGTCATGTCCTCCTCCTTGGAACTTGCAGCCTAGATGTTCTTGGCTCCTTGAAACTTGAGGCCTTGGTGTGTCTCTCCCTTGTTGAGTTGCGCAATGAAGTAGATGCTCTCCCTTGTTGTTGCGCAATGTGTGATGAAGACTTCCTTTAGTAACTTGCGGCCTTGTGGATGGTCTCCTCTACAACTTGCGGCCTATGTGGATCTTGCAAGATTGAAGATGCGGTAATGAAGCTCTTCGAGATGATGCTTGCAGCGAAGGGGATGGAGAGCTCTTGGAGATGATGCTTTGGCTTTGGCTTTGCAACTTGCGCAATACAGGATGGATGATGGCATTAAAGCTTTGGCCTTGGATGTGCTTGGTGCAATGGAGATCTCTTGGGAATGTTGTGGCCAAGGAGGGGCTAAAGGCTAGGGGATCTTACGGCCTAAAGGATGGCAATAGAGCTTGGAGCTTTTGCTTGGAGATTACGCACGGAGGAGGGGCTTGGGTTGTATGTTGCGCAAGATGTAGGATAGCTTGGATTGTATGTTGCTAAACTTGTTGATGGTGAAGCTTATGGCCGGCCCTCCCTCTTGGTTCTCTTGGTTTTTGTCCTATCAAATTATCTCTCTTTGGAAGATGAGTTTAAATAGGAGAGGATAGGATATGATAGAATCAATTAGAATCCCATAATTGATGGAGATTGGAAGGAATCCTAACTTGAATAGGATTTGATGAATCACCATGGATATGGAGTTTTGACTGGTTCAAAATGTTGCAGTGATATTTTCAAGTATAGGAAGTCAGTCAAGTAGTAATCCTGGTGTGTCCAGGGTCATATTCCTCATGGACAAACTAATCTACAAGTTTTACAATTTGAAATTAAGCGTGAAAATTATTAGGGTGAAATGTAACCACCCTTTGAAGGTGAAATTTTGTGAGGTATAGGTCGTTTTAAGATTTTACGAAAGTAAACTAACGTGAACGTAAAAATACGATTTGTAAAAAGCTTGTATTTTCATTAGTGTTGTCGGATGTTATTATATTCATTCTCCATTGATTCTTAATCCCACATACATGCCAAGGTATGGGGATCAGATGATTATGCTTTTAAAAACGATGATGTCAATTTAAAACATAATCGTAAAATGAGTGATTTCTTGAATAACAAAACATGAATAGATGAACCTCGTGGTTCATCACCATCCTTGGGCTCCTCTATGGATTGATGCACATAGACGATGCCTTGCGACATGTCATCCTAAGCGGATTCCTCTACGGATTGCACATTTTTCAACAAATGAAGAAATCAACGTTTTTAACGATTTCGATAATTGCAAAACTTATGGAGACATGAAACATATATTCTAGCAATACTAACTTCCACACAACACACCCACAGTACTTCAGCAAGCATGGTAACAAAAAAAAACAAATCTTATTAATACAAACATGATTCAATTACAAATTCTAATACAAAACTAATTAAAACATAGGGAAAATGGAGAGTTTTCATCCAATTTGAAGCCCAAACGCCTCTAAATCATTTCCACAACTGCTCTAGCTCCTCTGGAGTTTGGGGAGAAGCCCCCAACTCAAATTTCCCTCAAAACCGAGCTTGGATGATGAAGTTATGCCCAATAAAACACACATATAAATATATAGGAAATTAGGGTTTACGGGTCTGCGAGTTTCAAAACCCGCTACCCGTTTTCTTTTTTCCACAAAGGGGGTTGAACGGGTGCCACCCATGTGGGGTGGCGGGCCCCTCCCGTGTGGGCGCTGGTGGCAGTAATGAAAGCGGGCGCTCGCATCCAAATGCGGGCGGGTCGGCGCCCGCCCGTTGGGACCCGCCCGCGGAGCGGGCGGGAGCGCTAACGCCAGTGCGGCGGCTGACGCTAGCGCTGGCATAAGCTATTTATTTGTTTTTTATTTTTTTATTTCTTTCTTTTTCAACACCTTTACTGGGCCTTTTAATTCATAGAAAATTGATCCGACCTCTGAAAAATATGGAAAAATGGACGTTGGATTCGAAAAATTGCAAGCTTTACATGAAAAAGAAAATTGAGACAAAATTAGGCCATAAAATGATATTTTGCGTATAAACAAGCGATTTGCTCAAAAATTAAATGATTTTTCAATAATACACTTATTAGAGACCAAATAGATATTAAATATACGCAGAATACAGTCTAAATGATGGGTTAAAATGTAATATTCTCTCAGAATCACACCCCGACTAGCTTTTTGCTAGTCTCTTAGCAAAATAAGCGAATATTCCAAAAATATGTCATACACCCTATATAAGCTTAAAATGAATTAAGAATAATATTACCCAACAAAGTTCAACAACTATCTTGTGTTTTCATGGACTAATGCAAAAATTCACAATTTTATCTCATTCCACACATATTCAGTATCGCACAAATGCAATTGTTTAATCAATTAGGCAATCACGTGTCCTAGGTTGTAAATTTCCTTGGATTAGGCTACCACAACACCCAAATCATAAGATCATGATCTTGAATCCACTCAAAATTCTCATCTCTTTTTTTTCCTTTTTTTTCCTTTTTTCCTTTTCTCTCTTTTTAATAACATTTTAGAGCAATCCATGTAACGAATGTTAGGTCAATGACTCTCAAACCAGACGGTTTTAGGGCATTAGGTTTTGAAAAGCCACTCAGACTTAATAACTCAGAATGTTTAAATATTATTATGCACTCCCCCATACTTCATTTTTCGATGCGAATCCTCAATGCTTCCTGAGGTACGAGGACTCGGCTACTAAATGGGAGCTGGAAGAACGGTGCATTTTATTCCGTCTTCATGTATTTTTTGTTTTTTTGTTTGTTTGTTTTTTTTGACATGAGACATGTTTGAGTAAAATTCTCCATCACTTACTAAGCAACAAGCATGTGTATGTGGTTTGATTGTTATCCTATGAATTTATAACATTCTTCACATAATTACCAATTCATAAACGCATACGTGACAAGAGATTGCCTAAACCAAACAATAGTTTCATGAGATTACAATTGCAGATACATGCACTAATTTACATGAAAATCATGATAATTTAAAATTCTAGGCAGGGGTAAAACATTCTTATCTATTTTACAATAATGAATATTGGTGTTCAATTAAAAACGATGGAATTTCCACTTCAGAGGGACATATAAATGGTTTGGGTGAAAAACACAGCTTTCTTATTGTATTATTCAAACATATGCAAACTAACTTTTTTTTGTTTTTTTAAAAACTTGTAAATGCAAACAAACAGCATTTTTTTAAAATGCAAACTATATATATTGTTTATGCAAAACATATATGATATGTTGTTTACTACTTCCTCCCCCAAACTTAAAATGAACATTGTCCTCAATGTTTGCATGGCAGTAGAATAAAATATGGAGATCAAAATATGTGAATGCATAAACAAACAGCTTCCCTTTCAAATATATATAATGACGTATAAGGGTAAAAAGGGAAGAGATCACCGTAGCCTCCCAAATGGAGGATCACAGATATCTATCTGTGGAGGAATTTGTTCCAAACGCTCCTTGCGTATATTCTCCATCAGTGCTCGAGATGGCGACGCCAAAAGCAATTATGTAAGAGTTGACATCTGACCGATGCCCCGTTTATGATTAGGGCGTGGTGTCGTTTTACCGCAAGTGCATGGTTAGTGTAGGGTGCGGGTATATCGAACACAGGAAGGTGGATGGCTTGAAGGCTACTAGCCTCGCCTAGGTTATGTGAGAGCTACGCGGATGATACGAGTGGGTAGTGTAGAAATAAAGGAAAGAAATGTAAAAAACAAGAAATGAATCCCCGCTAACATGGGCTAGAGCACTCATGACACTTGGTATTTGACTCGACCCAGGGTGAGACATTGCCCCAAAAGGTGGTACCTAGTGCCCCGTGGACCCAATATTCCGGTCGGTGCCCAGAATGATACGCTAGGTCTATCTGGTTTCGGACGGTGGGTATTCCCATGTTCAACACCCTCCACAACCGAGAGCATTAAGGCTACAACGATAGCTCCCAACATTTCATCCAAGCCGTTCCCACGTTGAAGGACTCAATGTCAACACTAGGGCATGAGCTACGGCTAGAGAATCAAACTTCCGTTTTATTTCCTCTTTGCCCAACGGTCAAAGGCGGTCTTTCTCCCGTCGATGACAATGAAACGCCCTAGCGTAACCCTAATGGCCAAATAGGTCGAATGTGATTTCTAGCAATACATCAAAGTGGATCTTGACGGGATAAGCATCCAGAGCCCAACCTCCAACTCCATCTAGTGTGTTGCCATACGAGTTGGTCTCAGATTGCTAGACATCCCCATTGATACATTCCATCAAACACTTGCCATGCAATCAAGTCAAATGAAATACCCCAAGCATCAATCCTACTCTAACCCATATTAGGGTTCATCAAACACTACCCAATGGTGAAGAACATGATAGCAAGCAATAAAAGGGACAAACAAACATTCACCATCAAGCTTATTTAAAATAACATAAAGCAATGCAAATAAGAGAAGAGATACTTATCTTGCATTAGAATCCATCAATCCATTACAAGATTTATTGAAAGGGAAACCCTAATCTAAACTAATCTAAAGCTCCCATGAAAGGGGCTGAAAAGCCCTGAAAACTAGAGGGGAACCCCTTACAAGTCATGCAACATCTCATATTTATAGGCCCACACAAAACCCTAAAAGTTCGGGTACAAATACCCACTAAAAATGCTGAAAAAGTGCCACCCGATCGGGTGGAAGTTCACCCGATCGGGTGGAAACAAACAGAGACACTGAACTACTGAAAATGGGATCACCCGGTCGGTTGGATAGCCCACCCGATCAGTTGAAGTTCAAATTCCAGACAGCCCAGAATTTCAGCACCTAGCTGCGTTCAGAAAATTCCAGAAAAAAATTGAAAAATCGGATTTGGGAATGCGACCTATCGTTGGAAAGATAAAAACGATGCTGACGCTAGAAAAATAAGTTATCACCCAAAATCCCACTTGAATGATAGAAGATCTTCAATGAATACAGTAGCAATGCATGAAAGGGGAAGAAAAGGCCACCCGATCGGTTGAAGTGTCAACCGGTCGAGTGAGTTCTTCCCAAAAATGACCCGAGGAGATGACCCGATCGGTTGGGAAGCTCTCCCATGAATGCCACTCTGTCTCCTCACCATCCGGTCATCCACTCGATCGGGTGGCGCACTGTGTTGTCCGGGTGGAGCGCAGGACTGATACCATGATACGAACCGATCGGGTGGCTCATCCACACGACCGGGTGAAGCTCCAAAACTTTAACTCCTCATCTTTGGCCATTGGATCTTTACCGTATAAGCGTGCTTTGGTCCTGACATGCAAGGTTGACTCCAGAAGACACCGAAATATCGACATTTACCTGAAATACAAGTAATACACCCAATAGTCAATATGAACCAAAATGTGATATATACAACATGGAATGAGATGAAACACATATGAAAACACGATGAAGAGTGTGTGCAAAAGGTGAAATATGAACACGCGTCAACTTTTAATAAGTGCTAGGCGCCGCGTATGGTAAAGGTGCTAACTCCATCACAAAAGGAGGATCCAGAATCTCTAGTAAAGGTGGCATCTGCACAATCAACTCTTTGCGCTCCTCAGCCAGCCGCTGCAAAACTAGGCCTCCACCAGCCTCCTTGTATTCTGGTAATGCAACTCCCAGACGAGCTGCATCAATCCAAGCATTATCCTCATGCCCTGTAACAAAAGTGTTCCAAAATGGGTCGTCAAAATTAACTAAAGAGTTTAAATTCAATTGACGACATTTTGAATCAAAAGTACATGAAATTGAAATTTGTGATTCAATAATATAGGGCATGATATTATGGGAATTCCCCTGGTATGTGTTTCTACGCACGATCTGATACTTTGCCTCGGGAGGAGGAGCAAGTGTCTGCCAAAGTGGATCTGGAGGGTAAAAAAGCGCTGGCTCAATGTTGACCATCTCACAATCTCCATCAATCACATCCTTAGGTGAAGGTAGTGGGAGTTGCAGTATTGAAGTTGGAGGAAGGTATGGCTCGGACTCTTTCTTGGACTGTAAGCGTGCTCTCTCGCACATATTATCCTCTTCATCATTAAAGTAGATTCCCTCATGGTCAACACACACCCATCATCCATCTCCTTTTGCTCCTCAAGATTTGGTTCTTCATCTTCTTCATTTGGCTCCAGTGTCCCCCATCAACATGTTCTTCAAGTTTTTCCAGAGGGTCGCATTGGAATGAGCCCTCAGGCGGAAACCTCAGGCCGACCGTCGACCTGTTAGAGTGCAACCTCATACTCAGCAAGATCATTCAAGTACCAACTGTAAGGGACCCTGCGGGGCTACACACGCACTAGAGGGGTGGAGGGGGTGAATAGTGTAATAGCAAGCAAAGTGCTTAATTAAAAGTTACTAAAATTAAAGCACAATAAGCAGCGTAAATTAAAAAGAGTGCTCAACAACAATAATCACAAACATAGAGATTTTACCATGGTTCCCCAAAACTTGGGTACGTCCAGCCACACCAATATTCACTATAATCCCACAAAGAGAAGTGAATACAAATCCCACAAAGGGATACACTCCCACAAAGAGAGAGACCTCACCAAGAGGATTTTGCCCTACACAAGGACCCAACCAACCCTACACATGGGTCAAACTCCTACCTAGAGAATTACTAACTCGCACCCAGAGAATTAGGGTTAGCCCTACACTAGGACACCAAACTTCCACTAAGAGAGTTACTCCCACACAGAGAGTATTTAATTCCCACAAAGAGAATTAGGGTTTCAAAACAAAAACAAAATGAAACAACGCTTACCTATGCCTTGATATGATCTTACCAATGTGAAGAAGAAGTCATGCAGGTGAATGGCCAAGTGCTTGAAATTAGCTTTGATTGCACTTGATGATCTTTCTCTCTTCTAGGAATAAATCCTAATACTTCTCACTTGAGTGTATGAAATGAAGAGAAGAAAGATGTTCTCCAAGAAGAGGAATGAGATTGAAATCCCTTGGAGAAATTCCCTAGATCTTAGATGCTATAGCATAAAAATGAAGCTCTAATTAGGGAATGTGGGAGGAGTGGCTTAGAGAAGAGATTGAATGATCTTCTATGAATTCCTAACCCTTTCAAGAAGTTCTAAATGAACTAAGCCAATCCATATATATAGGAAGCCAAGAAGAGCCTATAAACGCAGCCAAAAACCCAAAGGGAAGAAATCTGCAACGGCTAGATTTGGGCATTTTACGGCATGAACAGTCGACTGATGATCATTAGACAGTCGACTGATCAACGACTAGAAAATATCCTAACGACTATAATCTAAGCTAGGAAAGTCGATCGAAGAAGACAATACAGTCGACTGGAAACAGGACAGGCGCCTATAAAACCTTCAGCAGGCGACTGCTGTAGGAGATGGAATAAGACAAAGAGATGCGCTCTTTCTCCAGATAAGCATACAGGAGACTAATGTCAATAATACAGTCGACTGTCTTATAGTCAGGCGACTGTAATACCTTCATCATTCGACTGCTGTATTAGATGGAGAAAAGACAGAGAGAGATGCATATTTCGCACTTACGCCTTTCAGACGACTGATGACCATTTCACAGGCGAATGTAAATATACAAGCGACTGTAAAAACAACAACATGCGATTGTCTTGCAAATTGGGATGAAGCCCAGAAAATGCAAGAAGCGCACATGCGACTGTCGACCAATTCACAGGCGACTGTAAATTGAACATCAATCGACTGATGCGAAAAGCTCAAGATGAGTCAATAGAAAAGTTGACTTGAGCTGTGCATCACAGTCGACTGTAGAAGGCTCGACAGGCGACTGGAATCACCCAGTCGAATGTAAAACCTTCAGCAGGCGACTGCAGGAGAGCCAGAGACTCCAAATAAGTCTTTGGGCAAGATGAACCTATTGAGTTGGATTCTATGATAATCCTAAGGCTCACTAAGATGGTTAAAAGCATATGCATGAGAGTATGACCATCTATCAAGGCATTACAATAATCCTAGACTCAAAAAGAGAAATGCAAGTAAATGAAATTACATGGATTACAAATTGCATCTCCTAGAGTCTAAGTCTTCAAGTTCACTATACCTTGATGCTCTCTATCATCTCCAAGCTTTGGCACTCCTTGATGAGCTTTCCTTCATCAAGCTCCAAGCGTTGATAATGCTTCTCTAGATGTCCATCCATCATCATGCTCCAAGCTTTGGCTTCATTAGATGATCTTCAAGACTTCATCCAAGTTTGAGCACACCATCACTCTTGGAGGTCTTTAAGATATCCCTTGTAATATCCTCCAAGCATTATGCTTTGTCTCATCAACATATAATCATTAAGATAAAATGAGACTAAAACATAAGATAGATTAGCACACTAACATAATGTATTGATCATTATCAAAACAACGTTAGTCTTGAACTCAAGAACTAACACCAACATGCTTCATCGGTCGAATAAGAAAAGAATTCCCCATTGCAGCTTGTCTGCACGAAATCCCGTACAAAAGGCAGTAATCCAGTGTAGAAGATTTGTAGGAGATGATCATTGTGGAAGCTATGGTGTGGACATGCAAGCATCAAATCATTGAACCTATGCCAAGCTTGATAGTATGCATCCTCATCAGTTTGAGCAAAACTCGCTATATGGTGCTTCGTGGCCTGCCGCCACTGTACATGCTCAAAGAAAATAGGAAAAAATTCTCAGAGAAATTCAGCCTGAAATGACAACCAAGTAGAATCTGAGTCAAGAGTCAATATTTCAAACCAATGCTTAGCAAAATCTCTCAAAGAATATGCGAAGTATCTAAGAAATAAGTCATCAATGCATGCATTCCCACCGAATAAAGTGCGGCATATCGTTTCAAACTTTTGTAAATGTAAATGTGGGTTCTCCTCCTCCGTACCATGGAAAAATGGTAGGATTTGAATCAACCCCGTAATAAAGCAGGAAACGATTGCATCACTATCAATATCACTCTACATTAAAAAGATTTATAAATTTTTTTGGTTTAATTAAGAAAAGTAAAAATATAAAGAAAGTAAAGAAAAAAATGATTAAGAAAAATGTAAAAGAAAGAAATTTTAAATCACACAATCAAGATGTGACACTCTAACCAAACATCCAAAATCAATAAAAAAACTAGTTATAGAAAACGTAACAAAAAATGAATAACCAAAAGAAAATAATTGAAACTATGGATATACAAAGAATATATACACAAAAAGTGGACAAATCTCACCAGAATTTCCAAGCTAATTAGAAATCGTAAGAAATATAGACCGTTGTCCCCGGCAACGGCGCCAAAAACTTGACTGGTTCAAAATGTTGCAGTGATATTTCCAAGTATAGAAAGTTGGTCAAGTAGTAATCCTGGGGAGTACAGGGTCGTATTCCTCAGGGAGAAACTAATCTACAAGTTTTAAAATATGAAGTTAAGCATGAAAATTATTGGGTGAAATGTAACCACCATTTGAAGGTGAATTTTTGTGAGGTAAAAGTCTTTTTAAGATTTTTCGGAAGTAAAATGACGTGAACGTAAAAATACGATTTGTAAAAAGCGTGTATGTATTGTGTTTTCATTAGTGTTGTAAGATGTTATGCTATTCATTCTCCATTGATTCTCAATCCCACATCCATGCCAAGGTATGTGGATAGGATGATTAAGCCTTTAAAAACGATGATTTTCAATTTAAAACATAATCGTAAAAACGTGTGAGTTCTTGAATAACAAAACATGAATAGATGAATCTCGCGGTTGATCACCCTCCTTGGGCTCCTTTACGGATGGATGCACATAGATGATGCCTCGCAGCATGTCATCCTAAGAGGATTCCTCTACAGATTGCGCATTTTTCAACAAATGAAGAAATAAACGTTTTTAACGATTTCGATAATTGCAAAACTTATGGAGACATGAAAGCATATATCCTAGCAATACTAACTTCCACACAACACACCCATAGTACTTTAACCAAGCATAGTAACAAAAACAACAAATTTTATTAATACAAACATGATTCAATTACAAATTCTAATACGAAACTAATTAAAACATAGGAAAAATGGAGAGTTTTCACCCAATTTGAAGCCCAAACGCCTCCAAATCGTTTCCATAGCTACTCTAGCTCCTCTGGACTTTGGGGGAGAAGCACCAACTCAAATTTTGCTCAAAACCTACCTTGGATGAGAAGTTATGCCCAAACAACACAAATATATAGGCAATTAGGGCTTGCGGGTCTGTGGATTGCAAAACCCACTGCCTGTTTTCTTTTTTCTATAAAGGAGGCTGAATGGGTGCCGCCCACGCGGGCTGGTGGGCCCCGTTCACGTGGGTGCTAGTGGCTGTAATGAAAGCGGGCGCCGCTCGCCCGCCTTTCAGCAAAGGCGGGCGCCCGCCCGCATTCAAATGCGGGTGGGTCGGTGCACGCCCGTTGGGACCTGCCTGTAGAGCGGGCAGGAGCGCTGACGCCAGCATGGCGTCAACAGGCGGCTGACGCCAACGCTGGCGTCAACAATTTTTTGTTTTTTATTTTTTCATTTCTTTCCTTTTCAACACCTTTAATGGGCCTTTTAATTCATAGAAAATTGATCCGCCCTCCGAAAAATATGGGAAAATAGCCGTTGGATTCGAAAAATTGCAAGCTTTACCTGGAAAATAAAATTGAGACAAAATTAGGTCATAAAATGGGTTTTTACGTCTAAAAAAGCGATATGCTCTAAAATTAAATGATTTTCCAATAATAATTTATTAGAGACCAAATAGATATCAAATATACGCAAAATACAGTGTAAATGATGGGTTAAAATGTAATATTCTCTCAGAATCAAGTTTGAATATGGATGGCTATGGAATTGAATTTGAGTAGCTATATGATTTGAATTGGATCTCATTTAATCACCTTTGATTTGCATAAGATTCTCAATATCTCTCCATTTAGACCAAGTCTTCAATTTGCATGGCTTTAGGATTTGAATATTGCACCAATTGATTTGAATCAATTCAAATATGGATTTGAATTAATGTCCTCCTTATCTTCCCATCTTTGACTTAGTCCAATATTCGTAGCCATTATCTCCATCTTTGACTTAGTCCACTTGGCTAATGCATGGCACATTCTCCATCACTTTTACTTGGTCTCTCTTTAAATATTCACAAGAGTGCCATTCCTAAAAATACTTATCACACACATTAAATCGTTCACACACGTTTGTTATCATCAAACACGAAGTCATCGATCTTTGTATCCAACTACACATTGTATCCAACAGATAACTCGGCCTTAATTATTGCGAGCTCTTCTGGAGTTGTAGAGAGCTCAACTAAAGGTGTCGAAGGTCGACATAAGAGAAACGAACGTCTGCTAGCCTGTCTAAAGGACGTTGAGATAAAGAGGAAGAAGGACGAGGCCGGCCTTCTAATCTCAACCCCAGTGGATGATACCGCTACCTCAACTAACACTTTTGGGATGGCAGACTTATGGCCATGGGGAGTGTGGGATCATGTGGATGACAGACTAGGGGTGGCAATTCGGGCCGGCCCGATCTTATTGGGCCGTGCCGGCCCCACCCGGTTTTCTTAAAGGACTGGGCCGGCCCGGCCCGATAAGACTTCGGGCCATTCTGGAGAGGCCCGGACTCGGTCCGATAAAAATTTGGGCCGTCCGACCCGGTCCGATAAGGTTGAATGAATTATGTATTGTGACAATATTTTATCATATTTTTTAACACAAACTTGTCTCATATGCTTAAAGATGCATCGAAATGGAGCACGAAAGAAGAGGATTAAGTGGGTTGCATAAGGTGATGTGTCCTACATTGTTTTCATTTATTTGGCAAGATGAAGTAACATGTTTGGTGGTTCTTTGTCTCTTCTCGAAAACTGAGATCGCCCCCCCAAGATCCGAAGATAGTTGGCGTTGGCGGGAAGTTAAAATTTATGATATTTGGACCTTGATCTAATAAGATTCATGACATTGGACTTAACACCATAAATGAATGCGCATTACTGAAATCCACTTTAGATTAGTGTGTGGTCAAATTGAAGTGGGACGAATAAATGCTTTTCGTGCCGTGCCGTGCCGCCCATGGGCTGAAAAACTTGGCCCAGGTCCGGGCCGAAAATGAACCGGGACGGGCCGGGCCGGGCCAAACCGATAAGGATTTCGGGCCAAAATTGTTGGCACATGCACGGTCTTATCGTGCCGGGCCCGTGCCGGGCTATCGTGCGGGGCCGAAAATTGCCACCCCTATGACAGACAACATTAGAAGGGGGGTTGAATAGGGTTGTCAACTAATATAAACTTTTTCGACTTATTAAGAAACCTTCTACGAGTTGCCTAAGTCTCAAATCGAGTTGCCTCAATTTGTACTTAATCAACAATAATGATAAGCTTGAATATAAGATACATTGGAAATAAAAAGATTCAAGCGATAAGTAATGAGTTAGAGAGAGAGAGAAAGAGATCACAACGTAAACACAGAGAATTTTATCCTGGTTCGGCCCAACCTTGGCCTACGTCCAATCCACGACTCCCTTCGGGATTTAATCCACTATAGCAACAAGCTATTGACGTGCGCTTATATTTTATATATTCACGCACGTTTTCTTTTGTGTTTCTCCGTGTTTTCCGCCGTCTCTTATTCGTTTTCGTATATTTTCCCGTTTTCTTTCACTTTTCTTTGTTTGTCCATGATTGCAGGAGTTCGACCACGTAGGGGACGTTTTACGATGATATCCCAAGTCCCCGGAGCAACGTGAGAAGTCACGCATGATCCAGGGGGTCAAACGGCGAAGTATTCATCTTTCAGCCCCTCACCCGGTCGGTTGGTCATCTCCAACCGATCGGGTGATGCACGCGTGCACCAACCGGTCTCCGCCGCAGCTCACAACGAAGTCACCCGACCGGTTCACAGACCGGTTCAGCGGGGGCTATTCTCTGTATTCTCGAAGCAAAGCGCCAACCGATCGGGTGACTCTCACCCGATCGGTTCATCTGTAGCTGAGAAAGATGAGCTGAAGACACGGACGTCGAACCGGCCGATTCACCCGACCGCTCCAAGATCCAACAGGTCGCTCAAGAACTCACCCGATCGGTTCATGTGATCGGGTGAAAACTCGCCGTTTTCTGATATTTATTTGTAACGGATCAACCGATCGGTTGACTTGTCAACCGATCGGTTGATGCGACGGCCTATATATAGAGCCCATAGGGTTCCAGAAACGGGAGTTGCTGTTTTTCTACTGTTTTATTTCCTTGTGACGGCTGTAATTGTTACTCTTTTGTAAGTTTTCAGATCTTTCTAAAATTTTAGTATTGTCTTTATTACTCCTTTACTTCCGCATTGCAATTGTCCGATTATGATTTCAACGGTTAAATTTCATTTAGATTGCTTTTTCATGAATTTTTGTGAGTAGTTCCCAAATCTGGGATTTTGGTGGAAACCCCTTCGGGGGCTCTTCCTGATGCGTCCATAGGGTTAGGAAATCGATAGGGAGTAGGAATCTAACGGTTACGCGGGGCGTTTCATTGTCATCGGCGGGAAAAAGACCGCCTTTGACCGTCGGGCCAAGGGGGAATAAACTTGGCGGTTGACTCCCTAGCCATAGCTCACGCCTTTAGCGTAGACGCCAAATCCTAGCACGCGGGAGCGGCATGATGAGACGTTGGGAGATATCGTTGCAGACTTAGTGTTCCCGGGATCGATCAGTGTTAATGGACACGGGAGTGCCCACTGATCGAATCCGGGAAGTCCGGTGTATCATCCTGGGCACCGACCGGAATATCGGGCCCATGGGACGCCGGTACCACTTTCAGAGGCAACGTCCCACCATTAGACCCTAATCCCGATCGCTATCCATACCCGTAGGCCGTATCAGCGAGAGTCTCTCGTCGGGTTGGAAACCAAAGTCCCGGGTTTACTTTCTTTTCGTTCTTACGCTTTTATCCCCTTTTGTGACAACCAACCACCGATTCGGGCTAGCTCGCCCCTCGGGGTGATTTAGGTCCTACCTGACCCAAGCACAACCTCGCCTCCCTGAGTTCGATATTCCCGCACCCTACACTAACCGTGAAACTTGCGGTAAACGACACCGCGCCGCCGCGCCGCAAGCGGGGCGCCGTCAAGTTTATGGCGCCGCTGCCGGGGAGGCAACGTGCTTGATATTTTAGGATCTCTTGAACCCTCGTGTCTAGCTCACATCCCTACCTCGCGATAATTTTCGCATTCTCCTTTTTCTTTTTATTTTTCTTATTTTTATTTCTTATTTTATCTGTCTCTTTCCCACTAGTCGCTTCACGGGTGTTTGTTGTTTTTCATGCGCAAGAGTTCAAGGAGTCTCGACGACTTGATCCCCCTCGATCCAGAGATTAACGCCACCCTTAGGCGTTTGGCCGCCGAGAAGCGAAGTGAAGAAGATGTTGCACGCAGTTTCAGGAGACATCTGGGATCACTCTCACCATATCCGCTGTTTGGCGCAGAGCTTAGCAGAATCACTGAATACTTCAAATATACTATCCCTCCTGTCTGCCGCTGTGGAATGCCAGAGATATCGAGATGCGCAGGAGTACCTTGCCACGGCAACTCCCTTTCCCCACGGAGAAATGGCGTTTATCGATAACCATGGTCTCGAATATAGTGAAGAAGAGTCAGCCGCAGAGTTGTGTCAGGAGAACCACCCGACCAGGTTTGGAGGCGACGCTGAACAGGAATCGATCTACCCCTTGCAGACTTCTATTGAGTGTCCCCGGTCTTTGGATGATGGAGAAGCTGGAAACGGTTGTGGAGAATCATCGATGACTGAAACCTATTTTCACCTACAAGCTTTCTTCCCGGATAATTATGGTGAGCTCGGAAGAGACCCGGTGCATCTCTCGATCGTCCCGACTGTACCCTGCGAAATTTCACTGCTAGGAGCCAAAGCCGAGGGTGAGATTCCGGATTCTGGCTTCAGTGAAATCCACGAAGAACTCTGTTCCCTTGAGGATGCTCAGCTTGAAAAGTATGCGTCAGGGCCCCAAGAAGTTGAGATGAAAGAATTACCGCCGGGACTTAAATATGAATATTTGGGAGCAGGCTCGACCCTTCCGGTTATAGTTAACTCTTCACTACCTGAGGACCAAATGACCAAACTTCTTGGAGTTCTAAAAAGGTTTAAGGGAGTTTTCGGATATGCAATTGAGGATTTGAAAGGGGTTAGCTTAGGCCTCTGCTCACATAGAATTCTGCTTGAAGATGAGCAAGCCTCCTCGATTGAGCCACATCGGAGGTTGAATCCCATAATGATGGAAGTTGTGAAGAAAGAGATTGTTAGGCTTCTACATGCCGGTATTATATACCCTATCTCCGATAGTCGCTGGGTTAGCCCGGTACACGTTGTACCCAAGAAGGGAGGAATGACGGTGGTTCGCAATGAAAAGAACGAGCTTGTACCAACGAGGACCGTCACGGGGTACAGAATGTGCATTGACTATAGGAAGCTGAACAAGGCTACAAGGAAGGATCATTACCCCCTCCCCTTTATTGACCAGATGCTCGAGAGGCTGGCGAAGCATAATTATTTCTGTTTTATGGACGGGTATTCAGGATTTCTTCAAATCCCTATTCATAATGATGACCAGGAGAAGACGACTTTCACTTGCCCGTTCGGGACGTACGCCTATAGAAGAATGCCGTTCGAGCTTTGTAACGCCCCTGCTACATTCCAGAGACTCATGTCCGCTATCTTCTCCGACTACTCCCAAGACATCATGGAGGTTTTCATGGACGACTTCTTAGTCTACGGAACTGAATTTGACTCGTGCCTCAGTAATCTCACTAAGGTCCTGGAGAGATGTCAGGAAAAAGGTCTAGTCCTAAACTGGGAGAAGTGTCACTTCATGGTCCAAGAGGGAGTTGTTCTGGGACACATCATCTCTTCGAGGGGAATCGAGGTTGATAAGGCTAAAATCGAAGTGATTGAAAAGCTTCCACCACCGCACAACCTTCGAGGAGTCCGTGGTTTCTTAGGACATGCGGGATTTTATCGCCGTTTTATAAAAGACTTCTCGAAAATTTCCAGGCCTCTGACCCAACTCCTCGTGAAGGACGCACCTTTCGTCTTCGGCAAGGAGTGTATGGAGGCCTTCCGCACTTTGAAGCAAGCCTTGATTTCCGCACCCATAATACAACCACCGGACTGGGAACTCCCCTTTGAGCTGATGTGTGACGCTAGTGATTAGGCGGTTGGTGCCGTCCTAGGGCAGAGGAAAGATAAAAATCTTCATGTCATATACTATACGAGCAAAACCCTTGATGCCGCCCAAAGAAATTATACTACCACGGAAAAGGAATTGCTCGCGGTGATCTACGCCATGGATAAGTTCCGACAATATCTCGTTGGCGCCAAGGTGATCGTACACACAGATCACGCGGCTTTTAAATATCTGTTGAACAAGAAGGAAGCCAAGCCACGACTCATCAGATGGATTCTCCTCCTCCAGGAGTTTGACCTGGAAATCAGAGACAAAAAGGGGGCGGAGAACGTTGTTGCCGATCACCTGTCCAGGATGCCCGCTCTTGATTTGAATGCTACACCAATCGATGATTCACTCCCTGACGAGCATCTCTTCTCTGTATCTTCCTCCTGGACCCCCTGGTACGCCGACATCGCAAATTATCTGGCTTGTGCCATCGTTCCCCACAATGTGAGCTTTCAGCAGAAGAAGAAATTTTTCCATGAGGTCCGCAAATTCTATTGGGATGACCCCCACCTATACAAAACCTGCAATGATGGGGTGATACGAAGATGCATCCCTGAAACTGAGGCGACTTCCATCATTTCCCACTGCCATGGGCAGCAATGTGGAGGGCACGCGAGCACCTACAAGACCACCGCGAAAATCCTCCAAAGCGGGTTTTACTGGCCTACGCTCTTCAAGGACACACATGTTTATGTCCAAGCCTGCGATAGATGCCAAAGAGCTGGGAATATCTCCAAAAGAAATGAGATGCCTCAACACTACATCCTAGAGATAGAAATCTTCGATGTATGGGGAGTGGACTTCATGGGACCGTTCCCTTCTTCCTCGGGGAACCAGTACATCCTGGTGGCCGTAGACTACGTGTCGAAATGGGTTGAAGCGGTGGCCAGTCCAACCAATGACTCCAGAGTGGTGGCCAAGTTCTTTAAAAGCAACATCTTCCCGCGGTTCGGTGTGCCTCGTGTCCTGATCAGTGATGGAGGAAGCCACTTTATAGAAAAGAAATTTGAGGCCCTCTTAAAAAAATACGGGGTACAACACCGGGTGGGGCGTGCCTACCACCCCCAGACCAGCGGTCAGGCGGAAATCTCTAACCGGGAGATTAAAAGCATCCTAGAAAAGACAGTGGCCAATTCCAGGAAGGACTGGTCATCAAAGCTCCCTGACGCGCTTTGGGCCTACAGGACGGCATTTAAAACTCCTATCGTCACAACTCCCTACCGGCTCGTCTATGGAAAAGCTTGCCATCTTCCTGTGGAATTGGAACATAAGGCATATTGGGCGGTTAAGAATCTGAATTTCGACACCAAGAAGGTAGGAGTGCACCGGCAGCTTCAACTCAACGAACTCGATGAAATCCGGCTCAATGCCTATGAGAACGCCAAGATCTACAAGGAGAAACTGAAGCGGTGGCACGATAAGCGAATCTTAAGGAGGGAATTCAGAGAAGGAGACTTAGTTCTCCTGTTCAACTCACGGCTGAAGCTCTTTCCTGGGAAACTCAAGTCAAGATGGTCGGGACCGTTCCGCGTCACCAAGGTTTTCCTGCATGGAGCTATCGAGATAATGGGAAGGGATGAGCCGTTTAAAGTAAACGGGCAGCGTCTAAAACACTATGCAATAGGAGAACCAGAATTCTCTCCGGTCGGACCCCCCACGAGCGACATCTCTTCCTCTAACCCTCCGGACCCAAATTGATCACCGCTGCGGGCGTCGAGCCAACGACGTTAAACAAGTGCGCTTCATGGGAGGCAACCCATGTTCTAAACTTTTTCCCACTTTTTAGCGTTAATTTTTACTTTATTTTATCTATTTTTATAAATAAAATCAGCCGCGAGAACATCCGTTCGGGGACTTAAGCAAATTTCTTGGTTTTTGCAGGAAACAGGCCCCAACCGATCGGGTGACAACTCACCCGATCGGTTGGGGCGTATCAGATACATGCCGAGATCTGTCCCCATATGACCCGATCGGTTGAGTAATGAAGAGACCGGGTGGCAGACCGGGTGAGCTGGGGAGAACTCTCGGGAATTTTTGGGGTATATCAACCGATCGGTTGAGTTCATGCACGATCGGTTGACGCGACCGGGTGGTCAGCTCTCAATTCTCGGGAAAAACTTGGTAAGCGGCCAACCGGTCGGTTGACATTTCAACCGAACGGTTCGCCTGTACCTGTTGACCGACTAGAACTTTCGAATTTTGACTACCCGATCGGGTGGGTTTCCACCCGATCGGTTCATTTCCGACCCTATAAATAAGCCTTGGCACACGGCGACCGCCACCCGACCTCAGAAAACCCCCTTCACACGATTTCACACCCACCAGCTGTGGAATCGACCTTCTCAACCCTACATACTGTGCCTAAACCCTCATCCCCACTCACCCACATACTTCCCCACCTCCGCCCCCTCGCCATCAAGGACATTCCATCATCAAAACCCCCAAACCCTAACCCTAGCCCCAAAATTCTCAAAATTCTGTTCTTGTCGGATCAGCGGGCTGCGGCTTCCCGGGTTGTTCCCTCCTACTACTCGAGACCCCCAGGCGCTTGATCTTGCTACATCGATGGGTAACATTCTTCCACTCTGCACATCTTCAATTTTATCCGTAAAATCCTAATTTGGTGTGGTATCTGTTTTACTTGCCCTATATTCATCTTAAGTTCGCTACCCACGTAGCCGCCATGTCTAAGAAGGGGAAAGAGATTGCATCGTCTTCGCGCCGTAATCCGCTCCACGGCCCCTTTTCCCCCTCTTTCCTTGGCATAAACCCCTCTACGGAGGAGCAGTCTGACCGTTTACGAGCACTGCTTCATCGTCCGATGAGACCCACACTCTTCGCCGATCGCCCCACACTCGAAGCTCTAGGTCTTTCGAACGGCGTAGCGAGAATTTTCAACTGTATCGGGTGCCATACCCTCTCTCACATCCATGCTCACACGCACCGAAATCTCACGCTCGAATTCCTCAGTTCCCTCGAGTTGTTTGATGGAGGTTTCTCCTTCCGCGCTTTCAATTATGACTTCTCTCTGGGTTTCATCGAGATGAGCAATATGCTTAATCTCCATCACCCCGATCCTAATACTGAACATTCCACCCACGATTGAACTGACATATACTCTCAATTTTGGGCTGATGGTGTTTGGCAACGATTTACCAGGTACACCACCTTTCCTCCCGAGGCTCCTGCCTCCTACATTATTCACCCGTGTTACCGCCTCGCCCATTGCATCCTCGCCAACACTGTTTTCGCCCGCGTGGATGTGTCCACTGTATCTAGGGATGAGCTCTTCTTTCTCTACGCCATGTCCGATGACAGGATCCTTGGGCACGTCCCTATGCCTATAGACGCCGCCCATTGGATCATCCACGAAATTTTCGCTGTTAGCCGCGCCATCTCTGGTTCCATCTGTTGTGGTGGGATGATCACTCTTATTGTCAGTTGTGTTCTGAGGGTACCTCCTGACCTCCCTATTTTGCCTGGGCGTAGCCGTATTGATCGTGATTACTTGATCGACATCAATATGCTCACTCCCTTCGGTGAAGACCGTGCTGTCTACCTCTACAGCCCCGCCTGCGAACCTTTCGCGATCCTGCCACCTTTGGCCCCTTTGAGGGTACCCTATACCCCGTCTCGCCTTCCTTGGGAGTTTTACCCCGATCCTTGGTATTCTCCATTAGTGCATCTGCCACCCTTGGATCCTCCCGATTGGCACCCCACTGTCGGCCCACCTAGTACGATCTTCTTCCACCACAGCCCCCCGGCGCACATCGATCCTCCCGTGCTCCAGCCTGTCGCCCCTCCTTCACCCATAGGCACACCCTCCTCTTCCTCTGATGATTGTTTCATTCACTATTCCCCTCCCTCCTCCCCCTCCCCCTACCATTCCAGTACCAGCGACTCCGATTGACTCCCCCTTGCAAATCTCTGCATTTCATTGATAATATCATTTCGCTAGCTCTTTCTGGTCCAGCTTGGGGGAAGTCTACTTTGGTTTGCTGTCATGTCTTGTTTGTTTTTCTCATTTTTGTGTGTGCCTGCTTTTCACTTTTTGAGTGTCGTGTCGTGTGATTTTATTTTATTTTATTTTATTTATTTTTCGTTTTGTTTGATCTCGATCTTGTTTTTTCTTTCTTTTTCAGTTTTATCTATGTGTTTCCCTCGTTTTCATTTCTTTTCGTGTCTGTGCGTATCCCCCCCATTTTCATTGCCCTCCCATACTCACTCTTATTGCATTGAGGGCAATGCAAACTTCAGCTTAGGGGAGTCGCACTTCGTGCGTCATTTGTGTTGTTTTTCTACGTTATTTGAGTCGTTTTCCATCGTGTTTTTCTTTTTTCTTTTCCCTTCTTTCTTTAGCTCTTTCTCCTAGAAATGAATCCTATGATGAATCGCCACAAAGTCACACACACCTAGCATCGCATCGATAATCACACTCACTAACCCTAGGATTTCGAGTCCTCTTGCATTTCACGCATCGTGGGTCCACTTAGCTTTTTGTGAGTCGTGTGTCGTGACTAGCATTTGGTGCGCTTCTGCTTTGTGGTTTTAATTTATATACCGGTTCAGGAATGACCCCTAGATTGTCATGCTCCGATTTGAATATGCGGTTTGCTTCTAATGTCTGCTTCTATATGCATGCTATTTATATCGTATACTTCAATTCGCATGCGTCGGGATTCCACAACTAAGGACTAGGATACCCCATTTAGCCTAAGCTCTATTTAGCAACAATAGTCTCCTTTGCCCGAGTGTTTAGATTTCGACTTCTTTTTTGTTTTACTTGGTGCAAATCCCCTCGTCGTGTACCGTTCTCCCACTTGGGAGAGTACACATGTATATAGCCAATATCCCAAAAATCCAAAAAAAGGAGAAAAGAAAAGAAAAACCCAAAAAGAAAAGAAAAGAAAAAGATTGTATAGCCAAAAAGCCAAAAAAAAATATGCAAATACCCAAAACCCAAAAAAATTCCCGTGTGAATATTTTCATGCTTGCCAAGAATAAAGGGAAGGCGAGAATTTGCACCGAGTGTTCTTCTCCACATCATCTCAACCCCCGTCGTTATCGAAAACACTTGGCTTGGGAACCTTTTAGCTAGTATCTAGGCTATAGTGGCGTGATTTCCTTAACCCTAGTTGTGGAGTCCCCGATGCATGATACGCTTCAATTCTCTCTATTCTCATGCATGCTTGAACTTATATTCGCCGCTTAATTCAATTCGATTCGATATTTGGGTCATATCTTGGATTTGTGTATATCGAGCCTCGTAGCACATCACAGAAAGCATCACCATTTGCTAGCACACGAACACGCTCACTCGCGCTTCACTGCGTGGACCCACGACACTTATTTGGACTCGCTTTCCTAGGTTTAGTGGTGTGATTTGGCGTTTGCTTGCTAGGTGAGTGGTTTTTGATTTTGTTGGCTCTGATGGGCGATCTAGGGCTTAGAGTTTTCTTTTTCTTTCTTCCTCTCTATTTTCCCCTTCCGAGCTCCTACTCTCACTCGTCTTCCTCGAGGACGAGGAAGAGTTCAGCTTGGGGGATTTTGACGTGCGCTTATATTTTATATATTCACGCACGTTTTTTTTTGTGTTTCTCCGTGTTTTCCGCCGTCTCTTATTCGTTTTCGTATATTTTCCCGTTTTCTTTCACTTTTCTTTGTTTGTCCATGATTGCAGGAGTTCGACCACGTAGGGGACGTTTTACGATGATATCCCAAGTCCCCGGAGCAACGGGAGAAGTCACGCGTGATCCAGGGGGTCAAACGGCGAAGTATTCATCTTTCAGCCCCTCACCCGGTCGGTTGGTCATCTCCAACCGATCGGGTGATGCACGCGTGCACCAACCGGTCTCCGCCGCAGCTCACAACGAAGTCACCCGACCGGTTCACAGACCGGTTCAGCGGGGGCTATTCTCTGTATTCTCGAAGCAAAGCGCCAACCGATCGGGTGACTCTCACCCGATCGGTTCATCTGTAGCTGAGAAAGATGAGCTGAAGACACGGACGTCGAACCGGCCGATTCACCCGACCGCTCCAAGATCCAACAGGTCGCTCAAGAACTCACCCGATCGGTTCATGTGATCGGGTGAAAACTCGCCGTTTTCTGATATTTATTTGTAACGGATCAACCGATCGGTTGACTTGTCAACCGATCGGTTGATGCGACGGCCTATATATAGAGCCCCTAGGGTTCCAGAAACGGGAGTTGCTGTTTTTCTACTGTTTTATTTCCTTGTGACGGCTGTAATTGTTACTCTTTTGTAAGTTTTCAGATCTTTCTAAAATTTTAGTATTGTCTTTATTACTCCTTTACTTCCGCATTGCAATTGTCCGATTATGATTTCAACGGTTAAATTTCATTTAGATTGCTTTTTCATGAATTTTTGTGAGTAGTTCCCAAATCTGGGATTTTGGTGGAAACCCCTTCGGGGGCTCTTCCTGATGCGTCCATAGGGTTAGGAAATCGATAGTGAGTAGGAATCTAACGGTTACGCGGGGCGTTTCATTGTCATCGGCGGGAAAAAGACCGCCTTTGACCGTCGGGCCAATGGGAATAAACTTGGCGGTTGACTCCCTAGCCATAGCTCACGCCTTTAGCGTAGACGCCAAATCCTAGCACGCGGGAGCGGCAGGATGAGACGTTGGGAGAGACGTTGGGAGATATCGTTGCGGACTTAGTGTTCCCGGGATCGATCAGTGTTAATGGACACGGGAGTGCCCACTGATCGAATCCGGGAAGTCCGGTGTATCATCCTAGGCACCGACCGGAATATCGGGCCCATGGGACGCCGGTACCACTTTCAGAGGCAACGTCCCACCATTAGACCCTAATCCCGATCGCTATCCATACCCGTAGGCCGTATCAGCGAGAGTCTCTCGTCGGGTTGGAAACCAAAGTCCCGAGTTTACTTTCTTTTCGTTCTTACGCTTTTATCCCCTTTTGTGACAACCAACCACCGATTCGGGCTAGCTCGCCCCTCGGGGTGATTTAGGTCCTACCTGACCCAAGCACAACCTCGCCTCCCTGAGTTCGATATTCCCGCACCCTACACTAACCGTGAAACTTGCGGTAAACGACACCGTGCCGTCGCGACGCAAGCGGGGCGCCGGTCAGCTATACAAGCACCTAGCTTCCCTCGCTAGGAATTTCCATCACATAGTCACAACCAACTAGGATTTCCACACAAACACACGTTTTCCTTATAAACACGAGAATTACAACACCAAGTCTTCACCAAAGATTTTCACAAAAGATAAGAATTTAGTACAAAATTTCCTATAAGCCAATAGTATATAATGTTAAGAATGACATAAGAAAATATGAAACTCTTAATCAAATAAATAATATAAATAAAGCACAATTTGATTGAAAAGTTGTCTTGAAAATTGATCAACAAAAATTGAGCACTTGGGCTTTTAGAGATTAAATAATCAAGAATTTTAATCTTTGAAAGAGAGTAAAAATTTAAATCACAAAGATTAAAATAATAGACTTGTAATTTGAATCTAAAAAGAAAGCTATTAGCTTGGAGATCAAATAGACAAGTGCTATTGAAAGGCTAAAAATGAAACTGAAATAGATCTTAAAGAACTTAGCACAAAAGAAATAAAATCATTAGCCTATGAATAAGATGAAGAACCAAATTGAACTTAGAGCACTTTTGATCAAAGTAGAGATTTCTTTTCAATTAGAATGTTGTGTATAAAACTTCTGAAATCCCTCCTATTTATAGAGAAATAGTAGCCCAAATTCGGCTCAAAATAGCTTGAATCAGCTCCAAAAGTCAATTACAACGGCTAAGAAAAATCAAGGCAGATTTTCGAATCTGGCTTTAGTTGACCCAGACAGGCGGCTATCTCTCCAGATAATCAGCTCTCTCTCCAAGATAGTGGCTATTATATCAAATAGTTGGCTATTATTTTGACAGAGAGTTTTGAGAAAATCCCTGAAAAAGTAGTCAGCTATCAGACTATAATAGTCGGCTATAATGAGATACTATATATATATATATATATATATATATATATATATATTTCAAAAATAATTTATAAAATTATATTTGAGAAATATTTTAAGTCATATAATTTAAAATGAATTTTCAATGAATTTTGCATGTGTGTGTAATATACTATGGCTTTACATTTCTACGCACTTACTCGTACAAACATAACTTTAGCTCTTCATCTTCATTCTTGATCTTGAGCCAACTTCATTAGTTATCAAGTCTTCTTTTGATTTACGATCCAAGGCTTCGTATAATTCAATTTATGGCTCTCTTGATCGTTGTGGCTCGATATCTTTCAATTTGCTTCACAAGGACTTTGTTCTCCATATCTACAAACTAATCTATTTACACTTATGTTAAAGCCAAAATTGGCGATAACAGTATTTGGGCTGGAGACGGTCCTATCATCGGGTGGAGCCTCGCCAGCAGTTGAAGTGTGGCTCGTGAACGAGCGTCTCTGGGTCGGGGGTGAGCTAGGATTGGAATCCATGGATGGAAGTAGGCCTAGTGATCGCGTCCGGATGTACTCTGAAAACAATGTAGTTTTACCGCAAGCGCACGGTTAAGTGGTGAGCTGGTATCAAATCACGGGGAGGAACTGTTGGTATTATATTTTTTACTCAGCGTAGATGGAATAATGATTTAGGAATGTTTGGTGTCACAAGCGTATACAATATCATATGTAAGTTCAATTAATAAAAGTGCCTAGGGCTAGAGAATCCCCTCTATGGATCTCAAGCATTAATGTGAAATTATATTCTTCCATATCACTATTCTTGGTTTAGGGTGAAATTTTCGCAACTATGTTGTAACCAATGTACGCTCTCGCGCTACGCAAGTCTATAATAATCTAAACCAGAACCTCGCTCTCTCGCAAGCCTAGTTCAAACCACTAGCATTAAAATCGACAATATAATTCAACTCCATCTCAAGTTCTCTCTCGCACAACGTGAGTTCGAATATAGATTATTATGGTTCATATTCGTTTTACCATCGTACAAACGAGTATAATTATAGAAATATAATAAAGATACTAGCTTTGGTTGCTCTCGCGCACCAATTCTAGGATATCTAGATTATAGATCTAAATCGAATATCTAGGGCTTCCTATAGATCAATATCCTCTCTCGAGATCTCAAGATCCAATACAAATTCCTAGCAATCCGTATTAAATCAATCATAATCTAACCATTTAACAAGTTTAGCAATATGGGTTTTCAATAGATTTCACATATCAAACTTTTAATCTATAGGGTTCATCTCTTTGTCCTAGAGCAAAGAGACTACTCACAATTCATCATAATAGAAATAATAAAATTGAGATATGCAATAGAATTCATCATAAAAGATAGATCTACGTAGAATTTTATCATAAAGATTAGAAATAGCAAGAGTTTAGACAAACCAATGATGTTCAAGCTTCAAATAATAAGAGAAGTAAGATCCTTGCACTCCAATCCTTTAGCAAAAACAAGATGAAATAAAACTTCTCCTAAGAACTCTAGCCATCATGTCTCTATTACTTGATGGCTCTCAAAACTAGCTATTTATACTCTCTCAAAAAATCCAGAAAAAGCAGACAAAATACCCCTAGGAGGATGCAAACCCTAATTTCCGAATCTGGGCCGTCGGTGCACTCGGCCGAGAGAGTTAAGTCACTTGGTCGAGGGACAATTTTGCAGAGAAATATTCGAAATCAGCCTTCTGTAATCTTCGGGACAGTCGGCCAAGTGGTCGGCTCACTCGATCGATTAAGCTTCTCACTCGGTTGAGTGGAATCTTCTGTAGAATCCTCCAAAAACAGTAACTTGCCAGTTATTTTTCCTCTATCCACTTGGTCGAGTAGAAATTCCACTCGGTCGAGTACTTTGTTGAACTTCTTGGACGGATTGGAGCTGTATCAGCCTCACTCGGTCGAGTGAGCTGTGTCACTCGGCCGAGTACCCAGATATTTCATCGTTTTCTCCTTCTTCTCGCTTCTTTCATCTTTCTCTCGTCTTCCTTCTGCTTCTTCTCATCTTCAAGCACCATGAACTCTTCGATATCATCGTCATTGATGCTCCGACACGTGTGTATGTACTCATAGCTTCAGATTGCTCCCGATTGCTTCATATTTCCTGAAAATCCAACGAAACATAGAGATAGTGAAATTCATTGTGAAATCGTCCTTTAAGCGTTAAATTCGCGATATGAGCAATTGTTATGGCATGGAAAAATGCGGAAATAAAGTGTATAATATGAGCATATCACCTAGCTCCACAATATTTCCATTATCTTGCAAAATGAGAAGATCGTTAGGGGGTCAGGATTGGAGCCCGACCGATTCCCCTCCGACGCTCAAGTTAGTTTCTCAAGGATAGAAAATATTGAGCAAGATAAAAGAGGAAAATGTAAGAGGAAGATTTCGGAATCTTGTTGTGAGTAGTTTGGTCCTTAGCCATCTTCAAGATCTGGCCTCGTTTTCTGCCTTTTTCTCCCCCTCCTCCATTTAATCACCTAGTGTTAATGGAGATAACAACCACCATAATTTTAGGCCATTAATGTGGATTCATGGGATTAACTACCCCATGAATATAGCCCTTAATTAAATCATTAGTGGCCAATTAAGTGAGCCATGATGATGATGATGTTGACTCATTCAAACCATGATTAATGGGTCATGTGGCAGATTTGACTCGGTTAGGGTTTACTTTCCCTTTGGCAGGCCTTGTGGCTATTGGACCGAGGCGTACCATTCTTAGTGTGCCTTACTCTTCAGGTAGAGTTTATCTAATTGCCAAATGGGCTAGGCCCATGTAGTTAACAATGGCCCCATATCACCCGAGTTCAATCTCCATGATGGTTGAGGTCGGGCGATGTTTTTAAGGAAGAATACACTTGGGTCAATCAGTCGGGTAGCAAAGAGGTGGTCTCTTCGACTCACGGTCGACTACAGATGTCATTTGGTTGCGAGGGGATGGCCCCTTTGACTTACAGCCGACGATGTGAACGTTGTTCAGTGTCAAAGGGAAGGTCTCTTTGACTTACGGTTAACGATGAGGAATGTCTCTCGTGACCAAATGGAGATCCCGTGAATACTCCAAGTCTTAGCTTGGAGTTACGTGAGGAATCCATCGACCAGTTCAACTCTAAGTCGATGAATGTCTCTGGCCTTAATTAATGAAATGTTAACAACTTTGAAATGAGCTCTGAAGAACCGAGTTCATCTTTAGTGCCATTCACAGTGTCATTCATTCATGCCCCTCCATAGTTCAGGCTTGCGTAGTTAGAACATAGGAAGCACGAGGTGTGGAATATCGCTTCTCTCGGTCATTGCCAGCCCAATAATAGGAAAAAAATAAGGACATAGAATAAAATAGGTCGGCCAGCGAGGGTAGTGACCCCCGCCATACGTCGATTTAAGAGATAGGTCAGCCTGCGGGGGTGGCCCCCACCTTATGGTGGATGTGAGAGATAGGTCAGCCTGTGGGCATAAGATAAGTAATTGTTTCGGTGTTAATTCATTAATCTGAGTTTGTTGGAATGTCATTTTGTAGTAGTATGGATACGCATCTGACGTGTGATTGGAAAAGCTGATTTCGAGGTGACTGGACCTTGATCCGAGCTATTGGAGTTAGATCCGAGCTCTTCCTGTTGGATATGGAAGACGTTAGTACACTCTTGTAGGGGATGTATGAGGGAATACGGACCTCGAACGTCGCGTACACGAAGTCGTGTGCAAAGGGAATATGTTCCCTTGCGGAGAGGATCTCTAGATTGATGGGAAAGTCGCATTATATGTGCATAAGTGCATGCGACATATGGCTAATAAAGGGGTAATATATTAAGCTTATATTGTACCATGCATATGGTACAACTTAAGCTTATAATATGCCATGTACGATGGTACACCTTAGTTAAATTGTTCCAAAGGAACAATTACTCCTAAAATAACTACCTTGGGGGCTATAAATAAGACCCAAGGGTTAGCCATTTCCTTACACTTTTGCATGGCATTCTTGCATGCATTTTCATTCTAGCGAAGCTCTGCCGAAATACTTCCTCTCCCTTTATCCAAGTTCTTAATCTAAAAGTAGAGATTTAGATCGTGGATTTAGTAGCCTTACTCCGTTCGTGAGAAGACTCGATCCGTCGTGGCGAATCCGAAGGCGAAGTTTGTAGACTACCGTGCTGCATACGCAAGCATAAGTCTCAACTTCATTTATCGATCCTAACTCTGTTTTGGCAGGATCCAACAATGGTATCAGAGCCATACGGGTTCGCCCCGGTCAAACCGCCGCCCCGTCGAAACTATGAACGAGTCGTTGTCTTTTTCACGAATGGGTATCCTACCATTACGGATATGGTAGGAACGCTTCGTGACGGAGAGAACGCATCGGTTGTTCTTTTCACGTTAGGTTCTCCTATCATTACGGATATGGTAGGAACTCTCCGTGACGGGAAGAACCGACCGTTCACGTAGTATGTTATTTTTCATTTTTGGCACACGGCCATTAGAAAAATAACCACTTTCTCGACGAACGGGTGCTTCATCGACGAACGGGTGCTTCATCGAGGAAGAAGGTGGTGGTTATTCCCATCGGGGAAGATGAATTTTAGTGCATGTGCACCATGGCCAAATGGGCTATGAAGGCCATGCACCCCCCTCCCCATGCGGAGGGGGTTGGGGGGTTGGCTACAGCCAATAACCACCGCGGCAACCCCCACCGGCGGGGGTGTGCGGCCACCCCACACAAGGGGAGGCCGGCCATGGCCAAAGGGCCATGGCCGGCCAAGGCAAAAATGGCCTTGGCCATGACCGGCCATGGCCAAGCCATGGCCGGCCAAGGCAAAAATGGCCTTGGCCATGACCGGCCATGGCCAAGCCATGGCCAGACCGGCAGTGGTCGGCCAAGGCCAGGTCGACAGTGGCCGGCCCCGGCCAAGGCCAGGGGCCGGCCTGGCCGGCCTGGCCGGCCCTGGCAGTGGCCAGGGCCGGTGCCCTGGCCACTGCCAGGGCCTGGCCGGTGCCCTGGCCTCGGCCAGGGCCTGGCCGGCCCTGGCCGGCCTCGGCCAGGGCAGAGGCCCTGGCCGAGGGGGCCAGGGCCCCTGACCGGCCAGGGCAGAGGCCCTGGCCGGCCCTTGGCCAAGCCTCGGCCAGGGCAGAGGCCCTGGCCGGGAGAAGTTGCAGACCAAATAATTGGTCGACCAATTTGGTTGTTTTGGTCGACCAATCCGGCAGAAGGTCTTGGTCGATCGCAAACTTGCCGACTGACCCATACGGGATGACAAAAGGCCTTGGTCAAACTCGAATGTGCCGATTAGCCCATACGGGGCTAACCACAGTGACGACTAGCCCATACGGGGCTAACATTTTAATGAAGTTTTTCCTTAGGCTCTACTCCTTGAAGATTAGCCATAGTGCTCTACTTCATGCGAGATTAGCCATGTCATTGTGCTCTACTCTACGGAGATTAGCCAATGTATTTATGACGTTGTGCTCTACTCTACGGAGATTAGCCAATGTATTTTAAATTTTTTTTTGAAAAAGATGTTTTCAAATAGGTTATGTCCCGTCCTTAATCGGGATAGCGCAATTTATAATTCCAAGTCCTACCACGATCCGGCCATGGTTATCTAACCCATGGGTGTGTAGAACAGGTCTCGTGGCTTGGCAATTGTTGCGCTAAAATTCTTTGCGCAAACTCTCACCTATTCCATTTTGAAAGATATGTTTTTTTTCAAAAGTAATTTTCCGCTGCGAAGTACTATAAGAGTACGATTGTTTGATAAGTGATGGGGGAATATTGAAGGTTGTTCTAGATGGTGATTGGAATCATAGAGACCTTTTCGATTCTAGAACAACATCTTCAATATTTTTCGAAAGTAACTTATCAAATATAATATAATTCCAAGTGGGATTTGAATTTTTAGAACTATCCAAATGGGATATTCTATTATCATTTCAAGTGGGAGTTATATTTTAAGAATTTTTATGCAATGTTTTGATCAAACTTTCGGTTTTGTGTCTTTTGCAGCATTTTAAAAGTAAAATGTCTTCCGCTTTAAAGAATATCGTCGCTGAGTTAAACAGAGGTGAAAAACTCAACGGCGATAATTACAAACTTTGGTCCATCAAGATACAATACGTTCTAGAGGAGCAAAAAGTGCTCGAAACTCTAAAGAACGTTATGATTGAACCCGAGTTGGGCACTACGGCCCAACACCGACGAGACAAGGAAGCTTTTGATGCTTGGTCTCGGAAGAACAAGATAGCGCGCATTACGTTATTAAGCAGTATGGCTGATGACATAATGCGCATCTTCCGAGAACATGACCTAGCCATGGACATATGGTCCAAGCTAGAGGAGAAGTTCGGTGGCACATCGGTGTCCAAACTTCGCTCCTTAACTATAAGGTTCGATTCATATAAGAAACGTCCAGATCATTCCATGGGGAAACATCTGCGACATAAGGCGAACCTTATCTCGGAGTTAAAGGATGCAGGTCATGTGCTCACAGATGAGCAACAAATCCAATCAGTCATACGTTCCCTACCAAATGGGTGGGATCAGATGAAGATGCATCTCACTCATAATGAGAGCATCAAGACCTTCAACGATGTTTCCAAGCACCTCGAATTAGAGGAAGAGCAGCTTGCGGCTGCCAAGCCAAGTGCAGAAGTGCACATGGTTGCTAGTTCCTCACACGGGGGAAAGAAACGTAAAGATCGTTCGAAGTCTTCTAATGAACGTAATAAGCAACCTGAGTCTACCAAGGAACCCAAACATAAGGGTGGGCACAAGAAATGGCACAAGAAGAAAGACTTGAAAAGGATCAAGTGCTTCAAATGCAACAAGCTCGGTCACTATGCTCGTTCGTGTACGAGTGGAAGTGACGAGGTAACTTGTAATACTAGTTACATATGTGTTTCTAGTTCAATATTTCTTGTGGAATCTAATCCATTTTGGGATAATTGATTCAGGTGCCACCGACCACATAGCAAAGGACAGACGGTCCTTCGTGGAGTATCAACGGATACCCCAAGGAATGAAGTGGATCAATGTAGGAAACAACACACGTGTTGAAGTGAAAGGCGTTGGGACTCGCAAGCTAGTCTTGGACAACGGCCGCACTCTCCTACTTCATGATGTTCTCTTCATTCCATATATTCAAAGGAATATTAAAACTGTGGTCAATTTAATGGGTCTTGGTTATAGTTGGTTCCTTCATGATTGTAATATGGACCTATTTTGTAATAATTCCTTTATTGGTACTGGGTTTGTATTTCAAAGGACTTATTGTAATAAGTACAAAGTATGATTCCTCATGTAATGAATATTTCCTTGTGACAAATTCTTTGACTAATGAGTCTAATATAATTTGTTGGCACACAAGGCTTGGTCATATTGGACCAACGCGTATAGATAGATTTGCCAAACGTGGCCTTCTATCAAATGTTTCAAAGGTTGAAATGTCGACCTGCGTACATTGCCTTGTGGGGAAATCTTGTCGCAAGCCGTTTGGAACCGGCACAAGGGCCGAGGTTCCATTACAGCTTATCCATTCGGACATATGAGGTCCGATGAATGTCAAGACAAGACGCGGAAAGTCCTATTTCATCACTTTTATTGATGATTTCACCCGATTCGGACATATCTATTTGATATCCCATAAAAGTGAAGCTTTGGCTTGCTTTAAAAACTATATGAGTTTAGTGGAGAATCAATTAGATCGCAAGGTTAAGATCTTGCGAACCGATAGGGGCGGTGAATATCAATCAACAAGTTTTAAGGAACTTTGTGATGAAAAAGGCATAGTACATCAGGTAACTATGCCTTATACTCCTCAACAAAATGGTGTTGCAGAAAGGAGAAATAGGACTTTAATGGAAATGGTCCGTTCAATGATGGCGCAAGCTAACTTGCCAATCACCTTTTGGGGTGATGCATTATTAACGGCCGCTTTCATTTTAAACCGCGTACCCTCGAAATCAGTTAGCTCCACTCCTTGTTAGTTGTGGAACCAAAGGTTCCCTGACTTAAAACATTTTGAAACCTTGGGGTTGTGCATTCTACGCACATATTTCCTCCCATAAGTATGGCAAACTTGGGCCAAGGGGAAGGAAATGTATCTTTATACGATACGCAGAAAACTCCAAAGGTTATGTTTTTGTTAGTCAGGAAGACAATGGTGGGCTAATTGAGTTTGAGTCGAGGGATGTCACTTTCTTGGAAAACGAGTTTCCAAGACAGGGCGAGATAAGTCAGGACTTATCTCTATTTGAGATTTATGATCAAGAAGGATTACCTCATTCGAGTGGGAGAATTCTTGGTGAAAACGAAAATACGTTTCAACCTTCACCAATGGATTATACGAATGACGATTATCCTATTCCATACGGGAATAATGATCCAAGTGGGAGCAATTCTAACGACATTCCAAGTGGGAGTGATATTAGAATTGATCTAAATTCGAGTCAACAAGGACTTGAAGAATCTCAAATACGATGTAGTAGTCGTACAAGGTTGGCTCCTCTAAGATTTAAGGATGAATTTCCGCAAACCTTTATGACTTTACTACAAGATGATGACGAGCCTGCTACTTTCAAACAAGCCGTATCATGCCCTGCAAAAGACAAATGGATGGAAGCGATGAAGGAGGAATTGAAATCCATGAAAGTTAACCAAGTCTGGGACTTAGTTAACTTACCCAGAGGATATAGAGCAATTGGGAACAAATGGGTTCTCAAGATCAAGCATAAGGCTGATGGCTCTATAAATAGATATAAAGCTCGCCTTGTCACGAAAGGTTTTACGCAACATGAAGGGATAGACTACGAAGAGACCTTCTCACCTGTTGTACGTTTTACCTCGATTCGCCTGATTCTGGCAATGGTAGCTTGCTTAAACCTCGAATTACATCAGATGGATGTAAAGACTGCCTTTCTCAATGGAGAATTGGACGAGGAGATCTGTATGGAACAACCAACAGGGTTTGTAAAAGAAGGAAACGAACATAAGGTTTGTAAACTTCGTAAGTCCATATATGGTCTTAAATAATCCTCGAGACAATGGTATATACGATTTCAAGAAGTTGTCTTATCAAATGAATTTTACCATGCTTGATGAAGATAACTGAGTATATATCAAGAGGATTAAAAGCAAGTATATTATCATGTCTCTATATGTAGATGACATTTTAATAACCAGAAATGACAAGGGCTTTGTGATGAGTATCAAGGCTTGGCTTTCATCAGTATTTGAGATGAAAGGCATAGGAAAAGCCGCATATATCCTTGGAGTTAAGATTTCAAGGAATCGTTCGAAGAAACTTCTTTCTCTTTCACAGGAGACTTATATAAAGAAGGTTCTAGAACGATTTAATATGCAGGACTGCAAGTCCATTGATATTCATATAAGCATATGCGATAATTTATATCTGGAATCGTGTCCAAAGAACCAAAAGGAAAAGGAAATTATGGAAAAAGTTCCATATTCCAGTGCAGTTGATAGTCTTATGTACGCTATGGTGTGTACGAGACCGGACATCTGTTTTTGCCGTTGGAAATGGTAAGCTGTTACCAATCCAATACATGGCAAGTACACTGGAAAGCGGTTAAAGAGGATAATGTGTCTTGTAAGATCAAACACATTGATATCCGATACGAATTTGCAAAAGACTATGATAAAACTAAGAAGGTAGACATAAGGTACATATCTACGCATGAGATGATAGAGGATCAGCTTACGAAAGCGATCCCCAGAAATGTGTTTTACAAACACTTATCATCTCAAGGATTGCGTAAGAGCTGAGTTGTACCAATGTAAATTCCCATGTCTGTAAATGATCAAAAATTAATAAAAGAATAAGTTCTTTTTCAAACA
The DNA here is from genome assembly GCA_030789695.1 of Scilla litardierei. Lineage (NCBI taxonomy): Eukaryota > Viridiplantae > Streptophyta > Magnoliopsida > Asparagales > Asparagaceae > Scilla > Scilla litardierei. Next base: position 107,122,801 of record CM061140.1, read on the forward strand.
TTGCATATGAATTTCTTAAGAAATGTTTGTGTACATTTTTGAAATCTCAGCTGAATTCTAGTATGTCGGACAGATTGAGGTTGGCTCTCTTACATGAGCAACCGCCTTATTCTATCAGACTTATGGAATAGAGATGAGACATGTTTGAAGTCAAAATCATCAGACGGATGATTTAAGAGTCATGACTTAAACAAAATGGTCGCATGAAAGATCTGCATCATATGGATGCTTACAAAAGATCTAAGAGGATTTTTTGGAAATCCTATCTGTCTAAATGTGGGATGTGAGTCCAAAGGACTATTTGAGTAGAATAAGGGACTCAAAGTCAGACATTGTGGTGCCTGATCATCATCCTTACAACATCATTGAGACATACACTCCCTGGGAATGGAGCGATGTTGTAATACGTGTTCATACCACGTATGCATTTCGACCACTGAGTTAGTAGCAATAGTGTTTGCTATTATGTGAGACTCAAAGGCCATATGGGCCTTAACTCTTACCCTCAAGGAATCCAATTGGTTCCTTTAGATTTGACGAGATGATCGCTATCTTAGCGTGTTACTTATGGGCTATGATAATTCGGCTCGGCGGGGCGCGTTAGAAAAGCGAGTCTAGTCAAGATCAGAAGGTTCGCAAGAAGAGGAAGATTGATTTCATATTCACATTTGGACTTTAATGATTCAAAGCTGGCCAGCCAATTGTGATCCAGATGGGATTCAACTGTTGAATATAAAGTATAAGAAATGTGAAGAAATAATCTAGGGTAAATCATGCGTTGAACTACTCAACTTTGCACCTTTGAGGTCGTTGTGTATCTCTAACAAGTGCACAACAACAGACTCTACGCGCATGACGGTCGCACGGTCTATTTCTCGGTATGATAGATGAAAGAACTAAGAGAAAGACGTTCTCTTACAATCCCCTCAAGTGTGAGTGGGAGATGTTGGATATGGAAGACGTTAGTACACCCTTGTAGGGGATGTATGAGGGAATACGGACCTCGAACGTCGCGTACACGAAGTCGTGTGCAAAGGGAATATGTTCCCTTGCGGAGAGGATCTCTACATTGATGGGAAAGTCGCATTATATGTGCATAAGTGCATGCGACATATGGCTAATAAAGGGGTAATATCTTAAGCTTATATTGTACCATGCATATGGTACAACTTAAGCTTATAATATGCCATGTACGATGGTACACCTTAGTTAAATTGTTCCAAAGGAACAATTACTCCTAAAATAACTACCTTGGGGGCTATAAATAAGACCCAAGGGTTAGCCATTTCCTTACACTTTTGCATGGCATTCTTGCATGCATTTTCATTCTAGTGAAGCTCTGCCGAAATACTTCCTCTCCCTTTATCCAAGTTCTTAATCTAAAAGTAGAGATTTAGATCGTGGATTTAGTAGCCTTACTCCGTTCGTGAGAAGACTCGATCCGTCGTGGCGAATCCGAAGGCGAAGTTCGTAGACTACCGTGCCGCATACGCAAGCGTAAGTCTCAACTTCATTTATCGATCCTAACTCTGTTTTGGCAGGATCCAACACTTCCTGCCAGGTCCGAGCTATCTCCAGGAAGTTCCACTCGAGTGTGAGTTGTATCTGCCAAACCCGAGCAATCTTCTGGTTGCCTTCAACTTTCTACAACATAAGGATCATTAGGGGGCTGGATCTGGGGCTCGGATCTAGGATCCAACCTAATCTTCTCCGATATTTAAGTTAACATGTGACTCAAATGAGGCTCGAGGTAATCAATGGCAGCTCTATTAGATAGACCCACCAATAGCTTATACGTCGCGCTAAAGAAATAATTTTAAAAAGAGATGTTAGGTCGGAGGAAGCCAGATCCTGTTTAAAGAATACTTGACCCTTATCGGAGATCATTGTAGCTCTCCGCTTGTGGAGTTGGAGCTGTAGTCATTTGGATTTTGCTTGGAATTCTGACCCCCCTTTCTCCCATCGCCATAAAGACTTCTTATAAGCAGACCATTTCTTGGTAATGTACGGGCTAATAAAGTTGCTTTATTGTCGGCATTGATGAGGAGACATTAATGAGGAGGCATTGATTGTAAAAATGGTCAGTCCTGGCATTGATAAAGAAAATAGTCGCTATTAATGCAGGTCATAATTGTTGTATCAATGGCCCCTATCTCCCGAGCTCAATCAATGTAAAGGTTGAGGTCGGGTGATGTGGCATGCATGAGAGAGAAGTGACTCCAGTCGTATAGTTAGGCAGCTCGCGAGGGAGTGGCCCCCGAGCTATAGCCGAGGCAGAGCTAGGTCGGCCTGTGAGGGAAGTGGCCACCGAGCTATAGCCGGGTGTAGCTAGGTCGGCCTGCGAGGGGAGTGGCCCCTGAGCTATAGCCGAGGTGGGGCTAAATCGGCCTGCGAGGGGAGTTGCCCCTGAGCTACAGTCGAATCTGAGCTAGGTTGGCTAGCGAGGAGAATGCCCCCCTGACCTACTACTGATACAGACTAGTTCGAACCATGATGGGAGTCGCCCCCTGACCTAATGCAAACACAGAGCTAGATCGACCCATGAGGAGAGTGGCCCTGACCTACATCTCGGTTGGCCCGTGAGGGGAATAGCTCATCGACTTACAGCCGATGTTTAGCTCGGTTGGCACGCGAGAGGAGTAGCCCCACGACCTATGGCAACCAGCCTGCGAGGTCTTCTGAGCTGATCTGTGGGTCTACGCACTTTAGTGAAAATAAAGTGGAAAAAAGGCCGATCAAATGCCCTCTTTGGATATATTTGTTGAAGATCATGTTAGCTCGATAAAATATATTAGCTCATCAAGAAGAACAAAGAGACAGAAATAAATGTAAGCATTTACTTGGCTTATTTGTTTCTTACCGATCATACCTTGCAGATGTCACACTTTCGGGAGTTGACCTTTAGGCCTTTGATTAGTGGAACGAGTCATCATCGGCGTTGTTGATGACATGGATGTCGAGTCGTTCCCACAGATGTCACCAATTGTTTCAGATTAAATCTGTAAATCTGAGTTTGTCGGAATGTCCTTTGGTTGTAGTAGCAAGGGTGCGTAGCTGACACGCGAATGGGCAAGCTGATCACGAGGTAACTGGACCTTGATCCAAGCAGTTGGAGTCGGATCAAAGCTATTCCTGCCAGGCCCAAACCATCTCCAGGATGTTCCAATCAGATCCGAATTGATCATGTTTAAATAATACATGACCATTGTCGGAGATCGTTGTGGCTCTCTGCTTGTGGAGTTGGGGTTGTTGTCGTTTGGATTGTGCTTGAATTCCGACTCCCCTATTTCTCCCATCGCCCCAAAGATTTCTTATAGACAGGCCGTTGCATGGTAACGTACGGGCTAATAAAGTTGCTTTATTGTCGGTATTGATGAGGATACATTGATAGAAAAAACAGTCAATCCAGGCATTGAGGAAGAAAACGGTTGCAATGAATACAAGCCATAATTGTTGTATCAGTAGGAACTCAATTATGTTATTATGTGTGGGCTAATTAAGTGTGAAATATATATAGATATACGATCACCCCTGAGAATGGTTCATCATCGACATAATATATATTTGTATTCCAAAATTTTTTTTCCCTCTGTATCAGATTAGATATAAGACTTTGATCTCATTAGTAGAATCCAATAGGCTACGAACACGGATCCAATTCGGATAATCAGAATCGGTTCACATTCATACGCGCTTACAAAATTTTTGATGGGCTGTTAATGAAATAGGTTGTTCTTAGACGTCCCATCATATCTTGATTGCGGGTTTCCATTTAAGGTTTTCAAAGAAGACGAGTGATGTTGACGGATGTCAATTGCAAATTAACAATTTGAAACATACAAAGGCATTGTGAATGCTTTAGAGAACACCGATGCTCACATTTTTAGCTATTTAATAAGGTAAATTGGGCATTTAAACAACTTTAAGAACTCTATTGGTAATATTGGGAGAGATTGATCACTCCGTATTTTACACCCTTTTTCTACATGTTTGCATGCCACTTTAATCACTCATATCGCGTTTTTCACTATTATTCGACAATATTGCGATGCTTTTCACGATTTCTTGTTTTTGTCGTATTTCAGGAGATATGGAGCGATTCGGAGTGATTTTGAGATCAAGAGGACTTGCACCCACTCCGGAGTGTCACCCAAGGCTCTTTTGAGGGCTATTCGGCGATGGAAGACAAGTGGAAGAAGAAGGAACTTTATAGGAGCGAAGAGGAAGCGAAATGATGGAGTTTGGGCATCTACAGCATGTCACTCGGCCGAGTGAAACACCCACTCGGCTGAGCAAGAAGACCACTCGGCCAACCAGACCAGACACGCACCACAGAAGGAAATCAGCGTGCACTCGGCCGAGTGTCAATAGTCCACTCGGCCGAGTATGGATATCCCCTCGCCCGAGTGGCACGGGAAAATCCACCACTGAAGGAGCCGACTTACTGTAATTTTACAGTCGATTTCAGTAAAGTCACTCGGCCGAGCATGGAATGCCCCTCGGCCGAGTGAGTAAAACCACTCGGCCGAGTCACCTCCAAAGACAGACCCCCGAAAATCCCCGACTTACTGGAAATGTACAGGGTTTGTCACTCGGCCGAGTGACATTTGTCACTCGGCCGAGTGAGCCGCCCGGCCTGCTGCGTAAACTGCGATTTCTGGGCTGCGCAGGGGCATTTTTGTCTCAATTTTTTGGGCGATTTTGAGGGGTATTTAAACCCAGTTTTTGCCCTAGTTTAGGAGGACTTTTTGATACTTTTTGGCAGCCTTTTTGAGAGCTTTTTAGATCATTAGATTTAGCTTTTCTCTTGGAGATTAAAAGGTTATTTTTGTTGGATGCTATTGGATTCTCATTGGTTTGTCTCTTTTCTTATCAAAAACTCTATTTTTGTTGATAGTTTCTCTATTGCAATGAATTGTGCTGAATTTGTTATTGATTTTCTTATGAATTGCATGATGATTAGTGAGTAGTTTTATCGTCTTAAGGCATATGGATGAACCCTATGGACCCAATTTCTAAATTGTGATGAATTGGTGAAATTCTTGCTAGAATTGATTAGGGTTATGTTGGGATTGATTAATTACGGATAGCTAGGGATTCATATCGATTGGGATTTGCAAGAGATTGGGTCCCAATTGATAGGAAGCCCTAGAAATTCGATTTAGATTTACGATTGTACTTCTCTAGAATTGGTTTGCAAGAGATTGGGCCAAAGCTAGGATTTTTAATCGTGTTTCTATACCAATATCCGTTTGCAAGAGATTGGGCGGGTAGGAACTATCTCAACCTAGGTCGTAGCTCGAGTTTGCACGAGAGTGGGCTCGAGATACGGTTGAACGATGATGTTGTTCTTCACGCTAGTGGCTTAGGTTAGGGTTTGCAAGAGATTGGGCCCCACCCTAGGTTTGCTATAGACCGGCAATAGCGAGAGAGCGTGAGCTTGGTTCTACATTTAGTTGCGACTAGTTCACCTAAAATTCAAGTCTAGCAATGATGTAAACTACGAATCACAACGATGAGATACGATCCGTAACGGGATTCCCTATCCCTAGGCGCTTTATTTTATTGATATTTCTATCGACATTCGAATGGTTGTGACAATTTTACCCCAAATTATTCTCGACCATTTTGATAGCTAGGTGATTGGAAGGAGACACTGTCATCGTTCCTCCCTGAGTTCGATACCCGCTCGCCGCTACACTGTGCACTTGCGGTAAGACTACGAGTCACTTGTCCCAGGTTCGCGTGCATACCGGGACGCGATCAAGTTTTTGGCACCGTTGCCGGGGAGGCGACAGTGTTTTATTCTCTTTACTTAGTGTCTTCTTTTTCTTTTATTACTTTTATCTTTTTACTCCTTATTCGTGCTAACAATTCCTTTGAAACTCTGTTTTCCTTTGCATGTACACGAGATCTACGGCGAACCCCGAGGAAATACTATTTGATCCGGAGATCGAACGTACCATGAGGAGGATAAGAGCCGAGAGAAGGCACGCTACAGAGGGTGATTGTATGAACCGTACAGAGACACCGGAGGAACTAGCGGCACGTATGGCGAGTATCATATCCATCAGAGATAGGCTTCGGCCTAAGACTTCTTCCATCACATCATCCATCGCCATGCCGGAATTGGCGGCGGACAAGAACTTTGAGCTAAAGACGGGATTAGTAGTATTGATGCAACAAGACCCGTTTCATGGGAACGCCCATGAGAATCCGCATTATCACATCCAGCTTTTCTTGTCCAAGTGCGCCACCTTCCAAATGCCGGGCGTTTTTGTTGATGCAATCCGACTGCGACTCTTCCCCTTTACACTCAAAGACAAAGCTTTATATTGGTTGAGGACGCAGGCGAAAGGTACATTCACTACTTGGGATGAGTTGGCTAGCACCTTCGTTGACAAATTCTACCTGCCATCCAAGACGGTGAAGATACGGAGTGCTCTCATGTCCTTTAAGCAAGGACCGCAGGAGACCCTCTATGAGGCATGGGAGCGCTTCAAGGATTTACAGCATCAATTCCCCCATCACAATATAGAAGATTGGGAGCTTGTTCACAATTTTTACAATGGACTCCAACCGGGCACGAAGCAAATTATAGACACAACCGCCAATGGAGCCATACTATCGAAGACCCCGGATGAAGCTACGGCCTTATTAGAGGAGATGGCCTCTAATAACCAACAATGGGGCGACGAGCGAGGTCATTCTTCTTCCTCCTTGAAGCGCACTAGTATATATGAGGCCAAGGCCGTGGCGGAGCTTTCAAACAAATTTGACTCTCTCCACAAGGTAGTGGAGAGATTGGAAAAATATATCACCAAGCCAGATGGAGCACCATCTACATCTACGCCGGTAAGCAATATGAGTGATTGGCAAGACCAATCTCAAGCCATGTATGTAGGAGGAGAGCATGGAGAGGGGGCCTTGGAACAAGTGCAATATGTCGCGGGGAACTCCGGATATTGGGCCAACCCGGCCGCTAGAAACCATCCGGGCTTTTCATATGCAAACAATGATGGTGCTTTGAACCCCCCGCCACAACAAATTCCTCAAGCTCGGCCTCCACTACCACAACCTCAGTATCAACCGAGGGGTCCACCGCAATAAAATTACCCGCCTAGGCAACAGGCGGGACCGTATAGACCTTCCGGTTACAATCAAGGTTGGAGAGCTCCCAACCCACCTCAAGCTCAACCACGATCGGACCACGAAGCTAGGGTGGAGGAATTCATGGCGGAGCAACGGAAGATCAATGCTAGGTTGACAGCGGGACAAGATTCACTAAACACCGTCGTCGCTCAACTTGGGGAGCAACTTGCATTGCTTAACAAGAACGTCCAACAATTACCGGCTCAAACCGAGCCCAATCCACGGAGCAACACCGGACACATCAATGCGGTGGTAGCAGTTACAACAAGTGGCGGGAAGGATACCACTCCCGCTATGACCCAAAACAAAGAACCAGTGGTGGAGATTTTGGAAAAAAAGAGCCGGCAATTGAAGAGGAGAGCCAAAAGGAGCCGATTGTAGAAGGACATTCTAAAGTGGTGGAGCCACTTGATGAGCGCCGCTACATGCCACCGGTACCGTTTCCACAACGGTTAGCTAGAGCCAAGATAGAGAAAAGGCTCGCCAAGTTCCTTGAATACTTGAGGGGAGTAAGCCTCAATATTCCTTTCTTAGATGCAATAGTTGAGATCTCGTCTTACGCGAAGTTCTTGAAGGACTTGATTTCGGGAAAGAAGAGGAAGGAAAAAATCATTCTTGCAGAACAAGGAACTTGGTTTACCCAGAAGGAGAAGGAGCCGTCAAAATTAAAGGATCCCGGGAGTTTCCGCATCCCTTGCACACTAGGAGGTGTCCATTTGCAAAAAGCTCTAGTTGTGTAAGCCTTATGCCCCTTAGCATGTTCCGGAAATTGAACACGGGCACCGACTTGAAGCCGACCGATATGAGAATTCAACTTGCTGACGGTCGGATTACTAGGCCGATAGGGATCGCAGAGAACATTCCACTCCAAATTCCGGGAGGGATATGCTTGCCTTGTGATTTTGTCATCATGGACATCAAGGAAACGGGCGACACTTCGCTCGAGACGCCCGTTCCTCGCAACCGCCGGTGTTATCATCGACGTGCGTGAAGGAACTCTATCCTTGAATGTCGGGAACATCGAAGTCGAGCTTCATATACCCAAGGCCATGAAACATATGCCCTATCACGAGGAGTTAGACTATGTGGATCTCCTCGATGAGGTGATTGAAGAAGCAATCTCCCACTCTATTGGCGCTCTCCATGATGATGGCTTCGAAGAAGACCAAGCTTCGGGTGAAGAAGAGAAGTTGGAGGACCCTCCAGATAGCTCCACGGATGGTGATGAAGGCGACGCTGATGTCGCAAGAATACGAGAGCTTTGCAAGCTCTCAAAGGCCAAGAATCCGAAGAAAGCTCCACCGAATGGAAGATCGGTGTTACCGGCCAAGAAAAAGATATGAACAAGCTCTAGCTTGGGGGAATTATCCCCCAACATTACCCATGATGAGGGGGCGTCAAGGAAGACCGATGATCATCACGACCCAAATCCAAGCGGCCTTCCCGACAAGTTCGATGAGCGTATCTCGTATGAGCCCAACATCACGAGCTAAACGAATATCTAAAGGGGTCGAGCTCATGACCTTAAACGAGCACTTGTCGGGAGGCAACCCGACGGTTTTTGCATTATTTTTATTTGATTTTCATTTTCAGTTTAGACTTTTATTAGTGTTTAGAGTCTTATGTCCATGAAAATCGTGACAACGGGTCTTAATTTTCATGACAGGAGAAGGAGAAAGAGAGATCAACCATATGGAGGATGATCGAGGCAAGGGAGAGAGCTCCAGGGACGTGATCAGGCCTTAGGAGGAGGAAGAAACTGACTGGAGGAAGAAAAACAGAGACTGGAGCAAAAACGAAGAGTCGCTGCAGAAAACAGCACATCACTCGGCCGAGTAGTATATGCCACTCGGCCGAGCAAAGACTCCACTCAGCCGAGTGGGGCACCAAACAGGGAAGTTTCTGCAGTCCAATTCTCTGTCAATTTCTGTAAGTTTTAGTCTTAAATGCCACTCGGCCGAGTACCTTATCACTCGGTCGAGTGAAACAGATACCCTCCTAGCTCTAGAATTGCTGAGTGGCAGAGCCACTCGGCCGAGTGGAGTTTTTTTTCCCTTCAATCGAGTGAACCAAAGCCACTCGGCCGAGTGAACCAAAGCCACTCGGTCGATTCATAAGTGGCGAGGAGGCTTAGCAATATCTTTTTGTTTACGCCACTCGGCCGAGTGACATTGTCACTCGGCCGAGTCGTAACAATCCCTATATAAGCGGGATGCGCGATTTGCGAGACAAAGAAAAAAATCTCCCGCCGCCGTTTCATTTTCCCCTCTCGCCCGCTGCGATACCCCGACCCCTCGCCCGCTGTGCTCCGTGGCCGCCCAAGCCGACTGACCCTCACTGGCGATCGACAGCCCGACGACCGCCGACGACCGGCCACCCCCCCTCGCCGGTGCCGGCCGCAACAACCCTCTGATCGCCCGTTTTCACCCCAAAAATGCCCATTTCTACCTATTTCTCTTGATTTGTACGCCCGTGAACCCCAAATCCAAATTAATTTTCATATCTATCTATTATCCCCTATCTCCCCCATATATATTGAATATTATTCGCTGATTTGATCGTTTGATTTGCAGGCTAGCTTGGGGGAGTTTTGGAGAGTTTTTGGACGCTCATTGAGCTTCGTGGTGGGGGCGTCTCTTCGCACACACTGCTGATTGCTCTCGTGGCGTGTTCAGGTACACTCGTTCCATCATTTAGCACGTCGCATTACTTAGTTGGTTGGGACACGTCTCGCGGCACACATGCCGCCGCGCACTAGGCCACGTACACGGGGATCCGCTGCCAAGCGGAAGAGGACCGATGATCCTGGTCCCTCTTCCGCTAGGGAGGACTCCCCTCCACCTAGCCCGCCACCGCCACCTACACAGCCGATCCCTGCCGATCCTATCCCTCCACCCACTCCTGCCGTCGGGCCGATGGGGATTACGTTTCGAAATGACGCACACTGTGCCAGATTTGAGCGTATCTGCCATCGCTCGATAGTACCCTCTAGGTTTGCACACCTAGCTGACCTTGACCGCCTAGGGGTACTTGAGGGGCTTCTCACGTTGTACGACAACGTGGGATGACATGATTTTTTGTCGGTGTCGGCGGATACTTACATCCGTCCGACACTAGAGGTCCTCAGTTCCATTGACCGGACACCTGGAGGATGCTCCTTCCGTCTGATGGATCGAGAGTGTAAGATCACTCTCGACATGCTTAGAGCGTTCTTCCAGTGGCCCGCCATCCCTGACCCTGACCGAGCCTATGCTCCCACGCACATCCCACCCCAGTCGTTCGACACCCACACCTTCTGGACACGGATCACGGGATCCCCACTCGCCTTTGACCCTAGTAGGGCCAAGGCCTCAGCTATCCTCCACCCCTGCCTCTGGATTTCACAGCGCCTTATGGTGACTACTTTCTTAGCGAGGTACGAGCCTGGGACCATGTCTACGCCTGAGCTCTACATGCTCTATGCGATGACAAGCCCTAGGGTTCTATATAGGGGTAGCGGCGATTTGGTCCCCGCCGTTGAGATCGACATTGCCAGTTGATTTTTGGACCGCATCATCATTTTGGCGAGCCCTCGCTCACCTATCTGTTGCGGCGGTCTGATCACCCTTTTGGCCCTTATGACCGACGTGGACCTACCTGACGACTTGCGTCGACCTCCGGGCCCCACCGCACTTTCTATAGATGTTATGGCCCGGATGAAGATGCTTCGTCCCCACGGTCGCCAGCACTGGGTGTGGTTGCATGGTCCCTTCAGCACTGACAACATGGTTCTATCGAGCCCCGCTCGGACACACATTGGACCAGCTCACGGGGACTGGATTCCAGCGATGGATCTCCTCATCCCCGCTGCCTACGTGCTTGAGCCCGAGGATGCTGAGCAGGCACCCCCTGCACCACCTGTTGACCCCGTGATTCCTCAGCCTGCACCTGCACTGTCTGCACCTCCCGACACCTCTGTCCTCACGTCTGTCAGTGTCGGGAGCACCTTAGCTGAGCCGTCCACCACCACCACCACCACCGAGCCTATGTCCGTCGAGCCCATTTCCACACGGAGCCCCGAGCGTCCACCCACCATTCTTGAGAGCGGTGAGTCTTCCTTTACTGCCGCCGTGGAGACCCTCTCCCGATTGTTGTCCTCGACTCCTCGGGAGTCATCTTTTGTGCCCTACACAGCCTCCCCAGTCATCGACCTTTCGGTCTCCACCGCCCCTGTCTTTACCGAGAGCATCGTGACATCTGTCCCCACGTCTGCGTCACTGACCTCTCCTGCTGCCTCGTCGCCCATTTTTCCTTCCACCTCTGCTGCTGCTGCTTCTGATTCGACCCAGCCTGCGTCCCAGCCTCACACCGGGGCTGGGCATCCCTTAGTGAGCACAACACCTGTAACGACCGATTTTATCATTAAAATTATCTGTATTTCACTCGTATATTTTCTCCGTATTCGTTGTTCGACGTTTTGTCCCCGTACCTGTACCCATACCAGCGTCCATTCTTTTTCATACTTATTATTATTGTTCTTATTATAATAATCCTTTTTGGTAATTATTTTAAATACATCTCCTTAAAAAATGTGTTTTTAATTCCTAATGCAAAATTCAAATTCGAAATTTTAATCTTTTTAAGGTTTGAAAAACTTACCATTTTAAAGCCTATTTAACCTAATTGAATAGCCTTAATTCCTCTAATTAAATCTATTGATTACTAATCTTTTTTTATAATTTCAAATCTTTCTTCCTATTGTAACTAGCCCTATCTTGTGAGTCAACCCATGTGGCCGAAACCCTACACACACACACACCCAACAGCAATTCGCACACACCTTTAAAAAAAGGGAGGGGGGAAGAAAGAAACGTTTTGAGACTCAAACTTACTCACGTGAGCTCTCTGAGCCTACTTTCCCTTTATAATGAAACCCTACACACCCCTAAGTAATCACCTAGCACAGCACCCTAATTTATAAAATAAACTATAGCAAAAAAAGGAACATGACTTCACAGTACACACCATTGCCTTATATAATCAAACCTTAGGCCTACACCCTACGTGCTGTAACCGTATAATATAAAACCTAACTTTCTCTTCACCTACAAACCAGCACCGCCGCTGCTCATTTCCCCTCTCGCAAGCGCCTCATTCACCCCGCTCGGATCTCCCTCGCCATCACAAAACACTCACGCCCAGGCCTCTCAAGCCAGCGCCGCCTCCTTCATCTCCTACCTTCCCATCGCCACCTCCGGCAGCCCACAAAGCCCACACCTCCCCGAGATCCGAACCCCACTCCTCCTTCCAAACCTCCAGCACATCTACAAACCCACGCAAACGAGCTCCTTCCTCACAGCCATTCCCTCCGGCAACACCCCACATCCACCCCCGACAGCCCCAAGTCCTGACGAGCCTCTCCCCTCAACCACGACCATCTCCTCCACCCAGCACGGCAGCCACCCCACGCCATCCGCCGTGGCTCCAACAAACAATGCCTCCCTCCCCTCGCCAACGTCAAGCCGCAGCCCCGCTCTCCTCCTTCTCTCGCGAGCAGAACCCACCTCGCCATGCAACCATCAACACCGGCGAACCTCCCTCGTGGCAGCCTCACTCGTGTTCCTCCTCCGCCCAACTTCTCCCCGTGACGTCGCCTCGCCACCCGCCGTTCTCCTCGCCATCACCGTGCCCTCGGCCCTCAGGCCTCGTCGTCGCTAGTCTCCGACACGCCTTCGAGCAGCACCGTCACGGCCGCCTACCCTTGATCCGTCATTTCGTCCTCTCTGCCTTGCACACGTAAGTCTTTCGGTGCGTACGCATGAATAAACAGTGACTATAGTTGCAATGATTATTATATTACTTTGGGTTTGTACATATATAAGTTAGTGGTGCCTGACACAGCAGTGTATTAGAGTACACTTAATTGGTTATTATATTACTTTGGGTTGCATGTATATAACAGTATACTTGATTGGTTACTGTTATAACTTTTAAAGTTATAAATGTTAGCTGTTTTAATTGCCAGCTATAAGATGTGTAGCTTGTTAGTTTATATAGTTAGAATATACATAGGTACACGTATACCTATCAATCTGTATGTACAGGGCTAGATGGTATGCAGATTTAGCTATAATAGATTCCTTGGCTTGATATCATGAACTCGATGACGCAGGTAAACACTTCCCTCGTTTCGATCACCTGGACACCCACAAATCACGTCACTACAGGCAAGTATGCGATCAAATATGAATTTTTGAAGTTGATGAATATTTGCGTCATTTTTACTTTAATGTGTATATCTTGTATACTGCACGTATGAGGACATATGAAAATGTTTTTATAATGTTCTAGACCAAAATGTGACTTTGACATATAACTCGACACGAGTTAAACTTAAACATTGGCAAAGTAAATCGTTCTTGGTAAAATGTTCATTAAACCAACCTGCTCGACATTCCTTGTATTTATCGTAGATGTGGTAAAATAAGAAATTTGACAACCTCTAAGTCATGTACATCTTGCTTGGTCACTAAAGAGAGTGACATCGTGAAATCGTGCTTCTCGAAGGCGGAATCGTGAATTCGTGATGTCGTGTGAGTCGACTAGCCCGGCTCGTGTTCCGGCAAACTTTTGGGTGGGGTTAGGGTTGAGCGGCCACTAGGCGTATGAAAGGTACTCTCCTCAAGAGCACCACCCTCACGCGGTGGGTTAGCGTCAATCACGGTAAGCCTCCGTGAGAGGAACGACCTTCTCATCACGACCTACAGGCGTGAACCCTAGATTAGAATGCTAACTCTTGACATGAAAACTTGCAATGCTAACTCGGTCATCTTGATAATTGAAATACCAACAAACTCAGAGAATCTTAATTTTACACTTGCCATCGACTAGATTTGCATGCCTAGGATTGTACGTTCCCGTTCTATAAAATTGTTAATTGTTAAATTGCTGCAGTCACTTCTTTTAAATTATTGATGCTCCTAAAATTCATATATCTGTCGTATACTTCGCTTTGGGATGCTAACTCTTTCTTGCGGACCCCTAGCTGACATACATTCATGTTTGTGGATGTATGTCAGGTTCAGAGCTTGAGTACTAGGAGGACCAGTACGAGACGCCGGAGCTGGTGAGTCAGGAGTTCGCACCTGACGTAGTGCCTCTCCAAGCAGAGGACTAGTGGACCCCGACACCTTACTGCTTTCTTAGTCCCTTTTAGTCGTTGTAGTTACTTTCGAGTACGTTACTTTCCTTGTTGCTACTTTTAGCCCAGCTGTGGCAGTGTTAAACTCTGTGTACGAACATTATTTCTGGAGGTGGCTTTATCTTTTCTGGATGTGTTTCTTATTGTTCTGAATGGTAGTTGCAAGGACCTCCTCTGTGTTTTAATCACAGACGCTTATTGAACTCGAGCTTCACCGCTCCAGTTTAAGCGGACCGCGTAACGCTCTCGCTTCCGGTGTCTTTTGGGAAGCGGGGCGTTACAGGTTTTGTTGGTGGCCCATGCAGGTCTCCTGCAACTGCGAAATTCAGAACAATGAGAACACTTTTCATTAGCCAAAACATCCAGAACTAGTTCGTATGCAGAATTACTCGAATAACTTGTCTCAGCGTGATAGGAAAACCAATACCAGGATAATAGGAAGAGCTAGTTAGACACTCGTACTCGTTAGTTAGATACCCTACCACGACTTAGTATTACCATCTTAGGAGTCACCCTATCGATTGACCATCCAGCTCTGACTTTTTTAGACTTTTGAGTTCGTTAGCCGTTCGCTAAGATTATCGAATCTAGGGCCCAACCGAACGTAGCGATCGTCGCCGTGCAATTCGAACCCGAGACACCTGCAAGGAGTAGGCTTCGAAGCGTTAGATATTCCAGATTTATAGACAAGATCTCGATCTCGATCCTCAACGAACCTTCACCTTGGTTTTCCTCATCGCAGTCTAGTTCGTTGTAGAACCTTAGTGCTAAACCTTAGTCGACCCAATGATTACTTTTCTCCTGATTTTTACTACTTCCTAATCATTGCACTTCCTCATTAATGATTGTCGAAGGCCATCGTGGCGTATTTACTGAGTTACTTCTTAGTCGTCCTTACGTTTCAATTGTCAAATCTATTCTTTGTCTTAGATTCACATAAACTCTTCAGGTCCGCCATCTTGCAGATCCGAGACCTTCTAAAAAGTGTTTTCGATATCTTTTTTAAAGTTTAAAATCTTTTCGAAAACTTTTACTTAGATTTTCTACTTTTCAGTTGACTTAAACCAAACCGTGACTATGAAACTCTTCTGACGCGATTCTTAGTTACTATCTTATAGCGATTTTCTAACTTACATTTTTCGCACTTCTATTTCACATAATCTTGCATAGCTACTCTATTTTTCCTCATGTAAAGAACTTTTAAAAATTTTATTTCTATTTCGCTAGTTCAAAATATCGTCTCCTCTTCTTATTAACATATTCAAAACAGTCATTCACGCATACTTTTAAAATACTTTACTAAGTTAAATTGAGCCTCAAAATCTTGTGTGTCAATTTTATAATCATTGTCTTCACATTTTTCAATTTAAAAAAAATATATCTTTTTACAAATCTACTCCCAAAGCAAGCACTACGACACTATGACCATATTACTCTTCACCTATTATTTGACTGATCACATTTTACGTTTTGACTCCTACCGTACGCTCGCTATTTTTCGTAAGTTATGATGATATTGTTATTTTTACACATATCTTTATCTTCTTACTTTTGTTCATAAATATTTTATCTCACCCAACCAACTGACCTCTTATCCATACCACCTCCAGAACCGTCCATCACAACGTTAATTCGTTGCATCATCCAACTCTGAATCCTACACTTGCTTAGTTATCAATTTAGAGCTTAACATTGTTTAGTGAGACCTTTAGCATTGATTGTGGTGTTGTTGTGGTGCATGTAAATAGATTTTGAGTTTGGACCCGTGTGTCCGAATCTCTATATACCACCCATGTATAAGGGTGTTTACCCTTAATATGTTGGTATAATGTGATTATCTATTGTGTTATATGTGCGTGTACGGTAATTTGTGATATGTATGTGTATGGTTGAGTATATAGTAGTAACCTTTATATTTATACTTAGGCGAGTGATTGGCTATATCACTATAGAAATATCTGAGCGTATTAAATTTAGTATTGGTTAGTTAATATGCGTATGTGTATCTTAGCCGTACTTGTTAATGGTCGTAATTGTATACTAGTACAGTAATGTACATGTTAGGTGTAATGATAATAGGTGTACGTATAGTTGTGTGTGCAGATTTATTGCGTGATTTATATGTTAGAATGTCTGGCGGGCACTCGTGCGTATATATGTATGTGGTTAGTTATAGGTGTGTATGTAAATATATATTGTATGAACAAGCTGTGTGTTTTATATATAGTAGGATTGTTATAATTACCCCTACGGGATGATGTATGAGCATGTGTATAGCAGGAAGTATTTATAGTTGTATGTTTGTGACTACATATATGGATGTATGTAATGTTATACTAGCCCTATGTAGATTACTATGGTTGTGTATACCGATGTATGTAGATTACTATGGTTGTGTATACCGATGTGTGTATATTTACCTAGGTAGATATGAGATAGGCGTGTAGTAGTGTAAGTATGTATATGTATTTGAAAGTGTGTGAATGTATGAGTATGTATACGCATGTGGATGTATATTGTTTCATTAAAATGTATGTATGACTGAGATAGAATGACCTTAGTGTCTAAGTCCGCCCACCACTACGTCGGCCTATTTAAGGAAGTCTGAGGATGGACTTGATCCTAAGGTGGGTAGATTACGACGACCCTAGTACTATGGGTAAGGCGTATATAAATTTGTGTTTGGTGTAAGGTATTACGTGCATGTATATACGTGTAGTGGTGTGTATTATGATGTATGTATGGTAATATGCAGTGTGTAAAAGTGATTGTGAGATTGAAGTGTTAATTGACAAAGAATAATTGTATTTTTATTAGTGGTATGTCTATGTGACATGTGGTATTATATCAGTATAGATTGTGAAGTGTATAAGGTGTGTGGTATTGCTTTGTGTATTGGTAATAATGTGAGTGTGCAAGTGATGGCACACATACAGCTAGTAAATTGATGTGGTGGTGTAGTAAAGTGTTACTAAACGCCCGAGTGTAATATTGATTATATTGTATTTGTAGAATGATATTATATTAGACGTGTAAAGTTAATACGTAATTAGCAATGTGTGTATGTGTATTGTTACTACTATTAGCATAGTAGTTGATTAGTGTTATCAGTGGTAATACTTTTGATGTTGATATTAACATTAGAAATACTTTTTGGTTATGGCATGATAGTTATATATTAGAAGATGAGACGAGAGAGCGTTACCCACATCTCTTCCTTGACCTGTGATTGTTAGGAATTCCGAGGGCAGAGTTGTTTTAAGGAGGGTAGGATGTAACGACCGGTTTTATCATTAAAATTATATGTATTTCACTCGTATATTTTCTCCGTATTCGTTGTTCGACGTTTTGTCCCCGTACTTGTACCCATACCAGCGTCCATTCTTTTTCATACTTATTATTATTGTTGTTATTATAATAATCCTTTTTGGTAATTATTTTAAATACATCTCCATAAAAAATGTGTTTTTAATTCCTAATGCAAAATTCAAATTCGAAATTTTAATCTTTTTAAGGTTTGAAAAACTTACCATTTTAAAGCCTATTTAACCTAATTGAATAGCCTTAATTCCTCTAATTAAATCTATTGATTACTAATCATTTTTTTATAATTTCAAATCTTTCTTCCTATTGTAACTAGCCCTATCTTGTGAGTCAACCCATGTGGCCGAAACCTTACACACACACCCAACAGCAATTCGCACACACCTTTAAAAAAGGCGGGGGGGGGGGGGGGGGGGGGGGGGGAAGAAAGAAACGTTTTGAGACTCAAACTTACTCACGTGAGCTCTCTTAGCCTACTTTCCCTTTATAATGAAACCCTACACACCCCTAAGTAATCAACCTAGCACATCACCCTAATTTATAAAATAAACTATAGGAAAAAAAGGAACATGACTTCATAGTACACACCATTGCCATATATAATCAAACCTTAGGCCTACACCCTACGTGCTGTAACCCTATAATATAAAACCTAACTTTCTCTTCACCTACAAACCAGCGCCGCCGCTACTCATTTCCCCTCTCGCAAGCGCCTCCTTCACCACGCTCTGATCTCCCTCGCCATCACAAAACACTCACGCCCAGGCCTCTCAAGCCAGCGCCGCCTCCTTCATCTCCTACCTTCCCATCGCCACCTCCGGCAGCCCACAAAGCCCACACCTCCCCGAGATCCGAACCCCACTCCTCCTTCCAAACCTCCAGCACCTCTACAAACCCATGCAAACGAGCTGCTTCCTCACTGCCATTCCCTCCGACAACACCCCACATCCACCCCCGACAGCCCCAAGTCCTGTGGAGCCTCTCCCCTCAACCACGACCATCTCCTCCACCCATCACGTCAGACACCCCACGCCATCCGCCGTGGCTCCAACAAACAGTGCCTCCCTCCCATCGCCAACGTCAAGCCGCGGCCCCGCTCTCCTCCTTCTCACGCGAGCAGAACCCACCTCGCCACGCAAGCATCAACGCCGACAAACCTCCCTCGTGGCAGCCTCACGCGTGTTCCTCCTCCGCCCAACTTCTCCCCGTGACGCCGCCTCGCCACCCACCGTTCTCCTCGCCATCACCGTGCCCTCGGCCCTCAGGCCTCGTCGCCGCTAGTCTCCGACACGCCTTCGAGCAGCACCGTCACGGCCGCCTACCCTCGATCCGTCATTTTGTCCTCTCTGTCTTGCACACGTAAGTCTTTCGGTGCGTACGCATGAATAAACAGTGACTATAGTTGCAATGATTATTATATTACTTTGGGTTTGTACATATATAAGTTAGTGGTGCCTGACACAGCAGTGTATTAGAGTACACTTAATTGGTTATTATATTACTTTGGGTTGCATGTATATAACAGTATACTTGATTGGTTACTGTTATAACTTTTAAAGTTATAAATGTTAGCTGTTTTAATTGCCAGCTATAAGATGTGTAGCTTGTTAGTTTTTATAGTTAGAATATACATAGGTACACGTATACCTATCAATCTATATGTACAGGGCTAGATGGTACGCAGATTTAGCTATAATAGATTCCTTGGCTTGATATCATGAACTCGATGACGTAGGTAAACACTTCCCTCGTTTCGATCACCTGGACACCCACAAATCGCGTCACTACAGGCAAGTATGCGATCAAATATGAATTTTTGAAGTTGATGAATATTTGCGTCATTTTTACTTTAATGTGTATATCTTGTAAACTGCACGTATGAGGACATATGAAAATGTTTTTATAATGTTCTAGACCAAAATGTGACTTTGACATATAACTCGACACGAGTTAAACTTAAACATTGGGAAAGTAAATCGTTCTTGGTAAAATGTTCATTAAACCAACCTACTCGACATTCCTTGTATTTATCGTAGATGTGGTAAAATAAGAAATTTGACAACATCTAAGTCATGTACATCTTGCTTGGTCACTAAAGAGAGTGACATCGTGAAATCGTGCGCCTCGAAGGTGGAATCGTGAATTCGTGATGTCGTGTGAGTCGAATAGGCCGGCTCGTGTTCCGGCAAACTTTTGGGTGGGGTTATAGTTGAGCGGCCACTAGGCGTATGAAAGGTACTCTCCTCAAGAGTACCACCCGCACGCGGTGGGTTAGCGTCAATCACGGTAAGCCCCCGTGAGAGGAACGACCTTCTCATCACGACCTACAGGCGTGAACCCTAGATTAGAATGCTAACTCTTGACATGAAAACTTGCAATGCTAACTCGGTCATCTTGATAATTGAAATACCAACAAACTCAGAGAATCTTAATTTTACACTTGCCATCGACTAGATTTGCATGCCTAGGATTGTACGTTCCCGTTCTATAAAATTGTTAATTGTTAAATTGCTGCAGTCACTTCTTTTAAATTATTGATGCTCCTAAAATTCATATATCTGTCGTATACTTCGCTTTGGGATGCTAACTCTTTCTTGCAGACCCCTAGCTGACATACATTCATGTTTGTGGATGTATGTCAGGTTCAGAGCTTGAGTACTAGGAGGACCAGTACGAGACGCCGGAGTTGGAGAGTCAGGAGTTCGCACCTGACGCAGTGCCTCTCCCAGCAGAGGACTAGTGGACCCCGACACCTTACTGCTTTCTTAGTCCCTTTTAGTCGTTGTAGTTACTTTCGAGTACGTTACTTTCCTTGTTGCTACTTTTAGCCCAGCTGTGGCAGTGTTAAACTCTGTGTACGAACATTATTTCTGGAGGTGGCTTTATCTTTTCTGGATGTGTTTCTTATTGTTCTGAATGGTAGTTGCAAGGACCTCCTCTGTGTTTTAATCACAGACGCTTATTGAACTCGAGCTTCACCGCTCCAGTTCAAGCGGACCGCGTAACGCTCTCGCTTCCGGTGTCTTTTGGGAAGCGGGGTGTTACAACACTCCTTCCACACTTTCCTGATGGCCCCGTCCTTTACACTGCCCGCCAGAGACAGCCCCGCACTTCACCTGTTAGACCTGTGCGTCCCTCTGCTCCACCACACCCAGACACTCCAGTTCAGAGCATTCGTGCTCTTGAGGGGGCTGTTAGTGGACTTCAAGGAGACTTTAGGGCTCTCTCCGTCACGGTCAGCGCCGTGCAGACCCGCGTCGCCATCCTTCCCAGTATTCAGGCTTGCCTGAATCAGATTCTGGCGCGTCTGCCTCCACCACCCACACCCTCCCAGCAGCCACCACGCCCACCACCTCCACTACCACCTCCACCACAGGACGGTGCTGGTGCACCCCCGCCAGCTTAGGTACACTCTTGATGCCTCTGATATTTTTTGTCGTTTTGCTGCCCGTTTGTTCTTGGGCCTGGTGATTTTTTTGCCCCCC
Source organism: Scilla litardierei (assembly GCA_030789695.1). Classification (NCBI taxonomy): domain Eukaryota; kingdom Viridiplantae; phylum Streptophyta; class Magnoliopsida; order Asparagales; family Asparagaceae; genus Scilla; species Scilla litardierei. The sequence continues at coordinate 107,143,942 of CM061140.1, forward strand.
TCCTGCACGTACTATTTTGGTGCCTTCCTGATCATATCTTTTTATATCTTGTTGGGAGTGAGGGAGAGACTTTTTGGGGACACTTATATTTGCACCATCCTGATCTTTGCATGCATCACATTCATTCACATCTTATTTTCTTTTTCTTTTTCTTTCTTTTTCATCATGCCTGCATCCTCACCCACCCCACCCATTTCACGTCTCTCGGTGTGCTACACTTTGCATATTGAGGACACTGTGCACTTTAGCTTGGGGGAGTGAGTTCTCACACTTTTTGCTTTTCGTCGTCTTTTATTTTTATTTTTTCCACCTTTTCTTTGTTTTACACCACTTTCACTCACTTTTTCGTTTTTTTATCATGCATCACGTTTTCTTATTTTCTTTGTGTGCCGTATTGTACAAAGTAGTATCTATTTTCTTTTATCATTATTTCTTTCATCTTTTGCTAGCGATGATTTTTCTGTGATGATGATGACGTGTTGTTAGCTTATCTCTATGTGCATGCTATTTTGTCACGTCATAGCTTTTGTTTCAGATATCATATGCTATGTCCTGCTTTGCATTTGAAATAGTAACCCACTATTTTTCTGTATGAATATGGTGAAATTCTGTTATTAGCTGATGTCTGATGATTCATATGTATGCTTTTCATAGAAAACACACCAAGCTTCACGCATGTATTGCTTATATCTGGAGTACTGCTTTCCTTTCTCATATCACTTCTTATTGCATGAATTGTACGCTTCACTTTCAGGTTGATTGAATGTTTGCTAGAATGATATATCTGGACTAGTTTACTTTTTGAGATTAAACTGAGTAGATTATATTACTCTGCTGAAAGTTGTCGTGCACGTCCTATAGAGTGAACCGAGCGATACATTTATTTCTTTCTCCACATATCTTGAGCATCATTTCTCTATTTGAAATTCATTGGTGAATCCCCCCTTAGCAAATCTATTATCGGCAATTCCCCCGCTATTAATTTTCATGCTCCAAATCCCCAAAATCAAAAAGAAAAAAAATATACCTGTATATCCTTCTCTCTTTTGATTTGGGATCGCTTATGTATATATGTTTATTCAAAAAAATAGAAAAATTGAGAAAAAGAAAAGAAGTTTATAAACGATCCCATCTCATACTCTTTCTCTCTTTCTTCCCTCTTTTGTTTTATTTTTTCTTTTTTTGGAGCTTCAAAAGAAATGGGGAATCTACATATTAATTTGTTTATGCCACCACGCTTATGGATAAGCTTGGGGGAGAGGATCCAATGATGTGTGAGAGAGTAACTACTTGACGGTGCATGACAACCTAGGCTAAGTAATCTTCTATACTCGGTGAGATTGCTAAAGTTTCATGAAATATAGAAATCGATACTTAGCATTCATTTCATGAAAACCATACTTTTCTATTCTTACTATTTTATATCGTGTGATATCTCTTATACTCCTTATAGAAAGCATTCAATTGAAAAGTGTGTGATCTATGGTTATGCATACCGCTTTAGATGCTTCAAACGATGTTAATCCTAGAATGATTCCAAATTTCATGCTATTTTGATATTTTAGGGGTTTCTATTTCGAATGCATCATTATACTATGATATCAAAATAAAAGTCTGTGATGTGTGTTTTATATTCGATGCATGCTATATGAGTAAGCAAAACCCACGTCCTGAGAAGAATGATCTAGCACCCCCTTCTTCGCTTTCTACTCTATTTTTATTTTTATTCTCCTTCTTTTCCATTATTTTGCCCGTCGGGTTTGCTTTTTACTCATCTTCCTCGAGGAAGAGTAAGAGGTAAGCTTGAGGGATTTTGATCACTCTGTATTTTACACCCTTTTTCTGCAAGTTTGCATGCCACTTTGATCGCTCATATCGCGTTTTTCACTATTATTCGACAATATTGCGATGCTTTTCACGATTTCTTGTTTTTGTCGTATTTCAGGAGATATGGAGCGATTCGGAGTGATTATGAGATCAAGAGGACTTGCACCCACTCCGGACTGTCACCCAAGGCTCTTTTGAGGGCTATTCGGCGATGGAAGACAAGTGGAAGAAGAAGGAACTTCATAGGAGCGACGAGGAAGCGAAATGATGGAGTTTGGGCATCTACATCATGTCACTCGGCCGAGTGAAACACCCACTCGGCCGAGCAAGAAGACCAATCGGCCGACCAGACCGGACACGCACCACAGAAGGAAATCAGCGTGCACTCGGCCAAGTGTCATAGTCCACTCGGCCGAGTAAGGATATCCACTCGCCCGAGTGGCACGGGAAAATCCACCACTGAAGGAGCCGACTTACTGTAATTTTACAGTCGATTTCAGTAAAGTCACTCGGCCGAGCATGGAATGCCCCTCGGCCGAGTGAGTAAAACCACTCGGCCGAGTCACCTTCGAAGACAGACCCCCAAAAATCCTCGACTTACTGGAAATGTACATGGTTTGTCACTCGGTCGAGTGACATTTGTCATTCGGCTGAGTGAGCCGTCCCGCCTGCTGCGTAAACTGCGATTTCTGGGCTGCGCAGGGGCATTTTTGTCACGATTTTTTGGGCGATTTTGAGGGGTATTTAAACCCAGTTTTTGACCTAGTTTAGGAGGACTTTTTGATACATTTTGGCAGCCTTTTTGAGAGCTTTTTAGATCATTAGCTTTAGCTTTTCTCTTGGAGATTAAAAGGTTATTTTTGTTGGATGCTATTGGATTCTCATTGGTTTGTCCCTTTTCTTATCAAAAACTCTATTTTTGTTGATAATTTCTCTATTGCAATGAATTGTGCTGAATTTGTTATTGATTTTCTTATGAATTGCATGATGATTAGTGAGTAGTTTTATCGTCTTAGGGCATAGAGATGAACCCTATGGACCCAATTTCTAAATTGTGATGAATTGGTGAAATTCTTGCTAGAATTGATTAGGGTTAGGTTGGGATTGATTAATTACAGATAGCTAGGGATTCATATCGATTGGGATTTGCAAGAGATTGGGTCCCAATTGATCGGAAGCCCTAGAAATTCGATTTAGATTTACGATTGTACTTCTATAGAATTGGTTTGCAAGAGATTGGGCCAAAGCTAGGATTTTTAATCATGTTTCTATACCAATATCCGTTTGCAAGAGATTGGACGGGTAGGAACTATCTCAACCTAGGTCGTAGCTCGAGTTTGCACGAGAGTGGGCTCGAGATACGGTTGAACGATGATGTTGTTCTTCACGCTAGCGGCTTAGGTTAGGGTTTGCAAGAGATTGGGCCCTACCCTAGGTTTGCTATAGACTGGCAATAGTGCGAGAGCGTGAGCTTGGTTCTACATTAAGTTGCGACTAGTTCACCTAAAATTCAAGTCTAGCAATGACGTAACCTACGAATCACAACGATGAGATACGGTCCGTAGCGGGGATTCCCTATCCCTAGGCGCTTTATTTTATTCATATTTCTATCGACATTCGAACGGTTGTGACAATTTTACCCCAAATTATTCTCGACCATTTTTGATAGCTAGGTGATTGGAAGGAGACACTGTCATTGTTCCTCCCTGAGTTCGATACCCGCTCGCCGTTACACCGTGCGCTTGCGGTAAGATTACGAGTCGCTTGTCCCGGGTGTGCGTGCATACCGGGGCGCGATCAGAGATCAATGGGGGTTAGATGGTAGCTGATTAAAAATGATTAGATGTGCTGATATATTTGCATATGAGTGGTCCTGACTTTTTTAAGTTATTTATGGACTGTCATGTCAGCAGGCCTAACTGTTTTTATCATCTATGACAAAATATTTATTTTAACTGATCGAAAATGACTTCCCTCCTTTTTCTCATGTCTCTACCACCTATTTAAGAATGTTAAGCAGCCTTGACGACGGAAAACAATTATTTTCCAATGATCATTTAGAAATGGCATTTTCAAGAAAAAAGCTCTCGTTGCATTGTGTTTCATGTGTTTTTCTTTTGAGGAGGACTATTATACACCGAAGGAGATTCGGTGTAGACAATGATTAAACCCTTTTTTGGAAAAAAAAAGTTAGAGAAAGAGGATCAGATGTGACAATGTGTTTTGATTTTTCCCAAAAAAGACAATAATCATTATCTACACCGAACCATTCAGTGTATACAGTCATTCTCTTTCTTTCGGTCCGTGACTTATCATGACAATATATAAAAATTAAAACTATAAATTAGTAGTAATAGAAATCCACAGAAGACGAAAATTCATAAAATTTGTGTCACGCCCTGCTTCCTATTATACTTGGGAGCGAGAACGTGAGCGGCTCCGCATGTGCCTAAAGCAAAGAAGAAGTAATTTTTTTTCTTCTTTGACTTAAGCACAATAAGGGTCTGTGTACTAAGCCTGGCAGGTTATTGCTTGCGAATATCAGAACAACACGAATGTTATTATTACAACTTCAAGTCCAGATTATATGTACACAAAGGAATTAAGGCCTAGCATGGCCATTACACACAGTTACAGGAAATACCCTGAATGAAATACAACATAAATATTAATTTATTACAGCGCTCTGAAAGCACATCGTTCCTCAGCAATGGATCTCAGTGTCCGGGTACTCTTGGTCAACTAGCTCAGTCTCGAAATATACCCCTCTGCAAAATCTGTCTCAGAACCTAACATATATTTCACAAGATGACAAACAGGAAAATATACGTCAGCGAGGGTCGCTTGACAAGTTAGAATGTTAGAAAATGGACTCTCGGCAAGGTATCCATAATAATATAAGTTTAGTTTGAAAGGATTTTGAAGATGAGCAACATAACAAGTCTACAATGATGAAAAGTATTGCAACGTAAGGAAGCGTGCAAGCATAGGTGAGTGTAGTGTGCAAAGTAATGAGCATGACAAGTATAGTGTGCTAAGTAGTGAGTATGGAAAGTGTAGTATACAGAGTAGTGAGCATGGCAGAGTGTGGTATGCAAAGCAGTGAGCAGGCAAAGTGTAGTGTGCAACGCAATGCATAGTAAACATGGTAAGAAAAGTTAGCACTTTACACAATTTATAATAGCAACAGCAGGGGTAAAATAGTGCATCATTCAATCTCCTATCTAGTGAAAAGCCCAATGTCCGCAGGCGGAAGAAACTAAAATTACACCAAAACCAACGGAAGCTACCCGTGGCTTTGTACTCACCGACCCCATCCGGGCGACGGTCGAATTTACCGGTGGGGTGAAATCCAGCATTTTGCACTCTACTACAATGGAGTACCCCATCCAAAGTGTCAATGTGTGTTCTGTATAGTTCAAAGTATGCCACAAGGGCCCAATATTCTGTAAATTCCCGAGGGCCCAATATCACATTTCATTAAGTATGGACAAGCCAGAGATAAGTAACACCAATAATGGTACAACCAAGGTCTTGATATCAAGCCAAGGTCTTAAACTCAATAAAATGTTGCTAAAACAAACTTATATAATTATTGTTTATATTAATTAATATGTTGACATATGTTAATTTATATAACATATAAGTTATAGCTATATTATTTACACATTATATTATGCATCATAGTATACTGTCATATGTATTAAACTTATACTGTTCGTAATATATGTATACATACTGATAACCGTATCTTTACATATGCACAAAGATTAATAATGTTAAATAACATTGGTTAATACGTTGTCATGCATTTAAATCTCATATCATAATATATAATTGTTTACAGAAATAATTCATACATATAATAATATTACGTTAATAAGAATATTAACCTACAGTTCTTTGAGCTGTTTGTTTATCGTTGCTGCCGCGTGTCGATGCAGGTGGGGTCGGTGGCGCTAGGACGGTGATGGACGACCACTGCGACGACGGTGTCGGTGAACTCCGGGCGGCAAGTGCCGGTAGCGTGAGGACGGGGAGAGAGGAGGCTGGCGAACGGTGGCTTAGGGCATGTGGGCGGGGAGCTGCATGGGCAAGCGACGATCAAGGTATTTGAATGTCGGAGGAAGAGGAGACACCGACGTGTGGGTTCGCTGGAGTTGTGCGTAACTGGGAGTGCTTCACTACGAGGACGATGGTGGCATGGTCGCTTGGGGTGAAGTGATTGTCAGAGGAGGGGTTGCGGTGAAGGTCCGTCGGAGTTGCTCACGGGTTTAGAGGGGTCGTCGGAGCCGAGGAAAGAGGTGGAGGAGAGTCTGAGGTGGCCATGAGCGAGGATGGTGATTCGGTGGCTGAGGGCTTGGGTGGAGGGTGGCGCGGTTTCAAGAGAAGCTGGGGGTCGCTTGATGAGGCGGTGTTTTGCTACGACGAAGGGGAGGAGGAAGGTGCAGAGGAGGGTGTTGGACGATGAGGCAGGCTGTCAAGGTTGGTAGGGACGTGGGTCACCGGAGCTGGGTCGAGCGGAGGGTGGCTTAGTCAGAAGGGCTTGAGGGGGAATGGGTCGAAGAGGAAATTGATGGGTTGGTCGAAGGTTGATCAGAGAGGGTGCAGTGAGGTGGCAGGTTGATGTTGTCGCCGGGAGTTGCAGTAGCGTGAGGGGCACGTGTTTGAGGAGAAATAAGGAAGCATGGGGCAGTCGTCGGGTCTGCACGTTTTTTCTTTGAAGGAGGTCACATGCATATGAAGGGGAGGTGGAGAGAGAGGCTATAAGTTTGTTGAGATATTTCGCGCATGAGTTGTGTGAGAGTCATGAGTCGAGTTGTTGCGATCTAATCATTTGAGTGACTGGTTAAGATCCGAGCGTGCAGGAGTTGGGCTGAGAATTCCCTTCACTAGAGAAAAATAGGGAAGGGAAAGAGCTGTTAAGATTGATTAGGGATAGTATTAAGATGAGGTTTGCTTTATGGAAATTGTTCGGTGAAGATTGTTTGGTTTATAGATGTAACGACTACTTTTCGACCGTACTTTGTTTGTGCACGTGCTTTTGATCGTGCACGTGTTTGTTCTAGACTTTGTTGCTTTGTGAACACTTTAGTGTGATATGCCGTTGTGAACGTCTCTGAGAGTATTAAATAGTGGCACTAATTTGGAATGACGTTTCTCGGGTCGTTCTCCCACGATTTGATCTTAATTGAAGAGACGTTACGATTTTCACTTTTGCCGCGAGGCCTTTTTATTTTTTAATTTCGTTTCTCGTCATCGAAATTGTGATCCGTCTCCTCCGTCTTCTTTCTCTCGTCGACCCGGTCACCCCAGTATTTATTTTACAATTTTCGGACTTCGTTAGATCCAATTTCACTTTTGGCCCAACCAATTGTATTTTTAACCCTAGGTTTGATTCGGGTTTTGTCTCTAATGAATTTTATTATTTGATTAACCCTATAAGCCTTGTCTTAGCCCAGCCCATACTTGTGTTGGCTGCCCCTACTCACGCATGAGGGTGAGTGAGAGGTTTGGGCTTTTCTTTTATAACAACTCCCTTGGTAAATTAACCCTATAGCCTATAGAGCCTGTAAGCCCAATTCAGTAACCCATAGCCTATTTAAAATAACCTAGGGCTTTCTCTTCACAGCACGCATCGAAGAAAAACCCGCTGCCTTCTACATTTTGCACGCGGAAAACCCTAGGTGGCCGTTCTTCCTTGTTCTCAGCCCTAGCCTGTCGCAGCGGCCACCCACTCATCTTCCCCGACCTCCCACGTCGTCGCTGCCCACCGTGACCTCGCCGTTGGTCACCGGAGATCGCTAGGGCTCGCTGAAAAACCTCGTAGCAGCCGCAACTGCCCCGTGGTCCGCCGATCTTCGTCCTCCGGCCAAGACGACGACACCGCCGACCTCACCTCCCTTTCTTCGACCTCCCTCCTGACTCAGGCCGCCGTGGTCCGCTGTTCTCCACCGAAAGCTACCGCAGCTCGCTGAAAAACCCGCAGCAACACCTTGCAACGGCCGCCACCGCCGGAGCTCCGCTGCCATGCCGCCGCGGCCATCCCCTCGGGCATCTCCGGCCACTTCCCCAAGAGCAGCCGCAACCAACTACTCCGGTCTCAAAACTCGATCTCCACCTCCTCACGGCAACACACCCCTCATCCCGACTCTGTCGTACTCCCCGTGAGCAAGCGTGCAGTTGTGAACACAGGCAGGTGCTTTACGTATTGGTTTATCGTGAGTTGGTGTAGGTGTGCACACAATATTATTGCAAGGGTGAGCCATGTGAACAGTTTGAGGGCTATAATCACTATATAGGTATAGTATTAAAGTTTATTATAAGGTGATATGTTAATTAGTCACAGATTTATCTTATAGTTATAATATTGAGAACTAAATGCGTAGGTATAATCATTAAGTTCATCTTAGTCAGCTAGTTTGTTGCTTAATAGAAATGTTGTTTTGCATGCTAATAACATTAATATAAATGTTAATTTGACAATTCGTAGGGTTAATGATTTGTGTACGCTACTTCTAGCTAATGATAGCCTAGGTTGCTTGATAAATTATTGTATGCTTAATTGTACTAGCAACTCGATGTCAATAACGTGTTAGTTATTTAACGCTCAATAATATCATTATAAATCCATCGTAGGTTGGAAAACTTAATTAAAATTGGGTCATTATACGTTTTAGGACTTGCCTAATTATCCTACCCGTCGTCACAAACTTATTCATGCGCGTATTTTATTAACAGAGAACCGGACGTTCCGTACGCTCGCGAAACCGGAATCCACCCCTGACGACGCTACCCGACGTCAGTGTAGCTCTCGCGTCATGTGAGGGTATAATTCTGAACCGTAGGAACCCCCACCAATTCTGCATGCTAATCAAGATAAAAACTGTGTTTCTACTGCTTTGTAACTCACTAATCCAAGATAATAATACGGGAATGTAGGCTGGTGTTGGACTGAGCATGGGAGCTCTGGACGTTATGATATGTGGTTGGACTTTGAGATTGCGATACCAGCATGTATATCAGGCAAGTGAAACTTGCTATCTTTCGAATTGGGCCATGTCTTAGGCCATTACCTTGCTTAGCGTAAAGACTAGGTAGTGAAAGGATAGCTGCTTAGACGCATTTGATCTAGCTTGACAACGAAGCTAGATCCGTCACCCTCATCATGCTTGTATGTCACGTTTAATTTCAATTAACGGTACGCAAATATCTGTTCATGTCATTGCATTTTGCCTGTCATGTTTAATTCCTATTAACGGTACGCAAATATCTGTTCATAGCATTGCATAGTGATTATTTATCGTGATTGTGTAGCACACGCTACGATATTATATTCCTGGCTCGTGTTCCAGAAGCGAGCCCTGTAGTTGGAAACCCCAACGCTCGGATACCGGCTAGGTGCACCCCTATGCCAAATACACTTCCTGGCTCGTGATCCAGAAGCGAGCTCAGTGAGTTGGAAACCCCAACGCTCGACACATATGGGTGGGGTAAGAGATAAGCGGCCACCTGAGCCCCGAGTTGGCCTGATCCTCCACTCCGGCCAGCAGGCGAAATCTCTAGTGTTTCAGTGATAATAGTGATAAGTGAAAATAGTGATAAGTGATTCATGATTAGTGATTGCTACATCGTGAGTGCGTGACACTCTCTTTTAAACTGTTGCATCATAACTAAACTGTCATGTCATTGCATCTTATTATAACTGCTAGGTTGTTAGCTACTTTCAGTTTCCTTGCCCAAGTCTTTTTAGACTTGCTGACATGTGCCCCTTCTCTCTTTGGGTGTCGCATGTTAGTTGCCGAGCCAGAGTTGGTCGTCGAGGGCGAACAGGTTACAGGTGTTGAGTTCGAGGATATAGGAGACCAGTCCTAGAGCTCCTTCTAGCTGTTGTTTTCTGCTTAGTCGTTGTTAGGTTGTCGGTGCGTAGCACCTCTCTTTTCTTGTTGATGTTATGTATTATGTTGGCCATGCCTTAGGCCTCTTTTCAGTCCCTTGTACTTTCCTTTTTGATTCTTCTTTTAGCCTGGTGGCTTTTCTGGGATGTGTGAATTTATTTTTGGACGTTCTGAGATAATCTTATCTCTCTCTCTCTCTTTATTATTGTTGTTGTTCTGTTCGCACTTGCAAGGACCTGCCAATTGAGATTTTATACGCTTATCAGACTGCAGCTTCACAGCTCTATGTCTGAGCGGACCTCCTCACGTCTCGCCTTCCATTTTAGGGAAGCGGGGCGTGACATGTTTTATTGGTGGCCCATGCAGGTCCGTCTTGCAATTGTGAATTATCGGAACGACGATGATAACTATGGAATGTCCATTAAATAAATTGCAACATCCGAGTTTACAGCCTTGAGTCTAGTAGTTTTCCTATGTCACTAGGTGGTAGGAAGACTTAGTTAGACGTCCGTGCTTGCTAGTTAGAGGCCCTTGATTGTTAGTTAGACTCCCCGCTAGGAGTTGATTTGGTCGTCGTAGGAGTTACCTTAGTGGTTCCTGTCTAGCTTTGACTAGGATAGACTTCTAGAATTCTTTGGTCTCTCGCTTGGGTTCATCGATTTCGGACCAAGTTGAACTCATTTCATCGATGTCTAGCCCTTAGGGAGTCTTAGCGCTTAGTTCCATAATCTTTAGTTGGTTGACCGTAGGAGTTTCCGTGGATTTTCCTAAGTCATAAACCTAGGAGTATTTATGTTTTGATCATCCGACCAATTCCTTGCCTCGATTCACGTGATCACCACATTACGATAATCGTTGACTTTCAAATGTCCTCTTTCGCAAAACTTGATTTTTCCAAAGTTATTATTTCGATTTCCCCTTATTAAAAGTTTTTCGCCAAGTTTAAATTTTGTTTTAAACCCTCTACGTGTATACTTAAATTTCTCACTTTTCGATTGAGTCAAAATTCCTTGTAGATTTCGGAGTCTAATGGTTGTAATTATAATTGCTATCTCGTAACCATTCCCGAATCTATATTTTGCATTTCGGTTTAAAGACTCTATTACTATTTTGAAAAAAAAAATTTCGATATACCATTTTCTAACTATGAGTTCCATTTTAATCGCATAGCATACATACTTTAAAAATCTTTTCCAAGCTAATTGGAATTTCAATTATTATATCTAGTTGACTTAAATTTATTTTTAAATTTCGAAGGTTTTGACGAGATTTCGATTATTGATTTATAATGTTTTTCCAGCCCTTACCTTTCATACCTATTTAAATATCTTGTCCCTTTTCATAAATCAATTTAATTCTGAGCCGCAATTCTATTTTCCAAATTCGATTTATGAATTTTCCTTTCTTATTTATGTTATTCAAATGACTCGTCGCGCTTCCTTAATATACTTTTTCAAGTCACAGATGATTTCAGCTTTCAACAAATCAAAGTTATGTTCAAACATTTTCCCGACTACAGATTTTTGGAAAATTACGTTTTCGTAACCACTTCCCGATCTAGACTTTCCATAATTTGGTTTTAAAGTTTTATTACAAATTTTGATAATTTTATTACCAAAATATTATTATCTTTCCATTCTCCAAATATGCCTTGGAGTAAATTCTAAACTAAATAGAATTTCAATTATTTTCATATCCATACCATGCTCGTTGTGCTCGTATGGTAAGAACCTTGTATAAATCAGTTTCTTTTTGACAAATTCCGGTTCATCTGAAAAGTAGTTTTCAATATTGGCTATTTTAAAATTTCCTCTAGCTTAAAGACTTTGAAAGTATTTAACATGAACTTAAAATTCTTCAGTTCATTCATTCTTGAATTTCAAAAATTTTGCCAAAATAATATTGAAATGCTGCAGTATGATATTTTTCTGAACTACGTCCTTAATGTTCGTATGAACGATTTACTTCCTTTCATAATGATTTCCGTTGAGCCAATAAATCATTTCCTCTTATTATATATATTCGACTCAAACTTATTTCGAACAACTCATTTTATCGACCGTTCCCATGCTTTTCGATCCTTCTATTCGTTACGCTTTTGATTTCAGTTTCTTTCCTTTTGTCTAGCCAATAGAGCTTGTCGTCGCCCGTGTCAACCTTAGTATAGTTTGATGGGCCCCATTAGCGTAATTTGATGTGTCGTCATAGTGTATTAAATTCCATGATGCATATGAAGTTGTTTGTGGTTGGTATTGGTATGTTGTGTGTAGGTAGTTATGTATTAGCTGCATGAGTATAAGTGTGATATACATATGATAGTGGGATTATAATTATTGATTGGTATTACTTGTTTTTATGAGACGTCGTATGCGTGTATACCATGAGGTATACCTGACTACTGCATATCTTAACTAATGGATGAAGTAAATGTATTGATGTACCAATTATTGATGGATGGATATGGTACGAATATATGATGCATGTATGTGACCATACGATGACAACATTTATTAGGGAGAGTATTGTAATTATAGGTGTGCTGATGTTTGTAATAATATCATGGTATAAGAAGTAATTGAAATATGTGATATTAGCTGATTAGATATTAAGGGTGTTTGACATTTTGATATGTATATGGTTATGTTGGTAGACGTGTATGCATTAGATAGTATTGGTATAAGTATGGATGTTGTGTTATGTATATGGAATTATTCTGCTATGATTTTGAGTCTCACTCAAGCTTGAGTGGGTATACTCTAGGTGCGTTGGTGTATTTGTATGGGGTTGGTGTATCGTGATGGATGATGTATGTAAAATGTTTGGATTGCTTGCGCCTGGTTGTGTTACGCACATGATTGTGGGTCGTTATACCAGTATATAGTTATAGGTGTTGGTCTTGTGGAATAGTTATTTACCAAAGACTTACCTGCGTGAACGTATGTGTGCTAGCTAAACTAGGCGTGTGGATGTGCTGAGTATATAATGGTAGGATTGGTATATATGAATGAAATGTTAGCGTGTATGGGTGTGCACCATGCACGGATAAGTATGTGCCTAGTTATAAGTGTTGGTGACTATGGTATGTGTGGCGTGTCGTGAACATAGTTATAGGACCGGATGTAATGTGAATTTATGGTGAAATAATTGCATGCATTTGAATGACTATATACTGTGAAATTATAGTAGTGGTGAATGTATACTAGATATAGTGAAACTTGATTTAATAATGGTATGGTGTGACTACATGTGTTGAGATGTTTGGTATCGGATGAATATTAGGGATTAGCATACCCATGTTTGTTTTGTGCATAGGTAGCTATCTATACGTAGAGCAATGATTGTATTTGCTAGTGTGAGACTATCCTTATGTGAGTATCTGAACTATTGTTTTGGGATTAGGTAAGTAGTAGTTATATAAGGGATGTATGCTTATATGAATGATTGAAATACATGTATGAAATTGACTGACTATAATATGTATAAGTGTATAACGTACGTGAATATATATACATGTTGGTAGTGTTAATGTTCAACTACCTAGTGCATATATAGGCACTTGTAATAACTATACCTGGTTTGAATTATAATGTGATATGATTGGGGTAGTTACTAGAGCGACTAGATATGTTAGAAAGTCCGAGGACGGACTTTATTCTAAGGTGTGGAGGATGTAACGACTGCTTTTCGACCGTACTTTGTTTGTGCACGTGCTTTTGACCGTGCACGTGTTTGTTCTAGACTTTGTTGCTTTGTGAACACTTTAGTGTGATATGCCGTTGTGAACGTCTCTGAGAGTATTAAATAGTGGCACTAATTTGGAACGACGTTTCTCGGGTCGTTCTCCCACGATTTGATCTTAATTGAAGAGACGTTACGATTTTCACTTTTGCCGCGAGGCCTTTTTATTTTTTAATTTCGTTTCTCGACATCGAAATTGTGATCCGTCTCCTCCGTCTTCTTTCTCTCATCGACCCGGTCACCCCAGTATTTATTTTACAATTTTCGGACTTCGTTAGATCCAATTTCACTTTTGGCCCAACCAATTGTATTTTTAACCCTAGGTTTGATTCAGGTTTTGTCTCAAATGAATTTTATTATTTGATTAACCCTATAAGACTTGTCTTAGCCCAGCCCATACTTGTGTTGGCTGCCCCTACTCACGCATGAGGGTGAGTGAGAGGTTTGGGCTTTTCTTTTATAACAACTCCCTTGGTAAATTAACCCTATAGCCTATAGAGCCTGTAAGCCCACTTCAGCAACCCATAGCCTATTTAAAATAACCTAGGGCTTTCTCTTCACAGCACGCATCAAAGAAAAACCCGCCGCCTTCTACATTTTGCACGCGGAAAACCCTAGGTGGCCGTTCTTCCTTGTTCTCAGCCCTAGCCCGACGCAGCGGCCACCCACTCATCTTCCCCGACCTCCCACGTCGCCGCTGCCCGCCGTGACCTCGCCGTTGGTCACCGGAGATCGCTGGGGCTCGCTGAAAAACCTCGCAGCAGCCGCAACTGCCTCGTGGTCCGCCGATCTTCGTCCTCCGGCCAAGACGACGACGCCGCTGACCTCACCTCCCTTTCTTCGACCTCCCTCCTGACTCAGGCCGCCGTGGTCCGCTGTTCTCCGCCGGAAGCTGCCGCAGCTCGCTGAAAAACCCGCAGCAACACCTCGCAACGACCGCCACTGCCGGAGCTCCGCTGCCATGCCACCGCGGCCATCCCCTCGGGCATCTCCGGCCACTTCCCCAAGAGCAGCCGCAACCAACTACTCCGGTCTCAAAACTCGATCTCCACCTCCTCACGGCAACACACCCCTCATCCCGACTCTGCCGTACTCCCCGTGAGCAAGCGTGCAGTTGTGAACACAGGCAGGTGCTTTACGTATTGGTTTATCGTGAGTTGGTGTAGGTGTGCACACAATATTATTGCAAGGGTGAGCCATGTGAACAGTTTGAGGGCTATAATCACTATATAGGTATAGTATTAAAGTTTATTATAAGGTGATATGTTAATTAGTCACAGATTTATCTTATAGTTATAATATTGAGAACTAAATGCGTAGGTATAATCATTAAGTTCATCTTAGTCAGCTAGTTTGTTGCTTAATAGAAATGTTGTTTTGCATGCTAATAACATTAATATAAATGTTAATTTGACAATTCGTAGGGTTAATGATTTGTGTACGCTACTTCTAGCTAATGATAGCCTAGGTTGCTTGATAAATTATTGTATGCTTAATTGTACTAGCAACTCGATGTCAATAACGTGTTAGTTATTTAACGCTCAATAATATCATTATAAATCCATCGTAGGTTGGAAAACTTAATTAAAATTGGGTCATTATACGTTTTAGGACTTGCCTAATTATCCTACCCGTCGTCACAAACTTATTCGTGCGCGTATTTTATTAACAGAGAACCGGACGTTCCGTACGCTCGCGAAACCGGAATCCACCCCTGACGACGCTACCCGACGTCAGTGTAGCTCTCGCGTCGTGTGAGGGTATAATTCTGAACCGTAGGAACCCCCACCAATTCTGCATGCTAATCAAGATAAAAACTGTGTTTCTACTGCTTTGTAACTCACTAATCCAAGATAATAATACGGGAATGTAGGCCGGTGTTGGACTGAGCGTGGGAGCTCTGGACGTTATGATATGTGGTTGGAATTTGAGATTGCGATACTAGCATGTATATCAGGCAAGTAAAACTTTCTATCTTTCGAATTGGGCCATGTCTTAGGCCATTACCTTGCTTAGCGTAAAAGAGACTAGGCAGTGAAAGGATAGCTGCCTAGATGCATTTGATCTAGCTTGACAACGAAGCTAGATCCGTCACCCTCATCATGCTTGTATGTCACGTTTAATTTCAATTAACGGTACGCAAATATCTGTTCATGTCATTGCATTTTGCCTGTCATGTTTAATTCCTATTAACGGTACGCAAATATCTGTTCATAGCATTGCATAGTGATTATTTATCGTGATTGTGTAGCACACGCTACGATATTATATTCCTAGCTCGTGTTCCAGAAGCGAGCCCTGTAGTTGGAAACCCCAACGCTCGGATACCGGCTAGGTGCACCCCTATGCCAAATACACTTCCTGGCTCGTGATCCAGAAGCGAGCTCAGTGAGTTGGAAACCCCAACGCTCGACACATATGGGTGGGGTAAGAGATAAGCGGCCACCTGAGCCCCGAGTTGGCCTGATCCGCCACTCCGGCCAGCAGGCGAAATCTATAGTGTTTCAGTGATAATAGTGATAAGTGAAAATAGTGATAAGTGATTCATGATTAGTGATTGCTACATCGTGAGTGCGTGACACTCTCTTTTAAACTGTTGCATCATAACTAAACTGTCATGTCATTGCATCTTATTATAACTGCTAGGTTGTTAGCTACTTTCAGTTTCCTTGCCCAAGTCTTTTTAAACTTGCTGACATGTGCCCCTTCTCTCTTTGGGTGTCGCATGTTAGTTGCCGAGCCAGAGTTGGTCGTCGAGGGCGAACAGGTTACAGGTGTTGAGTTCGAGGATATAGGAGACCAGTCCTAGAGCTCCTTCTAGCTGTTGTTTTCTGCTTAGTCGTTGTTAGGTTGTCGGTGCGTAGCACCTCTCTTTTCTTGTTGATGTTATGTATTATGTTGGCCATGCCTTAGGCCTCTTTTCAGTCCCTTGTACTTTCCTTTTTGATTCTTCTTTTAGCCTGGTGGCTTTTCTGGGATGTGTGAATTTATTTTTGGACGTTCTGAGATAATCTTATCTCTCTCTCTCTTTATTATTATTGTTGTTCTGTTCGCACTTGCAAGGACCTGCCAATTGAGATTTTATACGCTTATCAGACTGCAGCTTCACATCTCCACGTCTGAGCGGACCTCCTCACGTCTCGCCTTCCATTTTAGGGAAGCGGGGCGTGACAATAGAGACTTGTCAACATCTATTAGGCCCAGATTTGATTTATAAAATAATCTAGTTAGGATTTTATTGCTTAAGGAATATATTTAGTTTAGGAGCTGATTTTGTCAATAATCGGTATTGGTAAGATATTTTGGATTTTGGATATAGGTTTGGTTACAATTGATTTGGAAATCGATTTGATTCAGATTTGACTTATTTTAGGAAATCAGTTCATTTCTGTTTCAAACCATAATTCGAATTTTCCGTGATTTGATATTGAATGGAAATAATTCATAATTATCAATCATCATGTTAAGATTGATCTAAACCAACATATTTTATTATATATGTATGATATGCCGACAATTAAACAACTTATTAGAAACACAAGACAGCCAATAAGAAATATCACGAAATCCCATGCGCTTCGAGGATGTCCTCAGCGTCGGGGAACATGTACTAGGGTGTATGTGCGACTCGTTTAGATCATGAGTTCGAACAAATGAAATAACCTTTCCAGTACCGATCACTAGTACCAATGAATAGGATAGATAGAGTGGAAAAGCCAGTTACTATCTAAAAATAAATATCTATCATGTACCTATATTTTTGTGTATGAAATTGAAATTTATGGTTTCCACACTTGAAGAAAAAAATCTAGGGCGTATCGCTCAAATTATTGGGCCAGATCTTATTAGGAGATCGATTTGATTAAAATTTTGATTAAGATTTGATTCGAAGAATCAATCTAATCGGGAATTGATTAGGAGAGATCGATTTGATTAAGACATAGGATTCATTACGATCACGATATGATTTAGAAAATTGATGTAACTAAGCTTAGATTAGGAGAATCACGTGTTGGTATGATCGAGTTATTACGATCTCGCCCCTGCAATCAATGTCAACCACAAGTTAATAAGGAAGACACCAATGTGATCGTGAAGTCGTGAGGATCGTGAATAATCCAATCACGAGTTCAAGCTATGAGGAATAATAAATAAAATTATACAATAATTACTCAAATAGTCAATTCATTAATATTACACGTACGAAATACGTACGTACAGGAACATGTCGTTACATCCTACCCAACTTATAAGAATTCTGTCCTCGGAATTTCTTAAGTTAGGTGATGATCGAGGAACTGTCGGGTAGACGAAATAGCAATAGCATTAGCAAAAGGTACATATAAGATGTGACAAAGCAAAGATAAGCACATTTATGATATGAACCATTAAATGCGATGGCAGGACATGGTTCAGACGTCATCGTTCGTTATGAGCTCGTCGTCCCTAACTTCTTCGGTGAACATAGAGTTGGTTTGGCGCCGACTGTATTCGTGCTTGGCCTGTTGAGGAACTTGACACTGAGGAGACAAAGGTGGTCATTGTTCGGTTGATCCTGACGCTACCATAGTCTGGTTCACTGGATCGTTAGTTCGACGAGGGTAGTTCCTTACAATATGGTCAGGTACACCGCATGCTAAACACTGGTTCAACAGTACACGACAATCCTTCTTAACATGCCCCAATCGGTTACAGTGGTGACACACCATTATAGGTCTAGAGTTGATCGGGGTTGCAGGCCTCTTGAAGTTGGTGGTCAGAGTCAGTCGGAGCTCATTCCTGGTTGGTTCCATAGGGCGCTTGCTTCCTCCAGTTTGAAGTGCCTTCTTCTGCTTCATAATAAGCTCATGCTTCCTAGCAGTATCCAATACGTCCTGGTGTGTAATCAGATTCATTGAAGACATCAAAGCCTGAAAGTCCAGGTCCAGACACTGGAGAAACTGATATGCACGGTCTTCGGGATCTTCTACCAAATGAGGGACAAAACGACTAAGCATAGAAAACTCTGCTTCATATTCGTCAACAGTCAAATTGCATTGCTCTAGGTTGACGAAATGTTGATGGAGCTCTCTCTTTGCAGATCTGGGGAAGTACCAAGCATCAAAGCTCTCTTGAAAGATGGTCCAGTTAATAGGCTTAACCAGACGTGCTTCCTCAGTATCGCACCAGTTTCGGGCATTACCAGTCAGCTGTTTCTTGGCAACTTCTACCCAGCCTGCTGTTCGATATGGACTACATGAATACACCCATGAGGGGATGTATGAGGGTATACGGACCTCAGATGTCACGTGCACGAAAGCGTGCACGAAGGAAACCTTTTCTCGTGTGAAAAGGACCACTCGATAAGTGGAAAAAGTCACTTTATAAGTGCATAAAGGCACTCGATAAGTGAATAAAGAAGAGGATAAGTAAAAGGGCTAATATAGGCTAATAAGCTTATAAGTGGTTATTTCCTACAATAACTACCCCTAAAGCCTATAAATAGGACCCAAGGGTATGCCTTTTACACTAATCTTAACATGCCATAAGTTTGCATAAGGCAACTTGTGTTCTTCTTCTCCCTTCCATTAAAATCCTCTTCTAAATAGAGATTTAGGTGGTGAAACTTTGCTTCGATCCTCCGTGACGAAGTACTGACCGTTGTGGCTAATCCGAGGGCAAAGTTCAGATATTACGGTGCCGTGTACGCAAGCGTAAGTCTCTACTTTATTATTCGATCCTAACATTGTTGTTTTGACAGGATCCAACATTGGTATCAGAGCCATACGGGTTCGCCCCGGTCTAACCGTTGCCCCGGTCTCACCGATGAACGTGGCGTTGTCTCTTTCACAAATGAGTCTCCTTCCATTATGGATATGGTAGGAACGCATCATGACGGCAATAGTTGTTCTTTTCATGTTAGGGTCTTCTGCCATTACGGATATGGCAGGAACTCTCTGTGACGGGTAGAACTTACCGTTCATCTCGCCAAACTCGCGCTCCTCATGGATGCTGAGTCTCCATTCAATTGAGAATGTGAACTCTCTTCATGTAGAGCGTGAAGTTTGCGGCCTTGAAAACGCGTTCTCTTCATTTTTTGGCACACGGCCATTGAAGCAAAACCATTTTCTCGACGAACGGGTGCTTCATCAGAGAAGACGATGGTGGTTATTCTCAACGGAGAAGATGACATTTTTGGTGCATGATCACCATGGCCATATGGGCTATGGAGGCAATGCATCCCCCCTCCCCATGTGGAGGGGGTTAGCTACGGCCAATAACAACCACGGCCACCCCTCCGGCGGGGGTGTGCGGCCAACCCCATGCAAGGGGGTGGCCGGCCCCGGCCAGGGCCTGGCGGCCAGGGCCAGGCCAGCGGCCTGGCCGGCCCTGGCAGAGGCCAGGGCCGGCAACCTGGCCTCAGGCCAGAGCCTGGCCGGCCCTGGCAGTGGCCAAGGCCGGCGCCCTGGCCAGCCCTGGCCTCTGCCAGGGCCACGGCCGGCCCTGGAAGTGGCCAGGGCCAGGCCGAGGCCTGTAGGCCCTGGCCGAGGCCAGTGCCCGGCCAATGCCCGGCCACTGCCGGCCCCGGCCTCGGCCAGTGCCGAGCCCCGGTTGACCTTGTATTGGGGGGAGGCTTGCATGAATAAGACATGCATGGCCAGCCCATACGGGGCCGATTGCAGTTCTCTGCGGTAAATTTCCCTGCAGAAGGGGAGCACATGGATCCATACGGGAGCCGGCAACGGTGGCTTGCAGAAAAGTCCCCTCAAGGGGATCCGGCCTTGGCACGGCTACGGCTCAATCCCGGCAATGGCCAGGGATTGCCGTATATTTCGCTAGTATCATAAGGGTACTAGGTTGAAATATCACATTTGCTTTTGAAAAATACGTTTTCAAAAACGCTTTTTCTGCTGCGAAGTATTATAAGAGTACTATCGTTTGATAAGTGAATGGGAAATATTGAAAGTTGTTCTAGATGGTGATTGGAATCGTAGAGACCTTTCCGATTCTAGAGCAACATCTTCAATATTTTTCGAAAGTATCTTATCAAATGTAATAATATCATTCCAATTGGAATATTCCAAGTGGGAGTGATATCTATGTATAAGAATTATATGCAATGATTTTTGATTGAACCTTCGATTTTGTGTCTTTTGCAGCATTTTAAAGTTAAAATGTCTTCCGCTTCAAAGAACATCGTCGCTGAGTTAAACAGAGGTGAAAAACTCAACGGCGATAATTAAAAACTATGGTCCATCAAGATACAATACGTTCTAGAGGAGCAAGACATGCTCGAAACTCTAAAGAACAAGATGATTGAACCCGAGTTGGGCACTACAGCCCAACATAGCCGAGACAAGGAAGCTTTTGATGCTTGGTCTCGGAAGAACAAGATAGCTCGCATTACGTTATTGTCCAGTATGGCCGATGACATAATGCGCATCTTCCGAGAGCATGACCTAGCCATGGACATATGGTCCAAGCTAGAGGAGAAGTTTGGTGGCACCTCGGTGTCCTACCTTTGTTCTTTAACTATAAGATTTGATTCATACAAGAAACGTCCAGATCATTCCATGGGGAAACATCTGCGACATATGGCGAATCTCATCTCAGAGTTAAAGGATGCAGGTCATGTGCTCACTGACGAGCAACAAATCCAAGCAGTCATACGTTCCCTACCAAATGGGTGGGACCAAATGAAGATGCATCTCACTCATAATGAGAGCATCAAGAACTTCAGCGATGTTTCAAAGCACCTCGAGTTAGAGGAAGAGCAGCTTGCGGCCGCCAAGCCAAGTGCAGAAGTGCACATGGTTGCTAGTTCCTCACACGGGGGAAAGAAACGAAAAGATCGTTCGAAGTTTACTAATGAACGTAATAAGCAACCTGAGTCTACCAAGAAACCCAA
The DNA here is from genome assembly GCA_030789695.1 of Scilla litardierei. Lineage (NCBI taxonomy): Eukaryota > Viridiplantae > Streptophyta > Magnoliopsida > Asparagales > Asparagaceae > Scilla > Scilla litardierei. The sequence goes on from CM061140.1 coordinate 107,165,293, forward strand.
ACATAAGGGTGGACACAAGAAATGGCACAAGAAGAAAGACTTGAAGAGGATCAAGTGCTTCAAGTGCAACAAGTTAGGTCACTATGCCTGTTCTTGTACGGATGAAGGTGACAAGGTAACTTGTAATGCTAGTCACATATGTGTTTCTAGTTCAATATTTCTTGTAGAATCTAATCCATTTTGGATAATTGATTCAGGTGCCACCGACCACATAACAAGGGACAGACGGTCCTTCGTGGAGTATCATCGGATACCCCAGGGAACGAAGTGGATCTATGTAGGAAACAACACACGTGTTGAAGTGAAAGGTATTGGGACGTGCAAGCTCGTCCTGGACAACGGCCACACTTTCCTACTTCATGATGTTCTCTTCGCTCCGGATATTCGAAGGAATATTATTTCTGTGGTCGTTTTAATGGGTCTTGGTTATAGTTGGTTTTTTCATGGTTGTAAAGTGGACTTGTTTTGTAATAATTCTTTAATTGGTACTGGGTATGTATTTAAAGGATTTATTGTATTAAATACAATGTATGATTCCTCATTCAATAATGAAAATTTCCTTGTTGCAAATTCATCAAATTATGAATCAGATGTAATTTGTTGGCATGCAAGGCTTGGTCACATTGGACCAACACGAATGGATAGACTTGCCAAACGTGGCCTTCTATCCAATGTTTCAAAGGTCGAAATGTCGACCTACGAACATTGCCTTGTAGGGAAATCTTGTCGCAAGCCGTTTGGAACCGGCACAAGGGCCGAGGTTCCATTACAGCTCATCCATTTGGACATATGTGGTCCGATGAATGTCCAGACAAGACGCGGGAAGTCCTATTTCATCACTTTTATTGATGACTTCACCTGATTCGGTCATATCTATTTGATATCCCACAAAAGTGAAGCATTAACCTGCTTTAAAAACTATATGAGTTTGGTGGAAAATCAATTAGATCGCAAGATTAAGGTCTTGCGAACTGATAGAGGCGGTGAATATCAATCGGCAAATTTTAAGGAACTTTGTGATGAAAAAGGCATAGTTCATCATGTAACTATGCCTTATACTCCGCAACAAAATGGTGTTGCAGAAAGGAGGAATAGGACTTTGATGGAAATGGTCCGTTCAATGATGGCGCAAGCTAACTTGCCAATCACCTTTTGGGGTGATGCATTATTGACGGCCGCTTTCATATTGAACCGCGTACCCTCGAAATTAGTTAGCTCCACTCCTTACGAATTGTGGAACCAAAGGTCTCCTGACTTAAACATTTTGAAACCTTGGGGGTGTGCATCCTATGCATATATTTCCTCCCATAAGTATGGCAAACTTGGGCCACGGGGAAGGAAATGTATCTTTATACGATACGCAGAAAACTCCAAAGGTTATGTTTTCATTGGTCAGGAAAACAATGGAGGTCTAATTGAATTTGAGTCGAGGGATGTCACTTTCTTGGAAAACGAGTTTCCAAGATAGGGCGAGATAAGTCAGGACTTATCTCTATTTGAGATTAATGATTAAGAAGGATTACCTCATTCGAGTGGGAGAATTCTTGGTGAAGACGAAAATACGTTTCAAACTTCACCAATGGATGATACGAATGATGCTAATCCTATTCCATACGGGAATAATGATCCAAGTGGGAGCAATTCTAACGACATTCCAAGTGGGAGTGATATTAGAATCGATCTAAATTCGAGTCAACAAGGACTTGAAGAATCTCAAATACGACGTAGTAGTCGTACAAGGTTAGCTCCTCTAAGATTTGAGGATGAATTTCCGCAAATCTTTTTGACTTTACTACAAGATGATGACGAACCTGCTACTTTCAAATAGGCCGTGTCATGCCCTGCGAAAGACAAATGGATGGAAGCGATGAAGGAGGAATTGGAATCCATGAAAGTTAACCAAGTCTGGGACTTAGTTGACTTACCCAGAGGACGTAGAGCTATTGGGAACAAATGGGTTCTCAAGATCAAGCATAAGGCTGATGGCTCTATAGACAGATATAAAGCTCATCTTGTCGCGAAAGGTTTTACGCAACAGGAAGGGATAGACTACGAAGAGACCTTCTCACCTGTTGTTCGTTTTACCTCGATTCGCCTGATTCTGGCTATGGTAGCTTGCTTAGACCTCGAATTACATCAGATGGATGTAAAGACTGCCTTTCTCAATGGAGAATTGGATGAGGAGATCTATATGGAACAACCAACAGGGTTTGTAAAAGAAGGAAACGAACATAAGGTTTGTAAACTTCGTAAGTCCATATATGGTCTTAAACAATCCTCGAGGCAATGGTATATACGATTTCAAGAAGTTGTCTTATCAAATGGTTTTTCCATGCTTGATGAATATAACTGTGTATATATCAAGAGGATTAAGAGCAAGTATGTTATTATGTCTCTATATGTAGATGACATTTTAATAGCCGGAAATGACAAGGGCTTTGTGATGGATATCAAGAATTGGCTTTCATCAGTTTTTGAGATGAAAAACATGGGAGAAGCCGCATATATCCTTGGAGTTAAGATTTCAAGGAATCGTTCGAAGAAACTTCTTTCTCTTTCACAGGAGACTTATATAAAGAAGGTTCTAGAACGTTTTAATATGCAGGACTGCAAGTCCATTGATACTCCTATAAGCAAATGCGATAATTTATGTCTGAAATCGAGTCCAAAGAACCAAAAGGAAAAGGAAATTATGGAAAAAGTTCCATATTCCAGTGTAGTTGGTAGTCTTATGTACGCTATGATGTGTACAAGACCAGACATCTGTTTTGCCGTTGGAATGGTAAGTCGTTACCGATCCAATCCAGGGCAAGTACACTGGAAAGCGGTTAAGAGGATAATGCGGTATCTTAAAGGAACTGCGGACTATGCTTTATGCTATCAAGGAGATGCCTTGAGGCTCGAAGGCTACACTGATGCTGATTGGGTGGGTGATCTCGATGAGCGACGATCGACCTCATGATATGTTTTACTACTCGGATCTGGTGCGATATCCTGGAGTAGCAAGAAACAATCCTGCATCGCACTTTCAACTATGGAAGCCGAGTTTGTAGCATTTAGCAGAGCAGTCCAAGAGGCTGTTTGGCTTATGAAGTTCTTAGACAGGCTAATTGATGCAAGTGACTCAGGTGCTGTACCAATACACAGTGACAGTCAAGCATCTATAGCCTATGTATGTCAAAGATCCAAAATTCCATTGTAAGACCAAATACATAGATATCCGCTACAAATTTGCAAAAGACTATGACAAGACCAAGAAGGTAGACATAAGGTACATATCTACGCATGAGATGATAGCGGATCCGCTTACGAAGGCGATCCCCAGAGATGTGTTTTACAAACACTTATCATCTCAAGGATTGCGTAAGAGCTGAGTTGTACCAATGTAAATTCTCATGTCTGTAAAAGATCAAATTTAATAAAAGAATAAGTTCTTTTCAACATTGCATATGAATTTCTTAAAAATGTTTGTGTACATTTTAAATCTCAGCTGGTTTTCTAGTATGTCGAACAGATTGAGGTTGGCTCTCTCACATGAGCAACCGCCTTTATTATATCAGACGGATAAAATAAAGATGAGACCTGTTTAAAGTCAAAATCGTCAGACGGATGATTTAGAGTCATGACTTAAACAAAATGGTCGTATGAAAGATCTGCATCATATGGATGCTTACAAAAGATCTAATAGGATTCTTAAATCCTATCTGTCTTATGCGGGATGTGGGTCCAGAAGATTATTTAAGTAGTAAAAGGGACTCAAAATCAGACATTGTGGTGTCTGATCATCATCCTTACAACATCATTAAGACATACTCTCCCTGAGAAAGGAGTGATGTTGTAATATGTATTCATACTACGTATGCATTTGACCATTGGGTTAGAATAGTAATTGTGTTTACTATTACGTGAAACACAAAGACCACATGGGTCTTAACTTGTTACCCTTATGGACTCTAATTGGTTCCTTTAGATTTGACTGGGTGATTGCTATCTTAGCATGTTGCTTATGGACTATGGTCAATTCGGTCCGGTGGGGCATGTTAGAAAAGCAAGTCAAGTCAAGATCGAAAGGATCACAAGAAGAGGAAGATTAATTTCATATTCACATTTGGACTTTAGAGATTCAAAGCTGGCCAGCCAATTGTAATCCAGATGGGATTCAATTGTTGAATATAAAGTATAAGAAATGTGAAGAAATAATCTAGGGTAAAGCATGCATTGATCTACTTAACTTTGCACCTCGAGGAGTGTTGTATATCTCTAACAAGTGCACAACAGCGGACTCTATGCGCATGACGGTCACACGGCCTATTTCTCGGTATGATAAACAGAAGAGTTAAAGGAAAGATGTTTCCTTACAATCCCCTCAAGTGTGAGTGGGAGATGTCGGATATGGACGACATGAATACACCCATGAGGGGATGTATGAGGGTATACGGATCTCAGATGTCGCGTGCACGAAAGCGTGCACGAAGCGAACCTTTTCTCGTGTGAAAAGGACCACTCGATAAGTGGAAAAAGTCACTTTATAAGTGCATAAAAGCACTCGATAAGTGAATGAAGAAGAGGATAAGTAAAAGGGCTAATATAGGCTAATAAGCTTATAAGTGGTTATTTCCTACAATAACTAGCCCTAAAGCCTATAAATAGGACCCAAGGGTATGCCTTTTACACTAATCTTAGCATGCCATAAGTTTGCATAAGGCAACTTGTGTTCTTCTTCTCCCTTCCATTAAAATCCTCTTCTAAATAGAGATTTAGGCGATGAAACTCTGCTTCGATCCTCTGTGACGAAGTACTGACCGTTGTGGCTAATCTGAGGGCAAAGTTCAGAGATTACGGTGCCGCGTACGCAAGCGTAAGTTTCTACTTTATTATTCGATCCTAACATCGTTGTTTTGACAGGATCCAACACCTGCCTGGTCGATGCGGGAAAGACTCAAGTCATCTTCCGTGCTTCGTGCCCATTCTTTAGCGTCCAGTGGGCCTTCCTTTCCATAGAAACTCTTCGGGTTCAGCTCCTGAAATTGCTTGGCTCCAGGTTCGGCTCGAGGAAGAGGCGGTGCAGCAGGTGCAGGCTGTTGTCCTTGCTGAATCAGTTGACGTTGAATGTCCAACAACCCTCTCATGACACCCAGGAGTTCATGGATGTCGGGATCGCCACTTCTTTTGGCTCCATTTTCGTTGCGACTGTTCGGTCTTCCTGCCAAGCTGGAAAAAGAAAACAAAATAAACATTTGTGTACAAGATTTATCTAGACAGTCTAGTTAATAATGACATCTATACTGCTTCGAGTATTTCGCAAAATGCAGACCTGCATGGACCACAACTAAAACCTGTCACGCCATGCTTCTCATTATACTTGTGAGCGAGAATGCGAGCGGGTCCGCATGTGCTTAAAGAAAATAAGAAGTACTTTTTTCTTTCTTCTTTGACTTAAGCACAATAAGCGTCTGTGTACTAAGCATGGCAGGTTCTTGTTTGCGAATATCAGAACAACACGAATGTTATTATTACAACTTCAAGTCCAGGTTACATGTATACAAAGGAATTAAGGCCTAGCATGGCCATTACAAACAGTTACATAAAGGAAATACCCTGAATGAAATACAACACAAATATTAATTTATTGCCGCGCTGCGAAAGCACGTCGTTCCTCAGTAGTGGATCTCAGCGTCCGGATACTCCTGGTCAACTAGCTCAGCCTCGAAGTATGCTCCTCTGCAAAATCTATCTCAGAACCTGACGTATATTTCATAGGATGACAAACAGGGAAATATACGTCAGCGAGGATCGCTCGTCAATTTAAAATGTTAGAAAATTGATCCTTGGCAAGGTATTAATAATAATATAAGTTTAGTTTGAAAGGCTTTTGAAGATGAGCAACACAACAAGTCTACAATGATGAAAAGTATTGCAACGTAAGGAAACGTGCAAGCATAGCTGAGTGTAGTATGCAAAGTAATGAGCATGACAAGTGTAGTGTGCTAAGTAGTGAGCATGGCAAGTGTAGTGTACAGAGTATTGAGCATGGCAGAGTGTGGTATGTAAAGCAGTGAGCATGCAAAGTGTAGTGTGCAACGCAACACATAGTAAACACCGTAAGAAAAGTTAGCACTTTACACAATTTATAATAGCAACAGCAGGGGTAAAATAGTGCATCATTCAATCTCCTATCTAGTAAAAAGCCCAATGTCCGAGGGCGGAAGAAACTAAAATTACACCCAAATCAACGGAAGCTACCCGTGGCTATGTACTCACCGACCCCATTCGGGCGACGGTCGAATTTACCGGTGGGGTGAAATCCAGCATTCTGCACTCTACGACAATGGAGTACCCCACCCGAAGTGTCAATGTGGGTTCTGTATAGTTCAATGTATGCCATAAGGGCTCTATATTCTGTAAATGCCCGAGGGCCCAATATCACATTTCATTAAGTATGGACAAACCAAAGATAAATAACGCCAATAACGGTACAACATGCAATTTGAGCAGAAAGACAGAACATTTAATAACTTCCCTAAATCCCTAACATTGTGAATATCAAGATTAACAACAGTAATGGTGAAAGCAAATCAAACCTTTGGTTAGAGCGTGTCATAATTTCCATCGAGTCGTTTCCAAGGCCATTTATTAAGAAGTAGTTACTAACAAAGTTTGATAATTGGTCATTAGAAAATAATGTATCTTTAAAGCATGTAGGTGATATATACTTGCCTGACCGATGCGATATCAGAGTCCACACGATCACAAGGGAGGCGCAGATTTATCTGCGAAGTCGGATTCTTGATATCAAGCCAAGGTCTTAAACTTAATAAAATGTTACTAAAACAAACTTATATAATTACTGTTTATATTAATTAATATGTTGACATATATTAATTTACATAACATATAAGTTATAGCTATATTATTTACACATTATAGTATGCATCCTAGTATACTGTCAAATGTATTAAACTTATACTATTCGTAATATATGTATACCTACTGATAACCGTATCTTTACATATGCACAAAGCTTAATAATGTTAAATAACATTGGTTAATACGTTCTTATGCATTTAACTCTCATATCATAATATATAACTGTTTACAGAAATAATTCATACATATAATAATATTACGTTAATAAGAATATTAACCTACAGCTCTTCGAGCTGTTTGTTTACCGTTGCTGCCGCGTGTCAATGCAGGTGGGGTTGGTGGCACTGGGACGGTGATGGACGGCCACTGCGACGGCGGTGTCGACGAACTCCTGGCGACGAGTGCTAGTAGCATGAGGACGGGGAGAGAAGAGGCAGGCGGATGTCGGCTTAGGGCATGCAGGCAGGGAGCGGCATAGGCGAGTGACAAATATTCTTATTAACGTAATATTATTTGTAACTACACAGACCTATTTGTCTGCTACCTCTTCTCTCCAGACAAGTCCCCAAATAGTCAAAAAAATGGTAAACTTTTCCCTACAGAGATCGATACACTAATACACGAATATAAAGAGTAAAGAGTTTAGAAATGCTAAGTTCGTGTCGGTGTAGTCGTCTCTGTTAATCAGCACGGCGTCAGCTTCAGTCTGACGAAACCAGTATCTCGATTTGACTTCTGGATCTCAATCTGTAGCCCTTTGAAGTTGAGTGCACAAATAGGTCTGTGTAAAGCAATCCCAGTGAAAACTCAATTTAATTCGATCTATGCACAATGTAATAACTTAAAATTTTCTACGTTAGCTTAACTCACGTTTCCAGCAACAATCACAAGTTTGCACTGGCCTTGTCTTCACGGCAATGCTTCGACGGCAAGCACAGTAGAGGGTTGGTCGGTGGCAACCCTGACTCGACATGCCAGCATCGAACCGACTCCGACTTCGTGGGCTTCGAACTTCTTCGACTGATCCCCTTCGACGACAACTTAATGAAAAGGCTCCGACGACTCCGACTTCGTCGTGCAGCACTCCGGCTTCGATGGCAGCTCCGACTTGTGGCTCTCCTCGACGGCAGCGGGATGATCACATAACAGCTTTCATGTTCGATCGTGTTTGCATGGAGCAACTTCGTCGACAACTCGACCTTCGACGTCCGACTCGACTTCGATGGCAACGACGACAATCTGGTAGCAAGCTCTCGTCCATGGCAGCATCACGCGTTCATGGCATCAGCAAGCTCTGCTTGAAGGAGGGATGTCAACGACGGCTTTGTCAACCGGTTGACGATCTTGTCGACGTTGGCAACTCGGGATTGTCACAAGGTGGCATCTTCGGTCGTCGGTGATGTACCGTAGCAAAGTGAACTCGACAAGGGACCTTGCTCTCACGGCAACAAGAGATGATATTGTCAAGCACAAGGAGATGAGGTTGATGGCTTCAACCATGCAGGTCCGTTCTGACGTCTTCGGGCAAGTCGACATCTTCAAGCAAGCACGATGCCACTTCAACCAGGCAGGTGGCACAGAGATCTTCTTCACGTTGATAGATAATAGGTTTGATGCTTTGGCCTTAGGAGAAAATGTATGGCTACGAGAAGTGCTTGGAAAAATCAAGATTGTAGCTTTGGGACTTATTTTCTTGGCTGCTTGCTTTTCTTTGGTTTGCCGCAGTATGATGTAGTAATTAGGGGTTGTGCCGCAACTTAACCCTACTTTGGTGATAGGGTTTATATAGAAGATTGGGGCTTATAATTTCGGCAAAGGAGAGATGGGCTAGGTGCAAAGCAAAACCTATGGGCTTCCCTAGAATCTAGGAAGATGAGATTTGCAACCAACTAGGAAAAGAAATATGGGTAGAAGCAAATCCTTGATATGATCTTCTAATTGATTTGATCCAATCCCTCTTGAACTCAAATTGGCCTCCATCTCTCTCCATATTGACCAAGTCCTCTTTGCTAGGTATATAGCACTTTGACCAAGCCCATTTGCTATATGAATAGCAATTCCTCCAACAATTGACTTAGTCATCACTTTGAAGAATTTCGTCCTTCCCATTCCTGAAATACACTTCGCACACACGTTAAAGACTTCAACTATGTTTGTCATCATCAAACTAGAATCCTAGATCGTTGCTTCCAACAATCTCCCCCTTTTGATGATGACAAACCAATACAAGATTTGCAATACAAGTATTCGTGTGTGAAGTGTGATGGAGGATGTATGCATCAAAGAATAACAATTATATGCAACATACAAGCATGCAATAATGATGCACAGACATACACGCATGCTCCCCCCATTTTGATGCTCCCCCTAGAACCAATAAGCATGTATTTCCATGAGCACAACATACCGAATACCATAATATCAAAACATAATATCAACAACGCACAAATCTTGCCCAATATTTCTACCCCTTTGTTATCATCAAAAGCGTATTAAATGAAGTCAATCAAAATATCACATGCAAAAATAAAATATTATTGATTACAACGATCACTTGCATGTCATTTTCCATAAAGTAGGCAATTCAAGTTCAAATAAAATCATAATTTTGACTTCACTACGATTGTGTATGTGTGATAATATAAACATTGAAGTACAAATGGAGATTCAATCTTGAAAATCAACCAAATCAATTAACATTTTCCATTTAACATGAATGTCACCTAGGATTGATTTGTCGCACCTCTTTAAAAATGAGTTCAAGGTACCAAACCCCAAAACAAAGCCTATGTAATTGCCATGAATTGTATCCATTTTACATACGGAGCAATTTTCATATTATTTTTTCATATACAATTCTTTTTGTGCTCAATTTTTGTTCATGGCATTACACATCATATCCCTTAGATTATTCGGTTTTTATACTTCCTACATTCACTTTCCAATATTCATAAAAAGAATCTCCAAATGTACAACAAGTTTAATATTCGTGGAAGTGAACATGTAAGTGTAGAAATCAAATTAATCATTTCATGAAGCATTTCATGGCTACCAAACAGATTCTAACATGCGCATGTAGCTATAACAATAATACAATGATTACTATAAAGGATATGAATGAACATTCATTAAGTACCAATTTTTTTTATTGTTGGTTTTTCATTTTTTTGGTTTTTCTTTTATAAAGAACTAAAACAAACCTAAAAAGCAAACAAACAAGCAAACAAACAAAAATTAAATCAAGCACACACAAAATCTATGAAGGTATGCAATGAATGCAAAGAGGGAAAAGATATACCTTCGTGTCGCCATTTGACTAAGGAGCTAAAGAATGAAACTTTCAATTCATTGCTCCTCGCCAAATCTCCACCTCACCTATATGAAAGGTGTTAAGTGTGACCTTGGAATCCAACAAGGTCCACTAGTGTTAGTTATCAAAGCGTTAGGAACCCACACTTGTTTGAAATTTATGTTCGTGTTCCTAAAAATACAATAATAGGATGTGTGACCAACACTATCACAAGTAAAGCACTTTGCATGCATATTTTTCACAATAGAAGGCACATTGTGGAATTTCTTAAATTTGGGCTTTTCAACATTTTTCAACCCAAATCCAAGTCCTCTTCTATTATTGTCATGTAATTGATTTTCAAGTGTGGTATCCAACGAATGTTTACCGATTGAAAATTTTCTTAAATGACACTTCTAGACTAGAAACTTTAGATTTTAATAATTTATTCTCATCCACAATCAAAGTACATTTACTTATAAAAGCTTTCTTGTTTTTCTCTTCCTTCTTTTCAAATTCAGACATTTTTCTTTTCAGCTCGTTATTTAATATGCATAATTTTTCATTAAGCTCTTTAATCATATAATCTTTTTCCATTGCGAGCTTAATTAAATCTTGCTTAAGCATGCTAATATTGTTCAATAAGGAAGGACAAGAAAGACAAGTAGCTTTTTCAGGCATGCTAGCTTTTTCTTTTTCTAGTGACACAATTTTAGCATTACATGCAATAAGTTTCTCTTTAAGAATATCTACTTCATCAGAAATGTCACAGTTTTCTTTTTGTAATTTAAAGCTAGCATTCCTTTAGTTGTTTAAAGTAAGTTCTAGCTCATTAATTTCCTCTTGCATGGATTTACAGATAATTAGAAGTTCAGCTTTACTACCAGTTTTTACCTTGTTATGTTTGGCTATCAGGCAGAGGGAGGAGTGTGCTTCATTCTCCTCGAGCTCATCTCCACTATCCACTTTCTTCACTGCGATACCAGCTGTTTCTTGTGGGTAATGTCTAGCGAAGTGTCCCTGCTTCCTGCATTTAAAACCAATAACTTTACACTTAGTATTGTCACAAAGAGAAGCATCATAATTATTTAAAAGAGTGTTTCTTTCCTTTTGATTCTTTTCATTGGAGCTGAGGGATTGCTCACTTCCATATGCAATTTCCAAGGTCCTCCATATATCCTGCATAGAAGAGAAATGTGAGATACGATCAAATATTATTCTACTCAACCCATACAATACGATATTCATTGCTCTAGCATTTATAGCACGCACATTTTTATCATTTAAATTCAGATTACTTTCAGGCATAGAATATCCGTTGTCAATAATGTACCAAGTATTATCCTAGCCTTCCAATATATATATAATCATGGCCACTAAATAAAGGAGGACGACCAATAGGCATGCCGTGAGTAAAGACTAACTTTGGGGTTTTCATGATAACTAGACTAGACTAGATCCTCTAACCTTCTCTGATACCACTTGTTGGATCTGGATCTAAGCCTAGAGGTGGGGGGTGAATAGGCTAACAAAAAATCCTCGTGCAACCCACGAGAAATCACACGCAGTTATAAACACAAGCAGGGTAAATAAAATGCAAGCACTGAATACACAGTAGATTTACCCTGGTTCGGTCATAGCAACGACCTACTCCAGCCCCCAAGAAAATACTAGCATTAGTATGTTCCTTCTGTACAACTACAATGGGGTCCTAGATCCAACTCCCCACCTAGAACGTACCACACTCAACAAAGTGCAGAACCCTATCAATCTAGTAAATGTGTATCTTGACTGCTATAGCACGTCAAGACCCTCTTGTCTAGCCCCAACCAGACAAGTCCCCAAATAGTCACAAATATGGTAAAGTTTCCCTACAGAGATCGATACACTAATACACCAATATAAAGAGTAAAGAGTTTAGAAATGCTCAGTTCATTCTGTGTAGTCGTCTTTATCAATCAGCACAGCGTCAGCTTCAGTCTGACGTAAATGGTGTCTCGATCTGACTTCTGGATCTCAATCTGTAGCCATTTGAAGTTGAGTGCAAAAATAGTTCTATGTGTAAAGAAATCCCAGTGCAAACTCAATTTAATTCGGTCTGTGCACAAAGTAATAACTTAAAATTTTCCACGTCAGCTTAATTTACGTTGCCAGCAACAATCACGAGTTTGCACTGGCCTCGTCTTCACGGCAACGCTTCGACGGCAAGCACGGTAGAGGGTTGGTCGGTGGCAACTCTGACTCGACATGCCATCATCGACCCGACTCCAACTTTGTGGGCTTCGAACTTCTTCGACTGATCCCCTTCGATGACAACTTGATGAAAAGGCTCCGACGACTCCGACTTCATTGTGCAGCACTCCGGCTTTGATGGCAGCTCCGACTTGTGGCTCTCCTCGACGGCAGCGGGATGATCACACAACAGCTTTCATGTTCGATCGTGTTTGCATGGAGCAACTTCGTCGACAACTCGACCTTCGACGTCCGACTCGACTTTGATGGCAACGACGACAATCCGGCAGCAAGCTCTCGTCCACGGCAGCGTCATGCATTCACGGTGTCAGCGAGCTCTGCTTGAAGGAGGGATGGCAGCGACAGCTTTGTCAACCGGTTGAAGATCTTATCGACGTTGGCAGCTCGTGCTTGTCGTTGTCAGGAGGTGGTGTCTTCGGTCGTCGGTGATGTACCGCAGCAAAGTGAACTCGACAAGGGACCTTGCTCTCACGGAAACACGAGATGATATTGTCAGGCACAAGGAGATGAGGTTGATGGCTTCAACCATGCAGGTCCGTTCTGACGTCTACGGGCAAGTCGACATCTTCAAGCAAGCATATTACCACTTCAACCATGCAAGTGGCATAGAGATCTTCTTCACGTTGATAGATAATAGGGTTGATGCTTTGGCCTTAGGAGAAAATGTGTGGCTTCGAGAAGTTCTTGAAGAAATCAATATTGTAGCTTTGGGACTTGTTTCCTTAGCCGCTTGCTTTTCTTAGGTTTGCCGCAGTATGATGTAGCAATTAGGGTTTGTGCCGCAACTTAACCCTAGTTTGGTGATTTGGTTTATATAGAGCTTGGGGCTTATAATTTCGACAAAGGAGAGATTGGCTAGAGGCAAAGTAAAACCTATAAGCTTCCCTAAAATCTAGGAAGATGAGATTTGCAACCAACTAGGAAAAGAAATATGGGTAGAAGCAAATCCTTGATATGATCTTCAAATTGATTTGATCCAATCCCTCTTAAACTCAAATTGGCCTCCATCTCTCTCCATATTGACCAAGTCCTCTTTGCTAGGTATATAGCACTTTGACCAAGCCCATTTGCTATATGAATAGCAATTCCTCCAACAATTGACTTAGTCATCATTTTGAAGAATTACGTCCTTCCCGTTCTTGAAATACACTTCGTACACACGTTAGACTTCAACTATGTTTGTCATCATCAAACTAGAAACCTAGATCGTTGCTTCCAACAGGGAGCTGCATGGGCAAGTGGTGGTTGAGGCGTTTGAACATCGGAGGAAGAGGCGATGCTGACTGTCACGCCCCGCTTCCTATTCTACCAAGAGCGAGGATGCGAGTGGGTCTCCAATGTGCTTAAAACAAGGAGGAGTACTTTTTTCTTTTTCTTTTTCTCTTTCCTTTTCTTTTTTTCTTCCTCCTTGGCTTAAACACACTAAACATCTATGTAAAAACTGCACGTCCTTACATGCAAATTTAAGAAGCAGTCCAAACAACATTATTACATATCCAGCGTACAATAAGTAAGATACATCTTAGGCCTTGCATGGCCAATTCAAACAAAGTACACAAATTATATTATTTCAAATATGAAGGTACAGTCCTGAAAGTGATCGTCTAATCTTCAGCGGGTAGGTACTCCACGTATTCTTCGAGCACTAGTTTAACTCCTACTGAAGTGTCTTCAGAGAACTCACTATCGAGACGTGACGGACATTTCGTAAAACAACAAAGTGAAATGTACGTGAACGAGGTTTACTCGACAAGATAATCTCCAAAACAAAACGTTAGTTATTTAAAATTTAACCACGCTAAACTTTAAAAACAAGCAATAAGTTTAATTTAAAAAATTTAAAGACAAGCAATACATTTAACTTTAAAAGAGTTATAACAGTTAAACATCCGCAGGAATTCACAACCTGCAGCAATTTAATCATTTGATAGCCATTTGCAATACTATTAGCAACATGTAACAATTTAACATTTAATAACGAAACTGTAACGTTATCATCAACCTGTAGAAAAAGAGGTTAGAACAATATTCAATAGCCAGTCTATTCTAGTAATAAGCCCATGTCCAAGAGTACGAGAGATGACCAACATGCGTCCTGTGACGGGATCCAATCCGTGATAGCCAGTCAATATGGTGACGGTCAAGCTCTAACCTCAGTAATGTGTTGGAGGTATTCGGTATAGGTGCATCCAGCCACTCCGTAACACTTGTGATCATAGACAACCCCAATCCCACGGGTTATGTCAAGTGTCGGGTCAAAAGTACGTGTACTATCTATTTATATTGAAGTTCCATCTTCCATTCATTTATATTTCCATTCATTATATTAAAGTTCCATCTTCCATTATATTGATGTTCCATCTTCCATTCAGTTTATTCAGTTCAGTTGCATCGTATTAGATGCGTATGATGTCTCATCGGTCCATTCAATTATCTAAACCAATTTCACAGTTTTGTGATTTAGTTACACAATTATACAAAGTATAGAAATGCACAATAATTTAAAGAAACGAGCATAGAAAACGGGTTTGACTAAGCAATTGAGGATGAATAAGTTCAAAATATTTTTCTAAGGCTAGTAAACATCTTTCAAGATACTAAAATAATTAATGGGGATTTTTCTTAATTTATACGACCCAAAAACTAATTAAAACGAGAAAACGATTTTTCATTACATTTTTCAAAGATTTCTCTAGGGAAAACCATACGTCGTAATTCTTCCAACAAGGGGTCAAAATGACCGTACTAACTAATGCTACAACATATATTTTTCTCGTACGTCGGTGTACGTGATAATCTTGAGTTACGAATTTATAAGTGAAAGTAGCCATATTGAATTTTATCTTTAAAAATTCATTGAGGAAAATATACTTGCCTTTTGGCGATGAAACCAGCGCCAATGAGTCCGTTTCGTCGTTTCTGATTTTCTAGGGCTTCCCGTGTATTTCCCTGAGGCCTGTACAAATACTATCAATTTATTACGATCAGCCATATATATACGTATTTAATACGTATTTCGTATTATTTTTTACATCGCTTCGTTCTTACCTTCGACACACGAACGTGAGAGCAACGCGCGTGGAGGGTGGCGAACGGCGGAGGCGGCGGCGGGGGTTGCGGGGAGCGGTAACCACAGCAGCAAGCGGTGGCGTGTGGGATTTTGCTAGGCGGAGCGCTTCGGAGAGAAGGGCGGAGGCGGAGGCGCTGGGCGGAGGCGGGGTTCGGCGAGGTGGAGGTGGCGACTGCGGGGAGTCAGAGGGTGGACAGTCGAGCGAGGGGCTCCTATTGTGCTTGACGACGTGGTGCACGTCGAAGGAGAAGGTAGACATGGGTGGCAGGGTCGGGGAGGAGGCGAGGCAGGCGACGGGGTGTGCTGCTATCATTGGGGGCGTCGTCGAAGCTCGGGGAGCTCGAGCTAGACTCTCCTCATCGGTGAGGCCGACGGTGGAGGCGTAGCAACCTGAGGGGCAGCGACAGGGGCTCCAGCGTGGTCTGCTCGGAGGTGGGTGGCGTCGGGGAGAGGGCAGCGCCGTGGGGGGCCGAACGTCGACGGTGTTGAGAGAGGAGGGTGCATGTGTTCGGAGGCTTCCTCCGGACTGTCAGAGCAGAGAGAGACCGGAGAGGGAGAGGGGTGGCTCCTCTTGCGAGATGTATGCCCTCGAGGCAATTTATCTCAGTGTATCTATAAAAACATCTTGTTCAACATTACCATAAGATGTATGGTAAGAATTTATCCAAGTTAAATCATAATGTAGTTACCATTAGAAATTAACTTAGGTAAAGTCCTGAGACTTAATGCAAGGTCAAACATGTATCGAGATGAGTATCTAGATCATGGAGAAGTGCTTGACCGTTTGTAGCATAAGTGTAAAAGGGTTCGTGGTCGTAGATGTTTCAAGAAAAGGATATCGAAACATCGGATAGACCATTGTGTCTTAGTCTTTACCGTATAGCGGTGATGATGATCTCATGGTCGTTCGATTGGCGAAGTCAAAGACGAGACACATGTGCTTATTGGAGAATGAGTTCACTGAACGACCCACAAGAGTTATCATATGGTTGTGATTGACAAATCTATCAATGATGACTCTTAGTGATGATAGGCAAGTTGGTCTTTGACTTGAGGTCATTGTATGAACCTGTGCATGAACGATGTCACTTAGATATCTGACCTAGCTTCGAGGCTAGGCCTGTCGAAAGGTCTTTGGTCGGGTGACATTTGAAGCGTGCGAGGAGAGTAATGACCAAGATAGGATTCGTCTCTCCTGGTCAATGGGAGTTAGTATCGTAGTGTTAGTTCGGTCTTTAGTGAAAACTCTGGCCAGAGTATGTTGGAAGTTGTCCAACTTTATTTGATTAAAGATTGATGGAAACTAATCGGCTTCAAGCTATTGGGGTTGACAGTTTGATTATACCCTAGCTTGAACTAAACGACATAGTTTTGACGAAGAGACTAAAACTGCGAAATTCATCACGGATACAGTCAGGGTGGTCCCAACAATACGCATGTCGATGAGTTAACCACATAAGTATGATACTGAAACAGGGACGACAACTGCTGCTTGTGGTCATTGCCATATGGGGCTTCGAGCCCAATCTATAGTAGGGTCAGGCTGTAGGGTCTCACACAGAGTGCGACCTTCGTCTAGTAATAGGTAGAAACAATAGGGAGAATGTGCATTTGATGCAAGAGAGAGAAAACTGCATTTAATGTGGATGATATTATTAAGCTTAGATAGGGACTATTTTGCATATGATGTGAAATGAGTTAAATGTGTCGTAAATAGTTTACGACAATATTTAATATAATAAATCCGAGGAAAAGTTTACCTGTAAGACGGGACTGTCCCGGTGTAAACACAGGTTCGAACGACGTCCAAATCGGATGCCAAATGCACTAGTTATGCCCAAATACGTAAAGATAGCACAAATTGGTCAGCCCAGAGCTGCCTGGGTACCAGGCTCGCCTGGCCAACGCAGCCTGGGCCTGGGAGGCCTGGGCCCGTGAGGCCGGACCAAGGCACCAGGCCAGGCCCAGGTGCCTGGGCGCCCGGGCCCAAGCCTGGGTAGCGCTCCGGCTGACTAAGTGCAGTGGGGCCCATAAGCCTGGGCAGCGCCCAGGCTGACTAAGTGCAGATTTGGGTGCAGAACCCTATGGCAGAGTGCAGATTTTGACGACTGGTTTTTGGACGAAAAATCAGTTTGGGCTGATTTTTGGACGATCAATTGAGGGGGTCAAACGGACTCCGATTGACTCGCCGTTTTTTCCTACACGTTCACCGTTGAACGCCCATCGATTTAATAGGTTGTATCAATTGTGAAGCTAAATAGTGAGGGAGTTAAAATTCATGGAAGTTTGACCTTTGTGAAAGGTAAATTAACTTGAATTATTTAACTTCAAAACTTTATTCCCACATCGGAAGTGGAGAAAAGGGGAGGGGTCAGCTTCCTATATAAATAGGAGTCTGCTCTCCTCCTCTAAACTCGTTCCAAGCTTTAGATCTGAGTGGCTCCGAAAAATGTTGGAGCACGCTCGGATCTAGGCTTAAATTAAATATTCTCTTCTCCCTATAATTTCTGCCTTCCTCCTGAAGAGCTCTAACAAAGCCACGAAGGGGTTCGGATCCGATCCGAAATCTTGGCGAAGGTTCACACTCGGGTGAAACTTTCTTCGTCGCGTGGTTGACTCGGCGACAAGAGGATTTCTCGCCTTGGGACGTGGAGCGGTTCGACGGGGGACGGGGAGCGGCTTGGAAGACAGTGTGGTACACCTTGCCTGTACCAAGGCAAGGTTCAGGGTATGTAAATTTAATTAGCGCTCTTTTAATTTAATCGTTGTAGCTTAGCTCCCTCTTGGATGGTCGGACCCATCCCAAGTTGGCAGAGATCATGTCTAAGGGTCTTGAACCTTTGGGCCTCGTTAAATAGTTTAACGTATCTATTTTTTCCCCTGCATTCGTTTACTTCTGTGGTCGATCCGACTAGGACGGGCACAGAATGTGCCCTAAGGGTCCATCAAAACCCCACAATGGTATCAGAGCTTAGTCTGTATCTTGATCTAAGGACTGCAATTTTAATTAATTGAAATGCTTTGTAAAAGAATGATAAAGTTTTAACTTTATACGTTATTGTTAAAAATGAAACCGTTTTTCATTTGAGATGTTTTGTAAAATTCTTTTATGCGATAAAAATAATTTTAGAAACAAGAAAATTTTTATGATGATAACGTAGTTTATGAAATAAAAATTATATGATAATTTTTTAAGAAACTTTTTTTAAGTTTTAAAATCATGGTTTTAATTTAAGTTTTAAATTATAGATGCATGTTAATTATTTATTAGATAAATGTTTTAAACATGTTGTTCTATTTAATTGTTAAATAGTTGGACACTCATTTTATGCGTTAAAATTAGTGTAGTTTATGCTTAATGGCTATGTTATTCTTGTCCCTTATTTGATAACACAAGACAACCCTTTTAGGTTAGCCATTGAGAACTCGTTAAAATTTATGAAATGAATTTTAATGACATGCTATGTTTTAATATATCATTAACTACCTTTTGAGACCTAATTTCGGATTAGGGTAGTCCTTTAACGACGATTATTGTTTTAATCGCTATCGTAATAATTCTCAAAAGACTACGCTTTAAAGCGTTGTAAATGATTTTATTAAAATCCTAATAACGACTATGATAGCACGTGAACCTTATAGTTGATAAGGACTTAAAAAAAGTTATTAAAAAATCCTAAAATTTTGAATTTTAAGGATTCAACTAGTTGATATGATTAATTAGTTGTTAATAAAAGCCTTTTAGTCTATGGCACGCATATAAAAATAACAAGCTTCATTCAATGGACCATGATCCGGTCAATGTGCTTGGCTAAGTTTGTTGGATCACCCGAGCTAGTCTGAGGGATAAGTGATCCTGGCTTAGTCAATTCCCTGGCTGTGTTCCGCTGGACCACAATGACGCAAATCATGACTATATGACACCCTGGACTATATCTAAGTCAAATACGTTAATAATCTTCTTCAAGATTAGCCGTAGCCCTCCTTGTTTTAGGGGTTGGCAACTATAGGACCCGTGTTTCAGTTGTTGAGCTACACTCAAGCTGTGACATGGTAGCCTTGTAAGAACCAACTTCTTAAATACATATGATGTAATTTTGATTTGACCCAAACGCCCGTGTAAGTTAATCTAATGAGGTAGTCTAGACTTGACCCAAACCGTCGTGTCGTGAATACACCGAGCGCCAGCGTTAGTTTGGCTAGACAAGAAAATAAGGGTCCGACTAGACTAGTCATTGTGATTTGGATGAGCATACTCATGATCACAAATGGCTAGGGGTAAAAACTGATAAGAGAATCATATATGATATGATTGATGAAGAGTCATCTACCGATCTCAGAGTTAAGCAATTTGTTGAGATACACTCAAGGTTGTAAGACTCAGGGTGATTGGATCTTTTTTCCATTTATTTAATTTTTAATTAAATCGATCTGATTAAGGCTTAAAATGATCGCAAAAATAATGGGAGGATATAGATTGATAAAAGCCATTCTATCTATATTTAAAAACTTGAACATATGCTAAACTAGGGTAAGTTCTACGTTTACCGATGGAATCAAAATGTAATATTCTAACGGAATAAGTTAACAGGTCAAATAGGTTGGTTAACTGAATATCAAGTTAAATTCTAATTGATAGACTAAACTTTATTCTCATTGACATTAAAATGACATTCTTTAGGACAGACTTGAGGAATATGATTTCGTTAAGCTCTGATTCCAACAAAATAAATGCACTCTACATGTCACTTGCCTCTATATGGGGCAGCTCGAACATATTGATGTTCAATAGCAAGTTTCTTCATACAATTTGTTGAGCGACACTCAAGATTGTATGAAAAACAGGTTCGATCCGCAAGGTTCGAAAATTCGATCATACTGTTCGAATCGAATATGAGTGCATGAGTGGTGCAAGACTATGTATCCCAACTGGATCTTGAGACGAGCAACTTATTGAGCTACACTCAAGCAAAGGTCAGGCATTTGGGTACATAAGATGCTTGCATAGCTATTAAATTTTGTTGAGACATTTAATATCTAAATGAGATTTAGAAAAGGAAGAAGGCACTAAGGAAAAGTCAATTTGAGAAAGACAGTTTTATTTATCATTGTAAAGACATAAGTATGAGGAACTAAAAATGTGACATATTTGATGTCACGACTTAAGAATAATTGTTATACAAAATTCGTCTAACACATTTTTGACAAATGTCGTCACCTTGCTTCTGAAGCAATGTTTTGTGTTAGTAATTTGTAATAATTATAATATATCAAATGTTAATATATTAATACGCAAGATATTAATAAACTTATATGAAAAAATAGACTAGGCCGTATCAAAGAGACTAAGCTTCACAAGTCACATAAAGAGGGGTCTGACCTCTCGTATTATGAAGTCTACGGACACTTGTGAATCTCATTCTCAAATGTATGATGGCCGAAACTCCTTCTGTAAGACAGTGGGAGAATGAGTTGTCGAACTCGTAGTCTCGTACATACTGATGTACCCGGACACAAGCCTAAGTTAAGCAGGATAAGTCGTTCTTTTTATTATTACGACACATGTTCTTGATGAAACACAAGTCTGATAAGATAGAGAACAAAATAACAGAAGTATTTGAACTAATTCGATTAGATCGAAAATTCGAATACTTGGCTGTATAAATCTTGCGTAATTAAAAGAAAATGTGATTTTCTCTCATGTCAAGTCTCTCAACATATTGGATGTATTGGAAAGCATAAATCACACTTTGTTAGACGTATTGCGATTCATGGCAAGTTGACTAAGTTGCAATCATCCCTCTGGGTTAAGTCCCAGATAGATATGCCTAGGTTTTGATAAGATTCTATAAGGACCTTATCAGTAAGATATTCATTAAATCAATCGCTAGGAAGTTAAGGATTACTCGAGTCTCGTGAGACGAAGAGTCGAGTTAGACATCATAGTCGATGATGATCTATGATAACTTCCAGGATGAAATTTAGAGTATAGACTCTGATTAACAACTTGATGCAATAGGTCTGTACACATAAATAAAGTATGGATTTTATTTTACGTGCCCAAAGAAATTATTTCTTAATGTCTGCAAGTAAATCTTCGAGTTTAGAAGATTAGTGCAGAAAGAAAATATTGAAGTACAATTATGTTGGTAGAGAACGGTTTTCATCCTAATTCCTATAAACGGATTATGAAGAAACGGTCTCGCCAGCAGATGCGTACAGATCTAGACGGACCAAACTCGATGTAAATGCTCATGATAACCATGAAAACTGGAGCATTCAGCTGTAGTTCGTTTTCTGAATATGATTTAGAAGAACGTACTTATATGAATTGACCTGAGAGTTTTCAAGCTCAGTGGGAGCAAATTAAATACATGCAAAGCATCAAGGGGCTGGAACATATTTTGATAAAATGGTCAAAAGAGTTTGACACTTTTAATATGAACCATCTAAGAATGACCAGTAACTTATTAAGATTATCGTCCTAAAGTACGATAAGCTAGATGAGATCCAGGGAAATTAAATATTATGGATTCCAAAGGACCAAAGGAATTATTAGAATAAGATTTAAATGGTTAGTCTATTATGAACATAGAAACCCCTTAAGTCTATACAGTAGACGGTTTAGCAGATCCACTCACGAAGGCTCTACCACATGAAGTCAAGTAAGACTTACGTGTAAAACACGGTATGAGATACCGGGATAAAAGGGCCTGAGTGCAAGTGGGAGATGTTGCGAGATGTATGCCTTCGAGGCAATTTATCTCCGTGTATCTATACAAACATCTTGTTCAAAATTGCAGAAAGCTATATGGTAACAATTTATCCAAGTTAAATCATAATGTAGTTATCATTATAAATTAACTTAGGTAAAGTCCTGAGACTTAATGCAAGGTCAAACATGTATCGAGATGAGTATTAAGATCATGGAGAAGTGCTTGACCGTTTGTAGCATAAGTCTAAAAGGGTTCGTGGTCATAGATGTTTCGAGAAGGATATCAAAACATCGGATAGGCCATTTTGTCTTAGTCTTTACCGTATATCGGTGACGATGAGCTCATGGTCGTTCGATTTGGCAAAGTCAAAGACGAGACACAGGTACTCATTGGAGAATGAGTTCACTGAACGACCCACAAGAGTTATCATATGGTTGTGATTGACAAATCCGTCAATGATGACTCTTAGTGATGATAAGAAAGTTGGCCTTTGACTTGAGGTCATTGTACGAACCTGTGCATGAACGATGTCACTTAGATCTCTGACCTAGCTTCGAGGCTAGTCCTGTCGAAAGCTCTTTGGTTAGGTGACATTTGAAGCGTGCGAGGAGAGTAATGACTAAGATATGATTCATCTCTCCCGGTCAATAGGAGTTAGTATCTTAGTGTTAGTTCGGTCTTTAGCGAAAACTCTGACCAGATTATGTTGGAAGTTGTCCAACATTATTTGACAAAAGAACGATGGAAACTAACATGCTTCAAGCTATTGGGGTTGACAGTTTAACCGTACCCTAGGCTTGAACTAAACGACATAGTTTTGACGAAGAGACTAAAACCGCAGAATTTTTCACGGACACAGTCAGGATGGTCCCGACAATACTCATGTCGATGAGTTAACCACATAAGTCTGATACTGAAACAGGGATGGCAACTGCTTCTCGTGATCACTGTCGTATGAGGCTTCGAGCCCAACCTGTAGTAGGGTCAGGTTGTAGGGTCTCACACAGAGTGCGACCTTTGTCTAGTAATAGGTAGAAACATTAGGGAGAATGTGCATTTGATGCAAGAGAGAGAAAACTGCATTTAATGCGGATGATATTATTAAGCTTAGATAGGGACTATTTTGCATATGATGCAAAATGAGTTACATGTGTCGTAAACAGTTTACGACAATATTTAATATAATAAACACGAGGAAAAGTTTTACTGTAAGCCGGGAATGTCCCGGTGCGAACACAGGTTCGAATGGCGTCCAAATCGGACGCCAAATGCACTAGTTATGCCCAACTACGTCAAGATAGCACAAATTGGTCAGCCCAGAGCTGCCTGGGCACCAGGCCTGCCTGGCCAAGGCACCCTGGGCCGGGGCGCCCGGCCCAGGGTCCAGGCGCCTGGTGCCTGGGCTCCCAGGCCCAGGCCTAGGCAGCGCCTAGGTGCAGGCCTGGGCAGCGCCCAGGCTGACTAAGTACAGTGGGGACCACACGGTGGGCCCAGATTTGGGTGCAGAACCCTAGGGCAGAGTGCAGATTTTGACAGCTGGTTTTTGGACGAAAAATCAGTTTGGGCTGATCTTTGGACGATCAATTGCGGGGACAAACAGACTCCGATTGACTTGCCGTTTTTTCCTACGCGTTCATCGTTGAACGCCCTTCAATTTGATAGATTGTATCAATCGTGAAGCTCAATGATGAAGGAGTTAAAATTCATGGAAGTTTGACCTTTGTGAAGGGCAAACTAACTATTTAACTCCAAAACTTTAGTCCCACATCGAAAGTGGAGTAAAGGGGAGGGGTCAGCCGCCTATATAAATAGGGATCTTCTCTCCTCCTCTAAACTCGTCCCAAGCTCTAGATCTGAGCGGCTCCCAAAAATGTTGGAGCACGCTCGGATCTAGGCTTAAATTAAATATTCTCTTCTCCCTATAATTTCTGCCTTCCTCCTGAAGGGCTCTAGCAAATCCATGAAGGGGTTCGGATCCGATCCGAAATCTTGGCGAAGGTTCACACTCCGGTGAAACATTCTTCGTCGCGTGGTTGGCTTGGCGACAAGAGGATTGCTCGCCTCGGGACGCGGAGAGGTTTGAGGAGCGGTTCGACGGTGGACAAGGAGGGGCACGGAAGACGGTGCGATACACCTTGCCTTAGCGTTCTTTTAATTTAATCGCAGTAGCTTAGCTCCCTCTTGGGATGGTCAGACCCATCCCAAGTTGGCAGAGATCTGTGCTAAGGGTCTTGAACCTTAGGGCCTCGTTAAATAGTTTAACGTATCTATTTTTTCCGCTGCATTCTTTTGCTTCTGTGGTCGATCCGACTTAGGACGGGCACAGAATGTGTCCTATGGGTCCATCAAAACCCTACAGCACTAGGGTTGTCGACGAGGGGGAGGGGTTGGTGGCGGTGGTGACCGCACGGCGGTGACGTTGTCGGAGGTGGGAGAGAGAGAGAGAGAAAGAGAGAGAGCGCGCGCGCGCACGCGTGGGAGAGGGAGGGGGAGAGAGGGAGAGAGGGAGGGAGGGAGAGAGAGAGAGAGAGAGAGAGAGAGAGAGAGAGGGAGAGGTGAGCGTGAAGGTGAAGAGAGGGGTTCGGGAGAGAGCGAGAGCCTGGGTCTCTGAGTTGAGAGGGGAGATGGGTGAGTGATTTATATAGGATAGTAAATATAAGTATAGTTTTAATAATAATAATAATGATAATATTGATGACATTGAATTCAAATGTTGGATCTGCCAACTTTGGGGGGGTGGGTTAATGGGGTGGGTTAGGGGATTAATTAAGTGGGGTTAGGGGTAAATGGTAAATGTAATTAGTGAAGGTGAAAGTGAATAGCGATTGTAATTAGTAAAAATGACGTAATAGTTTTCATATACGAATCTAAAAATTTATGAAAACATTGCCATGTGTTCGTATCATCACGAGGATTGCGAATACAAGATCCATTTCAGAGTTTGAACTACGGAGATACGATTTTTGGGCCAAAACATTTGAGAGCGGGTTTACAGGTTCTAAATCGATTTGACTCCAGAAAATTACGAAATTTATATGGGAAGCACTAATCGACTATAGAATCACACCGTAGAAGTTTGAAATCGTTTTTAAAACGTTTATATAGAAAATTAATTGATACAACTAAATCAGTAACAATTGAATATGAATTATTATAAAAATTATTGAGAGGTATTGATGATACTCGAACTTACTAAAATACACCATAACTAGTTTGATGCTTCAAAATATTTTTTTTACAAAGAATTTTGAAATCATTTTTGATATAAAACTCCTGACCAACCATTATAAAATACTTTTAAAATGTGAAAATACGTGAAATACGAAAATAGTCGTATTGATGAATACGAGCCGTCACACCGACGTGTGGGTTCGTCGGAGTTGTGTGTGACTAGGAGCGCGGCACTGCGAGGACGATGGTGGCGGCTCGCTTGGGGTGAAGTGATCGTCGGAGGAGGGGTGGCGGTGAAGCTCTGTCGGAGTTGCTCCCGGGTTGAGAGGGGTCGTCGGAGACGAGGAAAGAGGTAGAGGAGGGTCTGAGGTGGTCGTGAGCGAGGAGGGTGATGTGGTGGCTGAGGGTTTGGGTGGAGGGCAGTGCGGTTTTGAGAGAAGCTGGGGGTCGCTTGGTGAGGCGGTGTTTTGCTACGGCGAAGGGGAAGAGGAAGGTGCGGAGGAAGGTGTTGGATGGTGAGGGAGGCTGTCAAGGTTAGTAAGGACGTGGGACGTCGAAGCTGTGTCGAGCGAAGGGTGGCTTAGTCGGAGGGGCTTGAGGGGGAATATGTCGAAGAGGAGATTGATGGGCAGGTCGGAGGTTGAAGAGAGTGGGTACGAAGAGGTGGCGGTTTGATGTTGCCGCCGGGGTTGCTGCAGCGTGAGGGGCGCGTGTTTGA
This sequence comes from Scilla litardierei, assembly GCA_030789695.1. Lineage (NCBI taxonomy): Eukaryota > Viridiplantae > Streptophyta > Magnoliopsida > Asparagales > Asparagaceae > Scilla > Scilla litardierei. Next base: position 107,191,377 of record CM061140.1, read on the forward strand.
GGAGGAAGAAGGCAGCGTGGGGCAATCGTCAAGTCTGCATGGGTTTTCTTTGAAGGATGGCACGTGCATATGAAGGGGAGCTGGAGAGAGAGGCTATGGGTTTGTTGAGATATTTCGCCCATGAGTTGCGTGAGAGTCGTGGGTCGAGTTGTTGGGATCTGATCATTTGAGTGAGTGGTTAAGATCCGATCATGCAGGAGTTGGGCTGAGAATTCCCTTCGCTTGAGAAAAATAGGGAAGGGAAATAGCTGTTAAGATTGATTAGGGATAGTATTAAGATAAGGTTTGTTTTAGGGAAATTGTTTAGTTAATATAATTTGGTTTGTAGAGACTTGTCAACATCTATTAGGCCCAGATTTGATTTATAAAATAATCTAGTTAGGATTTGATTGCTTAATGAGTATATTTAGTTTAGGAGCTGATTTGGTCAATAATCGGTCTTGGTAAGATATTTTGGATTATGGATATAGGTTTGGTTACAATTGATTTAGAAATCGATTTGATTCAGATTTGACTTGTTTTAGGAAATCAGTTCGGTTAAGTTCTTATTAGGAGATCGATTTGATTAAAATTTTGGGTAAAGATTTGATACGGAGAATCAATCTAATCGGAAATTGATTAGGAGGGATCGATTTGATTACGACATAGGATTCATTACGATCACGATCTGATTTAGAAAATTGATGTAGCTAAGATTGGATTAGGAGAATCACTTGTTGGGATAATCGAGTTATTACGATCTTGCCTCTGCAATCAACGTCAACCACAAGTTAATAAGGAAGACACCAATGTGACTATGAAGTCGCGAGGATCGTAAATAATCCGATCACGAGTTCAAGCTATGAGGATTAATAAATAAAATTATACAATAATTACGCAAATAGTCAATTCATTAATATTACACGTACGAAATACGTATGTACAGGAACATGTCGTTACAATTTGACTATGAATTCTCCAAGGAACATGAATTTAGTCGTCACTCAAAATCAATCCTCCTTTTCTTCAAACTAAAAACAAAACCTGTGTATGTAACCATGACTTGTCAAAAATGGCATAAAAAGAGAGAAGAGATTGTGTGTTGAGTGACTGATGATGTGACTGTTGATGTGATTTTTTTGTCAAAAAAGCTTATATACACCTGTGTATAGCAATCCTCTAAAACAAAGACCACATCACACATCCATAATTAGTCAATGTCTTGACATAAAATCACACATCCATAATTAGTCATTGTCTTGTCATAAAAGTTATGGGTTGGACTAAATACACCCCTATTCTTAGGGGTGTATGCAATGATACCTTTCAAAAATGGAAGTTTATCATTGCATACATCCCATCTTGGAGATGTATGCAATGATAACCTTCTATTTTTGAAAGGTATAATTGCATACACCCCTAAGAGTATGGGTGTATTTAGCAATTTTCAAAATTATTACATCTTCCATGTCATGGTGTCAAAAAAGGCCGGAGGCCCGGCCCGGGCCCCGGGGCTTGGTCAACGGGCTGTTGACATGCATGGGACCGTGACCTGGGCCGGGCTGGGCTGGGTACCCCGACTCGGGGCCGCCCAAACCCGGGCCGGCCCGGCTCGGCCTGGCTCGGCCCGGATTCCAACGGGCAAAAGCTTGCACGTTGGAAATTTTTTGCCCAACAGGCATGAATTTGCTCGTTGGGCATATTTTAATAAAAAAAATTTTGTAAAATTTTTTAACCCCTTTAAATCACTATAAATACCCCTATGCCCCTCTTCTTTTCTACATGCATCTCTTCCCCCTCTCAACATCATCAAGCTTCTTACGGTGCTAGCAACAATCTCCGATTGCTCTCTCGCTACTCACCAGTCATTACTACGGGACTCTTCAAGCTCTGATCCATCGCATAGCTCTCGTTGCTACCAGTCTATTCAAGCTCTGATCCACCGTCTCATGCTACTACCGGGCTCTTCAAGCTGTAACGACCACTTTTCGTCGTACGTTGTTCGTGCACGTGCTTTTGGCCGTGCACGTGTTTGTTTTAGACTTTATTTGTTTGTGAACACTTTCGTGTGATATGCCGTTGTGAACGTCTCTGAGAGTATTAAATAGTGGCACTATCTTGGAACGACATTTCTCGAGTCGTTTTCCCACAATTTAATCTTACTCGATGAGACGTGACGATTTTCACTTTTGACGGGAGACGTTTCTATTTTTAGTTTCGTCGTCCGACGTCGAAATTGAGATCCGTCTTCTTAGTTAGCTCACTTTCATCATCACGATCACCACGATATTTATTTTATAATTTTTGGAGTTCATTTGACCACTTTTATATTTTTAACAAGTTTTATATTATTTTTAATAATTAATTTTTAAATTATTTTCGGCCAAATAAAATTTATTTGAGTTTTAAACGTATTAAATAATTTTTGAGCCAATTTCCAGCTCATTTGGACCAGGTCAAATCCTTGGGTGAGTTGGAGAAGTTGAATTTCAAATTTTAAATTATTTTAAACTTCTAATCCTATTAGATTTAGCTCTAGACCAAGTCAACCCATCTACACTATATAAACAACCACTAGGAAGACCCATTTTCACAAGAAATTAACCCTAGCCTCTTCCAAAACCCAAATTTGACGTTGCGACGATTCGTCGCAACGTTGCGACGAACGGCTGCCGCACCGACCGAGAAAACCAAGCAAAATCTCCCGCTCCGACCGCTAGCCGCCCCCGCATCCATCGCCGCTCGCATCGCAGCACAGCCATCCCCGCTCCGTTCCCTCGGTCTGACCGAGGGCTTGGCCCGCACCCCGCCCCGCACCGTCGCCCGCATCGCCAAGCGCCTGACCGAAGCGCCCGCTCGCATCGACCGCTCGCCGCTTCGTTGTAACGTTGCAAATGTTGCAACGACCCGCTCCAAGCGTACGACCGACCCGATCTCCCGCTCTGACCGAAGGACAGCCCCGCCCCCGCTGCTGCGACCGACCCAAACGCCGCACAGCCCCGTCCTCTCGCGTCTGACCGAGCCAAGTCCCTGCATTGGCTGTGTACGACCGAGAGCCATTCGTCGCAACCCCGCATCCGTCGCACCACTTGCCTCCGTGGGCCCCCCAAGTTCTCCAGAGGTATTGTGGGTCCCCCAAAGGTCCCTAGGACTACTGTGGGCCCCACCTAGATGCTTTCTCTCCGACGATTCGCCGTGTACGACGTTGCGACACGTCGTAGCCCGTCGTCGCACGTGCTAGCTTTGGAATCTGGAACCGTTGCTCCGGTTGATGCTCTGAACTTTCCAGCGAGGAAACTAATTTGGAATCAGGACTTGGAGCGCGTTCTCTTATTCCAACCCCCGGCGTCGCTACCCGACGCCGGTGTAGCTTTCGCGTCGTGTTGAGGTAACGCTTTGCACCCTTAGGACCCCCAACCTATTGCATGCTAATCAAGACTAAAATCAGTATTTTTAAAGTATTTTTAAATGTTTTAAATTCACTAATGAAGATTAATAATATGGACTTTAGGCCGGTGGACTTGTGCACGTAGGATAATTATGATTTCTGGACTCATTGGACGGTGTGCTCAGACGTCGTACTTGCAGGCAAGTGAAACTTGCCAACTCTTGTGTAGGGCCATGTTTTTAGGCCACTTCCTTGCTTTTAGCGTAAAAGAGACTAGTCAGTGAAATGATAGCTGGCTAGACGCCGTTTGATCTAGTTTGACAACGAAACTAGATCCGTCACCTAATTGATCTAGCTTGACAACGAAGCTAGATCCAACTCTTTAAACTTGTTGTTCATGCATACTAAACTGCCACGTTTACTTTTCTTATCTGTACGCACTTTTAACTGCCATGCATTGCATCTTACATGTCATCCCAGTTGATTGTTGCATTCGTAGCACACGCTACAATACTTGTACTCCTTGAATACTACTTCCGGGGAAACGGGCCTCATGTGTTGGTCAAAAGCCAATGCCCGGTTTCCTGGTCCGGCTAGGTGCACCCCTATGCCATACTTGTTAAAAACACTTCCTGGCTCGTGATCCAGAAGCGAGCATTCCCGTTCGGGGGTAAGGCCCTGGCTCGATACACGTGGAGGGGTAGGGATAAACGTTCACTTGAGCTTAGGAGTGGCCTGATCAGCCCTCTAGCCAAAAGACGGAATCTCTGTGCACGAGGTGCTTACTTTTCTTGTCTTGTACTTGTCTTGTGAATGATTCATGTAATACTTGTCATCCATGCCATGTTTAAATGACATGCTCGTACTTTACTTTACTTTACATGTTGCACTCATACTTTAACTGCCATGTCATCGCATTCATGCTAGAACTGCTAGGTTGCTTTACTTTTGCCTACTTCCAGTTTCCTTGCACAAGTCTCTTGTAGACTTGCTGACATGTGCCCCTTGCTCTTTTGGGTGTCACATGTTAGACCTGAGCCAGAGACCGTTGTTGTGTACGTGATGTGTTGCTAACGCTGAGCCTGAGTCCATGTCTGCCTAGGAGGAGTTTTGTGGATGTCAGTGATCTTTCTTGGTGACTTTGCTGAGCTTCCTTTTGTTTTAGGTTTGTTGTTAGTTGTCGGTGCGTGTCACCTTGTTTTGTACGATGTACTTTTGTTGGCCATGTTTGGGCCTTTAGGCTCTCTTTTATTTCAGCCTGGTGGCTTTTCTGCGATGTTGGAATTTATATTTATGGATATTCTGAGATTATTCTTTTGTCTCATTTCATTATTATTATCTTGTTTCGCTCGCGTTGCAAGGACCTGCAGTTTTAAATTTGATTGACGCTTATCGGACTTGCAGCTTTGTAGCTTCAAGTCTGAGCGGACATTCTCACGCTTCGCCTCCATATTTTTGGGAAGCGGGGCGTGACACAAGCTCCGTTCAAGCTCAAATCTATCACAAATACCGGGTCTCCATCCGGCGGTCTCTGTCAAACTTCAATCAGGTTCCTTTAGTTTAGCATAATGGCAGGCCCTTCTGGCTCTAAAAATGTTAATCTGAACCTAAAACTTGATAACAATACTGATCTAGAATATTATGCTAATATAATACGTAACCCACTAGAAACACCTTTCTTTGGTAATATCACCATGACTAAGAGGGAAGACGCAGAAACACAAGAAATTCAGGATTTTATAGATAGCAATAATCCTAGCCCGGTCATATTTGGGACTACACAGTCTTCTTTTTCGCATGCTGCACAGACTTACTCTAGTTCACTAGCACAAACCTCTTCTCATGCTACACATATTCCTACACAAGAAACCTAAAAAAGCACCAAAATCTAGTGTTTGGGATAACTTTACACGTCAAATGGTAAAGATAAAGATGGCATCGAACACGTTCGCACTTTTTGCAATATTTGTTAGCTAATTTTGATGTCGCACATACTGCCGGCACATCCCATCTATTAAGACACATGAAATCCCACGTAAAAAATATGCTAGACAAACCACATTAAATTTATCTGCATCATCTACCTCTATAACTGTTTTCTCATATTCTGCGGAAACAATGAGAAAAGAGATGGCTAGATTAGTTTTAAGCCAAGCACTGCCATTAAACCATGGTGAAAGCTCCGACTTAGAGAGATTCAACCAAATGGCAATTGACATGCTTTTAGAAGAGTGTCTTGGAACACTCTTAGAAAATATTGTCTAAATGCATTTCACGAAGGAAAAGCTAACATGCATCAAATTTTTATTAATCTAGACTCTAAAATTGCTTTAACGTCTGATATATGGTCTCCGAATGGGGTGGTTCTTACATATGTCTTATGGCCCATTATGTAGATCATGATTTTCTAATTCAGAAAAGAATTATAGGTTTTAATGTAAGAGCATGCGCATACGGGTGGGGTTGTTGCTAGTCATTTGAATTCTATTTGCCGTGATTATGATATAGCTGAAAAAAATTTCACATTTACTTTTGATAATGCATTTAATAATAATAATGCTATTTCTTATTTGAAACGTCAATTAAAAACTGATCTAGATGTGTTAATTTTTCATCAACGTTGTGCATGTCATGTTTTAAACTTAGCAGTTCAAGATGAACTTAAAACCGCTGATATTTATCTTGAAAAATCAAATAACCTAATGTTATTAATTGCAAGTTCTGCACAAAGGAAGAGGGAATACAAACAGCTATGTCGTAGTAACCAGCAGCCCTATAGAGCCTTTAAATTTAGTGTTCCTCATAGGTGGAATTCAACGTATCTAATGATGCATTCAATGAAAATCAATGGAACTTAACTTAATGATTATGCAAGTACACACCTGGCAAATACCAGTGATTATGACATTAGTGATTTTGAGTTGACAATTATAGACGAACTGTATGATTTTTTGAAATTGTCTACTTATTCACAAATTTTTTTTCTGAAGTATACTATCCCACATCAGTTTTAAGCTTAGAACAATTTTTTTGATGTATAGAAAAACATAGAGATAATGTGACCATAGGGAATCCTGACATTAGAAAAATGATTGAAAAAATGGAGAGAAAACTCCTTAAGTATTGGAATCCAGTTCCTTTGCTATACTCTTTAGCTAAGGTTTTTGATCTCCGTGTTAAGGAGAAATGTGTAGTTGACTTATTAGATACATATTACGAAAACATGAGAATTAATGCAGAAGAACAGATAGCTAGTTTTAAGAGTAGCTTAAGGTCCCTTTTTCTTTATATAAGACACGATTTGGGAGTTCGGTACTCATCTCTTCTGTTCAAGTATCTTCTTCTGCTCCAAGTAGGCTCCGCCAGCTTATGAGAAAGAAGAAACAAAGAACGGTAGTTAAAGATAGTTCTTCTACTTAATTGTCTAAGTAATTGGCAAATGCTTGTCCTTTTACCAAAGAAGAATTGAATAGTGAGCATTTTGATATTCTGTCATGGTGGAAACAATATAAAACTAGTTCTCTAATTATTTCCATCATGCCTCGTGATTTGCTAGCTGTACCCATATCTACTGTTGCTTAAGAGTCTGCTTTTAGTGCAAGTAGTCGTGTTCTTAGCAACAAGAGGTCAATGCTGAAGGAAGATATAGTCGAAGCGGCGGTTTATGCGAAGGATTGGTTCAAGCCTGAAGCGAGGACCCAACATGAAAATGACCTTTCTGAAGACTCTGAAGAAGAAGCAGCAGCAGAAGAGACTTGATGCAAGATTTCTTTACTTGTATAAGTATTTTCTTACGTGTATTAGATTTCTTTTTTGGCCATTGTATGAGGGGTAAGGCTGGCCAACGTATGTCATCCCTCAAAAAAATTCCAATTAATAAAATTTAAATGTTTATCCCGGGACCTTCGAGAATTTCGGGATTAAAAAATTTTCTTTCCAACACTTAACATGTTAAATTTACTATATAAATTTTTTATAAGTTACTTATATTTTTACAACATATATATGAATTGTTTAGATTTATTCCTTATTTATTATTTTTTAAAATTTTTTTAAATATGTTGCTTATTTATTTTATAAGTTACTTATATTTTTCCACTTTGCATGTTACACTTACTATATAAACTTATAAGTTACTTATTTATTTATAAGATACTTATTTTTTAATAAGTTGTTTATTTATTTTCTAAGTTACTTATATATTTCCAATACTTAACATGTTACGATTAATATATAATTTTTTAAAGTTACTTGTATTTTTACAGCATACATATGAATTTTATAGATTTTTTCTTATTTATAATATATTTTTAAAAAAATGTACTCATTTTTTAATCTTTTAATTTCTTTTAAAAAACCTGGGCTAGCCCGGACAGGCTTTGACCGGTGGGCCGGGCTGGGCGAGGGTTTCTCCCTACCCGGCCTGGGCCGGCCCGGCCTGTGTTTGGCTGCGGCCAGCACGACCTTTGGCCCGGCCAAGCCCGGCCGGGCCTAGGTCGGACCGGCTCGGCACTACAAAGTAGGAGGGCAATTTTAGCGGTTTGAAAATTTGTTTTTGGCGGGTCGGAACCGCCAAAAACACCGTTTCACGCGGTTTTTCCACCTGCTACTATTAAGGGAGAGAGTACACGTGTTTGTAGCGGTTCCGAACCGCTACAAATGAACCATATGAAACATCAGCCCGTCATGGGTTTGAACCGCCAAAAAGAATATTATTAGCATCGAAATTAATTAAGATAAAAAATGTTTATGGCGGTGCTAAACCGCCGTAGACGGACTGATTTGTGGCAGTTACGAACCGCCACAAATAGAATAATTATTTTTTAAAACATTTACCTGAAAACTGTTTGTTGCGGTTTGTAACTGCTACTAATGTAATTAATTTTAAAAATTAATCCAGTTTTGTGGCGATTCTAAACTGTCACAAACCAAATTAATTTATAAAAAAAATAAAAAACTCAAAACAGGAATTCATTTATTTAAAAACTAAAAAAAACTAAAAGATAATAGTTATAATAATAATTCATACAAAACAAAAGTTTTTAAAACAAAATGTACCACATGATACTTTTTAATACAAAACACCTCTCCCCTCCCCTACATCATCAAAATAAACTAAGGACCGGATGACGGATGACCGGATGACGGATGACCGGATGAGGGAGGGAATAAGTTTCGGTACTGTGGATCTTCAGGTAATTGCTGCAGCTGATCTTAAGTATAGTGTTGTGTCATGAAGAAACTCAAAAGAGACGTACACTGATCAAGCCGAGACCTATACTGCTCAAGCTCCTGTTTCTGACTATCGAACTCGTGTTTCTGCTTATCGAACTCCTCACGCGTCACTAGATTTGAATGACTTGAGGAATTGTCAGATGCGAAGGAAGGAGATGGGACAAATCTTCTATGTATCCCGAAGATCCGGGATTGCGAACCGCTAGAACCAAGACCAGACACCCGACCTGGGTGATCTTCGCCTAGAACACGAGCGACGGCATCATTTCTTCCTTGACTCTCAACTTCCTCCTGTTGTGACAGCTCTCGAATGCTCTCCTGTACAATAAAATAAAAAATGAGACATGAGATTCAAACTGAGACTATGCATATATATTCCTCTATTCATATATTACAAACTGAGACATGAGATTCAACAGTGTAAACAATATCACTTCATTCTTTTCTAAATTGTAAACAATATCTCTTTTTAACCAACATGGCCAAAGCTGCTATAGTATTTCAATAGTGTGAACAATATCACTTCATGTCCTTTCTCTTCTCTATAAGATTTGCCTTTTTCAAAACTTTTCTATTATCTCTTTTGGCCTTGAAGACCATAGTCTAATTCTTATATTCTAATTTTTTTCTCCTTTTCTTTTTGAAGGAAGTCATCTACATTGTAACATATTTCCTTTCAAAAAGTTGTGTGAAAGAAAATGAACAAAAAAGAAACAGAAACAGTAAAGAAGAACAATTCGTTTGAGCTTGGTGCAATCCAGTTCAAAGAAATAGGGAGAGACTTAGCCAAAGACTCCAATATTAAGCCATATGTTAACAATTGGAAATGATAGCTGCCTAGTAATGAATATACAAGCAGCATCTTTTTATGAGTCATCAGGAACAAAATAATTAGTCTGATCATGCATGAGCTAAATTTAGATGGCATCCAAAACTTAAATACATTTAAGTTCATAGCTGACATTCAGCTGTTAGTGTTCATATCATATGATCATGAGTCGTCATCAATAACCTTAGTCTAGTGGAACACCATGGCACAATAAAAATAATAGAGCAACATTTTGTTGATGTTTAACAATGCAACAGCAATACTTCCATTAGTTATTACCACTATCAATATCATATGCACACATGAAGCTTGCTAAAGGGAACCCCACAAACACTTGAAACTCTTAGGTTGTGACACAAGTCAATGGGAGATTAGTTTTTTTGATCCTCACAGAATAATTTAGCAATCTAAATATACTGCTGAGATACTGTGCTCTTTTGATCCCACCAACCAAACACTCTTGTAACTCTCATATATTCTATGTACATCAATAAAAATACCCCACAAGCATATAGATATATAGTACATATGCATAAATCCAAGTACATCCATGCAAATGTTTGGTTAATGTTACTTTATTAATACACAAATACATACACACAGATTTACATATATGTGTAATAATCATATATGCAATTTTGTACTTTTCTCTCTAAATATTTGAAGGATCCTACTGCGAAATGAGTTTCACCAACTTACTTTCCAGAAAGATGCCAGATTCTTCTCTTTTCCTTTTTTTCGCTATGTCTATTACATGCAGATGCACATTTAAATCCATAGGCACATCCTAAACAACATAATCAGTGCACGTTAATGACCACTAGAATCAGTGACATATGCACAAATAAATCCAAAAGCATTTTGAAGGTTCTGAAAGTAATACTTCATCCAAGTAGCACCTCCTCCAAGTAAAGGAATGGCACCAACCACTTTAAGCTGAATGTCAATTATCCAAGATGGATAGTTATATACATTGATATACATTGTTATATCAACTTTGCACATGTTTTTCATCATTTCAAGTCTGTGATCTAATAGAAAAAAGAAAAATGGTGTCTATCTGTTATATATGGCCAATTTACCTAAGCATAATAAGAGATACTGGAAAGATTGTGTCTATCTGTTAACTTGCTTGTAGAGTTTTTCCTTTCACTAGTGCATATGTATGGTATTGTCTAATAAGGTCTGACAAAGGGATTACATACCATTTATGGCTAATGGTTTTTAGGGAACTTCTTAATTTTATGCAGGCAGGACAACTAGAGATAGAAGTTGCACTTCTAAATGCATCATTGGTATGATCTGATTCTCTCACTCAGTACCAAAGCATAGTCACAAATTTTTGTGCATAAGTAAATTTCACATTGAAATGGTTTGATCTTCTCAATAATCCTTGCAATATGACTCTTTAATATATACATAACATATGACTTTGTAATCAGATCTTAAGATTTCTCTTTTGCATTTCTTTTATTAGGCAAATCAACTATCTGACTTTATTCTTTGTTTACTTATTTTAACTATATGTTCTCGCAAAAATTATGATGCATTATCCCGATATTTTCGAGAAAGTATTTCCCCAATATATTTTAAGACTTGTTTAATCAACGATGCAAATACCAGATGTTTTCCCTTGTTCTCACGGCAGCTTAATAAAGCACTTACGGTGAGATCGAGGGGATCTTTGACAACACTGACCCTCCAGTCGGAACTTGTTTATAACTACTCAGGATCTAAACATGTATTTAACTTGCTGAAGCATACTGAAACTTCTTTATCCTGTTCTACTGGTGTGTAATACAACCTCAAACTTTTTTAAAACCAAATATCATAGTCTTTAAAGAGGGGTGAAATCTCTGATGGCACAACATACATTCTTGCGGCTTGCTTTGATGCCTGTAAATGTATATTCCTAGCACTAGGGTAACATTGGACGATATGCCACAAAGCAAGCATCCTAGCAACAGGTCTTCAAGAGAAGACATAAACAACAAAAAGAAACGGTCAAATCTAATTTTTTTTGAACCTGGGTTTGGCTATAAATATGTTTCAGACAATAAGGACAATGCAAGACCATTCAAGACAGAGAAAGGGTGAGAGGGTTGCAGCAGAAAAAAGGTAATGAGAAAAAGGGTGCAGGAAAGATTTGCAATGGAATGTGGACAAGTGAAATATTTTAATCACAACTTATCAGATGTGCCTGCATCATTAATGGAAGATGTGACATGATTAAAAAATTATGCAATTTCAACTAGAAGACATCTTTTGTGCCAGTTTAAGTGCCTATACCCATGTCTTTTGTTTGTTCTTTAACTTCGTACAAGGCTTATCTTACATGCTTCTCTTCTCCTTGACATATACTGCATCTCCAGGTTCGCTCTTAATCTTCATTTGCAATTGGTAATTTATATCATCTCTCTGATAAAAAAGAAAAAGGCATGCAATGGCACTAAAATCCTCTCCAAAAATATAGCATCAACCCTGATTCAGCACCAATTGCATGAAAAGGGGGAGAGTCACTAGACTTGAAATTTTCATGTTAAATTCAAATTGATTGAAGATTAAACTCCCTTAAATGCCAAAACTAACTACTACAACCATGGTTTATCTCCTTGTTAAATATAATGTAAAGTTCACAAAACCTGTAGTAGCAAAAATTAAATAACAGGCTTGCCCAAAAAGATATCCCCCCCAACAAAAAAACAAAAAACAAAAAACAAAAAACAAAAAACAAAAAACAAAAAAAGAGGTACCAAAGCACATGAAGTTATTTGCATATTTGAACTTACCCAAACCGTAGACACATGTTAACACGGGTATTCACATGAACTCACCAGAGATATTTTATTATGAGAACATGTTGGAAGTTAAAGAAGTAATACTGAACTGTTGGCAGTAATTGCTTTAGTTAGTAATTTTGCAACTTAGACAAGGGTTAAAAAAATTTTCTCGCAGATTCATTTGGATAAGACCCGTAGATTATGGAGTCAAAAAATGGAAAATTCTCACGTAAAACTTAATGAATATGGAGTCAAAAAAACTTACTGAATATACTTACAACGATTTCTCTCGTAGATTCGTTTGGATAAGACCCATCTTCTCTGGAACGTGTCAACAACACTATCTCTGTCTGAGTGGGGTCTGCTCCCTTTTGTTCAGCCTAATAAATCCACTTCATGCATTAGGTAAATATCTAAAACTACATGGAATCGAAAACAAAATATCTTATTTTTATTTAGTTCAATATATATTGTAATAAGTTTGTATACCATTAATCCATAAAGTTGAGCTATTGATCGTGACCCTGTAGTTGGATGACAGTCTTGCTTAAGAGCATTCTCTCTATTCTTCTCACGAATATCCTTCAATAAAGATAAAGAATTGTCATAATGTTATAATCTTCGAAAATATAAAATTAATGAAATATATTACTTAAAGTATAACAATTTAAAAACTTACCAGCCACTTTTCTGAGAATCTTAAAGCAATGAAACATGCCCAATCATCTTTAGTAATGGAATCAGGACGTGTTTCCTCATTATCTTTCTGACTTTTTGTGTAATCATAATACCGGTTCCATAACTTGTACCTCCTAGTTTTCCACTGAAGGCCCATTGATTTCTTCAGTTCATGGCAAGCAACTTCCTTGTGCTCAAGAGGTTCAATGTAAAACCTAGTCTGCAAATAAATTAAAAATAAGTTAGATTGATAGTAATATTGAAAATGGACAAAAACAATTATCTCACGAAATCATACAAGAACTTGATTTTAAATCGCATTATCCTTGACCACCTGGGGTATTAACGCCCAATCTTTTACGCCCACAGGAAAACGTTGACTATTTGATATCACCTCCATCAAAATAGCTTTGAGTGGCTTAACAGACTCTCCTATAATACCAGTACCATTTGGTTTAAAAGTGAGCACTACCCTCTTGTGGAAGGAGACCTTATCATGAATGTCCTTCGCATTTCTCGAAACCATTGAGCCATACTTTTGGAAATTTTCAGGATTAGAAACATCTGCATAATTAAGATAATTAATTATATTCAAGGTGCAAAACTTTTATAATCATGACATGAATTTAAACCAGACCTATCAGCTGACAAATCCACGTGGACACATACACTGATGAAGCTCCTTTCTTGCGCTTACGTCCTGAACTGCTACCTCTGATGCCATATGTATCTGCGTTAAATTCACAAATTAAACATGTTACAAGTGATAACTCCTATAAAACACTTAATAACAAGATCTCCAAGAAAAGACACACGATCCATCATACAAAATTAAGCCAACATTTAAAAAAAATTAAGCATTTCCAAGTGTTCGCCAATCATAAATCAAAATAAACCAGACACCAAGCACAATAATCATGTCACAGATACTTGAAACAAGAGGATACCGAATGTATAACATTTAACCAAGTAATGTACCTGCAACGACACTTCTTGCATGTCGTGATTTGTTTGCAGTTTTTTCTCCAAAATGCATATTGATAGTCTAACCATATCGGCCTGCTTCTTTCTTCTAAGTTCCTTTCAAATTTCACTCTTTACATTGTGATCATAATGCAAATCAGAACTATGATTTTGAGCCGTGAGAAATGGGATAAGCATAGTTGTCATGCCTGTTTGAAACAATTGGCGATAAGCATAGTTGTCATGCCTGTTTGAAACAATTGGCTTCCTATTCCTATTGATTTTTAAGGAATAAGAGAAGTTCTTATTGTTAACATTGCTCTTCTTATTTGTTATATTTCTTGCTGTGTTTATTTCTTGTGCTTATCCGGTTCATGAGTTACACTGTATCTGTTTTTTTACCCTTTCGATATTGTTGACATGTTACGTTTTGAAATTCTGAATAATCTTGTAACTTAATTAATAAAATGAAAAAGAAGAATACATATACATTATCTTTACTGAACCAAAAACAAGCAACAATAATTGGTGTTATCAGTTAGAAAATCATGTTACTCTCATGATAGAGATCTCTTGTAGTATATTGCCAATTCACTACTAATCCATCTTTAAAATTATCATTTCAACTACAGAAATTTTGGGGAAATTTTGCAATTGAACTCCACCAGAACTGGTAAATCACATGTTTTTATTTTCTACAACTTCATGATTTGCTAAATAAGAACCACTAACTTCAACCAAGCTCCATAAGCTCAATCATTATGATAAATCTGACAGTATATGTACAGTTCCAGTAAGTACTGTTTACGGGTGTTTTCTCACCACTGCTTGTTGACCGCCGGCGGCGTGGTCAACGTGGTCAAGGGGCCGACTTAGGGGTCCCTTGGGATCACCGAGCTCGCGTGCTCTCGATGTGGGTTGAAGCGGGGTCGGGCGCAAATGGGGGAGTCCCCAGGTTGCGTCGATCCTCTGCCTTCAGGGAGCTGAGGGGATGCCTCGGCTCGGTGGATCACACGTGGCCCCGGTTGGACCACGCTCGGCCCCGACTGGATCCGCGTCGAGGGGTAGCCTCGGTGCCTTGCTAGATGGTTGGTTCTCGAGCAGCCGTCCACCTGACGACTGTGGGGGGTGACCGCTTGACGCTGAGGGGTGACCTTGGCGCCTCGGACAGCTTCTTCCTGGACAGACGAGAAAACTCGTCAGGGAGGCTCGACCTAGGTTCCGGCCAAAACCCCTCCGATGCCTAAGTCAGATCAAGGTCTGAAAGGGTACTCGACCGGACGGATCCGGCTCGTAAGGAAGCCGGAACGTCAACCCAGACGACGCGAGTTTGGAGAAGAGAGGAATTGAGATGGCGAATGCCTAGATCATTGATGGAGTACCTCTTTGTTAATTACCTGAGTCTCGATCCCCTCGCCCCGTCGCCTTGGCCTTCCCCTTATAGGGTCCCTCGGGATTGCCCCACGTCTCGCCTCCTTTCACGTCCCCACGATCCGCCTCCTCCCACTCGCGCGTAGTGGAGGGGTGGCCCATTAATGGGTCTGTTAATGGCCATTAAGGGGTCGCGGATTCTGAGGGGCAGTTAATCCGGCAGAACGGGGGCTAGTCGGGTGCCCCGAGGGTGGAGTGGCTAGGCCTTCAGTCCCGTCCGTGGGCCCTTCTGGGCGGACCTGGCTTCCCTAGTGGGCGTCCCCTTCGAGTTTGGACCGTGGGCCTTTGTAATTCGGGCTGGCCCAAATTAGTCGTAACAATTGCCCCCATTGCCCGAGCTGTTCGGCTTCCGTCGATTCGGCTCGGGTGATGTGACTCTTACATGATCCGATGGGTGCGTCAGTTGAGGCTCCGCTATTAAATGGACGCCATTATTGTTGAGTATTGGACTCCCCGGATTTGGTTTTGGATGATGAGCAAACATAAATATATCATGAACTAACAATTTGTGAGCGCAGTATTGGAGATCGTCGCCAATTTCACGAGAACACTCAAAGCGACATCTCAACACTTCCCAAAGCTCGTATTCATGCCTAAAGCTTCGTTGAAGCTCTTGCGCCGTTTTGGAAGTCATGAAGAATTAATTGAAGCTTTGAAGACGGATCGTTAAGGTTTATTTCATAGTCTTTTAGCTTCGTTTTATAGAATGTTAAGCCTTGAGTAATTCTTACATTTCTATCTTCATAACGCTCATATCGTAGCTCTAGGATCTTAGTAGAAGTCCATTCTAACTTCCCCGAAGCATCGCGCTTCGATTCGGACTTCTAGTGCAAGTTAGTTGGTACAAGAAGAAGTACTGACCGACTAGATGGTGATCTAGTCGGTCAGCAACTCTTCTTGGACCGACTAGTTTGATTCCTTAATTTCCTGCTCAGTACTGTTTACAGTTAGTCGGTCTACGTTGACTCACCGACTGACTAGTTTGTGAACTAGTCGGTCAGTGATGCTTCTTTGACCGACTAGTTGTAACTTACTGTTCATACTAAATTTCTCCTAAGCTACTGTTTATCGTTAGTCGGTCTAAGAACGTTTGGTGACCGACTAGTTGTTGATCTAGTCGGTCAACATTTGTTCTTGGACCGACTAAATCATTTGTATTCAGACTATGTGTTTTTGACTCTTAGTCGGTCTAAGTTTATTGACCGACCGACTAGTTGTGAAACTAGTCGGTCAGAAAGTCTTCTTGGACCGACTAGTTATCTAGGTCTGAAATCCTCATCTGTTCACTGTTCACCTCTTAGTCGGTTCACGTTGTTTCACCGACCGACTAGTTGATGAACTAGTCGGTCAGTGGTTGTTCTTTGACCGACTAGTCTGCTTCAGATTTAGATCCGTTGGAGTTTTGAAAGCGACGTTTCTCTCTCCCTTTTCCCTTGATCCTTTAAATACCTGGAGGGGTTATTTCATAGGATCCAAGGCTGCTATTTCAGAGTTCTATAGATTCAAAGAGAAGCTTTCAACTCTCATCTTCAAGCTCTCCCATTATCAAGAATCTCTCCCTCACTCTCATTCCTCTAGAGAGATTCATTGGTTGTGAGCCTTCCAAGCCAAGGGCTTGATTCTAGGTCATCCATCTCATCCCTAGGCTTCCATTGCTGGTCATCTTCTTGAAGCTAGGGTTTGGTGACTCTTCCTCCATCAAAATCCTCTTTGCCCTAATTTGGTAAGAAATCTCAAGGCATAGGTATTTTGTTGGTAAGCATTTCATTTCTGTTATATTTGAATTGTATACTCTCGGTTGTGAGAGGTTTTGCGTGATCCCGGGTTGTGGGAGTCACGGTCATCGATTGTAGGTCGATTGCACTTGTGAGGTTTTCGCAAGTGTTCATATTGGAAATCTTGAGTTAGGGTTTCTAACTCAAGTATCCGGAAGGGATCCGGGTGGTTGGGACGTAGGATCACCGGGAACAAGTCGGGGAGACTTGGGTGGATCCGAACCCATTAAACCATTGTGTTTGCGTTTGCATTTATTCTTGTTGAGTGTAGTTATTCCGCATCGTTGTTTGTTAATTGCACGATAATTAGGAATAACACTCCTTATTGTTTAAAAGTACTATTCACCCCCCCCCCCCCCCTCTAGTACATGTGCAGTAGCTTCCCAGGGCACTACAATTGGTATCAGAGCCAAGGTTCAAAGCTACACATAGCCAAAGTTCAAAGGTATGACGAACAACGACTACAACGTCTTCAAGAACCGCGATGGAGCTTCTTCAGTTATGGAAGGACTATCCTCAGTCAGGCCTCCACACTTCAACGGTACCAACTATGGGTACTGGAAATGCCGGATGCAAATTTTCCTCCGGAGCGCTTCACTATGGAGAGCCACCATGACGGAGTATGTCGAGCCTTCCGAAGAAAATTTCGCGAAGTGGACTCCCGCGGAGGTCGCCGCGGAAGTAGCAAATGCCAAGGCCATGAATGCCTTGAATTGTGCGTTGGAGCCCGAGGACTTCAACAAGATATGCACATGTAAGAGTGCATATCAAATGTGGAACCAACTCCTCATATTGCACGAAGGATCGAGTACGGTAAACGATTCTAAACTCGTCGTTGCTAATAAAGAATTTGAGTTGTTTCATATGGAGCAGGGCGAAACCATGAAGGAATATTACGCTCGCTTCGTGGATATATCAAACGACTTGGAAGCTCTTGGGAAGGTCTATACCCAAAAGGAGAAAGTCGCGAAGATTATCGACGGTCTTCCATCATGTTGGGAAAAGCGTACCTACGCCATCGAGGAAGGTAATGACATGAATAAATATACCGTCGTACAACTAATGGGTACCTTGTTGTCTTACGAGGTACGCAAGGATAGTAAGATCCGAATGAAGGAAAAGATGAAAGCGTACTTGAAGCAAGATGAGCCAAAGAAAAAGACGATTGCCTTCAAGGCCGCTCCATCTACCGATGATGAAGAATCGGAAGACGAATTGGACATAGAATCCATTGCCCGTATGGCAAGGAAGTTCGATCGATTCCTCCGAGAAGGTATATCTTTGAATAAATCTAAAGTTAGTTCGACTAATGCTTCTACTCCCGTGTGTTATAAATGCAACAAGCCGAGACACATCAAACCGGATTGTCCTCTCTACAAACACAAGGAGAAAGGGAAAGCATCGAAGTACGACAAGTCGAGAAAGTACAAGAAAGGACTTGTTGGCACATTCACCGACTCCGAAGAGGATTCCTCAAGTGGAGAGTCGGATGATGGAAGAGTGGAGAAAGCAAAACTTTGCTTCATGGCTAATGAGGCAAAAGATCGAAAGTCCTCCTTCGATGATAGCGAGGATGGTAGCGAGGATGGTAGCGAGGATGAAAGCGGAGAACCTACTATTGATGAAATGAGGTTAGCAAACCAAGAAATTTGGTCTAAATTTACTAAATTAGTAGAAAGATATAATAAGACCAAAGATGAACTTGTTAGCCTCCAAACCTCTCCTAAGTCTACCATCACCAACAATGACACCATTGTTGAGACACTCGCCAATGAGAAAGCAAGTTTGCTTACTCATAATGGCTTGTTGAGAAATGAGGTGAAGTCCCTCAAATCTCAACTTGAGCATGTTCGTGTTGAGGATTCAGATGAACATGTGATAGCGGATTTGACGTCTCAAAACTCAACTTTGAGTATTGAGAATAAGAATCTCAAATCACGTGTTTATGTACTCACATCGCAAGTATCCACTTTGGATGCTTCTTTGCTTTCTCTCAAAGAGAAGTATGAGTGCACGTTAGGCCGTATCAATGATTTCAATAAAGGTAAGGGCCATTTGGATAATATCCTAAATGACTTACTTCCGGCAAAACACCACATTGGCTTGGGGTATAAGATGGGAGACTCATCCAAATCGCCTACCACCTTTGTTAGGCCAACATCCGATGCCTCGACGAGTGGGAGCAAGCACCCCATTGGTAGTTCTCCTACCAATAGTGCTTCCACTTCGTACACACCCCCGATTGGAAAGAAACCCACTTTGGGTAGACCTCCAAAGAGGGGTCATGCATTTTTGTACTCACATGCTATGCCACGTAGGAACACACATCCTACTCCACCGGTACATGCTAATATTAATGATGATTTTTATGCTCCGCACCCACGAGCACGTGCAAACACTCATATGAGACACCCACGTGCACGTAATCATGCTCATGCACATCTTAATGCTTATGTTCAAACATCTCATCCACATGTGCTTGCCTTCTCTCATAATCATCCTCATGCATACACATCTCATGCTCCTAGGCCACATGCACCACATAGAAATCAACCTTTTGTGCATGCAACTACTAGGAAGAGGATTCCCAAAATGTACGCTATTTGGGGTCCCAAGAACACTAGCAATCATGATATGAATGTTTATGTGCAATCCTATATTAATGATGTTATTTTGAATGATGATTATGTTGGAAAGTCAAGTTCTTCTTGGACTTGGTTTCCGAAGGGTTAGTTCCTTTAACTCTTCAATGCTTGGTACCATGAGTTTATGATCATGTTATGGGTATCAAGGCATATGTTTATACTATTGATTTCGATTATATTAATTTATGGGTTACAATAATTTTTATTTCGTATTTCAAATTTGTTGTCTAACCCATTGGATCCAAAAGGATTTTTGGATACCAAAATGAAGTTTTCTAGGTTCAATCCACCGTGGGATACCAACCCTACCAACTCCTCGATTTGCGAAGACTTTCATTCAAACGGAGTTGATGGTGCTTGGGTATTGCACCAATGTAGGGGGAGCTTAATGTTGTAAGTATGATATTACATTTGGTTTCCATGAGGGTTGAATGCATGCTTGGTTAGAATCTATTTCTTTACATTGGTATCATTTTGTTTCTCCTAGCATGATAGAATTGTGAATGCCATAAATGTTTTGAGATTCATATCTATTTTTGGCATGACATGTTTTTAAAAGTTATAATGATAATTTTCGTATTACTTTTATCACATTGTCACTTCTCATCGCACACTTCACTTAGTTTTGATGTGTTTTTTTAACTTTATGTTCATTTTCGACCGATATTGTGTCATTTGATATTCTATGATGTGCACCACTCTTCTGATGGTTCATTCCTTTGTGCACATTTTATGTATGTCTCTGATATTGATTTCGTCGCTCGACGATTAATTTTGATTCAATAGCTTTAGTTGTATGAAAACATAGAATTGTTTTCCATGCACTAAAATAGCTATATATGTTAATATTGGAGAGTAAATTCATTTCTTCAATAAGTGAATTTACATTTGAAATTTTTATGATTTAAGTTTTCGATTTTCGACTATGGTCTCATTGACACGCTTTGGTTTTACTCGGATTTTACTTTGGTATCATTGGACCGAGGTCGTATTCTTAGACTCCCATGCTTAATGTATTATTTGGCCATGATCTATTCTTTTTTGATTTCCTCCCGCTCTTTTTGGATTATGCCAAAGGGGGAGAGATATATAATAATGGCATGTGCTAAATGATAATTTACCATGAATCTAATTTGATATGTTAGATTCAGGGGGAGTTAAGATATAAAAATGGATTACAAATCCTAAATCTCAAATATTGGATTTGAATTTTTACTTTCCTCGTCTGCTTGATGTATGTGCTTATTATTTCATATGGAACTAATGTGTCATCAATGCAGGGGGAGTAAGTATATTTCATTTAGTTCATTATTTTTTATTATTATTTATGTTGGTTTCTCATCACCAAAAAGGGGAGAATGTTGAGTATTGGACTCCCCGGATTTGGTTTTGGATGATGAGCAAACATAAATATATCATGAACTAACAATTTGTGAGCGCAGTATTGGAGATCGTCGCCAATTTCACGAGAACACTCAAAGCGACATCTCAACACTTCCCAAAGCTCGTATTCATGCCTAAAGCTTCGTTGAAGCTCTTGCGCCGTTTTGGAAGTCATGAAGAATTAATT
Organism: Scilla litardierei; assembly: GCA_030789695.1. Lineage (NCBI taxonomy): Eukaryota > Viridiplantae > Streptophyta > Magnoliopsida > Asparagales > Asparagaceae > Scilla > Scilla litardierei. Next base: position 107,212,650 of record CM061140.1, read on the forward strand.
GAAGCTTTGAAGACGGATCGTTAAGGTTTATTTCATAGTCTTTTAGCTTCGTTTTATAGAATGTTAAGCCTTGAGTAATTCTTACATTTCTATCTTCATAACGCTCATATCGTAGCTCTAGGATCTTAGTAGAAGTCCATTCTAACTTCCCCGAAGCATCGCGCTTCGATTCGGACTTCTAGTGCAAGTTAGTTGGTACAAGAAGAAGTACTGACCGACTAGATGGTGATCTAGTCGGTCAGCAACTCTTCTTGGACCGACTAGTTTGATTCCTTAATTTCCTGCTCAGTACTGTTTACAGTTAGTCGGTCTACGTTGACTCACCGACCGACTAGTTTGTGAACTAGTCGGTCAGTGATGCTTCTTTGACCGACTAGTTGTAACTTACTGTTCATACTAAATTTCTCCTAAGCTACTGTTTATCGTTAGTCGGTCTAAGAACGTTTGTTGACCGACTAGTTGTTGATCTAGTCGGTCAACATTTGTTCTTAGACCGACTAAATCATTTGTATTCAGACTATGTGTTTTTGACTCTTAGTCGGTCTAAGTTTATTGACCGACCGACTAGTTGTGAAACTAGTCGGTCAGAAAGTCTTCTTGGACCGACTAGTTATCTAGGTCTGAAATCCTCATCTGTTCACTGTTCACCTCTTAGTCGGTTCACGTTGTTTCACCGACCGACTAGTTGATGAACTAGTCGGTCAGTGGTTGTAGTTGATGAACTAGTCGGTCAGTGGTTGTTCTTTGACCGACTAGTCTGCTTCAGATTTAGATCCGTTGGAGTTTTGAAAGCGACGTTTCTCTCTCCCTTTTCCCTTGATCCTTTAAATACCTGGAGGGGTTATTTCATAGGATCCAAGGCTGCTATTTCAGAGTTCTATAGATTCAAAGAGAAGCTTTCAACTCTCATCTTCAAGCTCTCCCATTATCAAGAATCTCTCCCTCACTCTCATTCCTCTAGAGAGATTCATTGGTTGTGAGCCTTCCAAGCCAAGGGCTTGATTCTAGGTCATCCATCTCATCCCTAGGCTTCCATTGCTGGTCATCTTCTTGAAGCTAGGGTTTGGTGACTCTTCCTCCATCAAAATCCTCTTTGCCCTAATTTGGTAAGAAATCTCAAGGCATAGGTATTTTGTTGGTAAGCATTTCATTTCTGTTATATTTGAATTGTATACTCTCGGTTGTGAGAGGTTTTGCGTGATCCCGGGTTGTGGGAGTCACGGTCATCGATTGTAGGTCGATTGCACTTGTGAGGTTTTCGCAAGTGTTCATATTGGAAATCTTGAGTTAGGGTTTCTAACTCAAGTATCCGGAAGGGATCCGGGTGGTTGGGACGTAGGATCACCGGGAACAAGTCGGGGAGACTTGGGTGGATCCGAACCCATTAAACCATTGTGTTTGCGTTTGCCTTTATTCTTGTTGAGTGTAGTTATTCCGCATCGTTGTTTGTTAATTGCACGATAATTAGGAATAACACTCCTTATTGTTTAAAAGTACTATTCACCCCCCCTCTAGTACATGTGCAGTAGCTTCCCAGGGCACTACAATTATTACAGTTCCATTTGAACTTCCGTCGGTGCAGTTTTCGAAGCATCGCCGACGTCTTGATGTCGCCATGTGCCCTCCCTTGACGGCTCAGATCCAGCCATCGTCCTCAATATATATGCCTTAACCCCTCGAGCTCCAACTCTTTCGCGCTCATTCCTTCTTGATCTACGCTCTGTCAGTTTCTTCTTCCCGACATCTGCCTTCTTCCAAGCTCTCGTTAAGGTAATTCTCCCACTCTTTAACTCGGCCTATGGCCATGCTTAGAATAGGTAATACATGTCCTGGCGGTCCGACGTCTGGTTCCGGTCGTGCCCACCTCCCGGGGCCCAAAGCTTCTTCGCTGCCCCCGGGAGTCCTGGATAAGGGGAAAGAGAAACTTTTTCCGGATCCTGTGGGGGACGATGTGACCCTGTCTTTCGCGCGATTAGGCATTCCTCCGTCGATCCTCCGGTCATCATCTATGGCCCCCTTCTTAGTCACTAGGGAAATCCGAGAGAGGTACTTATGCCACCCCTATGACATTCGGATCCCCTTTGGGGATGAGCGGATTTGCCTCCCGCGGAGTAACAAGGTCAGCGTCTACGTCGAGATGTTCCGTATGGGGCTCTGCTTCCCCATCCACCCTTTCATCATTCGATTCACGGATTCCTTGAGAGTCACCATGTGCCAGCTGACGACATCCTCTGTTGCGGTGTTGACCGGGTTCATTATGCTCTGTATCACTCATGGCCTGGAGCCGTCTCTCCCCCTCCTCTTTCACTTTTACTGGATCCAGACAGTTGGCCACGGATCTTGGCTGCACCTCCGGGCCCGCGCGGTGCTGGTGTGCCTGCTCGGTCTGCCCCATTGGTCGGGGAACTGGGACTCCAACTTTGTTTTTGTCGTCTTCCCCCGGGTCTCGGTGATCCTGACAGGTTGGGGGAATCTGTACCAAACCGACGGGGCGGTAACCCTCTCCGAGGCCGAGCAGGCCGCGGTCCGCCGCCTGTCGTCACTTTCTCTTGAGGAGAGGTCGGTCTGGCCTTTGCTGGATGACCTGCTTCTTAAGTGCACTCTGTGGTCCCCTGGTATGTTGCCTCCCCTCCTTCCGTTTAACCTCTGACTCACCCTGATCCCCCTTTCTCTCGCAGGGATGTCTAGTCGCGAATTCATCCACAATGTTGATGAGCTTATTCGGCTGGGGTCTCGCCGAGGCCATGGGAGCTCTTCTGGATGGGTGCCTCGCCGCACTGTAGATGAAGAGTTGTGCCGATCCGAGCCTCCTACGGGGAGGATTGATGCCAAGTCTCCCCCACCGGTCGCATCGGGTCCCCCGGAGGAGAGGCCACTGGAATTGACCAACCCCTTGTCGAGGGTTCCGGATCGGCTTCTCGGCCGTCCGCGGGCGGGAGTCGCAAGCGCTCCCCCCAGTTACCGCTGGCCCCAACGGGAAGAAGCCACGGAAGAATGGCGGGTGCGCCGCTTCTTCGGCTCCCTCCGTCGCACCGTCGGATCCCGACAAGGCAATCACGCTGAAGCCGCGGAAGAATGGCGGGTGTGCCGCTTCTTCGGCCCCCTCCGTCACGCCGTTAAATCCCGGCAAGGCCATCACGCTGACCGTCGTGGCCGACCCCGTCGCCCAAGCCGTCGCTACTCCCTAGGCTACCCCTTCGGTCTTGGGGGCTGGCTGCGTCCTGTCGAGCACTTTAGCGGGCCCCGCTGATCCCCCCGGGGACTCGGTGTTCATCGATATGTCCTTGGCGAATCGGCTGGCGGTGGATTCTGTCCTTCCGAGGGACCGTTCCCTTTTGGAGAGGTCCCCCGTGGACAAATTGTCGGACTCCCTGGTCTGGCAGCTCCAACAGGTTCGAATTCCTGCCTATTTCAGACAGTTTCCCTATCCTTCGACCTTCCTTAGCATAATCCACCTCTCTTTTGCTTGCAGGCCACCGCGATGGCTGTCGAGGCGCAATGCCGAGCGACCCGATTAAGAAGCCTCGAGGATGCCTTAAATCGGGAACGAGCGCAGGTTGGAAAGGCTTATGTAGCCCTTCAAGGCACCCGCATGGAGGCTCGACAGCTACGCCGTCGCGTCGACGAGCTCGAGTCTCAGGTGCAGGATCTCAAAGGGGATCTCGTTGATGCCCAAGACTCGGGCCGAGAAGCAGAGGAAAAGTTCTGGCGGGAGAGGGATGATCTATGGGGCCAACTCACCGAGCTGCGTCGGAGGCTCTGCTTCGTTGAGGAAGCTGAGAAGGGCGTCGACACAGCCATAAGGCCGAGAATTGCGACGGTTCTGAGGGAGGTCTTCGTGATCTATGAGGACCTCCTCGCCCCTCTCATAGTGGAGGTCGTCAGGGAGTCATTCCGGCAGTTCGCAGAGCTCGCCCGGGAACTGCTCCCCCTCCACCAGGACATGCCGATCCCCTCTGCTCGGAGCAAGGTGAGGCCCCAGACGACGCTATCTCTCGTTCCCCGGAATCCTGAAGAACCCCGTTCCCCTTTTTTATTTTCTTGGGTGACAAATTTTGTTGTCAGCAACGGTGCTAGAGATTTTTCTTTTCTTGGGTGACAAATTTTGTTGTCAGTAATGGTGCTAGAGAGGATGTTGCTGAGTGATCTGTAACCGATACCTTCAATAAAATGATTTCTTCTAGTCAGTTTTCCTTGCGCCACTGGCCTCCTCCTCAGGGGGGTTTCCTCCCTTGAAATAACCTTCAACATTCCTAGTCCGGACGGGCGTCGCCCCTTTTCTTTTCCGCCCGGTCATCGTACATCGCCCTCGTCTAGAGGTGTTGTCTTAGGCTCGTCTGGCTTGGGATGTTATTTTTCCCGCTGATTCCCTCTGTTGGGGTGATTGTCCTCAGCCTGGCGAGTGGGTGGGTCACTCGGTCCGTGAAGGTGGTCATCCTTTAGCCTGTGGCCGGCCGCCACGCTCGTCGGCTGGGGGAGTTGCCTCCAGCCTTATGAGCAGGCGATTCGCTCGGTCTACGAAGGAGGTCATCCTTTGGCTTGTGGCCGGCCATCACACTCGTCGGCTGGAGGAGTTGCCTTAAACCTTATGAGCGGGTGATCCGCTCGGTCCGCGGGGGAGAGTATCCCTCAGCTTATGACCGGCCATCGTGCTCGTCATCTGGGGGAGTTGCCCCCAGCCTTATGAGCGGGCGATTCGATCGGTCCATGGGGGAGAGTATCCCTCGGTTTATGACCGGCCGTCGTGCCCGCCTGCTGGGGGAGTTGCCCCCAGCCTTTCGAGCGGGCGAGTTGCTTGGTCCGCGGGGGAGAGTATCCCTCGACCCATGACCGGACGTCATGCCCGTCTGCTGGGGGAGTTGTCCCCAGCCTTACGAGCAGGTAGTTTTCTCGGTCCGCGGGGGAGAGTATCTCTCGGCATATGACAGGCCGTCGTGCCCGTCTGCTGGGGGAGTTGCCCCCAGCCTTACGAGCGGGCAGTTTGCTCGATCCACGGGGGAGAGTATCCCTCGGCTTATGACCGGCAGTCGTGCCCGTCTGCTGGGGGAGTTGCCCCCAGCCTTACGAGCGGGCAGTTTGCTCGATCCACGGGGGAGAGTATCCCTCGGCTTATGACCGGCATTCGTGCCCGTCTGCTGGGGGAGTTGCCCCCAGCCTTACGAGCGGGTAGTTTGCTCGATCCACGGGGGAGAGTATCCCTCGGCCTATGACCGGCCGTCGTGCCCGTCTGCTGGGGGAGTTGCCCCCAGCCTTACGAGCGGGCAGTTTGCTCGATCCACGGGGGAGAGTATCCCTCGGCTTATGACCGACAGTCGTGCATGTCTGCTGGGGGAGTTGCCCCCAGCCTTACGAGTGGGCAGTTTGCTCGATCCACGGGGGAGAGTATCCCTCGGCTTATGACTGGCTGTCGTGCTCGTCAGCTGGGAGAGTTGCCCCCAGCCTTACGAGCGGGCGGTTCGCTCGGTCCTCGGGGGGAGAGTATCCCTCGGCTTAGGTCCGGCCGTCTTGCCCGCCTGCTGGGCTGGCCTATTGGTCACTCCAAAATGCAACCCAAGAGCACAACCTAGTATGGCGCAAATGCACGGAGATAAATCCCGGCAACGGCACCAAAAACTTGATCGTGTCCCGGATATACACCCAGAGAACAGTTGTAGTTTTACCGCAAGTGCACGGTGTAGCAGCGAGCGGGTTATCGAACACAGGGAGGACGAATGACCGTGCTTGTTCCAATCAACCTGGCTATTTAAGAAGAGAGAAATTTGCCTTTGGCAATCCTGTCACAATCGTCAGACAAAGTACGGAAATATCAAATCAAATAAAGAACGTCTAGGAAATGGGGAATTCCCGCTACTCACCGTCTTTCGTAAATGTGGTTCAACGGTATCAAAATTGCTAGAATAAGATTTTGGATGAATTAGTTGCAACTGAATGTAGAACCAAGCTCACGCTCTCGCGCTGTTGCCGGCCTATAGCTATCCTAGGTTCGGGTCCAATCTCTTGCAAACCCTAGCCTAGGGAAGCTTGCATTAGGATCAACATCATCGTTCAATCGCGCACCAAGCCCAATCTCTTGCAAACTCGGCCCGTGACCTAGTTTGGGATAGTTCCTACCCGTCCAATCTCTTGCAAACGGGTGTTGGCGCGGAATTGGAACCGGAAACCCTAGTATCGGTCCAATCTCTTGCAAACCGACACTACGGAAATTCGATTCCAACCCAATTCGGATCTCTATGGTTTCCTATCGAATTGGGATCCAATCTCTTGCAAATCCCAATCGGTATGAACTCCTAGCCATCCGTAGTAAATTGATCCCAATCTAATCCCTAATAGCAATTCTAGCAAAATTCCTACCAATTCATCACAATTATGAAATAGGGCTTGTAGGGTTCATCCCCACGCCCCAAGACGTGGCGACTACTCACAATTCATAACAAGATCACAAAAATAATCAATGAAATAAGCAATAGAATTCATCACAATATTGAGATATGCAATAAAAATAGAATTTTTAGAGAAGAGAAAACACAAACCAATGAAGTTCTTCAAATAATTCTACAAAAATCAACTTTTGTCTCCTCTCCAATCTCAAGAATAAAGCTAAAAAGTTAATCTAAAAGGCTACAAAAAATCTAAGAGAAAAGCTCTCCAAACTAGGGTAAAAACAGGGGTTAAATACCCCCCAAAATCGTCCAAAAACTGTGACCAAAATACCCCTGCGCAGCCTGTTTTCCGCAATTTTCGCTACAGGCAGCGCGTCGCACTCGGCCGAGTGACAAAAGTCGCTCGACCGAGTGAAAACCCTGTAAATTTCCAGTAAGTCTCGATCTTCAGGGGTCTTCACTTCGGGGGCTTCTCGGCCGAGTGAGTTGTCGTCACTCAGCCGATGGCTTCTTCGTACTCGGGCGGTCGGGATTATCCACTCGGCCGAGTGGGTCTTCTGAAGCTCTGGCAGCCGAAAAATAGTAACATGGCGATTTTTGAATGGCTTCGTCTGGACGCCACTCGGGCAGACGGGGTCTCGTCACTCGGCCGATGTGGTCTCCGTCGCTCGGCCGAGTGCACGTATGAATCGTGTCTGATCTGGTCGGCCGAGCGGTGTCTCGCTGGTCGGCCGAGTGGCTCCTCCACTCGGCCGAGTGGGACACAAAACATGCCCAAACAGCTTGTTTTGGCCTCCTCGTCGCTCCTGCGACGTCCGTTCTTCTTCCGCTCCTCTCCAACAGCAAAATACCCCTCGGGGAGGTCGTCGGTGACCCTCTGGAGTAAGCGCGTCTCGAGATCACTCCAAATCGCGCCAAATCACCTGAAATGCGACAAAAACAACAAATCGTGAAAAGCATCGCAATATCGTCGATATATCGTGAAAAACATGATTTGGGTGATCTAAATGGCATGCAAACATGCGGAAAAAAGGTGTAAAATAAGGAGTGATCAACATCCCCCAAGCTTACCTCTTACTCGTCCTCGAGGAAGATAAGTAAAAGGCGAACCCTGTGGATTCGGAAAACGAAAACGGCGAAAAATGAAGAATGAAAAATGGAGAAGAATGAAAAACCAAAATAAAGAAGAAAGAAAGAAGCGAAGAGGTAAGCCGCTAGATCATTTTCTCAGGACGTGGGTTCCGCTTACTTGTATATCATGCACTGAATGAAAAACACATGTCAAAGAGTTTTATTTTGATATCATAGTATAATGGTGCAAATAGAAATAGAAAACCCACGAACAACAATATAATCATGAAAAACGGAATAATCTTATAATTAACATCGTCTGAATCATTTAAAACGGTATACAAATCACAGATCACACACTTTTCAATTGAATGCTTTCTATCAGGAGTATAAGAGTATCACACTATAGAATAGAGAGAATAGAAAAGTATGGATTTCATGAAATGAGTGCTAGGCTTAGATTTCCGGACTTCGTAAAGCTAGAAATAATCTCATTGAGTATAGAATATTACTTAGCCTAGGTTGTCGTGCAACGTCAAGTAGTCACTCTCTCACACATCAATGGATCCTCTCCCCCAAGCTTATCTATAAGCGCGGTGGCATAAAAAAATTTTTACATCCCTATTTTTATAAAGCTCCAAAAGTAATAAAAACGAACACGAAAAGAGAGAAGAAAGAAAGAAAGTGAGATGTGATCTTTTATTGAGGATTTTTCCTCTTTTCTTTTCCTTTTTTTGATGCAATAGCATATATACACAACGATCCCTACTCAAAGAGAGATAATGATATACAAGAATATTTTCTCTTTTCTCCTCTTTTTTTTTGAATAAGAAATTTGGAGCTAGGAATTAATAGCGGGGGAAATGCCATATAATAGGATCGATAAGGGGAGATTCACCAATGATTTTAAAAGTAGAGAAATGATGTTCAAGAGTTGTGGAGAAAGAAATGAATATATCTCTCGGTTCACTCTATAAGACATGCACGATAACTTCAGCAGGGTAATCTAATCTACTCAGTTTTGATCACAAAAAAGCTAACTAATCCAGATTTATCATAGCTAACATCATTCAATCAACCTGAAGTGAAATGTACAATTCATGCATATAGAAGTGATATAGGAAAAGAAATCAGTACTCCAGATATAGGCATTCAATGCGTGAATCTTGGTGCGTTTTCTGTGATAGCATACATATGAATATTCAGACTCAGCTAATAATAAAATTTCATCCATTTTCATGTGGAAAAAGTGTGGGTTACTATCTCTAGATGGAAGGCAAGTCATAGCATATGATATCAGAAATAAAATCTAAGACATGACAAATAAAGCATGCATATAGAATAAGCTAACTCCACGTCATCATCATCACAGAAAAGTCATCTCTAGCATGAGATGAAAAAGAAAGAAATAAAGATAAAGGGAAAATAGAACTATTTACAATGCGGCACATAGAAAAATAATAAAAACGTGATGCATGGCAAAATAAAAGAAAAATGATGAAAAATAAGTGCAAAAGCGAAAAATGGTGTGAAAAACTACAAATAAAGGTGGCAAACCGAAAAAGAACGTGAGAACTCACTCCCCCAAGCTAAATGGCACAGTGTCATCAATGTGCAAAGTGTGGCACACCGAGAAACAAGTAAAGTGAGGGGCAAGTGAGGATGCATGCATGATGGGGGAAAAAAAGAAAATAAACGAAAAATAAAGAAACGAAAAATATGATGCGGACATGATGCATGCAGGTATGGAGTGATACAGATATAAAGGTGGGGCAACAAAAACTCTCCCTCTCTCCCAAAAAAGATATATAAGGATACGATCTGAATGAGAAATCCAAAATAAGTGAGGGGAGGGGGTGGACAAAAATGCAACAGTACCCAGCAGAAACGGGCAGCACAACGGTAGGAATAATCGATGGCATCAAGGGTGCCTAAAAAGGTGGTGTTGCGCCGTCTCCGTCCTGAGGCGGAGGTGGTGGTGGTAGCTAGACAGGCCGCTGAGCGGGTGTGGGTGTGGAAGTGGTAGCAGGCTGAGTGTGTGTGGAAGTGTGGGTGGGAACCTGCTGGGTGGGTGGGGGTACGCGGGGGAGACACTCCAGGACCTGGGTAAGACAGTAGTGAATCTGCGGGAGCAGGTCAAAGCGGCCAGCCATCGCAGAGACGGTGGAGGACAGGGTCCTAAGGTCGCCTCTGAGGCCACTCACCGCCCCCTCTAGAGCACGAATGCTCTGAAGTATAGTGTCGGGGGGAGGTGGTGCAGAGGGACGCACCGGTCGGGGCTGTGCAGGGCGGGGCTGGCGTACTCGGGTCGCGTATGTGACGGGCTCAGCGGGGAAGGGAACGAAAGGCGCTGCGCTCGCAAATGTGGGCCTGGCCTCAGTGTGAGGCCGGGGCACCGGCTGGTGAGAAGTGGAGGCAGCAGCAGCGAAAGAAGAGTGCAAAAGTGGCAGCGAGGCAGCCAGAGAGGTCAGTGGCACAGAAGTGTGGACAGACGCCATGACACTCTCGGAAAATACAGCAGTAGTGGAGACAGAGGGCTCTCCGCACTCAACTACGGTCGGCGGGCGCTCGGGTGGGACAAAGGAAACAGGCTCAGCAGACAGAGGGCTAGTGGTGGTGGTGACAGGCGTGGAAGTGGCGGAGGTGGGCTCAGCTAAGGTACTCCTGACACCGACAGAGGTGGGGACAGAGGTGTCAGGAGCAGCGGAAACATCAGGTATAGGCTGAGGGGCCACAGGGTCAACAGGGGCAGCAGGCTCGGTAGGGGCGACAGGGTCAGCGGGGGTAGCGTGGGCAGCGTGGGCCTGCTCGGCCTGCTCGGCCTCGAGCACGTAAGCAGCGGGGATGAGAACATCCATCGCAGGGAGCCAGTCCACGTGGGCTGGTGCAATCTGAGTCCGAGCTGGGCTCGGAAGAATCATGTAATCGGCACCGTAAGGGCCGTGCAACCAGACCCAGTGACGCTCACCGTGCGGACGAAGCATCTTCATCTAGGCCATAACATCAATCGACAAAGAAGTGGGGCCCGATGCTCGTCGCAGGTCGTCAGGGAAGTCCTCGCCGGTCATAAGGGCAAGCAAGGTGATCAGGCCGCCGCAGCATATCGGTGAGTGAGCGCCCACCGATACAATGATGCGGTCCAAAAACCAAGCCGTGACATCAATCACGACGACGGGGACCAGCTCATCGCCATCCCTAGATAGAGCTCTGGGCCATGTCATCGCGTAGAGCATGTAGAGCTCTGGCGTAGACATCGTGCCCGGCTCATATCTGGCCAAAAAGGTCGTCGCCATAAGGCGCTGAGAAATACGGAGGCAGGGATGGACAATGGCCGAGGCCTTGGCCCTACTAGGGTCAAAGGCAGCGTGAAGGCCCGTAATCCGGGCCCAAAAGGCACCGGCGTCGAAGGAAGGTGTGGGGATATGGGTGGGGCCGTAACCGCGATCGGCTCCGGGGACATCGGGCCACGAGAAAAATGCTCTCATCATACCGAGAGTGACCTGGCACTCCCGGTCCATGAACCAAAACGAGCATCCCTCGTCGGTCCGGGCGATCGAACTAAGTACCTCAAGTGTCGGACGGGTAAACGTGTCCGTCGACACCTGAAAGAAATCTCGCCAGCCCACGTTGTCGTACAACGTGAGCATCCCCTCTAGTACCCACAGGCGTCCTAGGTCGGTAAGGTGTGCAAACCTGGAGGGTACGATCGAGCGCTGGGAGATACGCTCGAAGACAGCGCGGTGTGCGTCGTCTCGGAACGTAATCCCGAGCGGCCCGACCAGTGGAGCCGGAGGTGGTGGCTGTGGAGCGGCAGGGAGTGGCTGTGCGGGCTGTGCGGTCTGTGTGGGCGCTGAAGGCTGTGCGGGGTGGATGGGGTGTGTGGGAGAAGGCGGAGGAGAGTCCTCCAACTCGTGGGAGGGGCCGACGTCATCCGACCGCTTCCGCTTGGCGGAAGCTCTCTTCGACCGCGGCCGTGTCCGGGGCGGCATATCGGCCCCGAGCGCGCGCCGAAAAGTGTAAAAAGTGCGGCGTGTGCAAAATGAAGGAAAGAGTATACCCCGACACGCCGCGAGTGCTAAGCAATGGAAGCGTGCGAAGACAGCGCCTCCGCAAAGCCCAAATCAGTCCGTAGAAGCTCCCCTGGGCTCCCCTAAGCTCCCAGAAACAACCTGTGCATGAAATGGAGATATCTGCGAGTAATATTCAAAACGTATGGAGCATTAGGGGTATAATAGATAGATATAGAAATCAATTTGGGTTTGGGGTTCGTTTAACGCGTGGATCCTCGAAAAATACACAAAAAGAGGAGAAAAGGGCGAAATAGGTGATACCGGAGGTGGCCGGAGTGGTGGCCGCCGGGGCGACTCGGGCGAGGCGCGGCGGTGCTCGGCCGGCGGTGGCTGGCCGAGCGGCGGCGCGGCGACCGGTGGTCGGGCGAGTGAGGGCGCAAGCGAGGCGAGCGGGCGAGGGGAGCTGAAGGGTCGGGCGATTTGGGTTTTTTTGGCGTTTCGAAAAACGTGCCCCCCTCGGCCACTTATAAAGTAAAAGTTACGACTCGGCCGAGTGACTAGGTCACTCGGCCGAGTGGGATCAATGGAAAATCCTCCCCGCTTACGCTTCGGTCGAGTGGCTTTGCCAGGCTCGGCCGAGTGGAGTAAGACCATTCGGCCGAGTGGCTCAAGCTACTCGGCAAGACTCGCCCTAGGAGCGTATCCGTTTTACTCGGCCGAGTGAAAATATATACTCGGCCGAGTAGCATTTATACTGAAATCAGGAAAATAAACAGAGAGTTGGGTACAGCAGACTTCCCTCGTTCGTGAGCGGCTCGGCCGGACGAACTTGTGTACTCGGCCGAGTGACTAGTATACTCGGCCGAGTGAGCCTTATTTTCTGCTGTTTGTCTTCGTTTGGGCTCTAAACTCCGTCTTTCTTCCTCCAGTCGATTTCATCTTGCTCCTAAGCATCGAGCGTCTTCCTGGGGCGCTCCTCGTCGTCTCGTTCATCCTCCTCATGATGGATTTACCTATCTCCTCTCCTGTCAAGAAAAATAGGACCCGTTATCACAAAATTTTTGGGCGAACGACTCAAAACACTAAAAATTTCTAAAACAAAAATAAAGAAAAAGTAAAAATAAAGCAATAACCGTCGGGTTGCCTCCCGACAAGCGCTCGTTTAAGGTTGTGAGCTCGACCCCCTATGATTTTCAATTAATGCGGTATGTTTGGTGCATATGAGATGCACTCATCAAACTTTCCGGGGAGAACGCTTGGATTCGAAAGTTGCGGCGGCGTGTTCTCCCGTGGTGGTCTCTCGTCTCGAATTGTGTTGGGGGGAGGCTCCCCCAAGCTAGCGTTTGCTCCGGTCGACGGCTTCACCGGTGACGCCGATTTCCGTATCGGCGGAGCTTTCTTTGGAGACTTTAATTTCGAGAGCTTGCAGAGCTCTCGAATCCTTGCGACATCAGCGTCGCCTTCATCATTTTCAGCGGAGAGGTCAGGAGAATCATCTATCTTCTCATCTTGGCCTAAATCCGGGCCTTCCTCGAAATCTTCATCAAATAGATCGCCAATCGAGTGGGGGATCGCCTCCTCAATTACCTCATCAAGGAGGTCCATGTAGTCAAGCTCCTCGTGGTAAGGCATGTGTTTCATAGCCTTTGGAATGTGAAGCTCCATCTCGATGTTGCCGACGTTCAAATTTAGGGTACCTTCTCGCACGTCGACAATGACTCCGGCGGTGGCGAGGAACGGGCGTCCAAGTATCAATGAAATATCTCCCTCCTCCTTAACGTCCATGATCACGAAGTCACATGGCAAGCATATTCCCCCGGGACTTGTAGCGGGATGTCTTTGGCGATCCCTACCGGCCTTGTTATTCGCCCATCGGCCAATTGTATCCGCATGTCGGTAGGTTTCAACTTCGTCCCGGTGTTTAGCCTTAAGAAGTTGGAGAGAGGCATGAGGCTCACACTAGCCCCTAGATCTACCAACGCCTTTTGAAGAGGGACGCCGCCCAAGGTGTAAGGAATCCGAAAACTCCCCGGGTCTTTAAATTTGGCCGGCTCCTTCTCTCTCTTGGTGAACCAAGAGCCCTCCTCGGCTAGCATAATCTTCTCCTTCCTCTTTCTCCCTGAAATCAAGTCCTTTAAGAATTTAGCATATGTGGGGATCTCCACGATGGCGTCGAGGAAGGGAATGTTGAGGCTAACTCCTCTCAGATACTCGAGAAACTTTGCTAGCCTTTTCTCCATTTTCGCTCTAGCGAGCCTTTGGGGAAATGGGACCGGTGGCATGAAGCGCCTTTCCTCAATCAATTGCTCCGCTCTAGATTTCTCCTTTTCTTGTGGCTCTTTCTCCTTATCAACTTCAACTACCGGCTCAATTGGCTCCAAACTTTCCTCCACGGGCTCCTCGGTAGGAATCATGGCGGGGGTGGTATCCTTCCCGCCTCTAGTAGTAACGGCAACTACGACATTGATGTGGCCGGTGTTGCCCCGTGGGTTTTGCTCGGGTTACGCCGGCAATCGTTGAGTGTTCCGATTGATCAACGCCAATTGCTCCGATATTTGAGCCACAACGGTATTAAGGGAGTCTTGCCCCACCTTCAAAGTAGCATTGACCTTATTTTTCTCGACCATAAACGCCTCCACTCTAGCTTCGAAGTCGGATCGTTGTTGAGCTTGTGGAGGGTTTTGATTTTGATTCCTCCACCCTTGATTGTATCCGGGCGGCCTATATGGTGGAACTTGTTGCTTCGGTTGGAAATTTGTTGTGGAGGCCCCCTCGACGGATAGTGTTGTTGTTGGGGTGGTGGTGGTCGAGCTTGTTGAGGTGGTTGTTGTGGCGGGTTCAAAGCTCCTTCATTGTTGGCGTAAGAGAATCCGGGATGATTTCTTGTGGCCGGATTGGCCCAATATCCTTGGTTCCCCGCGACATATTGTACTTGCTCCAAGGATCCTTCTCCTTGCTCTCCTCCCACATACATGGCTTGAGATTGGTCTTGCCAATCACTCATTTGGTTCGTTGGAGCGGAGGTGGAAGGGGTTCCTTGGGGCTCCGTGATAAACTTCTCCAGTCTCTCCACTACCTTGTGGAGAGAATCAAACTTGCTTGTAAGCTCCGCTACGGCCTTCGCCTCATAGATACTAGTTGGCTTTAAGGAGGACGTAGAGTGTCCTCGCTCATCGCCCCATTGTTGATTGTTTGAGGCCATCTCCTCAATTAGGGCCGTAGCTTCCTCGGGAGTCTTTGACAAGATAGCACCATTCGCCGCAGCATCAATAATTTGTTTGGTCCCCGGTTGGAGACCGTTGTAGAAGCTATGAACTAGCTCCCAATCTTCTATGCTATGGTGCGGGCATTGATGCTGCAGGTCCTTAAAACGCTCCCAAGCCTCATAGAGCGTCTCTTGGGGTCCTTGCTTGAAGGACATGAGAGCGCTCCGGATCTTCACCGTCTTGGATGGCGGATAGAACTTGTCAATGAATGCACTCGCCAACTCGTCCCAAGAGGTGAAGACTCCCTCAGCCTGCGTCCTCAACCAATAGAGTGCCTTGTCTTTTAGCGTGAAGGGGAAGAGACGCAGTCTGATGGCATCGATGGAGACCCCCGGCATTTGGAATGTGGCGCACTTCGACAAGAATAATTGGATGTGGTAGTGAGGATTTTCATGGGCATTCCCATGAAATGGATCCTGCTGCATCAGAACCACTAGTCCAGTCTTTAGCTCGAAGTTCTTGTCAGCCGCCAACTCCGGCATGGCAATGGATGAGGTCGTAGAAGAGGTCTTAGGCCGAAGCCTATCTCGAATAGAAATTATCCTCGCCATCCTTGCCGCTAATTGGTCTGCAGTTTCCGGGTTGGTCATAAACCTCCCTTCCGGATTTTGTCTCCTTTCAGCTCTAAGTCTCCGCGCGGTACGTTCGATCTCGGGATCAAAAAATATAGCTTCAGGGTCCGCCGTAGATCTCGTGTACATGCACAGGGAAAACAGAGTTTCAAAGAAATGATTAGTACCGTGGAAGGGTTAGGTAAAAATAAAGAAATGGAAATAATAATAATAATAATAATAATAATAAAGAATTAGCTAGGGTGGTAAGATCAAACGCAATCGCCTCCCCGGCAACGGCGCCAAAAACTTGATCGTGCCCCGGATATACACCCAGAGAACGGTTGTAGTTTTACCGCAAGTGCACGGTGTAGCAGCGAGCGGGTTATCGAACACAGGGAGGACGAATGACCGTGCTTGTTCCAATCAACCTGGCTATTTAAGAAGAGAGAAATTTGCCTTTGGCGATCCTGTCACAATCGTCAGACAAAGTACGGAAATATCAAATCAAATAAAGAACTTCTAGGGAATGGGGAATTCCCGCTACTCACCATCTTTCGTAAATGTGGTTCATCGGTATCAAAATTGCTAGAATAAGATTTTGGATGAACTAGTTGCAACTGAATGTAGAACCAAGCTCACGCTCTCGCGCTGTTGCCGGCCTATAGCTATCCTAGGTTCGGGTCCAATCTCTTGCAAACCCTAGCCTAGGGAAGCTAGCATTAGGATCAACATCATCGTTCAATCGCGCACCGAGCCCAATCTCTTGCAAACTAGGCCCGTGACCTAGTTTGGGATAATTCCTACCCGTCCAATCTCTTGCAAACGGGTATTGGCGCGGAATTGGAACCGGAAACCCTAGTATCGGTCCAATCTCTTGCAAACCGACACTACAGAAATTCGATTCCAACCCAATTCGGATCTCTAGGGTTTCCTATCGAATTGGGATCCAATCTCTTGCAAATCCCAATCGGTATGAACTCCTAGCCATCCGTAGTAAATTGATCCCAATCTAATCCCTAATAGCAATTCTAGCAAAATTCCTACCAATTCATCACAATTATGAAATAGGGCTTGTAGGGTTCATCCCCACGCCCGAAGACGTGGCGACTACTCACAATTCATAGCAAGATCACAAAAATAATCAATGAAATAATGTAACGACCACTTTTCGTGGTACGTTGTTCGTGCACGTGCTTTTGTCCGTGCACGTGTTTGTTTTAGACTTTGGTTGTTTGTGAACACTTTCGTGTGATATGCCGTTGTGAACGTCTCTGAGAGTATTAAATAGTGGCACTATCTTGGAACGACACTTCTCGAGTCGTTTTTCCACAATTTACACTTACTCGATGAGACGTGACGATTCTCACTCTTGACGGGAGACGTTTCTATTTTTAGTTTCGTCGTCCGACGTCGAATTTGAGATCCGTCTTCTTAGTTAGCTCACATTCGTCGTCACGATCACCACGATATTTATTTTATAATTTTTGGAGTTTATTTGACCACTTTTATATTTTTAACAAGTTTTATATTATTTTTAATAATTAATTTATAAATTATTTTCGGCCAAATAAAATTTATTTAAGTTTTAAACGTTTTAAAGAATTTTTGAGCCAATTTCCAGCTCATTTGGACCAAGTCAAACCCTTGGGTGAGTTGGAGTAGTTTTAATTCAAATTTTAAATTATTTTAATATTCTAATCCTATTAGATTTAGTCCTAGACCAAGTCAACCCATCTACACTATATAAACAACCCCTAGGAAGACCTATTTTCGCAAGAAATTAACCCTAGCCTCTTCCAAAACCCAAATTTGACGTTGCGACGTTTCGTCGCAACGTTGCGACAAGCTGCTGCCGCACGACCGAAGAAACGAGGCCGTTTTCCCCGCTCAGACCGATGCTTCCGCCCGCACCAAGCCCCGCCCGCACCCGCTGCACAGCCGCCCGCTCCGTTCGACCGCACCGACCGAGAGGGTCCCTCGGTCAGACCGAGAGACCCGCCCAACTTCTCCGCATCCCCGCTCCGCACCAAGCCCCCGCTCAGCGCCCGCTTCCGTTCACTCGCCCCGCTCCATGCCTGACCGATGCTCTCGCCCGCATCGCTGTATCTCCGCAACGTTGCAACCGTTGCAACGTTGCAGCGCTGCGCTCCCCGCATCCAACCCGCCCGACCGATGGCCTCCCCCGCTCTGACCGAGAGAACCAAGCGCTGCCCCGCACTGCTGCACACCCCAAGCGTCGCACAAGCCCGTTCCCCGCAGCGACCGATGGAGCTCCCCGCACCGAGGCTGTACGACCGATGGCCATACGTCGCAACCCCGCACCCGTCGCATCGCTTGCCACCGTGGGCCCCCCAAGTTCTCCAGAGTTATTGTGGGTCCCCCAAAGGCCCCTAGGACTACTGTGGGCCCCACCTAGGTGCTTGCTCTTCGAGGATCCGTCGCGTACGACGTCGTCGCACGTCATAGCCCGTCGTCGCACGTGCGAGCTTTGGAATCTGGAATCGTCGCCCGGGTTGATGCTCTGAACTTTCCAGCGAGGAAACTATATTGGAATCAGGACTTGGAGCGCGATCTTATTATTCCAACTCCGGTGTCGCTACCCGACGCTGGTGTAGCTTTCGCGTCGTGTTGAGGTAACGCTTTGCACCCCTAGGACCCCCAACCAAATTGCATGCTAATCAAGACTAAAATCAGTATTTTTAAAGTATTTTAAATGTTTTAAATTCACTAATCAAGATTAATAATATGGACTTTAGGCCGGTGGACTTGTGCACGTAGGATAATTGTGATTATTGGACTCATTGGACGGTGTGCTCAGACGTCGTGCTTGCAGGCAAGTGAAACTTGCCAACTCTTGCTTAAGGCCATGTTTTTAGGCCACTACTTTGTTTTTAGCGTAAAAGAGACTAGTCAGTGAAATGATAGCTGGCTAGACGCATACTTGATCTAGTTTGACAACGAAACTAGATCCGTCACCTAATTGATCTAGCTTGACAACGAAGCTAGATCTACCCCTTAAACTTGTTGTTCATGCATACTAAACTGTCACGTTTACTTTCCTTACTTGTACGCTTTACTACTTGCCATGTCATGTCATCCATGCATTGATTGTTGCATCGTAGCACACGCTACAATACTTGTCCTCGTACTACTTGTCCGGCTAGGTGCACCCCTACGCCATACTTGTTTAAACACTTCCTGGCTCGTGGTCCAGAAGCGGGCCTCATGTGTTGGCTAGAAACCAATGCCCGATACACGTGGAGGGGTAGGGATAAACGGTTACTTGAGCTTAGGAGTGGCCTGATCCGCCCTCTAGCCAAAAGACGGAATCTCTGTGCACGAGGTGCTTACTTTTCTTGTCTTGTACTTGTCTTGTGAATGATCCATGCAACACTTGTCATCCATGCCATGTTTAAATGCCATGCTCGTACTTTACTTTACTTTACTCTACCTGTTGCACTCATTACTTTAACTGCCATGTCATTGCATCATGCTAGAACTTTTAGGTTGCTTTTACTTGTACTTTCAGTTTCACTTGCACAAGTCTTCCAGACTTGCTGACATGTGCCCCTTTCTCTTTGGGTGTCACATGTTAGACCCTGAGCCAGAGATAGTTGTAGCGGACGAGGTAGTTGCTGACACCTAGCCTACGTTCGTCGAGGAGTTCGTGGACACCGGTGACCATTCTTTGAGTCTTTGTTGAGCTTTATTTTGCTTTAGGCCTTTTGTTAGTTGTTGGTGCGTAGCACCGTTGTTTTGTACTTTGTACTTTGTTGGCCATGTTTGGGCCTTTTGTCTCTCTTTCTTTTAGCCTGCTGGCTTTTCTGCGATGTTGGAATTTATATTTATGGATATTCTGAGATTATTCTCTTGTCTCATTTCATTATTATTATCTTGTTTCGCTCGCGTTGCAAGGACCTGCAGTTTTAAATTTGATTGACGCTTATCGGACTTGCAGCTTTGTAGCTTCAAGTCTGAGCGGACCTTCTCACGCTTCGCCTCCATATTTTTGGGAAGCGGGGCGTGACAGGTTTTGTTGGTGGCCCATGCAGGTCCGTCTTGCAATTGCGAATTAACGAAACAACGATAATAACGGAATGTCCATTAAGTAAATTGCAACATCCAGTCGTTTTCTTACGACACTAGGTGGTAAGAAGGCTTAGTTAGACGTCTGTGCTTGCTAGTTAGAGGCCTCTGATTGTTAGTTAGACTCCCTGTCAGCAATTGATCGTCGTAGGAGTTACCTTAGTGGTTAATGCCTAACCCTGACCGTATTAGGCTTCTAGAATTTCTTTTAGTCGTTCGCTTGGGTTCATCGATTTCGGGCCAAGCTGAACGCATTTCTTTACCGTCTAGCCCCTTAGAAGGTCTTAGCGCCTAGTTCCTAATCTTCAGTTGGTCGGCCGTAGGAGTTTCCCCGTAGATCCTTCAGATTCATATCCTAGGCGTATGTATGTTTGGATCATCGAACCAAATTCCTTGCCTCGATTCACGAGATCGCCCCGTGACGATCGTCGTCAATTTTCAAACATCTCCATTGCAAAACCTGAACTTTCTGAAAGTATTTTTCAATCTTCTCTTCCACTAAGTTTAATTTTGTTCAAAATTTTAATATACATATATTTCATCCTCCTTCATTGATTTAAATTTTTTTTTAAAACATTTGTCGGAATTTTTGAATACTAGCTTATGGTATTTTACCAGCCTATATTTTTTTATACTTATGTAAATGAGTCGTTCTTTCATATATTAGTTTTACTTTTGCCCTGCCCAATTCGACTTATAAATTTTCCCTCTTATTTGTGTAATTCGAATGATACGTCGTGTTCACTTTTAATATACTTTTCAAGACACATGGAATTTCAGCTTTCAGCAAGTTGGTTTTTGCTCGTCGTTTTTCTACTTCAGATTTTTGTAAAATTTCTACTTCATAACCACTTCCTAATTTAGACCCTCCATGATTTGATTTTAAAGCTTTACTCTCATTTTGATAATTCTTCTACTAAGTTATTACTATTATCTTTCCGCTCACCATACATGTTTTTAGAAAAAAAAAAATTTCTAGACCAAATGGAATTTCAATTATTTGTATGCCCGTATCAGGCTCGTTGTGCTTGTACGCTAAGAGCTTAGTGTAACCAGTTTTATTTTTTGACAAATCCTGATTTCTCTAAAAGAAGTTTCAATATTGATTTTC
Source organism: Scilla litardierei (assembly GCA_030789695.1). Classification (NCBI taxonomy): domain Eukaryota; kingdom Viridiplantae; phylum Streptophyta; class Magnoliopsida; order Asparagales; family Asparagaceae; genus Scilla; species Scilla litardierei. The sequence continues at coordinate 107,233,128 of CM061140.1, forward strand.
CATAGCCTAAAAGTTTTGAAGACATTTAACCTGAGTTTAAATTCTTCCGATACTTGACTTCAATCTTTAACTTTCAAAAACTTTTGACAACATGGTATTAAATTACTAACGTGTAAGATTTCTAAAACCCCGTCCTTAACATTGGTGTAAATGATTTTACTTCCTTTTACATTGATTTTATATAAACCAATAAAACATTTTCTCTTATTATGAATATTCGACTCAAACTTATTTCAACTCGCTTTATCGATCTTCAAATATTTTATACAGATGAGGAATTCCAATTTTTTTTGAAGTACAACAGTTTTCAATTTTGCGTATTTTATCTTATGCTATTCACGCTATTTCCCTTTTCTGTATCCTATATAGGCATCACTACATCTCCTCTTCCTTCAACCTAAACATCACCATTGAGTCAATGTTTCGTCTAACCAAGCTGTCTCCTTGTATTCGTCCTACCTGAACTCGTGCTTATCGATCCTTCCCTCGTCACACTCTCGACCTCACTTTATTGCTTAGGCCTTAGGGTCCTTCAAGGTCTGTGTCAACCCTTAATTGTTAGTAGGCCCTTGGACCTTGTGAGGTAGTCGTAGTGCACGTACCTAAGTTGTGTACGTGGGCTTGAATGAGAATTCCCATAGTATATTGGTGCTTGCCTATTGTGTGATATATATATATATATATATACTCGGAGTTATTCGTGATATTATGAAGTTGTCGTGGGTTAGGAGTTATAGATTTTTGTGTGGATATCTATACTATACTAGGGATGCCTGTGTATATAAGAGTTAGCGTTGAAATATCTAAGTTGTGTATGTAATTAGAGAATACTTATAATGGTTGAAATAAAATGATTGGTAAAGCTATGTATATGCTAGGTGTGATGATAATAGGTGTGCATATAGATACGTAAGTAGGCTTACTGAGTGACCTATATACTAGTACGAGTGACACTACAAAAGACAGGGTGAATTGTAGCGGTTAATATAGCAGCGGTTTTGAAAACCGCCAAAAATGACTTAGTTGTAGCGGTTACGAACCGCTAGTAAATAACAAAATTTTACCAGCGGGTCGGAACCGCTATAACCCAAAAGAATCCCTCCAAATGCCCGCGAAAAAACCCCGCCAAATGAAGCGGGAAAGTGTTTTTTAGTACTAGCGGATCGTAACCGAGGGTAAATATGTGGGGGCGGTCAAAGCCCGCTATAACGCTTCGGTCTGATAGTTATTTCCAGCGGGTTTGAACCGCTGATACAAGGGATGGATGAAATATAATCTAAAATAATTTTATATTTCGCCCGCAATGATTTTCTTGTGCGGTTTAGAACCGCAACAACCCACCCCAAATAAAATCCCGGCGATATTGGTAAAATCCCCAAAGGAGCGCAGTTTGTTCTCTTCAACGAGATTTCTTGCGCTGATCTACAAATCGCCGATTTTGCTTCGTCTTCGTTGATTTCGTACGGGATTTGAAAATCTGAGATCGTTCTTCTCCATCATCGCGGTTTCTTCGAGCGGGTCTGCAAATCGTGGGGCTCTTCTCCGTCATCGTCGCTCGGGCGGATCTCCAAATCGTCGATTTCTTCTCCGTCATCGTCGATCTCTTGCGTGGATCTGCAAATTCGAGTCACATCTTATCCTTCATCATCAATTTCTCCGAGCGGATTTGCAAATCGCTTCAATCAACGGTGACGTTTTGATTTCTGCGAGCTGATCTTCGTTTGCTAAACGCTAGGCTGCAAATCGCGACGATCCCCTCAGGTATGTGGCCGATTACCAAGTTTTGGACATGTTTTCTATTTTTTCAATCCTCACCGGGTATCTCTCTTTTTTTCTGTAGTCTGTGCTCGCCGATTTCATCCGCTTTTCTTAGCGATACCAAGATATCATCGTCGAAATCAACACCGTAAGCAAAAAAAACCTATATTTATCTTGATCTGATCCCCATGAGGGCTCCTTTGCTAGCTTATTTTGTTGATTGTTCACCAGATATTTTCTTCAGGTTTTTTCTCCACCGTTCCAGCCTAGTTCTAGCAAGTTCTAGCGATTTTTATATACTTTGTGCTCGCCAATTTCATCACGTTTTCTTTGCGATCGCCAGAAGTCATCACTGACATCATCAGCGTAAGAAAAATAACCCTAGATTTATCTAATTTTTGTAGACAATGTGATTGCTTCTGCATGTTTTAAACATATTCCGTAATATAATGACAACCATTTAAAAATATCCTCACGAATTTGGATAGGTTTTCTCACGTAAGAGCCATCAGAGAGCTTTTCCTCAAGCAATATAATTGTTTTAGTTCATTGGCATTGGCCACATATTAGTAGGCCTAATTCTGGAACATATTCACCAGTACTTGTTTCCTGATGTCATAAACCAGAATTAATTCATTTGCAACTCCTTTTGAATTGTTAGCTGTTGAGTTACAATCTTTTCGGGAGCCTGTCATGAGATAATTGCTGAAAGTTTACAAGGCATACAAGATTGGACTTGGACAATGCTATTAGCTGTTGGTTGGGAAAAGCTTTCGGAATTTTGTCACATGCCATCATGTCTGCCATGCTTTCAGACTTGAGACCTGGGATTCTCACATGTTTGCATTGGCATAATTGTTTTTCGTCTGCATTTTTTTCCTTCTCTAGTTGATTCTCTCCAAAAAGTTTGACAGTGTTCTAAGTTATGTTGGATTTGTGGCCAAAAATCATAATTAGTAACCAAATCTTGGAACAAAATTAGATGAATTCTAAAGGCAAAATTAGAAAAGTATGAAGTTTTGAACCTTGAATGCTCTTTGTTTTTCCAAAAGAATTTCCTTGAGCTTTACCTCATCCATGAGCTTGTCCTCATCCAAAAGAATTTATAGACAGATCAGATTAAGTTCCCTTGTAAAAAAACAATTCATATTTTTTTAATTTCTTGCCATGTAGTTTTCTCTTTGTTGGGTAGCTCCATAATCTTTAGAGAACTGTGTGATTATAATATTCATGGCCAAGAGTTTTAAGTTAATGCTAAAGGACCCTTGAGGATAGAATTGAATCGAGTCTTGCATGCTGTTTATATTGATTAAGTTAATGCTAAAATGGTGTATATTCTACATGGGAAATGTTTTGTGCTTCATGAGTAATTTCAGTATTCTTTTTAAACTAAACGTTCTCTATGCCTTTTTGTTGATCCTATGATTGATACTGAAGATTGGAGTTCAAGTCCTTACCTCAAGTTGTTCATGTAGCCGTGTTTGCACTTCAATTTGAATCTGAAGTGCATCATTTGATATGAATGGTCATGAGATTCTGAAACATATTTTTATTTCAGGTTTTGGCTCAGCAAACAATTTTAGTTAACCGTCTTTATTGATCCTTACCTTCTTGTCTAGACTCCAATATTCATGTTGCTAGCTGGACATCCAATAGTCCCCCTACATTCTGTTACTATGTTTGTGTCTGCGCATGTAAAATGCTTGTGTGCCTATTATTAGATGCATATGTATTATAGCCGATAGAATATCGTCATATCCCTAGAACAATATGCGACAAGTGGTTCTAATATAATCAAAATCTGATCATTCATTAACCAACAAGTTGCACTTCCATCCAATCTGTAAACTGTTTAGTTTCATGTAAGATGTAAATGCAATATTTATCAAACCCTGCCTTCTTTGTATTTCACTCCATACAGGGCTCCCCGCCAAAGGCTATGTTGGAGCAGAACCCACAATTAGATCTTTTGCAAACAAAAACGAAATTTTCTAAGAAAAAAATAATGAGGAAGTTTGAGGCAAAATAACTCAATTTTATAAGAGAATACATTTATAATATGTAAGATAATGTCAAGCATTCCACAAAAAAGCATGGAGACCTACATCTGCAAAGCTTGTATGTGGTATATTGCTATGTTGTGACTCGTAGGTTGCACTCAAACTTTTGTACTAAAAATGAATAGTGTGTTTTAAAAAAAAATATTTACTACTCGCACACATGATGTGCGTTAAGAGTTTAATGTTCCCTCTTATTGTGTAACTCTTTGTTTTAGTATTAACATTAGCAACGGATGGAAGAATTTGTTACATATTTCTATTTCAATGCAGGGCATTTCCCATCTTGGTTGTCTCTTAATTACATCTACATGCAAATCAGGAGTGCATTTGTGTTTTTCCATTTTTTTTCTTTTTGTACTTACTATCAGCTCCTCCAAGTTGATTTCACCCCTATGTGGCCATTTTACGTTAGCACTTTCATCAGCTGTTACCATCTTTTTTTTGCTCTGTATATACCATCATCAAGGATATATGAAGTGCTAGCTGTCCCCAAGTCTTTTGGTGGTTTGATTCTCACTAACATAAAAATGAGATTGCTTCTTGTTTGTATGCTTATACGAATTTCTAGTGTTTTTTGGTATTGAGAAAAAAGATTTCTATTAATTAATGGACATAACCCTAATAACACTAATTAGTTTTTTTGTATGAAGGATGGATAAGTCTTGGATTCAACAACCTAAAGGTTCTCATGAATATGTAACAGGAGTGAATGCATTCTTAGATTTTGCTTTTCGGCGCAAGGCTATTCGAGGTAAAATTTTGTGTCCCTGTGAACATTGCAAATTTTTAAAGTCTGGCACAAGAGACGAATGTTTCGAACATTTACTTCTCACCCATTTTCCAAGAAATTACACCTTCTGGGATTCGCATGGAGAGGTGGATACATCTAGTAATGTCGAACAAGTGGCTCCAGGATCGTGTCTTAGAAGGGATCCAGCTCACCCACTTGGAGATTCGATCAGTGAAATGGTATACGATGCATTTAGCTGGGGATTGAATAGTCAAGAGATAAATGAATCGGTTGTTGATGGAGATGTAGGGATGTCAAACACGAACAAAGAATCAAGTGGTGGTAATGCCAAGGAGTTTTATGACTTGCTGAAAGATAATGAACAACCATTATATGATGGATGCGACAAGTTCTCAAAACTTTCATTCCTAGTCAAGTTATATCACATCAAGTGGTTGTGCCGTGTTAGTGATAAGGCTATGGATATGATTTTTAAATTGTTACATGATGCGTTCCCATTTGCAAATATCCCTCCATCTAATTACGATGCAAAGAAGATCATTAACAAACTTGGTCTTAAGTATGAAAAAATACATGCTTGTCCCAATGATTGCATGCTCTATTGGGGTCCGGATGCAAATAGAGAACAATGCAAAGAATGTGAGGTGTCTAGGTGGAAGAAAAAGTCCAAGAAGAAGAAACAACCCGTAAAGGTATTGCGATACTTTTCCCTAAAATCTAGATTACAAAGATTATTTATGTCTTCTAAAACTGCTGAGAGTATGAGGTGGCACTCAAGTGAACCTAGGGTTGATGATATGATGAGACATCCAAGGGATTCTGAAGCTTGGAAACATTTTGATTCCATGCATACCGAGTTTGCTTCCGAGGAACGTAATGTTCGACTTGCATTAGCTACAGACGGTTTCAACCCCTTCGGAAATTTAAGCACAAGTTATAGTATTTGGCCAGTTATTTTGATCCCATACAATGGTCCTCCGTGGATGTGTATGAAGTCAACTGAATTCATTATTTCTATGTTGATTCCTGGGAAGAAAATGCCAGGAAACAATATTGATATCTATTTGCAACCTTTAATTGCTGAGTTGAAAGAAATGTGGGAAAAAGGGGTTGAGACATATGATGCATCTAGAAATGAGGTGTTTGTAATGAAAGCAGCTCTATTGTGGACTATTAGTGATTTTCCAGGGCTTGGAAATCTTTCGGGGTGGAATACACATACTGGTTATGCTTGTCCCTCATGTAATTTTGATCAAATTCCTCTCTATTTGGGTTGTAGTCGGAAGTGGTGTTTTATGGGTCATCGTCGCTTTTTAAAGCAAGGCCACAAGTTTCGGTTGAATCGTCTTCGTTTTGATGGACGTATAGAAGATAGGGGCCCGCCTAAATTGTTATCTGGGTCAGAGATTATGAATCAAACAGAGAATACAGAGTTTTTCTTTGGAAAACGTTCATCAACAACTAGTAGTACTAGTACAAGCAGAACGCGGAAGAGAGCGAATGTTGATCAATCGACAAAGCAATGGAAAAAGAGAAGTATATTTTTCCAACTTCCTTATTGGGAGTCTAATTTATTACGTCACAATCTTGATGTGATGCATATTGAAAAGAATGTGTGTGACAATGTGTTGTTCACATTGATAAATGACAGAGATAAAAGGAAAGATCATTTAGAGGCCCGAAAAGACTTGCAAAAATTGGGTATTAAAAAGGACCTTTGGCCAAAGGACGATGGAAAATCTTGTCCAGCAGCGTTGTTCACAATGAAAAGGCAAGAGATTGACACATTTCTTGAGACTTTGAAATGTGTCATTGTGCCAGATGGTTACTCAAGTGATTTTTCTAGATGCATTGATATTGTGCATCGTAGAGTATTTGGACTGAAGAGCCACGATTCACACATTCTTATGCAGGAGTTGTTGCCTTTGGCTATTAGGAACATTTTACCCAGTACAGTGTCTTCTGTGTTGGTCGATTTAGGTTACTTCTTCAAACAATTGTGTTCTAAGGTTGTCAATCCTGCTGAATTAAGCAAACATCAAGAACGAATTGCGCTGACCTTGTGCCATATGGAGATGTTGTTTCCACCGTCATTCTTCACGGTTATGGTGCATCTAACAATTCATTTGATTGATGAAGTTAGACTTGGAGGTCCTGTACATTATCGATGGATGTATCCTATAGAAAGGTATGTTTCATATTCAAACCATTGATTTTTTCGGGTTAATTACTTGTTCAAACACTTATTCATTAATGTGAATGTAGGTTTTTAGGAAAATTGAAACAATTTGTTCGCAATAGAGCCCAACCTGAAGGCTCGATTGCTGAGGGATGGCTCTCTGAAGAATGTATGACCTTTTGTTCGAGGTACTTGGAGGATGACATTGAGACTAGATTCAATCGCAGGGAGCGCGTGGATGATGACCCTGTGCTGTCTGAAGTAAGTTCAACCATGTTTCCTCCAGTGGGTAAACCAGTTGGAGATGGTATACTTGTTAGATTAAGTGACATAGAACTCCTGCAAGCACATCGTCACATATTGATAAATTGCCCGCAAGTAGAAGATTTTATTAGGTAAGTCAGATACTGATCTATTTTATTTTTATTAAAGTATATTGTGAGAAATCATTTTTATGTTTTCATTTCTAAATGTATAGTCGGTTTAGACGAACCACGACGACGAAAATGAGGAATCGTAGAAGGAATGTGAGTTCCAATGAAATAGAAAAGGAAGTCCATCGCAAACTTGTCCAGGCATTTAAGATCCATGTGAGTACGATTTTCTGTCTCATGTGAGTCTATTATTAGAATTTTTGCAAGCTACTGATGTTGTTTGTAATGTGCTCGTAGATTAATGATAATATCAGAGATCAAACTTCAAAGGAAATTCTTGCACTTGCACAAGGGCCATTGAGACAAGCAAAGAAATTTACTGCTTATAATGTGAATGGGTTCAAGTTTCGAACTGTCGAGCGAGAGAAGAACTTGAAAACTCAAAACAGTGGTGTGTTTTGTAACTTTGGAACTAAGAGCTATGCAAGCACACGTGACAATAGGCCAAGAGAGGGTGCAGTACCATATTATGGTAAACTGGTTGATATTATTGAGCTTAATTACCATGACGTTTTTCAGGTAACTATATTTAAGTGTGCATGGGCCAATACCATGAACCAAAGGTTTTTTAGAGTAGATGATTTTGGGTTCACATCAGTAAACTTCTCTCACTTGATTCATTCTGGTGAGCACGAGGATGATGAACCATTCATTCAAGCTACTGAGGCTCAATTGGTATTTTATGTGGAGGACAAAGCAGATACGGGGTGGAGTATTCCTATTCATGTTAAACCAAGAGACTTATACGATATGGGTGAAGAGGATGCAAGCTCGCCTAATGATAATGAGATTAATCAAGCTCAAATTTCAGATGTGTTATTTCCAGATGTTGATTCACTATTTGTTGTGAGGGCTGATGTTACGGCGGAGTTTGAGTAGGACCAATGTTATTTGTATGCCTTTGCATTAAGTTTTTTTGTTATATGTGCTTTACATCTTCGTATCAACAGTCTTAGACGTTGAGCGCAAGTTTTCAAACCATACGCTATAAACAATGATAATTGGTCTGAAACGCAGGCCTTTATGCCATTCCTTCCTTTGCCCTCTTCCTTTGCAATCTAGTATGTTTGATTCCATATGTTGAAGGATATGTATGTACTGTGTATCCTGGAGTCAAAATAGGTTTTAGTTCATGACAGTTGCATGTCTTAATACATTGGTGTGAACCTTAGTCCATTACCTGCCAAAAAATGATGACTGTGTAATATGTTATTCAGACTGACATGGCCTATATTTCAGATTAGCTATGAAACTGACATGGCATATGTTTCAGATTAGCTATATGCCATTTCTTTGCATAATTTTGTGGAGGATTTCCACTACAATAGTAGTTATCTCCTTTAAAAAAGAATATTTAAATAAGATTAGATCAAAACAAAATGGGTTAGGAATTCTATACTTTAAATGTATACTTTCAATTGGATGTGGAATGTTTGTGCTAGACCATATTGCATGCTAATGCATTATAAATTGCTATATGTGTATTCTTTTTCCCAGATATTCCCACATTACATAAGAGTTTGTATTAACTGATCCATACATGCAAACAAATGTGCATGGTAATAATTTTAATTCTATGATGTACTATATATTGGGTTAGAGGGAAAAAAACTTTGCATATACAATAACTGTCAGTTAGTCATCTACTCAGTTGAAGGGGGCTGTTAGTAATTTTCTGTCATGTTCCGTGATGGTTTTAAATTTTATATTATTGTGGTTGTGAAATGTAGAAGAGATCGAGCTTTCTTTGGTACTTGAAGTTATCAGATTTTTTTTAAAAATGCCTTTTATAACAGAAGTGTTCATGCTTCCCAGTCACACTGTAAGTTTACGGCTGCTTGCGCTGCAGATAAGTACACAGTTACTTTAGTTTCCAGTTATTGATGTGCTTGTACTCAGATTCTCAATGGTTCACTCACAATTAAGCTTTCTTGGCTCCACGCGGTTAGCTGATTCTAAGCTTGTTGTTGTTATTCTTCTTCCTTTATGGATGGTGTGTGTAACATTGATGAGTTATGTATGTGGGAGTTAGTTGAAGGTATGTCTATATTTCAGATATTTGTTTACCCATGCCAGTATTGTGTTTCATTGTACTCTTTCGATATATGGCATGTCTGATTGTACGTTTTATTTATTTTGAGTATTTGAGTTTGTTTAGTATAATTTTTTTATGTTTCTTTGATTTTTGTCTTTTTGGGTTCCTTTTGAGATAGACGCTCTTTATTTTAATCTATTTAGGAGTTTTAGTACAAGTCTGGTTAAATTTTATTTTTACCTATAAACAAGACCTTGTATGCAACTTTAGAATTCAATGAATTGAGAGAATAATTTATGAAAAATCATCTTTGTGATTTACATGAAGTGGTTGAGTGATTTGATTAGTCCCTAAATCTTTTTACCATTTTTCCTTATCAGTTTCTTCCGTTAGTGCCTAAATTTTCGACACCAACTCCTAAATCCTTGGTTCAATTTGACTTGGTATCAAATTTGAGAGCTTTTAGGCTGATTTGATGACTCAAAACACTAATGAGCTTGTCTTCCAACATCTTTTAAAGATGCTAACACTTGCGCACATGTTTCTTTAAGATTTTTGGTAATATTCTGAATTTAATAAAATTTTCAAGTGATAAGTGTTGCATCGTTATTAGTTTGCAATGGAACTTCACAACTATTGTCATTAATTGTAGTGTTTCATTGTATTCTTTCGATATATGCCAGAAATTATGTGCTTGCCTATTTGATAACTTGCCAACAGAAGTTCCGTGCTTGCCTATTTAATTTAAATAAAGCAAACAACTATAATTCCGAATGCAGTTACAAGACTTTTTCTGGATCGTGTGGTTTACATGTACTTCCACATGGGGAAAATGCCTTCCAGAGATCTATAATGAAAGGACCAGAATAAGCGGTGTTGCTTTAGTTTACAGCCAAATCAGATGTACATGTCTGTGTATTTACTGCCAAATCAGAGCCAAATTATTTGTGGATTGTAATTAATAGATATACATGTTTAAAATCTTTACTGTAACAATGGCATATGCTTTAAGATAAAAAAAGGAGCGTCATTTATATTGGGTTTGATTGATCCTCATTTATATTGTAACTTGTTTAATTTGTGAGTTTATTGCAGTTACATATGGCACCAGAGGGTGAGAGTAGTCGTGCAAGACGTCGGCGCAAGAAAGGAGCGTCCTCGGTGTACAAGTCTAATGGGATCTGTGAGCTGATAGGTTGGTTTAAATTCAAGTCATAATTATAAAAGTTTTGCATATTAAATATAATTTAATGATCTTAATTATGCAGATGTTTCAGATCCTGGAAACCCCCAAAAATGTGGAACAATGATTTTGAAAAATGCTAGGGACATTCATGATAAGGTCTCCTTCAACAAGAGAGTGATACTCACATTTAAACCAAGGGGTCCTAGAATTGTAGGAGAGAGTGTTAAGCCACTGCACTCTATTTTGAAGGAGGTGATACTGGATAGTGAAAAGTTTCCTGTAGGTGTTAATAATTGGAAGGGAATACCCATGGAGATCAAGGATCATGCAATCGTAACTCAAGTTTTGGTATGGTTTCTTTCACCAAAATTTTATGAGACTTGTTTTTTTTTTAATTTTCAATCTTACTATCAATCTAACTTATTGTTTTCATTTATTTGCAGACAAAGTTTTATATTGAACCTCGTGAGTGCGAAGAAGTTACTTGCCATGAAATGAAGAAAGAAATGGGCGTTCAATGGAAAAATTGGAGGAATAAATTGTGGAACAAATATTATGATGAAACAAAAAGTCAGAAAGATAACGAGGAAACACCACCTGATGGCATTACTAAAGATGATTGGGCATCTTTCATTGCTCTAAGATTTTCAGAAAAGTGGCTGGTAAGTTTATAAATTGTTATACTTTTAGTAATACATTTCATTTTATATTTTCCAAGATGATAACATTGTGTCAAATCTTTATCTTTATTGAAGGATAATCGTGAGAAGAATAGAGAGAATGCTCTTAAGCAAGACTGTCATCCAACTACAGGGTCACGTCCAGTAGCTCAACTTTATGGTTTAGTGGTATCTACAACTTATCACAATATATATTAAACGAAGATTAAAATATTTTGTTTCGATTTCATATTTTGTTTTCGATTAGTTATTGTCCTAATCAGTGAAGTGGATGTATTAGGCTGCGGAAACTGGAGTGGACCCTACCCGGACAGAGATGGTGTTGTTGACACGTTCCAGAGAGGATGGGTCTTATCCAAATGATTCTGCGAGAGAGATCTTTGTAAGTATATATATGTAATTTTTGTTATAAAGTTGTACAATGAAGATTTTCATATTTATCTTTAGAACTTAGTTTAAAAGTGATGTGTGCATGTGAATATTTAGTGAGACATGAATGAAAAGTTAAAGATATGTGAATATTTCCAGTAGATATCTTTACCTTTGAAACTATGAAAATCAAATGCTATAGCAACTGACAGGTCCAATTAATTGTGAAGTACATCTGGTCTGAATTTTATTGTTTGTCATTTTCACAAGTGCTTTCAACATACGAATGATGTGTGAACTGTGTATCTTGATACCTGCATTTTTGATCTCAAATGTATATCAACAAAATAAGAACCGGTCATTCAAAAAGGACTACAGATTCCAATCTTCATTATTTTCTAAATTTCATGATTTTCTAAGACAAGCTACTGTTATTTAAGTGCACGCACAAAACTAAACCTGCTAGCGGATTAACATAATCATACATAGGTGGGACTGTTTGTTTAAGTGCCTGAGCAAGTATGAAGTTATCTCCAAACAGGTAGCTTCCTACCATGAACATCCTAATGAACATCATGATCATCTACATCCTTGATCAAGTAATCTGATGGCGATTACTGTTTGATTATTTGTGCTTCCTTCGGTTTAATGAGTTGGCTGGCATTGAGGAGGACGTAAGAGCACTGTGGCCATTGAAGAGGCGCAAGCCAGTTTATTGCAGTTATTTCGTGTTACACTGGACTTTTTGTAGGAATAAAAACTTAGATTACATATCAATTTGTTAAAATCGAAAAAAATATATATGTAATGTCTTGCAGAGTTCAAGGGGTGGAGGGCCAAACGCATCACAAACAAGACACGTGGTCCTGTTTGCGAGGGGTGTTAAATACACATGTATATTGGTAGGTCACACCTCTACATTGGTTGTCCTTAGTTGTCTCTGGTGATCACTAATTGTCTCTGGTTGCCGATTTGCATATATCGCATGTATTCAATTATATATAGACATGTATATGAACTTTATTACTAGTGCATTTTGTCCGTGCCAAAAATCTTGCAAAAAGAAATGGCAAAATGGCAGAAAGCACCATGCACCTAACCACCAAAGCTAAGGAAGAATATGGTACAAGTGCACATTAAATATTGTGGAAATATGATTGAGGAATCTCTGGTTTTATTCACTTCAATTAATTTTATTTCTATTGCTTCCCACTCCCTCGATTATCTTGTGTGTGTTAGCTAGATAGGCACAACTTTAGTTCACTTATTTCGCTTTGAAATATCCAATACGATCTGTCTGCATTTAGGGTAATTCGCCCCATGTATGAACCCTGCCTTCTTATTTGCTTGCATGATGAGCTTAATACACCAAGTTAATTTCTAGTACAATATTGAGTAAATGTCATATGAACACCTCCTAGATGCTGTGGACGTTAGCCTGGTAATCTTCCTATTGCTCAGCTCAAACCAACTGCTATTGGTAGGATGCTGATCAGATCCTGAGCCCAGCCCGACACCAGAATTACTATTTTAGTGTATATGCTTGTGACAAGTTTCCACGTGCCGGAGAGTATGTTTGATGCCGGCCAAAGTACAGTCAAATAACAATAGAGAATTGTGCTAAGTAACAAATCAAAATATAGTAGAGAGAAACACTTATGATTTGCTGAACAAGTGAAGAGATGTGACCTGTGATTTTGATGAAGAGAGATTTGTTAGAGCTGAGATGCTGATGAGAGGGGATGAAGTGATCATGTGACAAAAAATGAGCTTTTTTATTGGCATGCTATTCATTTGAAAATAGTCTACTTAAATTTACTGCGTCAGTAGGGTTTTAAGAGCTGTTAATTGCTAGAACAGTGTATATATTCAGAATCAGTATATATTTTGCTTATGGAATGTATTAAGAAAGGTACATGTTCTATGCTTACAAAATCTTATGAACATTTGTTGTATGGTTCTAAAATGATGCTTATAGAATGTTATATGATATATGAACATGTAAGAGAATGTTATATGATCTAAGAACATGTAAGAGCTGTTTAAGATAAAGTCACAGCACATGAGGATTTTCTGCAATTAACCCAAAATTAATCTCGGATATGTTGATCCTTATCCTTCTTCACTTGAATCAATAACTAGCATTGTCCTGTGAGCTCTTAATTCTTTTTCGTTTATGTTTTATTTGGTTCTTGCATTTTATTATTTTCCTTAACTTGGCACTTAGTCTTCATTGCGCTCTTAATCCTGGTTAGTAATATAGGCAATATGACCCTACTTAGCTTTGCGTTACATTAAGCTTATAGCTGTAATGTTTGTTAACAATATATGAGTGTCCAGTACATTGACTATATATTTGTTACTTGTGATGTGTGTGTGTGTGTGTAATAAATGAATGTAATATTTATCAGATTTATTTTTTTGAATGTATGGATTACATGTTAACTCATCATTAAAATTGACTTAAATAACATTATTGTTTCCTCAATATGTATTTTATAAAAGAGGGGGGAAAGAAATTTGCTCTAACATGTTTTGATCAATTTTTGATTGTACAGGAGAACATTCGAGTACAATCTCAACAGGAAGGAGTTCAGAGTCAAGGAAGAGATGATGCTGTGGCTCGTGTACTAGGAGAAGATCACCCAGGTCGGGTGCTTGGTTTTGGTTCAAACGGCTCTCAATCTCGGATCTTTGGGACACATAGAAGATTTGTCCAGTCTCCTTCCTTCGATTCTGACGGTTCATCACGTTCTAGTTCAAATATGGTGACGCGGGAGGAGTTTGAGAGACAACAAGAACAGCTTAATCAGTGTAGGTCTCAGCTTAATCAGAGTACGTCTTTTTTCAACTTTTTCATGACGAGTTGTACTCCAGAACAGCTGCGACAATTACAGGAAGACCCTCAATTCCAAAACATGTTCTCGTCATCCCGCTCTCCCCCTCCTCCTTAGTTAACCGTGTTAAAACCTTGTGTTTTTTGTATTAAACAGTACATGCGTGCGTTGTGGTTTTTATCATGTAAACATGTTATTGTACTGTTTTTTTGTATTAAACAGTATCACAAATTCGTGTGTTAATGCATTAGTTATTATTAGTGTTTGTCAATGTTTTTAGTTTTTTATTTTTTTTATAAATGCTGTATTTTTGTGGCGGTTACAAACCGCTACAGGCCTATTTTTTCACCAAATTAAAAATGTTTGTGGCGGGTCTTAACCGCTACAAACTTCACTATTGTTGCGGTTATGAACTGTCACAACATAAATTACGATTTTTTTTAAAAATAATTTTAATAGTTTGACGGATTGCAACCGCCGAAAACATGTTTATTGTGTCGGTTCTAAACCGCTCTTGATTTTTATTTACAGCGGTTCTAAACCGCTAGAAAAATTTTTATTTAAAAATTTAAGGCGCCGCGAGAAAGTCTTGTTGTTGCGGTTCAAAACCGTTAAAACGCCTCATTTCTGGCGGTTTGGTAGTAGCGGTTCGTAACCGCTACAAACGGTGTTACTCACCCTCAATTTTGTAGCGGTTGCTGCAACCGCTTGAAACCGGTTTTGTGGCGGTTACGACCCGCCAATAACCGAATTGAAAACCGCCGCTAACATCCGCATCTCTTGTAGTGTGAGTATGTGCTCGTAGGTAGATATATATGGTGCTTATATGTAAGTAGTTATGTTTTGTTGCCTGAGTATATAGGTAATATGCATAGGATATTAGAATTATAATTTTGATTGGTATTGCTTGCTTTGCGGGATGTTGCATGCGTGCATACCGTGAGGTATACACGACTATTGCACATCTTAATTACGTATGTGTGGATGTGTTAGTATACTAATTATAAGTAGTAGGCTATGGTGTGAATATATATATATATATATATATATATATATATATATATATATATATATATATATATATATATAAGTTACATGTGGGTGTGACTATACGATGAATACGTATGCATGTATTAGGGAGTGTATTATAATTATACGTGTGCTGATGTCTGTATTATTACTATTATGGTATATAATTAGATTGAACTATGTGAGTGTTATCTGACTAAATATTAAGTGTGATTGATTTATGGAATGTATATGGTTGTATTGGTAGATGTATATATATGGGAGTGGTATTGGTATATGAATAAATGTCGTGTTACGAATATTCTGATATATGTATTGAGTCTCACTCAAGCTTGAGTGGGTATACTCTAAGCATAGTGAATGTATGCCTGAAGTTTGAATATAGCGATGTTTGATGTATGTATAGTGATAGGAGTGTTTGTGCCTGGTTGTGTTACGCACATGATTGTGGGTCGCTACGCCAGTATATAGTTATATGTGTTGGTCTTGTGGTATAGTTACTTACTAAGGACTTGTTGTGTGAACGTATGTGTACTAGCTAAAACTAGGTGTGTTTGTGTGCTAGTTATATAATGGTATGATTGGTGTATGTAAATGAAATGTTAGCGTGTATGGGTGTGCACCATGCACGGGTAAGTATGTGCTTAGTTATAAGTATTGATGACTATGATATATGTGGCGTGTCGTAAATGCAGTTATAGGACCGTACGTAATGGGAATGTATGGTGAAATATTTGAATGCATTTGAATGACTATATATATTATGAAATTATAGAAGTGGTGAATGTATATTAGATATAGTGAATTTGATTTAATAATGGTATGGTGTGACTATATGTGCTGAGATGATGGTATTGGATGAATATTAGAGGGTAGAGTACCCTTGAGGTTTGTGCATATGTAGCTATCTATACGTAGAGCAATGATTGTATTTGCTAGTATGAGATCATACTCATATAAGTATCTGAACTATTGTTTTGTGAGTAGTAGTTATATAAGGGATGCATGCTTATATACATGATTGAAATACGTGTTTGAGTTTGTCTGACTATAATAGGTATAAACGTATAACGTACATGAATATATATATAAATATATATATACGTGTTGGTAGTATTAATGTTTGACTACCTAGTGCATATATAAGCACTTGTGATGACTATATCTGGTTGAATTATTATACGACTTGATTGGGGTAGTTACTAGAGCGACTAGCTATATTAGAAAGTCCGAGGACGGACTTTATTCTAAGGTGGGGAGGATGTAACGACCACTTTTCGTGGTACGTTGTTCGTGCACATGCTTTTGTCCGTGCACGTGTTTGTTTTAGACTTTGGTTGTTTGTGAACACTTTCGTGTGATATGCCGTTGTGAACGTCTCTGAGAGTATTAAATAGTGGCACTATCTTGGAACGACACTTCTCGAGTCGTTTTTCCACAATTTACACTTACTCGATGAGACGTGACGATTCTCACTCTTGACGGGAGACGTTTCTATTTTTAGTTTCGTCGTCCGACGTCGAATTTGAGATCCGTCTTCTTAGTTAGCTCACATTCGTCGTCACGATCACCACGATATTTATTTTATAATTTTTGGAGTTTATTTGACTACTTTTATATTTTTAACAAGTTTTATATTATTTTTAATAATTAATTTATAAATTATTTTCGGCCAAATAAAATTTATTTAAGTTTTAAACGTTATAAAGAATTTTTGAGCCAATTTCCAGCTCATTTGGACCAAGTCAAACCCTTGGGTGAGTTGGAGTAGTTTTAATTCAAATTTTAAATTATTTTAATATTCTAATCCTATTAGATTTAGTCCTAGACCAAGTCAACCCATCTACACTATATAAACAACCCCTAGGAAGACCTATTTTCGCAAGAAATTAACCATAGCCTCTTCCAAAACCCAAATTTGACGTTGCGACGTTTCGTCGCAACGTTGCGACAAGCTGCTGCCGCACGACCGAAGAAACGAGGCCGTTTTCCCCGCTCAGACCGATGCTTCCGCCCGCACCAAGCCCCGCCCGCACCCGCTGCACAGCCGCCCGCTCCGTTCGACCGCACCGACCGAGAGGGTCCCTCGGTCAGACCGAGAGACCCGCCCCACTTCTCCGCATCCCCGCTCCGCACCAAGCCCCCGCTCAGCGCCCGCTTCCGTTCACCCGCCCCGCTCCATGCCTGACCGATGCTCTCGCCCGCATCGCTGCATCTCCGCAACGTTGCAACCGTTGCAACGTTGCAGCGCTGCGCTCCCCGCATCCAACCCGCCCGACCGATGGCCTCCCCCGCTCCGACCGAGAGAACCAAGCGCTGCCCCGCACTGCTGCACACCCCAAGCGTCGCACAAGCCCGTTCCCCGCAGCGACCGATGGAGCTCCCCGCACCGAGGCTGTACGACCGATGGCCATACGTCGCAACCCCGCACCCGTCGCATCGCTTGCCACCGTGGGCCCCCCAAGTTCTCCAGAGTTATTGTGGGTCCCCCAAAGGCCCCTAGGACTACTGTGGGCCCCACCTAGGTGCTTGCTCTTCGAGGATCCGTCGCGTACGACGTCGTCGCACGTCATAGCCCGTCGTCGCACGTGCGAGCTTTGGAATCTGGAATCGTCGCCCGGGTTGATGCTCTGAACTTTCCAGCGAGGAAACTATATTGGAATCAGGACTTGGAGCGCGATCTTATTATTCCAACCCCGGTGTCGCTACCCGACGCCGGTGTAGCTTTCGCGTCGTGTTGAGGTAACGCTTTGCACCCCTAGGACCCCCAACCAAATTGCATGCTAATCAAGACTAAAATCAGTATTTTTAAAGTATTTTAAATGTTTTAAATTCACTAATCAAGATTAATAATATGGACTTTAGGCCGGTGGACTTGTGCACGTAGGATAATTGTGATTATTGGACTCATTGGACGGTGTGCTCAGACGTCGTGCTTGCAGGCAAGTGAAACTTGCCAACTCTTGCTTAGGGCCATGTTTTTAGGCCACTACTTTGTTTTTAGCGTAAAAGAGACTAGTCAGTGAAATGATAGCTGGCTAGACGCCTACTTGATCTAGTTTGACAACGAAACTAGATCCGTCACCTAATTGATCTAGCTTGACAACGAAGCTAGATCCACCCCTTAAACTTGTTGTTCATGCATACTAAACTGTCACGTTTACTTTCCTTACTTGTACGCTTTACTACTTGCCATGTCATGTCATCCATGCATTGATTGTTGCATCGTAGCACACGCTACAATACTTGTCCTCGTACTACTTGTCCGGCTAGGTGCACCCCTACGCCATACTTGTTTAAACACTTCCTGGCTCGTGGTCCAGAAGCGGGCCTCATGTGTTGGCTAGAAACCAATGCCCGATACACGTGGAGGGGTAGGGATAAACGGTTACTTGAGCTTAGGAGTGGCCTGATCCGCCCTCTAGCCAAAAGACGGAATCTCTGTGCACGAGGTGCTTACTTTTCTTGTCTTGTACTTGTCTTGTGAATGATCCATGCAACACTTGTCATCCATGCCATGTTTAAATGCCATGCTCGTACTTTACTTTACTTTACTCTACCTGTTGCACTCATTACTTTAACTGCCATGTCATTGCATCATGCTAGAACTTTTAGGTTGCTTTTACTTGTACTTTCAGTTTCACTTGCACAAGTCTTCCAGACTTGCTGACATGTGCCCCTTTCTCTTTGGGTGTCACATGTTAGACCCTGAGCCAGAGATAGTTGTAGCGGACGAGGTAGTTGCTGACACCTAGCCTACGTTCGTCGAGGAGTTCGTGGACACCGGTGACCATTCTTTGAGTCTTTGTTGAGCTTTATTTTGCTTTAGGCCTTTTGTTAGTTGTTGGTGCGTAGCACCGTTGTTTTGTACTTTGTACTTTGTTGGCCATGTTTGGGCCTTTTGTCTCTCTTTCTTTTAGCCTGGTGGCTTTTCTGCGATGTTGGAATTTATATTTATGGATATTCTGAGATTATTCTCTTGTCTCATTTCATTATTATTATCTTGTTTCGCTCGCGTTGCAAGGACCTGCAGTTTTAAATTTGATTGACGCTTATCGGACTTGCAGCTTTGTAGCTTCAAGTCTGAGCGGACCTTCTCACGCTTCGCCTCCATATTTTTGGGAAGCGGGGCGTGACAAATAAGCAATAGAATTCATCACAATATTGAGATATGCAATAAAAAATAGAATTTTTAGAGAAGAGAAAACACAAACCAATGGAGTTCTTCAAATAATTCTACAAAAATCAACTTTTGTCTCCTCTCCAATCTCAAGAATAAAGCTAAAAAGTTAATCTAAAAGGCTACAAAAAATCTAAGAGAAAAGCTCTCCAAACTAGGGTAAAAACAGGGGTTAAATACCCCCCAAAATCGTCCAAAAACTGTGACCAAAATACCCCTGCGCAGCCTGTTTTCCACAATTTTCGCTACAGGCAGCGCGTCGCACTCGGCCGAGTGACAAAAGTCGCTCGGCCGAGTGAAAACCCTGTAAATTTTCAGTAAGTCTCGATCTTCAGGGGTCTTCACTTCGGGGGCTGCTCGGCCGAGTGAGTTGTCATCACTCGGCCGATGGCTTCTTGGTACTCGGGCGGTCGGGATTATCCACTCGGTCGAGTGGGTCTTCTGAAGCTCAGGCAGCCGAAAAACAGTAACATGGCGATTTTTGAATGGCTTCATCTGGGCGCCACTCGGGCGGACGGGGTCTCGTCACTCGGCCGATGTGGTCTCCGTCGCTCGGCCGAGTGCATGTATGAATCGTGTCTGATCTGGTCGGCCGAGCGGTGTCTCGCTGGTCGGCCGAGTGGCTCCTCCACTCGGCCGAGTGGGACACAAAACATGCCCAAACAGCTTGTTTTGGCCTCCTCGTCGCTCCTGCGACGTCCGTTCTTCTTCCGCTCCTCTCCAACAGCAAAATACCCCTCGGGGAGGTCGTCGGTGACCCTCTGGAGTAAGCGCGTCTCGAGATCACTCCAAATCGCGCCAAATCACCTGAAATGCGACAAAAACAACAAATCGTGAAAAGCATCGCAATATCGTCGATATATCGTGAAAAACATGATTTGGGCGATCTAAATGGCATGCAAACATGCGGGAAAAAGGTGTAAAATAAGGAGTGATCACCTATTCTCTGGGGAAAGGCTTTCCGCCCCTCCCCACTCAATGGTTAATCGTGGTTGCCTTGATTGGGTCCTCCTATGCGTCCTGAATCGTCTGCTCAAAATAAGTGAGTGAATCTGCACTGACAGAGTATGCCTTCATTTCCATGAGACAATACATTTGGACGAATGAAAAAGAAAAAGGCAACAAAAGACAAGGGATGTTCTGGCAAGATAGCCCTCCCCCGGCGAAACGACGGATGTTTACTCTATCCCCTCACTCGATGATACGCGTAACCGTCTGGACCGCGTTCACCCTTTTTCCCTTGTCTTGCTGTTTGGGTGTTCCTTCTCCCGAGGCGGGATCGTCGGCGAAGTTCTTCAGGTGCCCCGGCTCACAAGCTTCTCGATGTCTTTCTTCAGATGCCAACAGTCATCGGTATCGTGGCCGTTGTCTTTGTGGTACTTGCAGTACTTCTCTTCATCCCTCCCGCCTTTCTTCATCCTTGGGGGAGGTCGGTTCATATGTCCCTCCTTCTGGGCTTGCGCTAGGGCGACGTCCAAGGCGGCGGTCACCGAGGCGTGACGGGGCTCTTCCCTCCGTGGTTTTCCTCTTGCCCTCTTCTCTTGTCGATGCTCCTCCGTGCCGCGATGATCATTCTCATCGCGCTTGGTTCCGCGCTTGGCCTTACCCTCATCGACGGCCAGGGCCTCTTCTGTCAGCATGAAGCATTCCGATCGGGCCATAATTCCGGCGAGGTCCTTCGGAGGGTCGCTGTGTAGCGATTTCTTCAAGCCCCTATGCCGCAGGCCTTTCTTCAGGGCCACCTTCACAACCAGCTCGGGGCAGTTATCCATGCTCAATCGCTCCACATTGAAGCGACGTATGAAGTGTCTTAGAGATTCGGCCGGTCACTGTACCACATTGAACAAGTGTTCCGAATCAGGTCTTACCTGCCACCCGGCCATAAATTGCTTGCAGAACAATTGGGTGAGCTCCTCGAAGCTGTCTATCGACCGACCGGACAGGCTGAGGTACCAGGTCCGCGCGGCCCCCGTAGGGTGGAGTAGAAACCCCTGTAGAGTAGGGTGTCATCGGCCCCCTGGAACGCCATGATCCCCTCGTAGTCCATCACATGATCCGCGGGGTCGCTGATGCCGTTGTATTTCTCCAGTGTCGGTACCTTGAAGTTCGGGGGTATCCGTGCCTCAGTTATCCTACGAGTCATGGGGCACCGTTCTCCGCTGATGCACCCGGGTCGCTCCCCTTCACCCGCCTCCTTGCCGTTCGGCTGCAACGGGGGGCCGGTGGAAGCTTGACCTCCTCTTGCGCCTTTGCCATCTTGGGTGCCGGACTCGATCGGCGCGAATACTCCTTCCGGCTCTTTTGGTGGTGCATCCTTGCTCGTCAGCTGCTTCCGCTCTGGTACGACCGAACGCTCACTGATCGGCGATCATCCCGCCTGCATTTGGACGATCCTGGGCACGAGGACGAGGCCGTCCTTGAGACGCCATCCGTCCGCTCAGAGTCCCTCCCATTTCCTTCTCTGAATGAGGTGGGAGGGGGAGATCGTGCGGGGGAAAAATCGGGCATGGTGAACCTCCGCTCCATATTGTGCACTCCTTTTCCACGGTCGGCAACCACGGCGGACCGAAGAGGTCGGCGATCATCTTCCCGGCGGTAGGCCTGTCCCTCCCCACCGTCGAGGGTGGGAGTGCTGCTGACGAGCTGTTGAATCGTCACGACTAAAGTTCGGATGTTGGTGTTGGTCTCCTGCGCGTAGGCTCAGAGTTGTCCCTGTGTGGCCAGCCGGGCATCGTCGGTCTCTCCGGCGGCTCGGTCGTGCGGCTTCTCGGCGGGGGCGTGGTATGCTCCTTCCTCCGGGATGGGTGGCATGCGCCCTAGGCCGTTGCCGATGGGTTCCATCTTGGTGGTTTAACGTGGGTGTTAGGTTTGTTTCCCACAGACGGTGCCAGATGTTTATGGGTGTTTTCTCACCACTGCTAGTTGATCGCCAGCGGCGTGGTCAACGTGGTCAAGGGGCCTACTTGGGGGTCCCTTGGGATCGTCGAGCTCGCGTGCTCTCGACGTGGGTTGAAGCGGGGTCGGGCGCAGACGGGGGAGTCCCAGGTTGCGTCGATCCTCTGCCTTCAGTGAGCTGAGGGGATGCCTCAGCTCGGTGGATCGCACGTGGCCCTGGCTGGACCACGCTCGGCCTCGGCTGGATCCGCGTCAAGGGGTAGCCTCGGTGCCTTGCTAGATGGTTGGTGCTCGAGCAGCCGTCCACCTGACGACTGCTGGGGGTGACCGCTTGACGCTAAGGGGTGACCTCGGCGCCTCGGACAGCTTCTTCCTGGACAGACGAGAAAACTCGTCAGGGAGGCCGGACCTAGGTTCCGACCAAATCCCCTCTGATGCCTAAGTCAGATCAAGGTCTGAAAGGATACTCGGCCGGGCGGATCCGGCTCGTAAGGAAGCCGGAACGTCAACCCAGATAGCGCGAGTTTGGGGAAGGGAGGAATTAAGATGGCGAATGCCTAGGTCGTTGATGGAGTACCTCTTTGTTAATTACCTGAGTCTCGATCCCCTCTCCTCGTCGCCTTGGCCTTCCCCTTATAGGGTCCCTCGGGATTGCCCCACGTCTGGCCCCCTTTCACGTCCCCACGATCCGCCTCCGCCTCCTCCCACTCGTGCGTAGTGGAGGGGTGGCCCATTAACGGGTCTGTTAATGGCCATTAAGGGGTCGCGGATTCTGAGGGGCAGTTAATCCGGCAGAACGGGGGCTAGTCGGGTGCCCCCGAGGGTGGAGTGGCTGGGCCTTCAGTCCCATCAGTGGGCCCTTCTGGGCGGACCCGACTTCCCTAGTGGGCGTCCCCTTCGAGTTTGGGCCGTGGGCCTTTGTAATTCGGGCTGGCCCAAATTAGTCGTAACAAGTACCAACTTAAATCAACAACTAATTTATAGTTTAAAAATTTATGGGGCATAGTTGACTTTGAAATAATTGGTATTTCATAGAAAAAATGTAATAAATTAGGATCAAATATTATGAGGTTGAATCGATTAGAAACATACTTTCTTTCATTGCATGTAAATTACACGATCATTACAACTATCTGCTAAGGAGACTGCAGATACGAAAATGTAACATATAACAAAAAAATATTGCAAAGGCATACAAATACCATCGGCCCTACTCAAACTCTGTAGTATCATCGGCCCTTGTAACAATCAGTGAATCATCATCTGGAAATACCACATCTGAAATTTGAGCTTGATTAATCTCGTTATCATAAGGCGAGCTAGCATCCTCTTCACCCATATCGTATAAGTCTCTTGGTTTTACATGAATAGGAATACTCCACCCTTTATCAGCTTTGTCCTCTACATAAGATACTAATTGAGCCTCGACAACTTGAATGAATGGTTCATCATCCTCGTGATCACCAGAGTGAATCAAGTGAGAGAAGTTTACTGATGTGTACCCAAAATCATCTACTCTAATAAATCTTTTGTTCATGGTATTGACCCATGCACACTTAAATACAGTTGCATGAAAAAATATCATGATAATTAAGCTCAATAATATCAACCACTTTACCGTAATATGGTACTGTACCCTCTCTCGGCTTATTGTCACGTGTGCTTGCATTCCAAAGTTACAAAACACCCCACTATTTTGAGTTTTCAAGTTCTTCTCTCGCTCAACTGTTCGAAACTTGAACCCATTCAAATTATAAGCGGTAAATTTTCTTGCTTGTCTCAATGGTCCTTGCGCAAGTGGAAGAAGTTCCTTTGAAGTTTGATCTCTGGGATTATCATTAATCTATGAAAACATTACAGACAACATCAATAGGTTGCAAAAATTCTGATAATAACCTTGCAATAGACAGAAAGTCGTACTCACGTGGATCTTAAATGCCTGGACAACGTTGCAATGGACTTCCTTCTCTATTTCATTGGAACTCACATTCCTTTTACGATTCCTCATTTTTGTCGTCGTGGTGCGTCGAAACCGACTATACATTTAAAGATGAAAACATCAACATGATTTGTCACAATCTACTATAATAAAATTAAAATAGATCAATGTCTTACGTACGTAATAAAATCTTCTACTTGAGGGCAATTAATCAATATGTGGCGATGTGCTTGCAGGAGTTCTATGTCACTTAATCTAACAAGTGTACAGTCTCCAACTGGTTTACCCAACGGAGGAAACATGGTTAAACTTGCTTCAGGAAGCATAGGTTCATCATCCACGCACTCCTTGCGATTGAATCTAGTCTCAATGTCATCCTATAAGTACCGCGAACAAAAGGTCATACATTCTTCAGAATGCCATCCCTCAGTAATTGAGCCTTCAGGTTGGGCTCTATTGCGAACAAATTGTTTCAATTTTCCTAAAAACCTACATTCACATTAATGGATAAGTGTTTGAACCAGTAATTAAACAAAAAAATCTATTGTTTGTATATGAAACATACCTTTCTATAGGGTACATCCATCGATAACGTACATGACCTCCAAGTCTAACTTCATCAATCAAATGAATTGTTAGATGCACCGTAACTGTGAAGAATGATGGTGGAAACAACATCTCCATATGGCACAAGGTCAGCGTAATTCGTTCTTGTTGTTTGCTCAATTCAGCAGGATTGACAACCTTATAACACAACTGTTTGAAGAAGTAACCTAAATCAACCAACACAGAAGACACCAGACCAGGTAAAATGTTCCTAATAGCCAAAGGCAACAACTCTTGGATAAGGATGTGTGAATCATGGCTCTTCAGTCCAAATACTTTACGTTGCACAAGGTCAATGCATCTAGAAAAATCACTCGAGTAACCATCTGGCACAATGACACATTTCAAAGTCTCAAGGAATGTATCAATCTCTTGCCTTTTGATCGACCCCGGATATACACCCAGAGAACGGTTGTAGTTTTACCGCAAGCGCACGGTATAGCAGCGAACGTGTTATCGAACACAGGGAGGACGAATGACCGTGCTTGTTCCAATCAACCTGGCTATTTAAGAAGAGAGAAATTTGCCTTTGGCGATCCTGTCACAATCGTCAGACAAAGTACGGAAATATCAAATCAAACAAAGAACGTCTAGGGAATGGGGAATTCCCGCTACTCACCGTCTTTCGTAAATGTGGTTCATCGGTATCAAAATTGCTAGAATAAGATTTTGGATGAACTAGTTGCAACTGAATGTAGAACCAAGCTCACGCTCTCGCGCTGTTGCCGGCCTATAGCTATCCTAGGTTCGGGTCCAATCTCTTGCAAACCCTAGCCTAGGGAAGCTAGCATTAGGATCAACATCATCGTTCAATCGCGCACCGAGCCCAATATCTTACAAACTCGGCCCGCGACCTAGTTTAGGATAGTTCCTACCCGTCCAATCTCTTGCAAACGGGTATTGGCACGGAATTGGAACCGGAAACCCTAGTATCGGTCCAATCTCTTGCAAACCGACACTACGGAAATTCGATTCCAACCCAATTCGGATTTCTACGGTTTCCTATCGAATTGGGATCCAATCTCTTGCAAATCCCAATCGGTATGAACTCCTAGACATCCGTAGTAAATTGATCCCAATCTAATCCCTAATAGCAATTCTACCAAAATTCCGACCAATTCATCACAATCATGAAATAGGGCTTGTAGGGTTCATCCCCACGCCCCAAGACGTGGCGACTACTCACAATTCATAGCAAGATCACAAAAATAATCAATGAAATAAGAAATAGAATTCATCACAATATTGAGATATGCAATAAAAATAGAATTTTTAGAGAAGAGAAAACACAAACCAATGGAGTTCTTCAAATAATTCTACAAAAATCCACTTTTGTCTCCTCTCCAATCTCAAGAATAAAGCTAAAAAGTTAATCTAAAAGGCTACAAAAAATCTAAGAGAAAAGCTCCCCAAACTAGGGTAAAAACAGGGGTTAAATACCCCCCAAAATCGTCCAAAAACTGTGACCAAAATACCCCTGCGCAGCCTGTTTTCCACAATTTTCGCTACAGGCAGCGCGTCGCACTCGGCCGAGTGACAAAAGTCGCTCGGCCGAGTGAGAAACCCTGTAATTTTCCAGTAAGTCTTGATCTTCAGGGGTCTTCACTTCGGGGGCGGCTCGGCCGAGTGAGTTGTCGTCACTCGGCCGATGGCTTCATGGTACTCGGGCGGTCGGGATTATCCACTCGGCCGAGTGGGTCTTCTGAAGCTCTGGCAGCCGAAAAACAGTAACTTGGCGATTTTTGAATGGCTTCGTCTGGGCGCCACTCGGGCGGACGGGGTCTCGTCACTCGGCCGATGTGGACTCCGTCGCTCGGCCGAGTGCACATATGAATCGTGTCTGATCTGGTCGGCCGAGCGGTGTCTCGCTAGTCAGCCGAGTGGCTCCTCCACTCGGCCGAGTGGGACACTAAAAATGCCCAGATTGCTTGTTTTGGCCTCCTCGTCGCTCCTGCGACGTCCGTTCTTCTTCCGCTCCTCTCCAACAGCAAAATACCCCTCGGGGAGGTCGTCGGTGACCCTCTGGAGTAAGCGCGTCTCGAGATCACTCCAAATCGCGCCAAATCACCTGAAATGCGACAAAAACAACAAATCGTGAAAAGCATCGCAATATCGTCGATATATCGTGAAAACATGATTTGGGCGATCTAAATGGCATGCAAACATGCGGGAAAAAGGTGTAAAATAAGGAGTGATCAAAATCCCCCAAGCTTGCCTCTTACTCGTCCTCGAGGAAGATAAGTAAAAGGCGACCCCGGTGGATTCGGAAAACGAAAACGGCGAAAAAATGAAGAATGAAAAACGGAGAAGAATGAAAAACGAAATAAAAAAAGAAGAAAGAAAGAAGCGAAGAGGTAGGCCGCTAGATCATTTTCTCAGGACGTGGGTTCCGCTTACTCGTATAGCATGCACTGAATGAAAAACACATGTCAAAGAGTTTTATTTTGATATCATAGTATAATGGTGCAAATAGAAATAGAAAACCCACGAACAACAATATAATCATGAAAAACGGAATAATCTTATAATTAACATCGTCTGAATCATTTAAAGCGGTATACAAATCACAGATCACACACTTTTCAATTGAATGCTATCTATCAGGAGTATAAGAGTATCACACTATAGAATAGAGAGAATAGAAAAGTATGGATTTCATGAGATGAGTGCTAGGCTTAGATTTCCGGACTTCGTAAAGCTAGAAATAATCTCATTGAGTATAGAATATTACTTAGCCTAAGTTGTCGTGCAACGTCAAGTAGTCACTCTCTCACACATCAATGGATCCCCTCCCCCAAGCTTATCTATAAGCGTGGTGGCATAAAAAAATATTTACATCCCTATTTTTATAAAGCTCCAAAAGTAATAAAAACGAACACAAAAAGAGAGAAGAAAGAAAGAAAGTGAGATGGGATCTTTTATTGAGGATTTTTCTTCTTTTCTTTTTCTTTTCATCTTTTTCTATCATTTTTTTTGATGCAATAGCATATATACACAACGATCCCAACTCAAAGAGAGATAGTGATATACAAGAATATTTTCTCTTTTCTCCTCTTTTTTTTTGAATAAGAAATTTGGAGCTAGGAATTAATAGCGGGAAAATGCCATATAATAGAATCGCTAAGGGGAGATTCACCAATGATTTTAAAAGTAGAGAATTGATGTTCAAGATTTGTGGAGAAAGAAATGAATATATCTCTCGGTTCACTCTATAAGACATGCACGACAACTTCAGCAGGGTAATCTAATCTACTCAGTTTCGATCACAAAAAATCTAACTAATCCAGATTTATCATAGCTAATGATCACTCCTTATTTTACACCTTTTTCCCGCATTTTTGCATGCCGTTTAGATCGCCCAAATCATGTTTTTCACGATATATCGACGATATTGCGATGCTTTTCACGATTTGTTGTTTTTGTCGCATTTCAGGTGATTTGGCGCGATTTGGAGTGATCTCGAGATGCGCTTACTCCAGAGGGTCACCGACGACCTCCCCAAGGGGTATTTTGCTGTTGGAGAGGAGCAGAAGAAGAACGGACGTCGCATGAGCGACGAGGACGCCAAAATAAGCAATCTGGGCATTTTTTGTGTCTCACTCGGCCGAGTGGAGGAGCCACTCGGCCGACCAGCGAGACGCCGCTCGGCCGACCAGATCAGACACGATTCCTATGTGCACTCGGCCGAGCGACGGAGACCACATCGGCCGAGTGACGAGACCACGTCCGCCCGAGTGGCGCCCAGACGAAGCCCTTCAAAAATCTCCAAGTTTCTGTTTTTCGGCTGCCTGAGCTTCAGAAGACCCACTCGGCCGAGTGGAGAATCCCGACCGCCCGAGTACAATGAAGCCATCGGCCGAGTGACTACAACTCACTCGGCCGAGCCGCCCCCGAAGTAGAGACCCCTGAAGGCCCCGACTTACTGGAAAATTACAGGGTTTCTCACTCGGCCGAGCGACTTTTGTCACTCGGTCGAGTGCGACGCGCTGCCTGTAGCGAAAATTGCGGAAAACAGGCTGCGCAGGGGTATTTTGGTCACAGTTTTTGGACGATTTTGGGGGCTATTTAACCCCTGTTTTAACCCTAGTTTTAGAGAGCTTCTCCTTAGATTTTTTGCAGCTTTTTTAGATTAGCTTTTTAGTTTTATTCTTGAGATTGGAGAGAAGAAAAAAGTTTGATTTTTGTTGGATTAATTGAAGAACTCCATTGGTTTGTCTTTCTCTTCCCCAAAAATTCTATTTTTATTGCATATCTCAATATTGTGATGAATTCTATTGCTTATTTCATTGATTGTTTTTGTGATCTTGCTATGAATTGTGAGTAGTCGCCACGTCTTGGGGCGTGGGGATGAACCCTACAAACCCAACTTCATATTTGTGATGAATTAGTAGAAATTTTGCTAGAATTGATATCTAGGGATTAGATTGGGATCAATTTACTACGGTTAGCTAGGAGTTCATACCGATCGGGATTTGCAAGAGATTGGATCCCGATTCGATAGGAAACCCTAGAAATCCGAATTGGGTTGGAATCGAATTTCCGTAGTATCTGTTTGCAAGAGATTGGACCGATACTAGGGTTTCCGGTTGCAATTCCGTGCCAATACCCGTTTGCAAGAGATTGGACGGGTAGGAACTATCCCAACCTAGATCGCGAGCCGAGTTTGCAAGAGATTGGGCTCGGTGCGCGATTGGACGATGATGTTGATCCTAATGCTAGCTTTCCTAGGCTAGGGTTTGCAAGAGATTGGACCCAAACCTAGGATAGCTATAGACCGGCAACAGCGCGAGAGCGTGAGCTTGATTCTACATTCAGTGGCAACTAGTCCATCCAAAATCTCAATCTAGCAATTTTGAAACCGACGAACCACATTTATGAGACATGGTGAGTAGCGGGGATTCCCCATTCCCTAGGCGTTCTTTATTTGATTTGATATTTCCGCACTTTGTCTGACGATTGTGACAGGATCGCCAAAGGCAAATCTTTCTTCTTGGATAGCCAGTGTGATTGGAACAAGCACGGTCATTCGTCCTCCCTGTGTTCGATATCCCGCTCGCTGCTACACCGTGCACTTGCGGTAAAACTACAACCGTTCTTTAGGGTTACGTCCCGGAGCGATCAAGTTTTTGGCGCCGTTGCCCGGGAGGCGATTGCGTTTGATCTTACCACCCCTAGCTACTTCCTTTTTTATTTTTTTTATTATCATTATTATTTCCATTTTTTTTTTATTTTTACCTAACCCTTCCACGGTACTAATCATCTCTTTGAAACTCTGTTTTCTCTGTGCATGTACACGAGATCTACGGCGGGCCCTGAAGCTATATTGTTTGATCCGGAGATCGAACGTACCGCGCGGAGACTTAGAGCGGAAAGGAGACAAAATCCGGAAGGGCGGTTTATGATCGACCCGGAAACTCCTGAACAATTGGCGGCACGGATGGCGAGGCTAATTTCTATTCGAGATAGGCTTCGGCCTAAGACCTCTTCTACTACCTCATCCATTGCCATGCCGGGGTTAGCGGCTGACAAGAGCTTCGAGCTAAAGACTGGACTAGTGGTTCTGATGCAGCAGGATCCATTTCATGGGAATGCCCATGAAAATCCCCACTACCACATCCAATTGTTCTTGTCGAAGTGCGCCACATTCCAGATGCCGGGGGTCTCCATCGATGCCATCAGACTGCGTCTCTTCCCTTTCATGCTAAAGGACAAGGCACTATACTGGTTGAGAACGCAAGCTGAGGGTGTCTTCACCACTTGGGACGAGTTGGCGAGTGCATTTATTGACAAGTTCTATCCGACATCCAAGATGGTGAAGATCCGGAGCGCTCTCATGTCCTTCAAGCAAGGACCACAGGAGACGCTCTATGAGGCTTGGGAGCGTTTTAAGGATCTGCAGCATCAATGCCCGCACCATAGTATAGAAGATTGGGAGCTAGTGCATAGCTTCTACAAAGGTCTCCAACTGGGGACCAAACAAATTATTGATGCCGCGGCAAATGGTGCTATCTTGTCAAAGACTCCCGAGGAAGCTACGGCCCTAATTGAGGAGATGGCCTCAAACAACCAACAATGGGGCGATGTGCGAGGACACTCCACGTCCTCCTTAAAGCCAACTAGCATCTACGAGGCGAAGGCCGTAGCGGAGCTTACGAGCAAGTTTAATTCTCTCCACAAGGTAGTGGAGAGATTGGAGAAGTTTATCACGGAGCCCCAAGGAGCCCCTTCCACCTCCGCTCCAACCAACCAAATGTGTGATTGGCAAGACCAATCTCAAGCCATGTACTCGGGAGGAGAGCAAGGAGTAGGATCCTTGGAGCAAGTACAATATGTTGCGGGGAACCAAGGATATTGGGCCAATCCGGCCACAAGAAATCATCCCGGATTCTCTTACGCCAATAATGAAGGAGCTTTGAACCCGCCACAACAACCACCTCAACAAGCTCGACCACCACCACCCCAACAACAAAACTATCCGCCGAGAGGGCCTCCACAACAAAATTTCCAACCGAAGCAACAAGTTCCACCATATAGGCCGCCCGTATACAATCAAGGGTGGAGGAATCAAAATCAAAACCCTCCGCAAGCTCAACAACGATCCGACTTCGAAGCTAGAGTGGAGGCGTTTATGGTCGAGCAAAATAAGGTCAAT
The DNA here is from genome assembly GCA_030789695.1 of Scilla litardierei. NCBI lineage: Eukaryota > Viridiplantae > Streptophyta > Magnoliopsida > Asparagales > Asparagaceae > Scilla > Scilla litardierei. Next base: position 107,264,718 of record CM061140.1, read on the forward strand.
GCTAGCTTGAAGGCGGGGCAAGACTCTCTTAATACCGTTGTGGCTCAAATATCGGAGCAATTGGCGTTGCTTAATCGGAACACTCAACGATTGCCGGCGCAACCTGAGCAAAACCCACGGAGTAACACCGGCCACATCAATGCCGTAGTTGCCGTTACTACTAGAGGCGGGAAGGATACCTCCCCCGCTATGATCCCTACCAAGGAGCCCGTGGAGGAAAGCTTGGATCCAATTGAGCCGGTAGTTGAAGATGATAAGGAGAAAGAGCCACAAGAAAAGGAGAAATCTAGAGCGGAGCAATTGATCGAGGAGAGGCGCTTCATGCCACCGGTCCCATTCCCCCAAAGGCTCGCTAGAGCGAAAATGGAGAAAAGGCTAGCGAAGTTTTTCGAATATCTAAGAGGAGTTAGCCTCAATATTCCCTTCCTCGACGCCATCGTGGAGATCCCCACATATGCTAAATTCTTAAAGGACTTGATTTCGGGGAGAAAGAGGAAGGAGAAGATCATGCTAGCCGAGGAGGGCTCTTGGTTCACCAAGAGAGAGAAGGAGCCGGCAAAATTTAAAGATCCGGGGAGTTTTCGGATTCCTTGCACCTTGGGCGGTGTTCCTCTTCAAAAGGCGTTGGTTGATCTAGGGGCTAGTGTGAGCCTCATGCCTCTCTCCATGTTCTTAAGGCTAAACACCTGGACAAAGTTGAAACCCACCGACATGCGCATTCAATTAGCCGATGGACGGATAACAAGGCCGGTGGGGATCGCCGAAGACATCCCGCTACAAGTCCCGGGGGGAATATGCTTGCCATGTGACTTCGTGATCATGGACGTTAAAGAGGAGGGAAATACTTCGTTGATACTTGGACGCCCATTCCTCGCCACCGCCGGAGTCATCGTCGACGTGCGCGAAGGTACACTAACTTTAAACGTCGGCAACATCGAGGTGGAGCTTCACATTCCTAAGGCTATGAAGCACATGCCTTACCACGAGGAGCTTGATTACATGGACCTCCTTGATGAGGTGATTGAGGAGGCGATCCCCCACTCTATTGGCGCTCTATTCGATGAAGATTTCGAGGAAGGCCCGGATTTAGGCCAAAATGAGAAGAAAGATGATTCCCCCGACCTCTCCGCTGAAGATGATGAAGGCGACGCTGATGTCGCAAGGATTCGAGAGCTCTGTAAGCTCTCGAAATTAAAGTCTCCAAAGAAAGCTCCTCCGGTACGGAAATCGGCATCACCGGTGAAGCCGTTGACCGGAGCAAATGCTAGCTTGGGGGAGCCTCCCCCCAACACTATTCAAGATGGGAGACCATCGAGGGAGAACACGCCGCCACGTCCAAATCCAAGCGCGCTCCCCGGAAAGTTTGATGGGTGCATCTCATATGCACCAAACATCCCACATTGATTGAAAATTATAGGGGGTCGAGCTCACGACCTTAAACGAGCGCTTGTCGGGAGGCAACCCGACGGTTTTTGCTTTATTTTCACTTTTTCTTTATTTTCGTTTTAGAAATTTTTAGTGTTTTGAGTCGTTCGCCCAAAAATTTTATGATAACGGGTCCTATTTTTCTTGACAGGAGAGGAGATAGGTAAATCCATCATGAGGAGGATGAACGAGACGACGAGGAGCGCCCCAAGAAGGCACTCGACGCTTAGGAGGAAGATGGAATCGACTGGAGGAAGAAAGACGGAGTTTAGAGCCCAAACGAAGACATACAGCAGAACACAAGGCTCACTCGGCCGAGCATACTAGTCACTCGGCCGAGTACAGAAGTTCGTCCGGCCGAGCCGCTCACGAACGAGGGAAGTCTGCTGTACCCAACTCTCTGTTTATTTTCCTGATTTCAATATAACTGCTACTCGGCCGAGTATATATTCCCACTCGGTCGAGTAAAACGGATACCCTCCTAGGGCGAGTCATGCCAAGTAGCTTGAGCCACTCGGCCGAATGGACTTACTCCACTCGGCCGAGGCTGGTAAGGCCACTCGGCCGAAGCGTAGGCGAGGAGGAAATTTCCATTGACCGCGCTCGGTCGAGTGACCACGTCACTCGGCCGAGTCGTAACCTTTATTATATAAGGGGCGAGGGGGGGCACATTTTTTGAAACGCAAAAAACCCCCAAACAGCCCGACCCTTCAGCTTCCCTCGCCCGATACCCCTCGCTCGCACCCTCACTCACCCGACCAGCCCGCTCGCGTCGCCGCCGGCGGCCGCCGCCCCTACCACCTCTGGTATCGCCTTCATTGCCTTTTTCTCCTCTTTTTGAGTATTTTTTGAGGATCCATGTGTTAAACGACCCCCAAACCCAAATCAATTCCTATATCTTTCTATGATACCCCTAATGCCCCATACGTTTTGATTATTACCCGCTGATATCTCCATTTCACGCGCAGGTTGTTTTTGGGAGCTTAGGGGAGCCCAGGGGAGCTTCTCGGGACTGATTTGAGCTTCGTGGTGGCGCTGACTTCGCACGCTTCCATTTCTTAGCACTCGCAGCGTGTCGGGGTACACTCTTTCCATTATTTTGCACACGCCACACTTTTCACATTTTTCGGCGCGCTCGGGGCCGATATGCCGCCCCGGACATGGCCGCGGTCGAAGAGAGCTTCCGCCAAGCGGAAGCGGTCGGATGATGCCAGCCCCTCCCACGAGTTGGAGGACTCTCCTCCACCGTCTCCCACACACCCCGTCCACCCCGCACAGCCTGCAGGCCCCGCACACCCCGCACAGCCTGCAGGCCCCGCACACCCCGCACAGCCTGCAGCGCCCGCATAGCCCGCACAGCCTCTCCCTGCCGCTCCACAGTCACCACCACCGGCTCCACTGGTCGGGCCGCTCGGGATTACGTTCCGAGACGACGCACACCGCGCCGTCTTCGACCGTATCTCCCAGCGCTCGATCGTACCCTCCAGGTTTGCACACCTCGCTGACCTAGGACGCCTGGGGGTACTAGAGGGGATGCTCACATTGTACGACAACGTGGGCTGGCGAGATTTCTTCCAGGTGTCGGCGTACACGTTCATCCGCCCGACACTTGAGGTTCTGAGTTCGATCGCCCGGACCGACGAGGGATGCTCGTTTCGGTTCATGGATCGAGAGTGCCAGGTCACTCTCGATATGATGAGAGCATTTTTCTCGTGGCCCGCTGTCCCCGGAGCCGATCGCGGTTACGGCCCCACCCATATCCCCCCACCTTCCTTCGACGCCGGTGCCTTCTGGGCCCGGATTACGGGTCTTCACGCTGCCTTTGACCCTAGTAGGGCCAAGGCCTCGGCCATTGTCCATCCCTGCCTCCGCATTGCTCAGCGCCTTATGGCGACGACCTTTTTGGCCAGATATGAGCCGGGCACGATGTCTACGCCAGAGCTCTACATGCTCTATGCGATGACACGTCCCAGAGCTCTATCTAGGGATGGCGATGAGCTTGTCCCCGCCGTCATGATCGATATCGCGGCTTGGTTTTTGGACCGCATCATCGTATCGGTGGGCGCTCGCTCACCGATATGCTGCGACGGCCTGCTCACCTTGATTGCTCTTATGACCGGCGAGGATTTCCCCGACGACTTGCGACACGTCCCGGGCCCCACTTCTCTGTCGATAGATGTTATGGCCCGGATGAAGATGCTTCGTCCGCACGGTGAGCGTCACTGGGTCTGGTTGCACGGCCCTTACGGGGCCGATTACATGATTCTTCCGAGCCCAGCTCGGACTCAGATTGCACCAGCCCAGGCAGACTGGCTCCCTGCGATGGATGTTCTCATCCCCGCTGCTTACGTGCTCGAGGCCGAGGAGGCCGAGCAGGCCCACGCTGCCCCTGTAGACCCTGCTGCACACCCTGCCGAGCCTGCTGCCCCTGTTGACCCTGTAGCCCCTCAGCCTATACCTGACGTTTCCGCTGCTCCTGACACCTCTGTCGGTGTCGAGAGTACCTCAGCTGAGCCCACTTCCACCACCTCCATCACCTCCGAGGCTGTCGCCACCACTCCCACCACCACCACTGGCCCTCTGTCCGTCGAGCCTCTTTGCTCCGCACTCCCCGAGCGCACACCGACCTTTGTTGAGAGTGGAGAGCCCTCGTTTGCCGCAGTCGTGGAGACCATGGCTAGCATGATCTCCGCTGGGGTTGCGCCTTTTGGTCCACACACTTCCACCCCAGCGGTAGTCACCTCTGTCTCCACCCCTGCTGTATTTTCCGAGAGCGTCGTGGCGTCTGTCCACACTTCTGTGCCACTGACCTCTCTGGCCGCCTCGCTGCCACTTTTGCACTCTTCTTTCGCTGCTGCTGCCTCCACTTCTCACCAGCCAGTGCCCCGGCCTCACACTGAGGCCAGGCCCACATTTGCGAGTGCAGCACCTTTCGTACCCTTCCCCGCTGAGCCCGTCACATACGCGACCCGAGTACGCCAGCCACGCCCTGCCCAGCCCCGCCCGGTGCGTCCCTCTGCACCACCTCCCCCTGACACTGTACTTCAGAGCATTCGTGCTCTAGAGGGGGCGGTGAGTGGTCTCAGAGGCGACCTTAGGACCCTGTCCTCCACCGTCTCTGCGATGGCTGGCCGCTTCGAGCTGCTACCGCAGATTCACTACTGTCTCACCCAGGTTCTGGAGCGTCTCCCGCGCGTACCCCCACCCACCCAGCAGGTTCCCGCCCACACTTCCACACACACTCGACTTGCTACCACTTCCACACCCACACCCGCTCAGCGGCCTGTCCAGCTACCACCACCACCTCCGCCTCAGGACGGAGACGGTGCAGCACCACCTTCCTAGGCACCATTGATGCCATCGATTCCTTTTGCCGTTGTGCTGCCCGTTTCTGCTGGGTCCTGATGCCTTTTTGTCCACCCCCCCCCCCCTCACTTATTTTGGGATTCTCTTTTTGATCATATCTTTATATATCTTTTCTGGGAGAGAGGAAGAGTTTTTGGTGCCACTTATATATCTGTATCACTCCTATCTGCGCATGCATCATGTCCACATCATATTTTCATTTCTTTATTTTTCTTTTTATTTTCATTTTTCTTTTCATCATGCATGCATCCTCACCATCCCCTCACATTTCTTGTCTCTCCGTGTGCCACACTTTGCACATTGAGGACACTGTGCCATTTAGCTTGGGGGAGTGAGTTCTCACGTTCTTTTTCGATTTGCCACCTTTATTTTTAGTTTTTCACACCATTTTCCGCTTTTGCACTTATTTTTCATCATTTTTCTTTTATTCTGCCATGCATCACGTTTTTCTTTTTTTTTCTGTGTGCCGCATTGTAAATAGTTCCTTTATCCCTTTATCTTTATTTCTTTTTCATCTCATGCTAGAGATGACTTTTCTATGATGATGATGACGTTGGATTTAGCTTACTCTATATGCATGTTATATTTGTCATGTCTTAGACTTTATTTCTGATATCATATGCTATGACTTGCCTTGCATCTAGAGATAGTAACCCACACTTTTGCCACATGAAAATGGATGAAGTTCTATTATTAGCTAAGTCTGAATATTCATATGTATGCTATCACAGAAAACACACCAAGATTCACGCATTGAATGCTTATATCTGGAGTACTGATTTCTTTTTCCTATATCACTTCTATATGCATGAATTGTACACTTCACTTCAGGATGATTGAATGATGTTAGCTATGATAAATCTGGATTAGTTAGCTTTTTTGTGATCGAAACTGAGTAGATTAGATTACCCTGCTGAAGTTGTCGTGCATGTCTTATAGAGTGAACCGAGAGTTATATCTATTTCTTTCTCCACAAAACTTGAACATCATTTCTCTACTTTTAAAATCATTGGTGAATCTCCCCTTAGCGATTCTATTTTATGGCATTTCCCCCGCTACTAATTCCTAGCTCCAAATCTCTTATTCTCTAATAAAAAATAATAATAATAAAAGAGAGAAAAACATTCTTGTACATCATTATCTCTCTTCGAGTTGGGATCGTTGTGTATATATGCTATATTGAAAAAAAAAGAGAAAAGAGGAAAAATCCTCAATAAAAGATCCCATCTCACTTTCTTTCATTCTTCTTTCTTCTTATTACATTTGGAGCTATATAAAAATGGGGATGTGAATATTTTTTATGCCACCATGCTTATAGATAAGCTTGGGGGAGGGGATCCATTGATGTGTGAGAGAGTGACTACTTGACGTTGCACGATAACCTAGGCTAAGTAATATTCTATACTCGGTGAGATTATTTCTAGCTTTACGAAATCCAGAAATCTAAGCCTAGCGTTCATTTCATGAAATCCATACTTTTCTATTCTCTCTATTCTATTGTGTGATACTCTTATACTCCTGATAGAAAGCATTCAATTGAAAAGTGTGTGATCTGTGATTTGTATACCGCTTTAAATGATTCAGACGATGTTAATTTTAGAATTATTCCGTTTTTCATGATTATATCGTTGTTCGTGGGTTTTCCATTTCTATTTGCACTATTATACTATGATATCAAAATAAAATCTTTTGACATGAGTTTTTCATTCGGTGCATGCTATATGAGTAAGTGAAACCCCCGTCCTGAGAAAATGATCTAGTAGCTTACCTCTTCGCTTCTTTCTCTCTTCTTTATTTTCATTTCGTTTTCCATTCTTCTCCGTTTTTCATTTTTCATTTTTTCGCCATTTTCGTTTTCCAAATTCCACCGGGTTCGCCTTTTACTTATCTTCCTCGAGGACGAGTAAGAGGCAAGCTTGGGGGATTTTGATCACTCCTTATTTTACACCTTTTTCCCGCATTTTTGCATGCCATTTAGATCGCCCAAATCATGTTTTTCACGATATATCGACGATATTGCGATGCTTTTCACGATTTGTTGTTTTTTTCGCATTTCAGGTGATTTGGCGCGATTTGGAGTGATCTCGAGATGCGCTTACTCCAGAGGGTCACCGACGACCTCCCCAAGGGGTATTTTGCTGTTGGAGAGGAGCGGAAGAAGAACGGACGTCGCAGGAGCGACGAGGAGGCCAAAATAAGCAATCTGGGCATTTTTGTGTCTCACTCGGCCGAGTGGAGGAGCCACTCGGCCGACCAGCGAGACGCCGCTCGGCCGACCAGATCAGACACGATTCCTATGTGCACTCGGCCGAGCGACGGAGACCACATTGGCCGAGTGACGAGACCACGTCCGCCCGAGTGGCGCCCAGACGAAGCCCTTCAAAAATCTCCAAGTTTCTGTTTTTCGGCTGCCTAAGCTTCAGAAGACCCACTCGGCCGAGTGGAGAATCCCGACCGCCCGAGTACAATGAAGCCATCGGCCGAGTGACTACAACTCACTCGGCCGAGCCGCCCCCGAAGTAGAGACCCCTGAAGGCCCCGACTTACTGGAAAATTACAGGGTTTCTCACTCGGCCGAGCGACTTTTGTCACTCGGCCGAGTGCGACGCGTTGCCTGTAGCGAAAATTGCGGAAAATAGGCTGCGCAGGGGTATTTTGGTCACAGTTTTTGGACGATTTTGGGGGCTATTTAACCCCTGTTTTTACCCTAGTTTTAGAGAGCTTCTCCTTAGATTTTTTACAGCTTTTTTAGATTAGCTTTTTAGTTTTATTCTTGAGATTGGAGAGGAGAAAAAGTTTGATTTTTGTTGGATTAATTGAAGAACTCCATTGGTTTGTCTTTCTCTTCCCCAAAAATTCTATTTTTATTGCATATCTCAATATTGTGATGAATTCTATTGCTTATTTCATTGATTGTTTTTGTGATCTTGCTATGAATTGTGAGTAGTCGCCACGTCTTGGGGCGTGGGGATGAACCCTACAAACCCAACTTCATATTTGTGATGAATTAGTAGAAATTTTGCTAGAATTGATATCTAGGGATTAGATTGGGATCAATTTACTACGGTTAGCTAGGAGTTCATACCGATCGGGATTTGCAAGAGATTGGATCCCGATTCGATAGGAAACCCTAGAAATCCGAATTGGGTTGAAATCGAATTTCCGTAGTATCTGTTTGCAAGAGATTGGACCGATACTAGGGTTTCCGGTTGCAATTCCGTGCCAATACCCGTTTGCAAGAGATTGGACGGGTAGGAACTATCCCAACCTAGATCGCGAGCCGAGTTTGCAAGAGATTGGGCTCGGTCCGCGATTGGACGATGATGTTGATCCTAATGCTAGCTTTCCTAGGCTAGGTTTGCAAGAGATTGGACCCAAACCTAGGATAGCTATAGACCGGCAACAGCACGAGAGCGTGAGCTTGGTTCTACATTCAGTTGCAACTAGTCCATCCAAAATCTCAATCTAGCAATTTTGAAACCGACGAACCACATTTATGAGACACGGTGAGTAGCGGGGATTCCCCATTCCCTAGGCGTTCTTTATTTGATTTGATATTTCCGCACTTTGTCTGACGATTGTGACAGGATCGCCAAAGGCAAATCTTTCTTCTTGGATAGCCAGGGTGATTGGAACAAGCACGGTCATTCGTCCTCCCTGTGTTTGATATCCCGCTCGCTGCTACACCGTGCACTTGCGGTAAAACTACAACCGTTCTTTAGGGTTACGTCCCGGAGCGATCAGCTAACATCATTCAATCATCCTGAAGTGAAATGTACAATTCATGCATATAGAAGTGATATAGGAAAAGAAATCAGTACTCCAGATATAGGCATTCAATGCGTGAATCTTGGTGTGTTTTCTGTGATAGCATACATATGAATATTCAGACTCAGCTAATAATAAAATTTCATCCATTTTCATGTGGAAAAAGTGTGGGTTACTATCTCTAGATGCAAGGCAAGTCATAGCATATGATATCAGAAATAAAATCTAAGACATGACAAATAAAGCATGCATATAGAATAAGCTAACTCCACGTCATCATCATCACAGAAAAGTCATCTCTAGCATGAGATGAAAAGGAAAAAAAATAAAGATAAAGGGAAAATAGAACTATTTACAATGCGGCACACAGAAAAATAAGAAAAACGTGATGCATGGTAAAATGAGAAAAAAATGATGAAAATAAGTGCAAAAGCGAAGAATGGTGTGAAAAACTAAAAATAAAGGTGGCAAACCGAAAAAGAACGTGAGAACTCACTCCCCCAAGCTAAATGGCACAGTGTCCTCAATGTGCAAAGTGGGGCACACCGAGAGACAAGTAAAGGGAGGGGAAAGTGAGGGGGCATGCATGATGGGGAAAAAAAGGAAAATAAACGAAAAATAAAGAAACGAAAAATATGATGCGGACATGATGCATGCAGGAATGGAGTGATACAAATATAAAGATGGGACACCAAAAACTCTCCCTCTCTCCCAAAAAAGATATATAAGGATACGATCTGAATGAGAAACCCAAAATAAGTGAGGGGAGGGGGTGGACAAAAATGCAACAGGACCCAGCAGAAACGGGCAGCACAACGGCAGGAATAATCGATGGCATCAAGGGTGCCTAAGAAGGTGGTGCTGCGCCGTCTCCGTCCTGAGGCGGTGGTGGTGGTGGTGGCTGGACAGGCCGCTGAGCGGGTGTGGGTGTGGAAGTGGTAGCAGGCTGAGTGTGTGTGGAAGTGTGGGTGGGAACCTACTGGGTGGGTGGGGGTACGCGGGGGAGACGCTCCAGGACCTGGGTAAGACAGTAGTGAATCTGCGGGAGCAGGTCAAAGCGGCCAGCCATCACAGAGACGGTGGAGGACAGGGTCCTAAGGTCGCCTCTGAGGCCACTCACCGCCCCCTCTAGAGCACGAATGCTCTGAAGTACAGTGTCGGAGGGAGGTGGTGCAGAGGGACGCACCGGTCGGGGCTGTGCAGGGCGGGGCTGGCGTCCTCGGGTCACGTATGTGACGGGCTCAGCGGGGAAGGGAACGAAAGGCGCTGCGCTCGCAAATGTGGGCATGGCCTCAGTGTGAGGCCGGGACACCGGCTGGTGGGAAGTGGAGGCAGCAGCAGCGAAAGAAGAGTGCAAAAGTGGCAGCGAGGCGGCCAGAGAGGTCAGTGGCACAGAAGTGTGGACAGACGCCATGACACTCTCGGAAAATACAGCAGCAGTGGAGACAGAGGGCTCTCCGCACTCAACTACGGTCGGCGGGCGTTCGGGTGGGGCAAAAGAAACGGGCTCAGCAGACAGAGGGCCAGTGGTGGTGGTGGTGACAGCCTCGGAAGCAGTGGAGGTGGGCTCAGCTAAGGTACTCCCGACACCGACAGAGGTGGGGACAGAGGTGTCAGGAGCAGCGGAAATATCAGGTATAGGCTGAGGGGCCACAGGGTCGACAGGGGCAGCAGGCTCGGCAGGTGCAACAGGGTCTGCGGGGGCAGCGTGGGCCTGCTCGGCCTCCTCGGCCTCGAGCACGTAAGCAGCGGGGATGAGAACATCCATCGTAGGGAGCCAGTCCACGTGGGCTGGTGCAATCTGATTCCGAGCTGGGCTCGGAAGAATCATGTAATCGGCACCGTAAGGGCCGTGCAACCAGACCCAGTGACGCTCACCGTGCGGACGAAGCATTTTCATCCGGGCCATAACATCGATCGACAAAGAAGTGGGGCCCGTGGCTCGTCGCAGGTCGTCAGGGAAGTCCTTGCTGGTCATAAGGGCAAGCAAGGTGATCAGGCCGCCGCAGCATATCGGTGAGCGAGCCCCCACCGATACAATGATGCGGTCCAAAAACCAAGCCGCGACATCAATCACGACGGCGGGGACCAGCTCATCGCCATCCCTAGATAGAGCTCTGGGCCGTGTCATCGCGTAGGGCATGTAGAGCTCTGGCGTAGACATCATGCCCGGCTCATATCTGGCCAAAAAGGTCGTCGCCATAAGGCGCTGAGCAATACGAAGGCAGGGATGGACAATGGCCGAGGCCTTGGCCCTGCTAGGGTCAAAGGCAGCGTGAAGGCCCGTAATCCTGGCCCAGAAGGCACCGGCGTCGAAGGAAGGTGGGGGGATATGGGTAGGGCCGTAACCGCGATCGGCTCCGGGGACATCGGGCCACGAGAAAAATGCTCTCATCATACCGAGAGTGACCTGGCACTCCCGGTCCATGAACCGAAACGAGCATCCCTCGTCGGTCCGGGCGATCGAACTAAGTACCTCAAGTGTCGGACGGATAAACGTGTCCGCCGACACCTGAAAGAAATCTCGCCAGCCCACATTGTCGTACAACGTGAGCATCCCCTCTAGTACCCCCCAGGCGTCCTAGGTCGGCAAGGTGTGCAAACCTGGAGGGTACGATCGAGCGCTGGGAGATACGCTCGAAGACGGCGCGATGTGCGTCGTCTCGGAACGTAATCCCGAGCGGCCCGACCAGTGGAGCCGGAGGTGGTGGCTGTGGAGCGGCAGGAAGTGGCTGTGCGGACTGTGCGGGCTGTGTGGGCGCTGCAGGCTGTGCGGGGTGTGCGGGGACTGCAGGCTGTGCTGGGTGGATGGGGTGTGTGGGAGAAGGCGGAGGAGAGTCCTCCAACTCGTGGGAGGGGACGGCATCATCCGACCGCTTCCGCTTGGCGGAAGCTCTCTTCGACCGCGGCCGTGTCCGGGGCGGCATATCGGCCCCGAGCGCGCGCCGAAAAGTGTAAAAAATGCGGCGTGTGTAAAATAAAGGAAAGAGTATACCCCGACATGTCGCGAGTGCTAAGAAATGGAAGCGTGCGAAGACAGCGCCTCCGCGAAGCCCAAATCAGTCCGTAGAAGCTCCCCTGGGCTCCCCTAAGCTCCCAGAAACAACCTGCGCATGAAATGGAGATATCAGCGAGTAATATTCAAAACGTATGGAGCATTAGGGGTATAATAGATAGATATAGAAATCAATTTGGGTTTGGGGTTCATTTAACGCGTGGATCCTCGAAAAAATACACAAAAAGAGGAGAAAAGGGCGAAATAGGCGATACCGGAGGTGGCCGGAGTGGTGGCCGCCAGCGGCGACTCGGGCGAGGCGCGGTGGTGCTCGGTCGGCGGTGGCTGGCCGAGTGGCGGCGCGTCAACCGGTGGTCGGGCGAGTGAGGGCGCGAGCGAGGCGAGCGGGCGAGGGGAGCTGAAGGGTCGGGCGATTTGGGTTTTTTTGCGTTTCGAAAAACGTGCCCCCCCTCGGCCACTTATATAGTAAAAGTTACGACTCGGCCGAGTGACTAGGTCACTCGGCCGAGTGGGATCAATGGAAAATCCTCCATGCTTACGCTTCGGCCGAGTGGCTTTGCCAGCCTCGGCCGAGTGGAGTAAGTCCATTCGGCCGAGTGGCTCAAGCTACTCGGCAAGACTCGCCCTAGGAGCGTATCCGTTTTACTCGGCCGAGTGAAAATATATAATCGGCCGAGTAGCATTTATACTGAAATCAGGAAAATAAACAGAGAGTTGGGTACAGCAGACTTCCCTCGTTCGTGAGCGGCTCGGCCGGACGAACTTGTGTACTCGGCCGAGTGACTAGTATACTCGGCCGAGTGAGCCTTGTTTTCTGCTGTTTGTCTTCGTTTGGGCTCTGAACTCCGTCTTTCTTCCTCCAGTCGATTTCATCTTACTCCTAAGCATCGAGCGTCTTCCTGGGGCGCTCCTCGTCGTCTCGTTCATCCTCCTCATGATGGATTTACCTATCTCCTCTCCTGTCAAGAAAAATAGGACCCGTTATCACAAAATTTTTGGGCGAACGACTCAAAACACTAAAAATTTCTAAAACAAAAAAAAGAAAAAGTAAAAATAAAGCAATAACCGTCGGGTTGCCTCCCGACAAGCGCTCGTTTAAGGTCGTGAGCTCGACCACCTATGATTTTCAATTAATGCGGTATGTTTGGTGCATATGAGATGCACCCATCAAACTTTCCGGGGAGAACGCTTGGATTCGAAAGTTGCGGCGGCGTGTTCTCCCGCGGTGGTCTCTCGTCTTGAATTGTGTTGGGGGGAGGCTCCCCCAAGCTAGCGTTTGCTCCGGTCGACGGCTTCACCGGTGACGCCGATTTTCGTATCGGCGGAGCTTTCTTTGGAGACTTTAATTTCGAGAGCTTGCAGAGCTCTCGAATCCTTGCGACATCAGCGTCGCCTTCATCATTTTCAGCGGAGAGGTCAGGAGAATCATCTATCTTCTCATCTCGGCCTAAATCCGGGCCTTCCTCGAAATCTTCATCGAATAGATCGCCAATCGAGTGGGGGATCGCCTCCTCAATTACCTCATCAAGGAGGTCCATGTAGTCAAGCTCCTTGTGGTAAGGCATGTGTTTCATATCCTTAGGAATGTGAAGCTCCACCTCGATGTTGCCGACGTTCAAAGTTAGGGTACCTTCTCGCACGTCGACAATGACTCCGGCGGTGGCGAGGAACGGGCGTCCAAGTATCAATGATGTATCTCCCTCCTCCTTAACGTCCATGATCACGAAGTCACATGGCAAGCATATTCCCCCCGGGACTTGTAGCGGGATGTCTTCGGTGATCCCTACCGGCCTTGTTATTCGCCCATCGGCCAATTGTATCTGCATGTCGGTAGGTTTCAACTTCGTCCCGGTGTTTAGCCTTAAGAACATGGAGAGAGGCATGGGACTCACACTAGCCCCTAGATCTACCAACGCCTTTTGAAGGGGGACGCCACCCAAGGTGCAAGGAATCCGAAAACTCCCCTGGTCTTTAAATTTGGCAGGCTCCTTCTCTCTCTTGGTGAACCAAGAGCCCTCCTCGGCTAGCATAATCTTCTCCTTCCTCTTTCTCCCCGAAATCAAGTCCTTTAAGAATTTAGAATATGTGGGGATCTCCACGATGGCGTCGAGGAAGGGAATGTTGAGGCTAACTCCTCTCAGATACTCGAGAAACTTTGCTAGCCTTTTCTCCATTTTCGCTCTAGCAAGCCTTTGGGGAAATGGGACCGGTGGCATGAAGCGCCTTTCCTCAATCAATTGCTCCGCTCTAGATTTCTCCTTTTCTTGTGGCTCTTTCTCCTTATCAACTTCAACTACCGGCTCAATTGGCTCCAAACTTTCCTCCACGGGCTCCTCGGTAGGAATCATGGCGGGGGTCGTATCCTTCCCGCCTCTAGTAGTAACGGCAACTACGGCATTGATGTGGCCGGTGTTGCCCCGTGGGTTTTGCTCGGGTTGCGCCGGCAATCGTTGAGTGTTCCGATTGAGCAACTCCAATTGCTCCGATATTTGAGCCACAACGGTATTAAGGGAGTCTTGCCCCGCCTTCAAGGTAGCATTGACCTTATTTTGCTCGACCATAAATGCCTCCACTCTAGCTTCGAAGTCGGATCGTTGTTGAGCTTGTGGAGGGTTTTGATTTTGATTCCTCCACCCTTGATTGTATCCGGGCGGCCTATATGGTGGAACTTGTTGCTTCGGTTGGAAATTTTTTTGTGGAGGCCCCCTCGGCGGATAGTGTTGTTGTTGGGGTGGTGGTGGTCGAGCTTGTTGAGGTGGTTGTTGTGGCGGGTTCAAAGCTCATTCATTGTTGGCGTAAGAGAATCCGGGATGATTTCTTGTGGCCGGATTGGCCCAATATCCTTGGTTCCCCGCGACATATTGTACTTGCTCCAAGGATCCTTCTCCTTGCTCTCCTCCCACATACATGGCTTGAGATTGGTCTTGCCAATCACTCATTTGGTTCGTTGGAGCGGAGGTGGAAGGGGTTCCTTGGGGCTCCGTGATAAACTTCTCCAGTCTCTCCACTACCTTGTGGAGAGAATCAAACTTGCTTGTAAGCTCCGCTACGGCCTTCGCCTCATAGATACTAGTTGGCTTTAAGGAGGACGTAGAGTGTCCTCGCTCATCGCCCCATTGTTGATTGTTTGAGGCCATCTCCTCAATTAGGGCCGTAGCTTCCTCGGGAGTCTTTGATAAGATAGCACCATTCGCCGCGGCATCAATAATTTGTTTGGTCCCCAGTTGGAGACCGTTGTAGAAGCTATGAACTAGCTCCCAATCTTCTATGCTATGGTGCGGGCATTGATGCTGCAGATCTTTAAAACGCTCCCAAGCCTCATAGAGCGTCTCTTGGGGTCCTTGCTTGAAGGACATGAGAGCGCTCCGGATCTTCACCGTCTTGGAGGGCGGATAGAACTTGTCAATGAATGCACTCGCCAGCTCGTCCCAAGAGGTGAAGACTCCCTCAGCCTGCGTCCTCAACCAATAGAGTGCCTTGTCTTTTAGCGTGAAGGGGAAGAGACGCAGTCTGATGGCATCGATGGAGACCCCCGGCATTTGGAATGTGGCGCACTTCGACAAGAATAATTGGATATGGTAGTGAGGATTTTCATGGGCATTCCCATGAAATGGATCCTGCTGCATCAGAACCACTAGTCCAGTCTTTAGCTCGAAGTTCTTGTCAGCCGCCAACTCCGGCATGGCAATGGATGAGGTCATAGAAGAGGTCTTAGGCCGAAGCCTATCTCGAATAGAAATTATCCTCACCATCCTTGCCGCTAATTGGTCTGCAGTTTCTGGGTTGGTCATAAACCTCCCTTCCGGATTTTGTCTCCTTTCCGCTCTAAGTCTCCGCGCGGTACGTTCGATCTCGGGATCAAATAATATAGCTTCAGGGTCCGCCGTAGATCTCGTGTACATGCACAGGGAAAACAGAGTTTCAAAGAAATGATTAGTACCGTGGAAGGGTTAGGTAAAAGAAAAATAAGGAAATAGAATAATAATAAAAAAATAGCTAGGGTGGTAAAATCAAACGCAATCGCCTCCCCGGCAACGGCGCCAAAAACTTGATCGACCCCGGATATACACCCAGAGAACGGTTGTAGGTTTACCGCAAGCGCACGGTATAGCAGCGAGCGGGTTATCGAACACAGGGAGGACGAATGACCGTGCTTGTTCCAATCAACCTGGCTATTTAAGAAGAGAGAAATTTGCCTTTGGCGATCCTGTCACAATCGTCAGACAAAGTACGGAAATATCAAATCAAACAAAGAACGTCTATGGAATGGGGAATTCCCGCTACTCACCGTCTTTCGTAAATGTGGTTCATCGGTATCAAAATTGCTAGAATAAGATTTTGGATGAACTAGTTGCAACTGAATGTAGAACCAAGCTCACGCTCTCGCGCTGTTGCCGGCCTATAGCTATCCTAGTTTCGGGTCCAATCTCTTGCAAACCCTAGCCTAGGGAAGCTAGCATTAGGATCAACATCATCGTTCAATCGCGCACCGAGCCCAATCTCTTGCAAACTCGGCCCGCGACCTAGTTTAGGATAGTTCCTACCCGTCCAATCTCTTGCAAACGGGTATTGGCACGGAATTGGAACCGGAAACCCTAGTATCGGTCCAATCTCTTGCAAACCGACACTACGGAAATTCGATTCCAACCCAATTCGGATTTCTAGGGTTTCCTATCGAATTGGGATCCAATCTCTTGCAAATCCCAATCGGTATGAACTCCTAGCCATCCGTAGTAAATTGATCCCAATCTAATCCCTAATAGCAATTCTAGCAAAATTCCTACCAATTCATCACAATCATGAAATAGGGCTTGTAGGGTTCATCCCCACGCCCCAAGACGTGGCGACTACTCACAATTCATAGCAAGATCACAAAAATAATCAATGAAATAAGCAATAGAATTCATCACAATATTGAGATATGCAATAAAAATAGAATTTTTAGAGAAGAGAAAACACAAACCAATGGAGTTCTTCAAATAATTCTACAAAAATCCACTTTTGTCTCCTCTCCAATCTCAAGAATAAAGCTAAAAAGTTAATCTAAAAGGCTACAAAAAATCTAAGAGAAAAGCTCCCCAAACTAGGGTAAAAACAGGGGTTAAATACCCCCCAAAATCGTCCAAAAACTGTGACCAAAATACCCCTGCGCAGCCTGTTTTCCGCAATTTTCGCTACAGGCAGCGCGTCGCACTCGGCCGAGTGACAAAAGTCGCTCAGCCGAGTGAGAAACCCTGTAATTTTCCAGTAAGTCTTGATCTTCAGGGGTCTTCACTTCGGGGACGGCTCGGCCGAGTGAGTTGTCGTCACTCGGCCGATGGCTTCATGGTACTCGGGCGGTCGGGATTATCCACTCGGCCGAGTGGGTCTTCTGAAGCTCAGGCAGCCGAAAAACAGTAACTTGGCGATTTTTGAATGGCTTCGTCTGGGCGCCACTCGGGCGGACGGGGTCTCGTCACTCAGCCGATGTGGTCTCCGTCGCTCGGCCGAGTGCACATATGAATCGTGTCTGATCTGGTCGGCCGAGCGGTGTCTCGCTAGTCGGCCGAGTGGCTCCTCCACTCGGTCGAGTGGGACACTAAAAATGCCCAGATTGCTTGTTTTGGCCTCCTCGTCGCTCCTGCGACGTCCGTTCTTCTTCCGCTCCTCTCCAACAGCAAAATACCCCTCGGGGAGGTCGTCGGTGACCCTCTGGAGTAAGCGCGTCTCGAGATCACTCCAAATCGTGCCAAATCACCTGAAATGCGACAAAAACAACAAATCGTGAAAAGCATCGCAATATCGTCGATATATCGTGAAAAACATGATTTGGGCGATCTAAATGGCATGCAAACATGCGGGAAAAAGGTTTAAAATAAGGAGTGATCACCTTTTCATTGTAAATAATGCTGCAGGACAAGATTTTCCATCCTCTTTTGGCTAGAGTTCCTTTTTAATACCCAATTTTTGCAAGTCTTTCCGAGCCTCTAAGTGATCTTTCATTTTTCCTCAATCATTTATCAATGTGAACAACACATTATCACATACATTCTTCTCAATATGCATCGCATCAAGATTGTGACGCAATAAATTAGACTACCAATATGGAAGTTGGAAAAATATACTTCTCTTTTTCCATTGCTTTGAAGCTAGATCAACATTTGCTCTCTTCTGTGTTCTGCTATCAGTAGTACTACTAGTTGATGAACGTTTTCCAAAGGAAAACTCTATATTCTCCGTTTGATTCAAAATCTCTGACCCAGATAACAATGTAGGTGGATCCCTATCTTCTATACGGCCATCAAAACGAAGACGATTCAACCGGAACTTATGGCCTTGCCTCAAAAATCGACGATGACCCATGAAACACCACTTCCTACTACAACCCAAATAAAGAGGGTTTTGATCAAAATTACATGAGGGGCAAGCATAACCAGTATGTGTATTCCAACCTGAAATATTTCCAAGCCCTGGGAAGTCACTAATAGTCCACAATAAAGATGCCTTCAGCACAAACATCTCATTTTTGTATGCATCATATGTCTCAACCCCTTTTTCCCACAATTCTTTCAACTCAGCAATTAAAGGTTGCAAATAGATATCAATATTTGTTTCCAGGCATTTTCTTTCCAGGAATCAACATAGAAACAATGAATTCAGTTGCCTTCATGCACATCCACGGGGGACTATTGTATGGGATCAAAATAACTGGCCAAATACTATAACTTGTGCTTAAATTCCCAAATGGATTGAAACCATCAATAGCTAATGCAAGTCGAACATTACGTTCCTCAGAAGCAAATTCAGTATGCATGGAATCAAAATATTTCCAAGCTTCAGAATCCCTTGGATGTCTCATCATATCATCAACACTCGGTTCACTTGAGTGCCACCGCATACTCTCAGCAGTTTTAGAAGACATAAACAATCTTTGTAATCTAGATTTTAGAGGAAAGTAGCGAAATATCTTTACGGGCTGTTTCTTCTTCTTAGAGTTTTTCTTCCACATAGACACCTCATATTCTTTGCAATTTTCTCTATCCGCATCCGGCCCCCAATATAGCATACAATCATTAGGACATGCATGTATTTTTTCATACTTAAGACCAAGTTTGTTAATGATCTTCTTCGCATCGTAATTAGATGGAGGAATATTTGCAAATGAGAACGCATCATGCAACAATTTAAAAACCATATCTATAGCCTTGTCACTAACACCACACAAACATTTGATGTGATATAATTTAATTAGAAATGAGAGTTTCGAGAACTTGGTGCATCCATCGTATAATGGTTGTTCGTTATCTTTCAGCAAGTCATAAAACTCTCTGGCATTACCACCACTTGATTCTCTGCTAGTATTTGACGCCCCTGTGTCTCCATCAACGACCAATTCAGTCATCTCTTGACTATTCAATCCCCATCTAAAGGCATCATATACCATTTCTTGTATCGAATCTGCTGCTGGAGGAGTGTATACCTTCTAAGATGTGAGCCTGGAGCAACTCGTTCGACATTACTAGATGTTCTGATCTCTCCGTGTGAATCCCAAAAGGTGTAATTTCTGGGGAAATGGGTGAGGAGTAAATGTTCAAAACATTCGTCCCTTGTGCCAGACTTTAAAAACTTGCAATGTTCACATGGACACAAAATTTTGCCACGAATAGCCTTGTGCTGAAACGCAAAATCCAAGAATGCATTCACTCCTGCTACGTATTCATGAGAACCTTTTGATTTTTGAATCCATGATTTATCCATCCTTCATACAAGAAAACATTTATTAGTGTTATTAGGGGTATGTCCATTACTTAACTAAAATTTGTTTTTCACTCACAAACAAAAACACTATATATGTGTATACATTATGTAGGTATTTGTTAACCTCTTTCGAAAGGCAAACAATAATATCAAACAAAGAGAAGCATCACCACCGAAATTAACAGAATCATAAATATCATTAATAAATAACCATGTAGGCATAAACCAAAACTTGAGTGAGGTCATTCTTTTTTATCAATATCATCACACCCAACAGACATTTACAAATGGAATTGTTCATAGGAAAAAACCAAACAGATAATACCAGCTGAACTATGTGCAAAGATAACCAACAGATAATACCAGCTGAACTATGTGCAAAAATAGCCAACAGATAATACCAGCTGAACTATGTGCAAAGACAGCCATCAAAATGAAAGCAACATTGAATTTAGTACACAAATCCACCCTCTTATATCGATGGTGTGATCAAATACAAAAATATTAAAAGTTAATGGAATGGGAGAAGTCGAATAAATTCATTTCTACCGGTATAAGTGTAAACAATAGCTGAATGAAAAGAAAAAACATGTAACAGATGTGACAGAATATGAGAAAAGTTGTGGATACGGAGAAAGGATATGAACTAATGATCGCAATACACCAATATAGATTTCTAAGCAAACATGAGGAAAATCAGAATAGGTTCAAGCATGCATCTTTGATGTAAAAGGATATAAATGAATCGTTTAAAATTTAATGATTTTGATTTGGTTAAATATTTAATGATTTTGATTTGGTTAAATATTTAATGATTTTGATTTGGTTAAAAAATTAACAAGTGCCTCTTTACTGAAGTAACTAAAAACAAAAGAAGGTGAGTGCATCTGTTTAGTTTTAGTGCCTCCTTATTGAAGTAACTAAAAACAAATGCCTATTGCAAGATATTTCTAATGATATGTCAGGATTACTGCAAGTTTCTCAGGCAACTACGACATAATTAAGGGGAATACCCGCCTAATAGATTTGAAGGTACTTAAGACAGTTGCAGTAAGAAATAAATGGAACTTAAGGCATGCAGTAAGACAGTTGCAGTAAGCATTATATTGCCTTGCAAGAACTAAGAGTGTGACAGATTAGTTGTTGAAACTAACAGATGATAAATCAATAAATATATGAACGAAACTCAAACTTCTGCGTGTAAGATACAAATGGTTCTCAAACAAAGAGTATGCAGAGTTTAGTGGGGAGAGCAGGACCGAAGAAAGAATCTAAAGAACACACAATATGATGATAATAGAAGAACATGACAGCATAACTTGGCATAGACTTTACAGGAACAAGATGTGGCAAAGTTCAGAAGTGTTGGGGGATTAGTACTTGTATGGTAGTTATATTGATGGCATTATGGATAAGTATAATGAAGAGAAAGAGAACATTTGCAAGGGAGGCCAGACCATCGGGCAAATATATCATCTAAGAATCACCATTAAACTTCTTGTAATGCAGATGGCAGAAATTTATCTTAGATACATTTACATGTTTAACACAAAAAAATATCCTTTTATACAACTGCAAGATTTTCTGGATACTTGAAGGTAATCTCTGTGATCCGAATTGTATAATATATATACTCGTATACCAATTGGAAAGAAAAAGAGGGGCAAGAACAACAATGGAAGGTGCAAAAAAACATCATATTTGCAGTTTACAGAATTTACCTGTATGCCATCACCATTCAAAGAATAGAATGCCATCACCGTTTAAAGAATTTATACACTAAAAAGGAACAAAAATGTATAAAAGCAATCAATTTTCCCAATTAAAAAACTCAATTCTACCAATTTCAGGCAATCCCGCATGTACTCCTCTTCTTTTATTAACAAATTAGCTGTGTTAAAGCTAGATAAAAATATACCCAACAAAAAACAAGTATATAATAGCAAGTAATAAACGCAAAATCCAATCTTTATGGCCTAGAACACTAATTTCAATGTTTAAGTATCATAAATCATAATCGATTGTTGAAATAAGCGAAAGCTAGGTCGTTAATTAAATGATCTATGTATATTCATGAAAACTCGTGAAGATCAAAAGATGCCTACCAAACAAACAAGTAACTTCCGCAATCAAATAAAACCTGGCCCTGAATCAACATTTTAGGGCTGATGGTATGTAATATAAATCGAGCTCACCTGAGATGAGAGAAAACAGCATACCTGCGAACGTCGTTGGCTCGTCCTTAATCCCAAAACAGACTTCGGGTCGAAACTTCGTCGATGCCCAAGAGAGCGGTGATTGCAAAGAAGAATTTTTGATGAGAAAGGCCAAAGAGTTGCTGGGAATCTGTTGACCTAAAAATTTTGGAGGGTGACGAAAGGTTGCAGAGGATGAAATTTTTTTCAGCCGTCTTTGCTTAGACTTAAACCCGGTTGGAATTTAGAGGGAGAAGAAATTTGGGTGGCGGTCGCAGCGGTTCCGACCCGCTACTACCCGTAATCTTTTCTTAATTTTTTACTAATTATTTAATTTGGCTGTGTCGGTTCTTACCCGCTATACCGAGAATCTTTTATACCGGTTTCGACCCGCTATAAACTATATTTTAGCAGGTCAAGCCCGCTAACATATACTAAATTAACTTGGTAATATTTTTCGCGGTTCCTAACCGCTACAAAATGCTAGAAAAATTTCCCAGGAAAATTTCGCGCATGTTATGAATAGGCCCATTGGGCCCATTGGGTATCCAACCCACTATTGAAAGCTATAAATATGAGGGTAGGGGGCTCTTAACCCTCTACACCTATTTTCCCTATCTTCCCTTCACAACACGTTATTAGCACGATCACGCTCGTTGGAGGAGACGGCGGCTCCCGGGGAAGGAGATCCATCAATCGCTCAGATTCAAGAAGATCGTAATCTTCTCAACGGGGGGGAGCGAAAAGGGCATCCTTCACCAACCGTCGACTAGATTCTCTTGTCGAATCTAGAGGTAAAAATCAAAACTTTTTAGATCTAAACTTGCTCTTCACGTTAGATCTGCATGTTTTAGGATCAAAAAGTTTAAAAATACGGTAAAAATCACTTTTTTAGATCAGCATGCCTAAAAACAATAAAAATCTGTTTTTAGCGATCTAAATCCTTGAAAAATCCGTTTTTACCCCCCCTTTTGATCCAAAAATTCTGCGCGCCGTAGGGCGAAACGGCGGCGCTTCACAAGCGCCGCCGGCGGCAAATAAACACCGCGGCCTCAGGCTGTGGCCAATAGCCGCAGCCTGCAGGCCGCGGCGGCCGTGGCCTGAAGCCGCGGCCCCATACCACAGCATGCAGGCCACGGCCCGCCGCTGCGGCGGCCGCGTTTTGCGCGGCCAGCCGTCGCGGCGACACGCCGCGGGCCCCCCTAGGGTTTTCGGAAACGCTAACCCTAAACGTGCCAATTTTTCGGGGGAGACCCAATTAACCCTAATGTGTTGTTTTCATGGCCCAAAAGCCAGAAAATTAGCCCATTTACATAAATAATTTTTCTTCTTTTATTTTTTGCCCTAAAAAGCCCAAAATAATTAAAAGAAACTTTAAAGGGTTTTAAAGCGGTAAACAAAACATTAAAAAATGGATCAAAGGTAAAAGTTTTTTTTTTCAAAATAAATTTTTAGCACGTCACACACAATTTAGATTATTTAATTTAATCTTTACATGCCTGTGATATGATTATCTGTGTGGTTGTATGTTTTCAATATATTATCTGTGTGGATGTGCAAAGTAGGCTATGTTTTTAGGGATCAGCCAGGTTTCCGACACTTTTTAATTTCCTGCATTTTTTCTTTTTTTGAGAGAAATTTGTAAGTGAGGATATAAATGTAAAAAGAAGACCGAAGGACACCAAAAAGGAGCTGAAGGCGTACGCACAATGAAGATAGGGGCTTCTCTCTGAAGTTCCCGAGTTGTATTTTATTCTTTCATGCAATTTTTGATGTAACTTCGGATTGTACTTCTTTTTATTTCGGTGTCGGCTGGCTGATCCCCATAGTCCTAAGTCATTTTCTTTTTCATTGCTTATGCATTAATTGCGTGGATGTTAATTATTTTAATACCATGTTTAATGTTACAATGAAACTGCCAAATAGCATGTGTGAATGTTAACCTTTGTTAATTATTCACATTATGAAACCGTAAAAAGCATGTATGTTAAATTTCCTTTAATAAGATTCATGCTATGAAAAATGTTTGAAATACATGTGTGGATGTCTATTTCAAATCAGTTTTAATGATACATGATGTTTTTATATATTGCTAGATCATTCAATGGCCAGACTTGCGAATGTCGACTTTTCGGTCCTGAAGGCCGATGGGTCAAACTACCTGAGTTGGCAGTTGGACCTGAAGTTCCATCTGTGCTCTCATGGTTTCTGTCTCACAACGACTGAGAAGGCAACAACAAGTACTGTCAGCCGACAAGGATGCTTCAAAAGAAGCACCTCATACAGAGGAAGTTTCCGATATATTAAAGGTGAAAGCCATTATATATATCAGGAAACATTTAGACTCGACCCTGAAGGACGAGTACCTCACTGTAGAGGATCCTTACGAGCTGTGGGACGCACTCAAGGAGAGGTACATGCATCAGAGAGATGGCATAATCCCCCGTGCGCAGTATGAGTGGACTCATCTCCGCATACATGATTACAAATCCGTAGTAGAGTACAACTCAGCTCTCTTCTGTATCACCTCACGCCTGAAGTTGTGCGGTGAAACGGTGACGGAGAAAATGTTGCTGGAAAAGACGTTCATGTCTTTCCACGAGAATGACATGATCCTTATGCAACAATACCGTGAGAGGAAGTTCACAAAGTACTCTGATCTGCTTTCATGCCTGCTTATGGCTGAACAGAACAGAGACCTGTTGGTTGCCACTCACAACTTGCGCCCTCCTGGCTCCGCTCCACTGCCACCTCCTGCAGAGGCACACTTCCAGTCTTCCCAGAAGAAGAAGATGGACAAAAAGGCAAAATTCCAGAAATGGAAAGAACAAAAGCAGCGGAAGAAGGCCACTCCCCCAGCTCCTCCTCAGAACCAGAAGTTCGAGGATAAGAAGCAAAAGAGGATGTCCAACAAAGGTGGCACTCCCAAGAAAGAATGGGAGGATAAGTGCTCCAAATGCGGAATGACGGACCACTGGTCCAGAATCTGCCGCACCCCGAAACACCTCCAGAACCTCTACCAGGCAAGCCTCAAGCCTTGAGCTGAGACAAACCTGATTGAGAGTGCAGCGTTGCCAGAGACCTCATGGACTCCTGAAGATTTCATGGGAGATGACACTCTCTAGTTTTGGACCACTTCTATGTACTAGCAATGTATCTTCCTTTTATGCATCGTATCTATTTTTTTTATTCCATGTCAAACAATATTTTGAGCATTTGTTTATGAAAGTAGATCTTTTCTTTTCATATCATTTATTGCTTAAATGTCTTTCCTTTTTAGATATGGAATTAATCTGCCTTGTGGACAGTGCATCGACGCACTCGATCCTTAAAAACATGGACGACTTCACGAGCATAAGTAGCTATTCTGGTCCACTGAGAACAATCTCAGGACCACCAAACATAATCGAAGGATCAGGGGAAGCAATTATATTGCTCCCTGGTAACACACAAATCACACTTAAAAATGCGTTATACTCCCCTAAATCTATCCGAAACCTCCTAAGCTTTAAAGATATCCGTTTAAACGGATATCACTTAGAGACGGTCGAGGAAGATAAAAGGGAATACTTGCTTGTAACGTCTCTTACAAATGGTTCAAAAACCATTGTGGAATGTTTCAAGGGACTCCCCTCGGGACTCTACCAAACAAGTATACAAACTCCAGAAACATGCATGGCGGAGCACCTGCAGTGCCCCCAAACACCGGAATTCAAACTCTGGCACAGTAGACTGGGACACCCTGGCTCTGTTTGATGTACCGCATCATAAAGAACTCCAGGGGCATAAACCTGAAGATTCTTCAAAAAGGTAAATTCCCATGTCCACCCTGTTACAAGGGTAAACTGATTACGAGACCCTCTCCACTGAAAGTGGACGTGGAGTCCCCAAGTTTTCTGGAAAGAATCCACGGAGACATTTGTGGGCCAATGCACCCATCAACTGGTCCGTTCAGGTACTTTATGGTCCTGATAGACGCATCTACTAAGTGGTCACATGTGTGTCTACTGTCCACCCGTAACTTAGCACTCTCTAAGCTTTTAGCTCAGATAATCAAGTTACGGGCCCACTTCCCTGACTACCAGATAAAGAAACTTCGTCTGGATAATGCGGGGGAGTTTACATCACAGGTCTTTCTAGACTATTGCCAAGCTCATGGAATTGAAGTCGAACATCCTGTAGCACATGTTCACACCCAAAATGGGTTAGCAGAATCTCTAATTAAGAGACTGCAATGGATTGCTCGTCCATTATTACTTCAATCCCAGATGCCAGCGAATGCGTGGGGTCATGCAATTTTGCATGCTGCATCTTTAATAAAATTAAGACCTTCTGGAGGTCAGTCATCTTCTCCAATGCAACTAGCACTTGGAGCCCCACCAATTGTCTCACACTTGAGAATATTTGGTTGTGCAGTATACGTCCCCATAGCACCACCACAAAGGACAAAGATGGGTCCACAACGTCGCCTAGGCATTAATGTTGGGTTTGACACCCCCTCCATAATTAGATTCCTAGAACCCCTTACGTGAGACGTTTTTAAGGCACGTCTAGAATACTGTGAATTCGATGAAACATCGCTTCTAAGACTAGGCTCACAGACAAAGAAGCCCGAAGCTTCAGAATGTATCACTTGGGATACAAAGACATTATGTCACTTTGATCCGCCCACAAGCCAGTGTGAGGAGGTCCTGAAGATTCTCCACGTCCAAAACGTTGTCCATCTCTTGCCGGACAAATTTACTGACAACCAGAAGATTGTCAATGTAACGGCCAGTATTTTTAGGCGAGTTTTCGTTTGGGCGTGCCAGTATTTTATTTCTGTTATCCAGTTACTTTTTCGTCCGTACGTGTCAACGCGAGCGCGTCACTGTTTTCGTTTTACCGTATCGTCAATATTTACCGCCTTAGTAAATAATTTAGCTTAATTATTCTGCTAATTACAATTTACTAATTACAAAATCTTAATTACTTTAATTAATTTCACTAATTACTTTTCATTTTTAATGATGACTACTTAAACTTACTTAATTACGTATCCCTTAACTACACGACAAAACACATGTTTTAAACAACCAGATACATTTCTGAAGTCAAAGTTGGCCTTCCTCTTTGTTTTCCTTTGAGCAAAGCAATACGCCTCTACCATTAGTCTAAAGATAGAAATAAATTCTATCATAATCATATTGATGAGGAGTTTGACAATGGGGAAGGATGTTCCCCGGATCAACTTCTTAAAAACTCATAATCTCTTCTGTTAAACTTGCTGAAAACCAATTTCCTGAGAATTCCACAACCAGAAATCCACCTTCATCGTCTGTAAACA
The DNA here is from genome assembly GCA_030789695.1 of Scilla litardierei. Taxonomy (NCBI): domain Eukaryota; kingdom Viridiplantae; phylum Streptophyta; class Magnoliopsida; order Asparagales; family Asparagaceae; genus Scilla; species Scilla litardierei. The sequence continues at coordinate 107,291,551 of CM061140.1, forward strand.
AGCCCCTTCACCCAAATACTCATCAGCCTCAACAAATCATCTACAAACCCATCTTGAATCCTGCAAACGTTTCATCACCAATCAACCACAAACAAACAACCCAAATTTGAAAACCATTCCAGGTTCAAATCAAGGGGAAGAGATCAAAACATGAATCTGTAACAAATTTCAGATTCAAACTTCAGAAAATCAAACCCAAAACTCAACAACAAGGAAGAACTTCAGATCCAAATTCAAAAATCATCTAACCCTCAACCTCTTCCTTCTTCTTCCTCCTCCCATCTCCTTGGCCGGCCTCCTCCACCCTCACCGTGCGCGCGCCGCCTCCGGGGAGCCGCCGTCGCCTTGCGCCACCCATCCGCCTGCGTCGATCGCCGGAGCAACCACGCACGCCCCCCCCGCACGGAACCGTCGCTGCCGGAAGCCCCGTCGCCCAGTCGCCGGCCTTCCGCCCCCCCTCTTCCGCGCGTGCGTCGCTTCTCTTCCCCGTGAGTGAGTGCTCTCCCTTTGCTTGTGTTTGCTGCAACCGAATGAAAACAAAACTAAAGGAAAAAAAGGGGGATAGGAAAGAAAGAATAGAGAGAAGCAGACTAAGAGAAGAGTAAAGAAAGAATTAATTATTAAAGAAAGTTGGTGGCAGCCTTTGTATAGGGTAAAGACAGATGAGAGAGAAAGAGAGTAGGGATAGGGTTATTTATTATATAATGATAAATTTTAAACATGTTAACATGTTACCCCTTTTAGTCAAAGTTAGTAGGTGAATTAATAAATACCATGTTAGTCCATGTAATTAGATTAATAAGTTAATTAGCTTAGTTAATTTATTGGTTGTTAATACTAGTTAGTATAATTTAAGCGTTAATTTGATTTAACCATGTTAGTTTAATTAAATAATGCTAGGGTAATAATAATGGTATAAAATGAGACGTATCAAGTTAGTGTAGCACCATATAAGCATCACCCCAGCCAGAGAAACCGCTAAAATTAGGTGAACCCACTTTAAAGATCAACCCGATATTCTAATTATCTCGCAATATATCTAATTCGGTGATTTGTTTAACCAACACAGAGAACCGGAAGTGCCAACACGTATTACCTGTCCAGACGAACTCACGACAACTGATACCACCGGAAACAGGCAAGTGATACTTGCCAGTAATTATTTAGGCCGTGTTTTAGGCCAATTTGTAAGATTGTGTAAAAGAGACTAGGCGGTGAAATGATAGTCGCCTAGACGCCCTATTTGATCTAGTTTGACAACGAAAATAGATCCGACACTTTACCTGCTTTCATTCATGCTGTCATGCCATGTTTAAATTTCAATTAACGATACGCAATTTATCTGCTCATTGCCATGTCATGTCATGCATCATATGTTCTTCATGATTGAGTAGCACACGCTACAAATGTTATTGCTAGTGAGGCTAGGTGTACCCCTACGCCAAATGAAAAACACTTCCTGGCTCGTGATCCAGAAGCGAGCACAGTGTTGTTGGGAAACCAACGCTCGATACACGTGGAGGGGTAGGGTTAAGCGACCACTCAGCATAGAAGTGTGCCCGTACAGCCACTTCAGCTGTAAGGCGTAAACTCTGTGCACAATGTGAAAAGTTAATGTTTCGTGAAAATCGTGAAATAGTGTTTTCGTAGTTTCTGCTACGACGTGCATGCATCATGTCATTTAAACTATTGCACTCTTTAAATGTCATTTCATATTGTTTAGAACTGCTAGTCGTTTTCTATATTTGTATCCTTGCACAAAAGTTCTCCGCTTCCCTTGGGAGACTTTTGCTAACATGTGCCCTTTTCTCTTTGGGTGTCACATGTCAGACTTTGAGACAGAGCAGGTAGCAGAGGACGAGCAGTTCGTTGACGCTGAGTTTGAGGTCCCTGCTGAGACCGAGTTTGAGGACACTGGTGACCAGTCCTAGACTCGTTTGGAGTCTCCCCCTTAGTTGTTACCTTTGCTTAGTTGCTGTTAGGTTTCGGTGCGTAGCACCTATCTCTCTTTGTTTTGTTTGGCCATGCTTTAGGCCTATTGTTCAGACTCGTACTTTTGTGACTATTCTGTGATGTAATATTCGTTGGATGTTGTTGGTGGATATTTTCTTATCTGCTTTATTTTTATTGTTGTTTCGTCGTAATGCAAGGACCTGCTACTTTTCGAAATTTTTACAAACGCTTATCAGACTTCAGCTTCACAGCTCCACGTCTGAGCGGACCTCCTCACGTCTCGCCTTCCATATTAAGGAAGCGGGGCGTGACAGGTTTTAGTGGTGGCCCATGCAGGTCTCTTATTTGCATCTGCGAAATATCGGAACAACAATAATGATAACATCCATTTAAATATTCGGAACATTCGAGTCATGATTAAGTCTAATCTGAACATTTCCTTGTCTTAGATGGCCGGTAGACGCATTACCCGAGGAGCTGGTAGTGGACCTGGAGCTGGTGGTGGAGCAGGACGTGTTGCGGATGCTGATAGAGAATCCACCACGGCTGAGATGATGAGAATGATGCATCAGATGATGCAGGTTCAGTAGGGCATGCTTCAGAATGCCCCTCGCTTCGAGCCGGGAGCGAAGCAGTTTCGGGAGCTGGGCCCATCATATTTCACTGGGTCAGAAGGATCATTAGCTGCAGATGAATGGATGAAGAACACAGAGGATAACCTGCTTCTCTCGAAAGTTAACCCGGCTGGATGGGTTGACTTGGTGAAGAAGCAACTGAATGATAATGCCCGCAATTTGTGGGAGTCAGAAGAGCAGCTGTTGGCGAAACCTATCCCCTGGGCCACTTTTAAGATGAGATTTAATGATGAGTATTTCCCTCGAGCTGCCAAGAGGGAGCTGATGCAGCAGTTTATCAATCCGAAGCAAGGGAATCTGACGGTGGACCAGTACCACCTAGAGTTCATGAGACTGAGTCGCTTTGCGCCGAAGATGGTGGAGACTGCTGAGGATCAAGCTCAGAAATTCTTACAAGGTTTATCTTTGGAGCTGCAAAGTCTGATTTCCTCTTCGGACTTGGATTCTTACCAGAAGTTGCTGATAGCTGCCAAGAGACAGGAGCTGATTGCCAATCAGAGGAGAGGGCAGTATTCAGGTACTGGGAAGAGGCCTATGGAGCAGGCCAGAGCTGTGGTTAGGCCTGGGTTCAAGCCTAATCAGTCCGTGCAGTTTAAGAGGCCAGGTGGGCCTACTCCGAAGTTGTGCCATTTTTGTGGCAAGGCTGGTCATGTGAAGGAGCAGTGTATGAGATTCTTGGGCCAGTGCTTAGTTTGTGGTGACGCTACGCATGCATTGAAGGACTGTCCGAGAACTAAGCAACTGTGGAAGGCACCAGATGGAGTTCAGCAGCAGAGAGCTCCAGTGGCTGTTGGACGTGGAGCGCCTCTCATTCCGCAGAAGCAGGCTTTCCAGCAGGCTGTTCAGCCTAAGAGGCAAGCCTTCACGATGACTGCAGTGGAGGCCGAGACTGAGGACGGAGTTATTGCAGGTAACTTCTATACTAGTCTTCATTATTTATGCATTATATTTGATTAATTAGATCCATGTTAATCTAGTTGCATATTACCCTTAGGTGTCATCTTAGTTTCATCTCACCCGGCCGTGACCCTGTTCGATTCTGGAGCTTCCATGTGCATCCTATCTCGGAAGTTCGTAGTCGAACACTCAATACCCACCTATACACTTCCCAAGTGTTGGAACATTACAACTGGGAATGGTGTAGTGAAGGTTGCACTGGGATGTAGACCATGCCCGTTGGTGATTAGTGGACACGAATTATATGCTAATTTCATCGTCCACGACCTACCCAACTTTGATGCTATTCTTGGCATTCACTGGTTAGGAGCTTTTTATGCCACGATCGACTGTCACCGGAAGAAAGTGGTGTTCGAAATTCCCGACCATCCAGTGTTCGAATTTATCAGCGGAGGACGTTCGCTTGGACCTGTCAAGTTCCGAGCCCAGCCTTATCGATTGACCGTTGCATCTATGATTGTTGAACCGGAGAAGCCTGCAGTGGTGAGAGATTTTGAAGACGTCTTCCCTGAAGACATTTCTGGACTGCCGCCCGATCGAGCGTTGGAGTTCGGCATCGATCTTATGCCAGGAGCCCAACCAATTTCGAAGGCGCCGTACCGTATGGCTCCTGCAGAACTAGAAGAGTTGAGGAAGCAGTTGGATGAACTACTACAGAAGGGTTTCATTCATCCCAGCGTATCTCCCTGGGGTGCACCCGTCTTGCTAGTAAAGAAGAAAGATGGCTCTAGAAGATTGTGCATTGATTATCGGGAGTTGAACCAGATCACAGTGAAGAACAATTACCCGCTGCCCCGTATTGATGATATCTTTGATCAGCTTGGTGGATCGAGGGTATTTTCGAAGTTGGATCTCCGGAGCGGATACCATCAAGTCAGAGTCAAGAAGGAAGATGTGCTCAAGATCGCTTTTCGGACTAAGTACGGGCATTACGAATTCGTTGTCATGCCATTCGGTGTGACCAACGCTCCTGCTGTGTTCATGAATCTCATGAACCTTATCTTTTACGACTTCCTTGACAAGTTCGTGGTGATATTCATAGACGACATCTTGGTGTACTCGAAGAATGAGGAAGAGCATGCAGAACATTTGAAGATGGTGTTAGAGACGCTCCGTCACCATAGACTATATGCCAAGTACAGCAAATGCGAATTCTGGCTAGATAGAATTGCATTTCTTGGGCATGTAGTATCGGGAGCTGGTATCTCAATGGATCCGGAGAAGATCAAAGCAGTCAGTGAATGGCCTACACCTCGATCGGCATCGGACATCAGGAGTTTCATTGGATTGGCTGGATACTACCGCAGATTTATCAAGGATTTATCGAAGATAGCTGAGCCGATGACGAAATTAACGAGGAAGGATGGTAAGTTCAATTGGTCAGACTCTTGTGAGCAAGCTTTTTCTACTTTGAAGGAGAGACTGACTACTGCACCAGTCTTAGCTATTCCGGACAGAAGCGGAGGCTTCGAAATTTTCTGCGACGCATCAGGCAAGGGACTTGGATGCGTTCTGCACCAGCACAATCATGTGGTCGCATATGCTTCGCGACAGTTGAAGATCCATGAGAAGAATTATCCGACCCATGATTTGGAGCTAGCCGCTGTCATCTTTGCACTAAAGATCTAGCGACATTTCTTACTGAGTGAGAAGGTGAAAATCTTCACTGATCACAAAAGTTTGAAATATATATTTACTCAGAAGGAGCTGAATATGAGACAACGTAGATGGTTGGAATTGATGGCAGACTACGACATCGATCTTCAGTATCATCCAGGGAAGGTGAATGTCGTACCGGATGCCTTGAGTCGACTGCCCGAAGTGATGATTCTCACAGCTCAGTGGAGATTGCAGCAGGATCTACGAAGGATGAATGTTGAAGCTGTACTACCGGGAGTCACATCGTCGTTGATGAACATGCAGATTCAATCGACGATTGTGGATCGAATCAAGACTGCTCAAGATGGAGATGCTAAATTGAAGAAGATCAGAGAGCAAGTCGAAGCAGGACTTCGGACAGATTTTCTGATTCACGCGGATGGATCTTTGAGGTATGGTAGCAGGATCTGCGTACCTGCAGGAGATATCAGAGAGGAGTTGATGAATGAGGCTCACAGTTCGCCTTATTCTATTCATCCTGGAGGTACGAAGATGTACAAGGATCTTCGACAGAATTTCTGGTGGCATGGGATGAAGAGAAGTGTGGCACGTAGTGTGGCCAAGTGCCTCGTGTGTCAGCAAGTGAAGGCTGAACACCATCGCATTGCCGGGTTACTACAACCTCTGCCGATTCCGGAGTGGAAGTGGCAGCACATCACGATGGACTTCGTGACTGGCTTACCTCGGAGCACCAGGCAGAACGACGTGATCTGGGTCATAGTTGATCGATTGACCAAGTCTGCGCACTTTATACCTTTCCGAGTTGGGCAATCCACGGAGATATTAGCAAGGAAGTATATGGAGGTAATGACCTAACTCGTACCTTTATAATTTCCTTCTAGTACTAGTCGTGATGTGAATTATGTCGTGTAGGAGATCATGCGCTTATATGGAGTCCCTGTGAGCATTGTATCAGATCGTGAAACGAGATTCACATCTCAGTTTTGGAAGAGTCTGCAGACCAATCTGGGTACCAGTCTGAAGTTCAGTACTGCGTATCACCCGCAGACGGATGGACAGTCGGAGCGCACTATTCAGATCTTGGAAGATATGCTGAGAGCTTGCATGTTGGATCTCAAGGGTTCATGGGAGGATCATTTGCACCTAGTGGAGTTTTCCTACAACAACAGCTATCAGGCAAGCATTGGCATGGCGCCATTTGCTGCTCTTTACGGGAGAAAATGTCGATCACCACTGAGTTGGGATGACATTGGTGATAGAGAGCTGTTGGGACCAGAGATGATAGTGGAAGCAGTTGATGTTGTACGAGATATCAGAGACAAGATTCGAATCGCCCAGGACCGTTATAAGCATTGGGCAGATGCTAAACGACGTCCTTTGGAGTTCCAGTCGGGAGATCATGTGTTTCTGAAGATCTCACCGAATCGAGGAGTGATTCGATTTGGGAAGAGAGGCAAGCTTAGTCCGAGATATATTGGACCATTCGATGTGCTAGAGCGAGTTGGAGAAGTAGCTTATCGCTTAGCTTTGCCACCATCCTTAGAGGGAGTTCATGACTTCTTTCATGTGTCTCAGCTCCGTCGTTATATTAGCGACCCTTCTCATGCTGTGGATTACTCAGAGATCACAGTTCGACCAGATCTGACGTATGAACAGCAACCAGTGGAAATCCTAGATCGACGTCAGAAAGTCTTCAGGAACAAGACAATTGATCTAGTCAGAGTGATGTGGCGTCGTGACTCGCCAGGAGAGTCTACCTGGGAGCGAGAAGATGAGATACGAGAGCGTTATCCATATTTGTTTTCTACTCCTTAGTTGATGAGAATTTCGAGGACGGAATTTTTCCTAAGGTGGGTAGAATGTAACGGCCAGTATTTTTAGGCGAGTTTTCGTTTGGGCGTGCCAGTATTTTATTTCTGTTATCCAGTTACTTTTTCGTCCGTACGTGTCAACGCGAGCGCGTCACTGTTTTCGTTTTACCGTATCGTCAATATTTACCGCCTTAGTAAATAATTTAGCTTAATTATTCTGCTAATTACAATTTACTAATTACAAAATCTTAATTACTTTAATTAATTTCACTAATTACTTTTCATTTTTAATGATGACTACTTAAACTTACTTAATTACGTATCCCTTAACTACACGACAAAACACATGTTTTAAACAACCAGATACATTTCTGAAGTCAAAGTTGGCCTTCCTCTTTGTTTTCGTTTGAGCAAAGCAATACGCCTCTACCATTAGTCTAAAGATAGAAATAAATTCTATCATAATCATATTAATGAGGAGTTTGACAATGGGGAAGGATGTTCCCCGGATCAACTTCTTAAAAACTCATAATCTCTTCTGTTAAACTTGCTGAAAACCAATTTCCTGAGAATTCCACAACCAGAAATCCACCTTCATCGTCTGTAAACAAGCCCCTTCACCCAAATACTCATCAGCCTCAACAAATCATCTACAAACCCATCTTGAATCCTGCAAACGTTTCATCACCAATCAACCACAAACAAACAACCCAAATTTGAAAACCATTCCAGGTTCAAATCAAGGGGAAGAGATCAAAACATGAATCTGTAACAAATTTCAGATTCAAACTTTAGAAAATCAAACCCAAAACTCAACAACAAGGAAGAACTTCAGATCCAAATTCAAAAATCATCTAACCCTCAACCTCTTCCTTCTTCTTCCTCCTCCCATCTCCTTGGCCGGCCTCCTCCACCCTCACCGTGCGCGCGCCGCCTCCGGGGAGCCGCCGTCGCCTTGCGCCACCCATCCGCCTGCGTCGATCACCAGAGCAACCACGCACGCCCCCCCCCCCCCCCCCCGGCACGGAACCGCCGCTGCCGGAAGCCCAGTCGCCCAGTCGCCGGCCGTCCGCCCCCCCTCTTCCGCACGTGTGTCGCTTCTCTTCCCCGTGAGTGAGTGAGTGCTCTCCCTTTGCTTGTGTTTGCTGCAACCGAATGAAAACAAAACTAAAGGAAAAAAGGGGATAAGAAAGAAAGAACAGAGAGAAGCAGACTAAGAGAAGAGTAAAGAAAGAATTAATTATTAAAGAAAGTTGGTGGCAGCCTTTGTATAGGGTAAAGACAGATGAGAGAGAAAGAGAGTAGGGATAGGGTTATTTATTATATAATGATAAATTTTAAACATGTTAACATGTTACCCCTTTTAGTCAAAGTTAGTAGGTGAATTAATAAATACCATGTTAGTCCATGTAATTAGATTAATAAGTTAATTAGTTTAGTTAATTTATTGGTTGTTAATACTAGTTAGTATAATTTAAGCGTTAATTTGATTTAACCATGTTAGTTTAATTAAATAATGCTAGGGTAATAATAATGGTATAAAATGAGACGTATCAAGTTAGTGTAGCACCATATAAGCATCACCCCAGCCAGAGAACCCGCTAAAATTAGGTGAACCCACTTTAAAGATCAACCCGATATTCTAATTATCTCGTAATATATCTAATTCGGTGATTTGTTTAACCAACACAGAGAACCGGAAGTGCCAACACGTATTACCCGTCCAGACGAACTCACGACAACTGATACCACCGGAAACAGGCAAGTGATACTTGCCAGTAATTATTTAGGCCGTGTTTTAGGCCAATTTGTAAGATTGTGTAAAAGAGACTATGTGTCACGCCCCGCTTCCCAAAATGGACGGAGGCGAAGCGTGACTAAGGCCCGCTTAGGCCAGAGCTGAGAAGCTCAGACCCAATAAGCGTCTGTAGGGGTACCATTTTAAAAGTTTCAGGTTCTTGCATTATTAAAGTTTAGGAACAACAAAAGTACAGAAAGGAAATGGCATTCATTTATATGGAGAAAAAATATCCAACTGGTACAAAGTCTAAAAGAAGCCTAAGCGTGGCAACAAACTATCTAAAAGAAAACTGAAAGTAGTAACCTCTGGAAGTGGCGACTAAAAGACCTCAAGGTCTGGTCCTCGTCAGGTACGTACTCTGGTGACGACGTCCTCGGCTCCACGTACTCCAGCGAGTCTGCCTCGTCCACGATCTCTGGCTGAACACCTGACGTACAGCACCCAAGAAAAAGGAACTGTACGTCAGGTAAAGTCTACAAGAAGGGTTAGACTTTACTGCAAGTGCACCGAACTTTAAACAACGGTTTACTGGTTGATTAGCATGCTGAGGTTCTTTTACACAACAGTTTACTGGTTGATTAGCATGTTGTGGTTATAACAGATTAACACGACAGGAAGTAACGCAGCAGGAAAGTAAAACGGGACAAGTAGTAGCCGTAGCGTGTGCTACCAACTACGGGACTAACCTACAGGTGTCAAGACAAGACGGGACGTGACGGAAACAAGGCAGGACAAGACAAGTGAGACACGAAAGGGTTCACGCCTTACGGTTCGAGGGGGATCAGACCCTCTTGCCGTGCGCACGCTCAACCCAACCCCAAACCCCAAGATAAGACAAGACATGACACCAGTACAAGGGATCACTCGCTCTAGCTTGGTGAGTGCCCTATTGCCCGCAGGCTGAGAATCCGTACAAGGGATCACTCTCTCTAGCTTGGAGAGTGCCCTATTGCCCTCGGGCTGTGTATCTGATCACTCCTTATTTTACACCTTTTTCCCGCATGTTTGCATGCCATTTAGATCGCCCAAATCATGCTTTTCACGATATATCGACGATATTGCGATGCTTTTCACGATTTGTTGTTTTTGTCGCATTTCAGGTGATTTGGAGCGATTCGGAGTGATATTGAGATACGCCTACTCCAGAGTGTCACCGATGACCTCCCCTAGGGGTATTTTGCTGTTGGAAAGGAGCGGAAGAAGAAAGAACGTCGCAGGAGCGACGAGGAGGCCAAAACAAGATGTTTGGGCATTTTTGGTGTCCCACTCGACCGAGTGAAGGAGTCACTCGGCCGACCAGCGAGACACCGCTCAGCCGACCAGATCGGATACGCTCCATACGTGCACTCGGCCGAGCAGCGGAAGCCACATCGGCCGAGTGACGAGATCCCGTCCGCCTGAGTGGCACCCAGACGACGCATGTCAAAAATCGCCAACTTACTGTTTTTCGTCTGCCTGAGCTTCAGAAGGCCCACTCGGCCGAGTGGCAATTGCCGACCGCCCGAGTACCAAGAAGCCATCGGCCGAGTGATGACAACTCACTCGGCCGAGCGACTCCCGAAGTGAAGACTCCTGAAGACCCAGACTTACTGGAAATTTACAGGGTTTCTCACTCGGCCGAGCGACTTTTGTCACTCAGCCGAGTGCGACGCGCTGCCTGTAGCGAAAATTGCGGATTTCAGGCTGCGCAGGGGCATTTTGGTCACAGTTTTTTGGACGATTTTGGGGGGTATTTAACCCCTGTTTTTACCCTAGGTTAGAGAGATTTTTCCTTTAGATTTTTGCAGCTTTTTAGATTAACTTTTAGCTTTATTCTTGTGATTGGAGAGGAGACAAAAGTTGGTTTTTGTTGGATTATTTGAAGAACTCCATTGGTTTGTGTCTCTCTTCTCTAAAAATTCTATTTTTATTGCCTATCTCAAATTTGTGATGAGTTCTCTTATTAATTTCATTGATTATTTTTGTGTTTGTGCTATGAATTGTGAGTAGTCTCCACGTCTTGGGGCGTCGGGATGAACCCTACGAGCCCAATTTCAGATTTGTGATGAATTGGTAGAAATTTTGCTAGAATTGCTATTAGGGATTAGATTGGGATCAATTTACTACGGATGGCTAGGTATTCATATCGATTGGGATTTGCAAGAGATTGGATCCCAATTCGATAGGAAACCCTAGAAATCCGAATTGGGTTGGAGTCGAATTTCCGTAGTATCGGTTTGCAAGAGATTGGACCGATACTAGGGTTTCCGGTTGCAATTCCGTGCTGATACCCGTTTGCAAGAGATTGGATGGGTAGGAACTATCCCAACCTAGGTCGTGGCCTGAGTTTGCACGAGAGTGGGCTCGGGGCGCGATTGAACGATGATGTTGATCCTAATGCTAGCTTCCCTAGGCTAGGGTTTGCAAGAGATTGGACCCGAGCCTAGGATAGCTATAGACCGGCAACAGCGCGAGAGCGTGAGCTAGGTATTACATTCAGTTGCAACTAGTTCATCCAAAATTTTATTCTAGAAATTTTGATACCAATGAACCACATTGACGGGATACAGTGAGTAGCGGGGATTCCCCATTCCCTAGACGTTCTTTATTTGATTTGATATTTCTGTACTTTGTCTGACGATTGTGACAGGATCGCCAAAGGCAAATTTCTCTCTTCTTAATAGCCAGGTTGATTGGAACAAGCACGGTCATTCGTCCTCCCTGTGTTCGATAACCCGCTCGTCGCTATACCGTGCGCTTGCGGTAAAACTACAACCGTTCTTTGGGTTACATTCCGGAGCGATCAAGTTCTTGGCGCCGTTGCCGGGGAGGCGATTGCGTTTGATCTTACCACCCTAGCTATTTCTTTTTTTATATATTTCCTTTTTTTTATTTTATTTCTTTATTTTTACCTAACCCTTCCATTGTGCTAATCACTTCTCTGAAACTTTGTTCTCCGGTGCATGTACACGAGATCCACTGCGGACCCTGAAGGTATATTATTTGATCCCGAGATTGAACGTACTGTGCGGAGAATCAGAGCAGAGGGGAGACAAGATCCGGAAGGAAGGTTTATGACCAACCTGGAAACTGCGGACCAATTAGCGGCAAGAATGGCGAGGATAATTTCTATTCGAGATAGGCTCCGGCCTAAGGCCTCCTCTACGACCTCATCCATTGCCATGCCGGAGTTGGCGGCTGACAAGAACTTTGAGCTGAAAACTGGACTAGTGGTTCTGATGCAGCAGGATCCATTTCATGGGAATGCCCATGAAAATCCCCACTACCACATCCAGTTATTCTTGTCGAAGTGCGCCACATTTCAGATGCCGGGGGTCTCCATCGATGCCATCAGACTGCGTCTCTTCCCCTTCACGCTAAAAGACAAGGCACTCTATTGGTTAAGGACTCAAGCTGAGGGAGTTTATACCACTTGGGACGAGTTGGCGAGTGCATTCATTGACAAGTTCTATCCGCCCTCCAAGACGGTGAAGATTCGGAGCGCTCTTATGTCCTTCAAGCAAGGACCCCAAGAGACGCTCTATGAGGCTTGGGAGCGTTTTAAAGATCTGTAGCATCAATGCCCGCACCATAGCATTGAAGATTGGGAGCTAGTTCATAGCTTCTACAATGGTCTCCAACCGGGGACCAAACAAATTATTGATGCCGCGGCGAATGGTGCTATCTTATCAAAGTCTCCCGAAGAAGCTACGGCCCTAATTGAGGAGATGGCCTCAAACAATCAACAATGGGGCGATGAGCGAGGACACTCTACGTCCTCCTTGAAGCCAACTAGTATCTATGAAGCGAAGGCCGTAGCGGAGCTTACAAGCAAGTTTGATTCTCTCCACAAGGTGGTGGAGAGACTGGAGAAGTTTATCACGGAGCCCCAAGGAACCCCTTCCACCTCCGCACCAACGAACCAAATGTGTGATTGGCAAGACCAATCTCAAGCCATGTACTTGGGAGGAGAGCAAGGAGAGGGATCCTTGGAGCAAGTACAATATGTCGCGGGGAACCAAGGGTATTGGGCCAATCCGGCCACAAGAAATCATCCCGTTTTCTCTTACGCCAACAATGAAGGAGCTTTGAACCCGCCACAACAACCACCTCAACAAGCTCGACCACCACCACCACCCCAACAACAACACTATCCACCGAGGGGGCCTCCACAACAAAATTTCCAACCGAAGCAACAAGTTCCACCTTATAGGCCGCCCGGATACAATCAAGGGTGGAGAAATCAAAATCAAAACCCTCCACAAGCTCAACAACAATCCGACTTCGAAGCTAGAGTGGAGGCGTTTATGGTCGAGCAAAAGAAGGTCAATGATACCTTGAAGGCGGGCCAAGACTCCCTTACAACCGTTGTCGCTCAAATCTCAGAGCAATTGGTGTTACTCAATCGGAATACTCAACAATTGCCGACGCAACCCGAGCAAAACCCACGGGGCAACACCAGCCACATCAATGCCGTAGTTGCCGTCACTACTAGAGGCGGGAAGGACACCACCCCCGCCATGATTCCTACCGAGGAGCCCGTGGAGGAAAGTTTAGAGCCAATAGAGCCGGTAGTTGACGTTGAGAAGGAGAAAGAGCCGCAAGAAAAGGAGAAATCTAGAGCGGAGCAATTGATTGAGGAGAGGCGCTTCATGCCACCGGTCCCATTCCCCCAAAGGCTTGCTAGAGCGAAAATGGAGAAAAGGCTAGCAAAGTTTCTCAAGTATCTGAGAGGGGTTAGCCTCAACATTCCCTTCCTCGACGCCGTCGTGGAGATCCCCACATATGATAAATTCTTAAAGGATTTGATTTCGGGGAGAAAGAGGAAGGAGAAAATTATGCTAGCCGAGGAGGGCTCTTGGTTCACCAAGAGAGAAAAGGAGCCGGCCAAATTCAAAGATCCGGGGATTTTCCGAATTCCTTGCACCTTGGGCGGCGTCCCTCTACAAAAGGCGTTGGTGGATTTAGGGGCTAGTGTTAGCCTCATGCCTCTCTCCATGTTCCTAAGGCTAAACACCGGGACGAAATTGAAGCCCACCGACATGCGGATACAATTAGCCGATGTACGGATAACAAGGCCGGTAGGGATCGCCGAGGACATCCCGCTACAAGTCCCGGGGGGCATATGCTTGCCATGTGACTTCGTGATCATGGACGTCAAAGAGGAGGGAGATACGTCATTGATACTTGGACGCCCGTTCCTCGCCACCGCCGGTGTCATTGTCGACGTGTGAGAAGGTACCCTAACTTTGAACGTCGGCAACATCGAGGTGGAGCTTCACATTCCTAAGGCTATGAAACACATGCCTTACCACGAGGAACTTGACTACATGGACCTCCTTGATGAGGTAATTGAGGAGGCGATCCCTCACTCCATTGGCGCTCTATTTGATGAGGATTTCGAGGAAGGCCCGGATTTAGGCCGAGATGAGAAGATAGATGATTCCCCCGACCTCTCCGCTGAAAATGATGAAGGCGACGCTGATGTCGCAAGGATTCGAGAGCTCTACAAGCTCTCGAAATTAAAGTCTCCGAAGAAAGCTCCGCCGATACGGAAATCGGCGTCACCAGTGAAGCCGTTGACCAGAGCAAATGCTAGCTTAGGGGAGCCTTCCCCCAACACTATTCGAGACGGGAGACCACCGAGGGAGAACACGCCGCCGCAACTTCCGAATCCAAGCGTTCTCCCCGAAAAGTTTGATGGGTGCATCTCATATGCACCAAACATCCCGCATTAATTGAAAATCATAGGGGGTCGAGCTCACGACCTTAAACGAGCACTTGTCGGGAGGCAACCCGACGGTTATTGCTTTCTTTTCACTTTTCTTTTATTTTTGTTTTAGAAATTTTTAGTGTTTTGAGTCGTTCGCCCAAAAATCTTGTGATAACGGGTCCTATTTTTCCTGACAGGAGAGGGGAACGTGGTACCCATCATTAGGAGGATGCACGAGGCGTCGAGGAGCGCCCCAGGAAGGCGCTCGATGCTTAGGAGGAAGATGAAATCGACTGGAGGAAGAAAGACGGAGTTTAAAGCCCAAATGAAGACAAACAGCAGAAAACAAGGCTCACTCGGCCGAGTATACTAGTCACTCGGCCGAGCACACAAGTTCGTCCGGCCGATCCGCTGACGAACGAGGGAAGTCTGATGTACCCAACTCTCTGTTTATTTTCCTGATTTCAGTATAACTGCTACTCGGCCGAGTATATATATTCACTCGGCCGAGTAAAACGGATACGCTCCTAAGGCGAGTCTTGCCGAGTAGCTTGAGCCACTCGGCCGAATGGACTTACTCCACTCGACCGGGGCTGGCAAGGCCACTCGGCCGAAGCGTAAGCGGGTAGGGATTTTCCATTGATCTCGCTCGGCCAAGTGACCCAGTCACTCGGCCGAGTCGTAACTTTTCCTATAAAAGGGGGTGGGGTCGGGCTCGTTTTTCGAAACGACACAAACCGCAGATCGCCCGACCCCTCAGCTCCCTCGCCCAAACCCCTCGCTCACTCACCCGACCGTCGCCCCCGCGCCACCGCTCGGCCACCCACCGCCGGCCGAGCTGTCGCTGCTCCTCGCCCGAGTCGCCGCCGGCGGCCACGTCTCCGGCCACCTCTGGTATCGCTTATTTAGCCTATTTCTCCTCTTTTTGTGTATTTTTCGAGGATCCATGTGCCTAACGAACCCCAAACCCAAATTAATTTCTATTTCTATCTATTATACCCCTAATGCTCCATACGTTTTGAATATTACTCGCTGATATCTCCATTTCATGCGCAGGTTATTTTTGGGAGCTTAGGGGAGCCCAGGGGAGCTTCCAGGGACTGATTCGGGCTACGTCGAGGCATCGTCTTCGCACGCTTCCACATATTTACACTCGCAGCGTGTCGTGGTATACTCTTTCCTTTATTTTGCACACGCCGCACTTTTCACGCTTTTTGGCGCGCGCTCGGGGCCCATATGCCGCCCTGGACACGGCCGCGGTCGAGGAGAGCTTCCGCCAAGCGGAAGCGGTCGGATGATGCCGGCCCCTCCCACGAGGTGGAGGACTCTCCTCCGCCTTCTCCACCACACTCCGTTCACCCTGCAGGCCTCACACACCCCGCACAGCCTGCAGAGCCCGCACAGCCCATACACCCCGCACAGCCGCTCCCTGCCGCTCCACAGCCACCACCTCCGGCTCCACTTATCGGGCCGCTGGGGATCATGTTCCGTAACGACGCACACCACGTCGCTTTCGAGCGTATCTCCCAGCGCTCGATCGTACCCTCCAGGTTTGCACACCTTGCTGACCTAGGACGCCTGGGGGTACTAGAGGGGATGCTCACGTTGTACGACAACGTGGACTGGCGAGATTTCTTTCAGGTGTCGGCGGACACGTTTATCCGCCCGACACTTGAGGTACTTAGTTCGATCGCCCGGACTGACGAGGGATGCTCGTTTCGGTTCATGGACCGGGAGTGCCAGGTCACTCTCGGTATGATGAGAGCCTTCTTCTCGTGGCCCGATGTCCCCGGGGCCGATCGAGGTTACGCCCCCACCCATATCCCCCCACCTTCCTTCGATGCCGGCGCCTTCTGGGCCCGGATTACGGGTCTTCACGCTGCCTTTGACCCTAGTAGGGCCAAGGCCTCGGCCATTGTCCATCCCTGCCTTCGTATAGCTCAGCGCCTTATGGCGACGACCTTTTTGGCAAGATATGAGCCGGGTACGATGTCCACGCCAGAGCTCTATATGCTCTACGCGATGACACGGCCCAGAGCTCTATTTAGGGAGGGCGATGAGTTGGTCCCCACCGTCGTGATTGATGTCGCGGCTTGGTTTTTAGACCGCATCATCGTATCGGTGGGCGCTCGCGCACCGATATGCTGCGGCGGCCTGATCACCTTGCTTGCCCTTATGACCGGCGAGGACTTTCCTGACGACCTGCCACGAGCACCGGGCCCCACTTCTCTGTCGATTGATGTTATGGCCCGGATGAAGATGCTTCGTCCACACGGTGAGCGACACTGGGTCTGGTTGCACGGCCCTTACGGTGCCGATTACATGATTCTTCCGAGCCCAGCTCGGACTCAGATTGCATCGGCCCATGTGGACTGGCTCCCTGCGATGGATGTTCTGATCCCAGCTGCTTATGTGCTCGAGGCCGAGGAGGCTGAGCAGGCCCACGCTGCCCACGCTGCCCACGCAGACCCTGTCGCACCTGCCGAGCCTGCTGCCCCTGTTGACCCCGTGGCCCCTCAGCCTATCCCTGATATTCCTACTGCCCCCGACACCTCTGTCCACACTGCTGTCGGTGTCGGGAGTACCTTAGCTGAGCCCACTTCCACTGCTTCCACGCCTGTCACCACCACCACTGGCCCTCTGTCTGCCGAGCCCGTTTCCTCTGCCCCACCCGAGCACCCACCGACCATAGTTGAGTGCGGAGAGCCCTCTGTCTCCACTGCTGCTGTATTTTTCGAGAGTGTCGTGGCGTCTGTCCACACTTCTGAGCCACCGACCTCTCTGGCCGCCTCACCGCCACTTTTGTATTCTTCTTTCGTTGCTGCTGCCTCCACTTCTCACCGTCCTGCCTAGCCTCGCACTGAGGCCAGGCCCCCACTTGCGAGTGCAGCTCCTTTTGTTCCCTTGCCTGCTGAGCCCGTCACCTAAGCCACCAGAGTACGCCAGTCCCGACCTGCACAGCCCCGACCGGTGCGTCCCTCTGCACCACCTCCCCCTGACACTGTACTTCAGAGCATTCGCGCTCTCGAGGGGGCGGTGAGTGGCCTCAGAGGCGACCTTCGGACCCTGTCCGCCACCGTCACTGCGATGGCTGGCCGCTTTGACCTCCTCTCGCGCATTCACTACTGTCTTACCCAGGTCCTGGAGCGTCTCCCACGCGTACCCCCGCCCACCCAGCAGGTTCCCACCCCCACTTCCACACACACTCAGCCTGCCACCACTTCCACACCCACACCCGCTCAGCAGCCTGCACCACCACCACCTCCTCCTCCGCCTCAGGACGGAGACGGCACAGCACCACCTCCTTAGGCACCCTTGATGCCATCGATTATTTTTTCCGTTATGCTGCCCGTTTCTGCTGGGTCCTGATGCTTTTTGACCACCCCCCCTCCCCTCACTTATTTTGGGATTCTCCTTCTGATCGTACCTTTATATATCTTTTTTGGGAGAGAGGGAGAGTTTTTGGTGCCACACCTATATATCTGTATCACTCCTATATCTGCATGCATCATGTCCGCATCATTTTTTCGTTTCATTATTTTTCCGTTTTTTTCCTTCCATCATGCATGCATCCTCACTTACCCCTCACATTACTTGTCTCTCGGTACGCCACACTTTGCACATTAAGGACATTGTGCTATTTAGCTTGGGGGAGTGAGTTCTCACGTTCTTTTTGATTTACCACCTTTATTTTTAGTTTTTCACGCCATTTTCCGCTTTTGCACTTATTTTCATCATTTTTCCTTTATTTTACCATGCATCACGTTTTTCTTATTTTTCTGTGTGCCGCATTGTAAATAGTTCTATTTTCCCCTTTATCTTTATTTTCTTTTTCATCTCATGCTAGAGATGACTTTTCTATGATGATGATAACGTGGAGTTAGCTTCCTTTATATGCATGCTATATTTGTCATGTCTTAGACCTTATTTCTGATATCATATGCTATGACTTGCCTTGCATCTAGAGATAGTAACCCACACTTTTTCCACATGAAAATGGATGAAATTTTATTATTAGCCTAGTCTGAATATTCATATGTATGCTATCGCAGAAAACACACCAAGATTCACGCATTGAATGCCTATATCTGGAGTACCGATTTCTTTTCCTATATCACGTCTATATGCATGAACTGTACATTTCACTTCAGGACGATTGAATGATGTTAGCTATGATAAATCTGGATTAGTTAGCTTTTTTGTGATCGAAACTGAGTAGATTAGATTACCCTGCTGAAGTTGTCGTGCATGTCTTATAGAGTGAACCGAGAGATATATTTATTTCTTTCTCCACAAATCTTGAACATCATTTCTCTACTTTTAAAATCATTGGTGAATCTCCCCTTAGCGATTCTATTATATGGCATTTCCCCCGCTATTAATTCCTAGCTCCAAATTTCCCGAATTCAAAAAAAAAGAGAAAATATTCTTGCATATCATTATCTCTCTTTGAGTTGGGATCATTGTGTATATATGCTATATCAAAAAAAAGAGAAAAAAAAAGAAAAATAAAAAGAAAAAGAAAAGAGGAAAAATCCTCAATAAAAGATCCCATCTCACTTTCTTTCTTTCTTCTCTCTTTTCGTGTTCATTTTCATTACTTTTGGAGATTTATAAAAATGGGGATGTGAATATTTTTTATGCCACCATGCTTATAGACAAGCTTCGGGGAGGGAATCCAATGATGTGTGAGAGAGTGACTACTTGACGTTGCACGACAACCTAGGCTAAGTAATATTCTATACTCGGTGAGATTATTTTTAGCTTTACGAAGTCCAGAAATCTAAGCCTAGCACTCATATCATGAAATCCACACTTTTCTATTCTCTCTATTCTATTGTGTGATACTCTTATACTCCTCATAGAAAGCATTCAATTGAAAAGTGTGTGATCTGCGATTTGTATACCGCTTTAGATGATTCAGACGATGTTAATTCTAAAATTATTCCGTTTTTCATGACTATATCGTTGTTCGTGGGTTTTCTATTTCTATTTGCACTATTATACTATGATATCAAAATAAAACTCTTTGACATGTATTTTTCATTCAGTGCATGCTATATGAGTAAGCGAAACCCACGTCCTGAGAAAATGATCTAGCAGCTTCCCTCTTCGCTTCTTTCTTTCTTCTTTGTTTTTATTTCGTTTTTCATTCTTCTCCGTTTTTCATTTTTCATTTTTCGCCATTTTCGTTTTCCGAATCCACCGGGTTCACCTTTTACTTATCTTCCTCGAGGACGAGTAAGAGGTAAGCTTGGGGGATTTTGATCACTCCTTATTTTACACCTTTTTCCCGCATGTTTGCATGCCATTTAGATCGCCCAAATCATGCTTTTCACGATATATCGACGATATTGCGATGCTTTTCACGATTTGTTGTTTTTGTCGCATTTCAGGTGATTTGGAGTGATTCGGAGTGATCTCGAGATACGCCTACTCCAGAGTGTCACCGATGACCTCCCCGAGGGGTATTTTGCTGTTGGAAAAGAGTGGAAGAAGAAAGAACATCGCAGGAGCGACGAGGAGGCCAAAACAAGCTGTTTGGGCATTTTTGGTGTCCCACTCGGCCGAGTGAAGGAGTCACTCGGCCGACCAGCGAGACATCGCTCGGCCGACCAGATCGGATACGCTTCATACGTGCACTCGGCCGAGCAGCGGAAGCCACATCGGCCGAGTGACGAGATCCCGTCCGCCCGAGTGGCACCCAGACGACGCATGTCAAAAATCGCCAACTTACTGTTTTTCGTCTGCCTGAGCTTCAGAAGGCCCACTCGGCCGAGTGGCAATTGCCGACCGCCCGAGTACCAAGAAGCCATCGGCCGAGTGACGACAACTCACTCGGCCGAGCGACTCCCGAAGTGAAGACCCCCGAAGACCCAGACTTACTGGAAATTTACAGGGTTTCTCACTCGGCCGAGCTACTTTTGTCACTCGGCCGAGTGCGACGCGCTGCCTGTAGCGAAAATTGCGGATTTCAGGCTGCGCATGGGCATTTTGGTTAAAAATTTTTGGACGATTTTGGGGGGTATTTAACCCCTGTTTTTACCCTAGGTTAGAGAGCTTTTTCCTTTAGATTTTTGCAGCTTTTTAGATTAACTTTTAGCTTTATTCTTGTGATTGGAGAGGAGACAAAAGTTGGTTTTTGTTGGATTATTTGAAGAACTCCATTGGTTTGTGTCTCTCTTCTCTAAAAATTCTATTTTTATTGCCTATCTCAAATTTGTGATGAGTTCTCTTATTAATTTCATTGATTATTTTTGTGTTTGTGCTATGAATTGTGAGTAGTCTCCACGTCTTGGGGCGTGGGGATGAACCCTACGAGCCCAATTTCAGATTTGTGATGAATTGGTAGAAATTTTGCTAGAATTGCTATTAGGGATTAGATTGGGATCAATTTACTACGGATGGCTAGGTATTCATATCGATTGGGATTTGCAAGAGATTGGATCCAATTTCGATAGGAAACCCTAGAAATCCGAATTGGGTTGGAGTCGAATTTCCGTAGTATCGGTTTGCAAGAGATTGGACCGATACTAGGGTTTCCGGTTGCAATTCCGTGTTGATACCCGTTTGCAAGAGATTGGACGGGTAGGAACTATCCCAACCTAGGTCGTGGCCCGAGTTTGCACGAGAGTGGGCTCAGGGCGCGATTGAACGATGATGTTGATCCTAATGCTAGCTTCCCTAGGCTAGGGTTTGCAAGAGATTGGACCCGAGCCTAGGATAGCTATAGACCGGCAACAGCGCGAGAGCGTGAGCTAGGTATTACATTCAGTTGCAACTAGTTCATCCAAAATTTTATTCTAGAAATTTTGATACCAATGAACCACATTGACGGGATACGGTGAGTAGCGGGGATTCCCCATTCCCTAGACGTTCTTTATTTGATTTGATATTTCCGTACTTTGTCTGACGATTGTGACAGGATCGCCAAAGGCAAATTTCTCTCTTCTTAATAGCCAGGTTGATTGGAACAAGCACGGTCATTCGTCCTCCCTGTGTTCGATAACCCGCTCGCCGCTATACCGTGCGCTTGCAGTAAAACTACAACCGTTCTTTGGGTTACATTCCGGAGCGATCAAGTTCTTGGCGCCGTTGCCGGGGAGGCGATTGCGTTTGATCTTACCACCCTAGCTATTTCTTTTTTTATATATTTCCTTTTTTTTATTTTATTTCTTTATTTTTACCTAACCCTTCCATTGTGCTAATCACTTCTCTGAAACTTTGTTCTCCTGTGCATGTACACGAGATCCACTGCGGACCCTGAAGGTATATTATTTGATCCCGAGATTGAACGTACTGTGCGGAGAATCAGAGCAGAGAAGAGACAAGATCCGGAAGGAAGGTTTATGACCAACCCGGAAACTGCGGACCAATTAGCGGCAAGAATGGCGAGGATAATTTCTATTCGAGATAGGCTCCGGCCTAAGACCTCCTCTATGACCTCATCCATTGCCATGCCGGAGTTGGCGGCTGACAAGAACTTTGAGCTGAAAACTGGACTAGTGGTTCTGATGCAGCAGGATCCATTTCATGGGAATGCCCATGAAAATCCCCACTACCACATCCAGTTATTCTTGTCGAAGTGCGCCACATTTCAGATGCCGGGGGTCTCCATCGATGCCATCAGACTGCGTCTCTTCCCCTTCACGCTAAAAGACAAGGCACTCTATTGGTTAAGGACGCAAGC
This sequence comes from Scilla litardierei, assembly GCA_030789695.1. NCBI lineage: Eukaryota > Viridiplantae > Streptophyta > Magnoliopsida > Asparagales > Asparagaceae > Scilla > Scilla litardierei. The sequence goes on from CM061140.1 coordinate 107,313,710, forward strand.
TGAGGGAGTTTTTACCACTTGGGACGAGTTGGCGAGTGCATTCATTGACAAGTTCTATCCGCCCTCCAAGACGGTGAAGATTCGGAGCGCTCTTATGTCCTTCAAGCAAGGACCCCAAGAGACGCTCTATGAGGCTTGGGAGCGTTTTAAAGATCTGTAGCATCAATGCCCGCACCATAGCATTGAAGATTGGGAGCTAGTTCGTAGCTTCTACAATGGTATCCAACCGGGGACCAAACAAATTATTGATGCCGCGGCGAATGGTGCTATCTTATCAAAGACTCCCGAAGAAGCTACGGCCCTAATTGAGGAGATGGCCTCAAACAATCAACAATGGGGCGATGAGCGAGGACACTCTACGTCCTCCTTGAAGCCAACTAGTATCTATGAAGCGAAGGCCGTAGCGGAGCTTACAAGCAAGTTTGATTCTCTCCACAAGGTGGTGGAGAGACTGGAGAAGTTTATCACGGAGCCCCAAGGAACCCCTTCCACCTCCGCACCAACGAACCAAATGTGTGATTGGCAAGACCAATCTCAAGCCATGTACTTGGGAGGAGAGCAAGGAGAGGGATCCTTGGAGCAAGTACAATATGTCGCGGGGAACCAAGGGTACTGGGCCAATCCGGCCACAAGAAATCATCCCGGTTTCTCTTACGCCAACAATGAAGGAGCTTTGAACCCGCCACAACAACCACCTCAACAAGCTCGACCACCACCACCACCCCAACAACAACACTATCCACCGAGGGGGCCTCCACAACAAAATTTCCAACCGAAGCAACAAGTTCCACCTTATAGGCCGCCCGGATACAATCAAGGGTGGAGAAATCAAAATCTGAAATATCGCGAGTGTGTCGTCCAAGCGTGTGTGTCGTCCTCTCGAAGCGTCTCGTCCAAGCGTCTCGTCCGTAGAAGTCCGTCTGAAATATCACCACGGTGACGATGTCAGGTCTCAAATTCATCAAATCCTATTAGGTTTCGTTTCTAGGTTTTCGGGACTATCCTATTCGTCAAAAGTCATTTTTTGATGTTTCAGCCTAATCGACGATCTATCCTATGTGCACAGTCAACAAAGTCCATTCGTCGATTTTCTAAGTTCGTTCAACGTTTTACAGGTGCTGGAAAATAAATTTAGTTCAAGTTGACGGTTTTTAGTTTGGGGTTCAGTCAGCTATTGTGGGCGTTTCTACGAGTTTCGGGGAACCAACCTGAACCGGAGTTTGTCGTAGAATGGATGTCGTGTCTGATCGGAGGACTCCTCAGCTTCAGATCTGGTCCTCGCACGATTCTCCAAAAGCTGGAACTTGTGTCGAAGGTCTACGACGTGTCGCAACATCGTAGACGGCAAATCCGCGAAGTAGCACGTCGAAGTGGGGCCCACAGCAGTGCTAGGGGTCGATGGGGGACCCACAACACCTCTGGAGAACTTGGGGGGCCCACCACAGGAGTTGGTGTGGGAGAAACCAACTTGCGACGAAGTTCTGTCGGTCGGGCTTGGTCGGTGCGGTGGTTCCTCTCGGTCAGACCGAGAGGGGCTCTCGGTCGTGCGAGCTGCGATGCGGCGAGGTCGGGCACAGCGTCGGTGCGAGGGAAATCGTCGGTCAGACCGACAGATCCCGTCGGTCGGGCGCTTGGATGAGGCTGGCAGCAGAGCAGGGTGCGGAGCGGCCTTCGGGTACGGAGCGGGCTTCGGTCAGACCGACGGGGCGGGTCGGTCGGTGCTTGGCGATGCGGAGCGGTGCAGAGCGGGCGGCTGGCGGGGAAAGTCTCTCGGTCAGACCGAGAGACAGCCTCGGTCGGAGCAGGGCGACAGCGGGGTGCGATGCAGCGGTGCGCTGCAAGCAACGATGCGGGGGGGCTGCTCCGGTCATGCGCTAGGATTTGCGGGGGTGAGCTCCGGTCGTGCACTGGGCGATCGTCGCAACGTTGCGACGAACGTCGGGAAGGTGTTTTTGACGGCTCGGGTTTTTGTAATGCGGAAATAACCTATCCTAGGGCTAATATAAATAGGTTAGAGCTAGGGTTAAGGTTAGGGTTAAGAAAAACGTGATTAAAATAATTTAAAATAATTAATTTAGTTTAAAATTACTCTCCTCTCCCTCACGCAAAATGGGTGCGGCCAAAAATTCTAAAATTTTGCCTAAAAATTCTTTAATACGTTATTATAATATAGGAATTTTATTGTAATTAAAACTCTTATAAAAATAGGATTTTAAAATTATTTAAAACTTTCAAAAAAATGTAAAATGGGTCAAATTAAGTTCAAAAATTGTAAAATAATTATGGGGTGTTCGGGACGACTAAAGAAAGAGAGTGGAGAAGACGGATCTAAATTTCGACGTCGAGAGACGAAACTAAAAATAGAAACGTCTCACGTCAAAACAGAAAGTCGCGACGTCACGTCAAATAAGTTAGTATCGCAGAAGAACGACTCGAGATATGTCGTTCCAAAGTTGTTCCACAATCTAATTCTTTCAGAGACGATCACGACGACATATCACACAAAAACGTTCAAAAACAACTAAAATCTAAAATAAACACGTGCACCATCAAAAGCACGTGCACGAAGAAGGTACGATAGAAACAGGCCGTTACACTAGGCGGTGAAATGATAGTCGCCTAGACGCCCTATTTGATCTAGTTTGACAACGAAACTAGATCCGACACTTTACCTGCTTTCATTCATGCTGACATGCCATGTTTAAATTTCAATTAACGGTACGCAATTTATCTGCTCATTGCCATGTCATGTCATACATCATATGTTCTTCATGATTGAGTAGCACACGCTACAAATGTTATTGCTAGTGAGGCTAGGTGCACCCCTACGCCAAATGAAAAACACTTCCTGGCTCGTGATCCAGAAGCGAGCACAGTGTTGTTGGGAAACCAACGCTCGATACACGTGGAGGGGTAGGGTTAAGCGACCACTCAGCGTAGAAGTGTGCTCGTACAGCCACTTCATCTGTAAGGCGTAAACTCTGTGCACAATGTGAAAAGTTAATGTTTCGTGAAAATCGTGAAATAGTGTTTTCGTAGTTTCTGCTACGACGTGCATGCATCATGTCATTTAAACTATTGCACTCTTTAAATGTCATTTCATATTGTTTAGAACTGCTAGTCGTTTTCTATATTTGTATCCTTGCACAAAAGTTCTCCGCTTCCCTTGGGAGACTTTTGCTGACATGTGCCCTTTTCTCTTTGGGTGTCACATGTCAGACTTTGAGACAGAGCAGGTAGCAGAGGACGAGCAGTTCGTTGACGCTGAGTTTGAGGTCCCTGCTGAGACCGAGTTCGAGGACACTGGTGACCAGTCCTAGACTCGTTTGGAGTCTCCCCCTTAGTTGTTACCTTTGCTTAGTTGTTGTTAGGTTTCGGTGCGTAGCACCTATCTCTCTTTGTTTTGTTTGGCCATGCTTTAGGCCTATTGTTCAGACTCGTACTTTTGTGACTATTCTGTGATGTAATATTCGTTGGATGTTGTTAGTGGATATTTTCTTATCTGCTTTATTATTGTTGTTGTTTCGTCGTAATGCAAGGACCTGCTACTTTTCGAAATTTTTACAGACGCTTATCAGACTACAGCTTCACAGCTCCACGTCTGAGCGGACCTCCTCACGTCTCGCCTTCCATATTAAGGAAGCGGGGCGTGACAGTCAAATCACACGTCCCAGCTGCTAACACTCCAGCTAGGATTGACATACCGCAAAATGGATGCAATCCACCTGCAGCAGAAATGGTTGGACCTCTCAAAAAGAGAGGGCGACCACCGGGATCCAAGGACCAAGTCCCTCGAAAGAGTAGGACCCTTGGCAATGGTAAACAAATACCACCACAAGATGCTACTATAAGCCCTGCTACCCTATCTCTCCCAAACTCTCATGAAGAGGAAAAACCGGGAGAAAATGAAGTTTCGATACACTATGTACGAACTGGGGAGTATTGGGACAGAAAGAGCACAACCATAGATGACACATTTACGTGTAATATTTCCATCAACGTCGCGTATTGCGACGATGATATTGAACCACGCTCTCTGACAGAATGTCAAAGCAGAGATGATTGGCCAAAGTGGAAAGCGGCATAGGAGTGGAGTTGGATTCACTCACCAACGCAAGGTCTTCGGACCCATAGTCCAGACACCAAAAGGTGTAAAACCTGTGGGTTATAAATGGGTATTTGTTAGAAAACGAAATGAACAGAATGAGATCGTCCGCTACAAAGCAAGGCTTGTAGCGCAGGGTTTTACCCAACGTCCAGTGGTGGATTTTGAAGCGACATACTCCCCGGTCATGGACACGATCACCTTCCGATTCCTCATTGGCTTAACAGCCCAAGAGGGTTTAGATATGCAGCTTATGGACGTGGTCACTGCATACCTATATGGCAACCTAGACCGAGACATCTATATGAGATTGTCTGACGGTTATTCTTTGCCTGCAGCACTAAAAGAGAGAGAACGTGACATCTACTCAGTGAAACTGGAAAGATCATTATATGGTCTAAAACAATCTGAAAGGATGTGGTATAACAGACTGAGCGATTTCCTTGCAAAACAAGGATTCACAAACGACCCAGTCTGTCCTTGCATCTTTATAAGAGCAAAGGCAACATGATTTGTAATCATAGCTGTCTATGTGGACGACTTGAACCTTATCGGATCTCCTGAAGAGATCTCAGAGATTTCTAGAAGCTTGACAGAAACCTTCGAGATGAAAGACCTCGGAAAGTCAAAATTCTTTTTAGGTCTTCAAATAGAGCACCTTAACGATGGGATCCTGTTACATCAGTCAAATTACACATCGAACTTATTGAAAAAGTTTCAGATGGATAAGTGTCACCCCCTCAGCACTCCAATGGTCGTCAGATAATTGGATGTACATAAAGATCTCTTCCGGCCGCAGGAAGAGGGGGAGGAAGCACTAGGCCCTGAAGTGCCTTATCTAAGTGCTATCGGTGCACTCCTTTACCTGGTTAACTGCACTCGCCCTGACATAGCATTTGCAGTCAACTTACTAGCCAGATATAGTGCTGCACCTACACAGCGGCACTGGGCCGGAGTAAAGCATCTTCTGCGCTACCTCCAAGGGTCCATAGACTTAGGTCTATTCTATAGGAAAGGGGCATCAACTGGTTTAGTTGGTTATGCTGATGCAGGATACAGGTCCGATCCTCATACAGAGAAGTCTCAGACAGGATACATGTTCACTTATGGCGGCACATCCATATCCTGGAGATCTGTGAAGCAGACCATGACGACCGTCTCATCCACTCACTCAGAGCTCCTAGCGATCTTCGAAGCAAGTAAGGAAAGTTTCTGGCTACGCTCTGTGATCCAGCACATCCTCACCTCCACCGGCCTAATGACCGGTATTCTTGCGCCTACTCCACTTCATGAAGACAATGCAGCATGTATAGCCCAGCTACAGGACGGCTACATAAAAGGCGACAAGACAAAGCATATCTCCCCCAAGTTCTTCTGGACGCACGACCTTCAGAAGCAAAAGCAGATTGAGGTACAGAAGATCCAATCATGTAATAACTTGGCGGATTTGCTCACCAAATCTCTGCCTACTAGTATCTTTGAGAAACTTGTATATGGGATTGGGATGAGGAGAGTGAGTAAATGTAAACTGGGTCAGGATGAGAGGACTATGAACTCATAGATACATAGGAAACTGATGTATAGATTCATAGGGAATCTGCAAGCCTGAAGCTTGGTCAGATGAGGGGGAGTCAACCGCAGAGTTGTACTCTTTTCCCTTGGCTACAGGTTTTTTCCCACAGGGTTTTCCGTAGTCAAGGTTTTGACGAGGCAACCTCGTTGACTCTGGATCCTAAAGTATCCACCCCTAGACACATCCCCAAAACAGGGGAAGTTATGGATTAACTCTTCTTTATTTAACAAGGCAGTTATCCTAACTCGGATCCTGAAGAATTCACCTCTTATTCAATGTTGGTTGGATAAAGGGAAGTGTTATGAATAGGCCCATTGGGCCCATTGGGTATCGAACTCAATATTGAAAGCTATAAATATGAGGGTAGGGGGCTCTTAACCCTCTACACCTATTTTCCATATTTTCCCTTCACAACAGCGCAAACATTTTCGCTCTTCCCGCCATTTATTTTATAGTAGTAGCGGTTCTAACCCGCTATAAAGTGAAATTTTTGAATATTACTTTCGTTTTCTTTCTCTAATTGGATTTTTGATCTAATTAATTATATGTTCTCCCATTGTAACGGTTCTAAACCGCTAAAAGTGAAAATAACCACCCCGTCGTTTTTTTTTCTTCCCGCTTTGATCTAAGTGGAGGATGTTTTTTGAGCGGGTCGTAACCACTATAAAAAGATAATTAGTAGCGGTTTTAGGAACCGCTACTAAATCAACCGTTACAAATAACTCTTTCTGTTGGAGTGCGGATGAGCTTTTTTTTACACCATGACTACCATGTCACGTGCTTATTTCGAAAAAAGTAGGGCCACATGCAAACACACTGCTACGCTGGGCTCGAGGCTATACCTCGAGAAGGGCAATAGATAAAGAAGAAGAACAAGAATATTTTTGTTATTTTTGATCCCGAGGGCAAAGCAATGGATGAAGTCGAGGACTCGAGGAGCCGCTGGATTTGGGACAATGCGGGGAAGCATGAAGGCTGTCAGACATTGCTTTTTTGGGGAAGCCACGGGGACCAATGAGAGAAAGCCGCTTGCTATGTTTGGCGACTGTTTCGTGATGTTGCCTTGGGTTGACACATACATTGCCTGCCTTTGGTTTGGCCTCGGTTTGAGTAAAAAATGGCTCATGCATGTTAGGCTAATCATGTTGGCAGTTGAACGCTCATTCTTTGTTTGTTATACATGAACAAGTAATCGTGCAATGCAAATTACATCATTCTCAGTTGGCCTTCCGTCTCCAACCAAATGAATGGCTTGTTTATATCCTTTTCAGCTTCACTCAACAATCATTCAATCAAATCTTAATTATATATATTTTTTCTTAGCGAGATATAAGCCTCAGCTGGCCAAAGCGAAAATTCCTTCATTAAACTCACATCTTCTCTTATTTTTTTATTCGATTCGAATGGTTCATTTTGATCTTCATGTTCAAAAACTTCAAGTCACCAATATTCAAGTGAATCCAAGAGGTTTTGTTAGTGTTGATGCATGAATTCTCGCGGGACCGGATCAAGCCGCAAGATGCCTGTGCCAGGCCGCTAAGACGAGCAATCCGCAACAGGTTGAGCCAGGACAAGACAATTTTGCCAGACTGGGATTGGAAGTCCTTCGTTAACGCCTGAAATACAGAAAAGCTTGTCAGCCTCATCGGAGGGGGTGGCCCTCCGATCAAACTCCGACGCTCAAGTTAGATTCAAGTAGGAAGGAAGAAGCGTTGCCAGAGGTAGTCTTCCCTAGGGTTGAGAGATGATCAAAGTTAGAATATCCAGACTTGACCATTTAGTAAGCCCAAGAGCCCAAGGAAGCCCTCTTGAGGAGAAAGTATCCTCCTGCTTATATAGGGGTCGATAACCAATGAGTGCCAACCAGGTGGAAAGTGGTTGTCTCGGGACGTAGCCAAATTCTATTAATCGGGGATGTGTGGCGGCCGACCATTTCTGCGGGTAAGGGAGGTATTGAATTCCTATTAATTGGAAAGAGAAGGTTTGTCGGTTGCCTGAGATCATGCCAAGTGGACGACGTGGGCCAAGCCAAGTCGCTGAGGGATGTAAGGATCGTCGATATGGATATTTCAATACTAAACAACGGAAATGATTAGTATTGTCAACAACTAGGAGATATACAAAGTAACTTGTATATTCCTATAAATATAAAGAACTTGCAGTGAAAGAATCACCACAATAATGAAACAAAACAAATAAGCAAACCAGCCAAGCAAACTCAAACACCAAGAATTTATCCTGATTCGGATCCTCGTGATCCTACGTCCAGTCCTCTACCCCGTAAAGATTTTCAATCCACTATAACACTTGCACCGCAAGCAACAACATACAAAAATGGCGACACTCCCTGTGCCCCCAAACTTTGTACAATCTCTACACCAAGAGATTGAACTTATAAAGGAAAGAATGAAACAACACCTAAATCCTTGATGTGAATTTCAAATGGAATTCAAAGGAAATGTGTAAATGAAATTTCAAGGTTTCTAGATTTTGAATGGAATAAACACACTTGAAGATTTTAGTTTTCAAATGAAAAAAATATCAAACTTTTACTTCTCCAAAGGAAAACAATGACAGAACTTTCTCTTGAAGAAGATAGAGTTTGAGTTCTAAAGAAGAAAGTTGGAAAATGAAGTGAATGTAAGAGAAAGGGGGTATTCATCTATTTATAGATCTGAAAGGAAGTTATAACGGTCATATTCCAATAGTCAAAAACCATCTCCAACGGATAGAAGAAACCAGTTTCAAAAAATGGTCAAAACGGAATTGGTCGGCCAATGATTTTTGTTGGTCGACTTATTTTGAAACGACAAAATTTGACCATTTAAGTTTACTAATGTGGAACTGATATGAAGAGGAATTTAACCAACAAATTTCAAAGTCAAATTCGAAATGGAAAAATTAACCGGCTAACAAAAATGTATTGGTCGGCTAATTTCTAAAAGAAGAATTTTAGGATTCTGAAAAGACTTGGTTGTAGATAAATGTTAAGAGAGACCCTAGTCATCTAAGATATGGCATCATCATGCTTAAAACGCTATAAAATGAAAAATACATTGATTTCATAAAAGACATAAGTATGACTGCATCTGAATTTGAGAAATTTTTGTGCAGAAAGCAGTAACTAGTGATTATGTCCAAGATGTAAATGTTGAGTAGCCAGTTATCTGCACAGAAGGAGTTAGTAACAATAATATGTTTGTCATATCAAAACCATGTGGAATAGAGATATGAAATTATGAAATTCCAACATTCTTCCCCCTTTTTATGATGACAAACATTTATAATATGAATTAAGTAAATTCTTATAACTCCCCTTGAGTAAATGTCATATTATGGTGTTTCTCCTACTTTGTCATTGTCAAAAAGGATATTGGCGTCAATGACCTTCTTTTATTTTGGATACCTGAAAAGTAAACATTTAAGCAATGGTACCCTCTACAATATTGGGTCTGGGGGATTAGTCCTTAGGAAACCAAACCCATAGAGAACTTGGTTTTCCTACATAATCATGTGAATAAACAATATTATTCATATATGAATCAATATATAAATCTCTATCATGCAGACATAAGTTATTCGAAACCCAAATATGCAAATAAGTGGGTTTCCTAGGCACAAAATGAGTATGAGCATAGATGGATGCATGATACTTCTTAAGTACATTAACAATCTTATGTTTAACACCCAAATACGATGAGACACTGGGTTTGGTAACATTCTTCTTTGAATAACCTAACCCATGCCGATGATTTGTAGGATATTGAAATGAGAGCAAATTGATCGCTCTCCGGATACACACTGTTTCAGAGTGTTTTCTCACTACAAAGCGTTGACCGTGGAGAACCCGGTCAACGTGGTCAAGGGGCCCGCTTTGGGTCCCTCGGGGGCTTCGAATCGGTGCGGAAGGGGCGAGGGGTAGCCTCGGCCCTGGTTGAGACGCTTGGCCTCGGACAGGTGTGCTCGGCCTCGGCTGATAGGGGGACGAGGGATAGCCTCAGTCGCCCGGGTAGGTGCACGACCGGCGGGTGGCGAGGGAGAGTCTCGGACCCGATTAGGACGCTCGGCCTCGGCAGGACGTGCTCGGCCACGGCAGGCTGACGGTGAGGGGAAGCCTCACTGTCCGGTTGATCGAGTGGTCGGAGAGGGGCGAGGGGTAGCCTCGGCCCGTTGATCTTTTGTCCACCTGCGCAGACGAGAACGCTCGTCAGGGGGCCAGACCTTGGTTCCGGCCAAATCCCCTCCGATGCCTAAGTCAGATAGAGATCTGAGAAAGGAGGCCCGGCGGAGACGGTCCGACTCGTGAGGAGATCGTGACGGTGTCTCTCGGCGCGAGCGGGGGAGGAAGGAGATGAATTGGGGGAACGAGGTCGTTGATGGAGTACCTTAGGTTTTGTTACCTGAGATGCGGTCCCTTTCTTCGTCGTCTTCCTGGCCCTTTTGTAGAGCCCCGGCGTGATCGCCTCTGACCCACGTCCCACGTCCGCCATTGATCGTGCCCCATCAGTCCCCCCTCGCCGCCGCTCTCTCCGCCCTGCCAGCACCTCCCCATTATCGCTATTTAGTGGTCGCGCGTCCGGGGGAGTGGTTTTTCGCAGGAGTGGGCGAGCGACCAACGGGTTATTGGGGCCGGGTCGGATCGACGTTCGAGAAGGTCCCTTGTAGGGCCTTTGTCGAATGGGCTTTGAGGACGCAGATGGGCTTTTGACCAGTAGTCGGGCTCCTGGGCTCGTGTTTTACGGGTCTCGGCCAAATAGGCGTAACAATTGCCCCCATCGGTCGGGTTGATCGGCCTCGGCCGGTTCGGCTCGGCCGATGTGACCTCTGCCGATTGTGACGAGCTCGCCAGTCGATGCCGACTCATTTATTAGTCGTCATCATGAGTTGGCCCGTTCGATGTTTTTAAGGCGCGGGTTCCGAAGCGCCACCGGCCTTCAGATGCTGCCACGTGTAGCGGCAAGCTTATCCCCGCCGCTCGCGGAGTCGCCTTGAGTTCGAGAAGCCGAAGGGTTTGTGAGCCGCCATTGGTGGGGTCGATCAGCCTCGGCTCGCTCAGATCACCCGTTATGTCTCCTGGGATTCCGAGCGGCGCTTTAATCGAGGCGAGGCCATAAATGCAGGTCATGATGAGGCGGATCGATTGGTCTTCAACCGGCGCCAATTTCGGAACGCCGCCGACTCTTCGAGCCTCGCCACGCATTCTTGTCAGGCTCTTCGAATTCTCCCCTGGCATATAAGATCCTCAGTTGTGTTGATCTCCACTTCTTCTTCGCTCCTCCCGGTATTCAGAGCCTTCAGCAACTCGGAGTTCCCCGTCGCCTTCGCTTCTTTGTCCTCTCCAAACTAGTTAAAAATAGGTAATTCCTCTCTTGCTCTCATCCTATGGCTGCTCTTAGGATAGGCGGTTCTGGCCGGAGGAAGAGGGGTCCTCCGGAGTCCGGGCGGGGCGAACCCCGGCTAGGGGAGTCTGGTTCCCCCGCCGGGAGTCGTTCTCTTCAAGATAAGGGGAAGGAGAAACTTTTTCCAGACTACACCCGTGATGACGTGGCGTTGGCTGCCGTACGGCTTAATGTGCCCCCGGTTGTCCTCCGTACGCCGTCGAGGACCCCTCCTTCGGTGGCCGCGGAGATCCGGGAAAGATATCTCTGCTTCCCATACGAGGTTCGGGTTCCATTTGTCGACGAGCGGATTTTCCTTCCGAGGAGCAATGAGGTCGGCGTCTACGTCGAGATGTTCCGCCTGGGTCTTCGCTTCCCGCTCCATCCCTTCTTCATCCAGGTCATGGAACATTTCACAGTGTCACTGTGTCAGTTCACCCCGTGTTCGATCGCGGTACTGACGGGTTTTGTAACGCTCTACTGTACCCGTGGTCTGGAGCCGACTCTCCCCCTTCTCTTCTACTTTTACCAGGCCCAGACGGTCGGTCCGGGGTCATGGCTGCTACTTCGAGCTCGTTCGAGGAGGGAATGCCTGATCGGGTTACCCCGCTGGTCAGGGGATTGGAACTTGGATTATGTCTTCGTGGTCTTCTTGGGCGAGGCCCAGATTCTGACAAGCTGGGGCAGTTCTGTCCATTCTCGCCCGTCGTTAGTTCTCTCAGACGCCGACCGGGCAGCCGCTGCGCTTCTGTTGGCTCTTCCTTTGGAAACGAAGTCCATTTGGTCTTTGCTGGACGACCTACTCCTGAAGGCCGTCTTGTGGTCTCTGGGTAGGTCGCTTTTTCATCCCCGGATCGCCCTATGACTCATCCTGATTTCGGTCTCCTTTGCAGGGATGGCTGGCCGCGAATTCGTCCGTGACGTTGACGAGCTGATCCGTCGTGGAGCCGCTCGGAGCCGAGGTAGTACCTCTGGAAGGGCGCCTCGGAGGACCGTTGAGGAGGAGGTGCGCCGAGCCGAGCCTGCCGTGGGTAAGGTGGCGGCCGCGCCTCCCGCCTCTTCTTCTGGCGATCCCCTTCCGGGGGGTGAGGATGGTGCGAGGCGGAAGAGTTCTCCTCCGGCGCCTTCGGAGCTCCACGGTGGAAAGAAGAGGAAGGAGGACGTGGATCCCTCCGGCCCGGCAGGTTCCGCGCTTCCCGTGGCGACCGTCGGGGATCCTTCGATAGCTTTGCCAGCCACCCCCCTCGCAGCGTCTTCGCCCGTATCACCAGGGGTCGGGGCCTTGTTGGCGAGCGACTTGGCTTCGATTGTCGTCCCTGGGAGTTCGATGTTTGCTGACCGAGCCGTGGCCCAGCAGGTTGCCGAGGTCTCCGTCCCTCCCCGGGATCGCAGCCTCCTCAAGAAGATCCCGGCCGACAAGATGTCGGATTCCTTGGTCTGGATCCTCCAACAGGTTCGGTTATCTTGCTATCCTCTCTTTCTCTTTATCCTCTTCTTAGCCCATGTCTCGTCTTTTCAGGGTTCAGCGCTCGCTGTGGAGTTGCAGTGTCGAGCCGTCCGCTTGAGGGAGCTGGAGGAGTCCTCCATGAGGGCTCAAGAGCGGGCCGGGGCGGCCGAGGTGGCCATGATGGAGGCCCAGATGGAGTCTCGGCGCCTCGCCCTCCGTGTGGCTGCGTTGGAGGGACAAGTGGGTGACCTCGAGGGAAAGCTAGGGGATGCTCATCAGTCGGCTGAGGAAGCGGCGGAGTCGTTCCGTCTGGAGAGGGAGGAGCTTCAGAGGGAACTGTCGGACCGGCGTCAGGTAATGCGGCTTACGGAGGAGGTGGAGATGGGCGTCGTCGAGACACTGGGGAAGAAGATCTTCGAGGTTCTCAGGGAGGCCTTCGGTAAGTATATAGACATCATCGCCCCCCCGGATCGTCGAAGTCGTCCAGTCTTCCTTCCGGGAATGTGCGGAACGTGTCCGGCAAGTCCCTCCGCCAGTCGAGTCCCCTCGCTCCGAGCAGGGCGAAGTGCCCGAGGATGTGTCCTCCCGAGCTCGGGCTCCTTAAGCCGTCCCTCCCAGCCTTATCCTCAAATTTTTAAGCATCCGCTTCGCTTTGGGCCAGTCTACTTGAAATGGATCCCTGGCCCCCGCTACCTCATTCGGCTTCGGTCCCGGCTCCATGGCTCATAATTGCTGGTTGCATGGCTGCCAGCTTGGGCTACCTACTTCGGGTCTTTTGTCAACCAATTTTGCTCTGTCGGTGTCGATCTAGCTTCCGTAGGCGAAGAACTCTGTCATTCGTCATGAGTAGATTGTTTGTAGGGTGTTTCCTTCGCCTTGATCCCCTGTAAATAAGACGCATTTTTGTACTCTGGTTAGCTATTATAAACGAAATCGACTTACTTGGACTTCTTGTGTATTTTGCGTTGTCGCCTTGTTCTCGGCTTAGGAGTGGACGAAGCTGGCGTTGGCTGGGGGGATTCTCCCCAGACTTAGGGGCGCAGGAGTCGGTCAGCGAGGGCGAAGCTCCTCGACTTAGGACCGGTTGGCGTCCGTGCCTCCTGGGGAAATTGCCCCCAGACTTATGAGCGCTGGAGTCGGTCGGCGAGGGTAAAGCTCCTTGGCTTAGGACCGGTCGGGGTCCGTGCCTGCTGGGGGAATTGCCCCCAGTCTTATGAGCGCTGGAGTCGGTCGGCGAGGGCAAAGCTCCTCGGCTTAGGACCGGTCGGCATCGTGCCTGCTGGGGGAGTCGCCCCCAGACTTATGAGCTCTGGACTCGGTCGGCGAGGGCCAAGCCCTTCGGCTTAGGACCGGTCGGCGTCCGTGCCTGCTGGGGGAATCGCCCCCAGACTTATGGGCACTGGAGTCGGTCGGCGAGGGCAAAGCTCCTTGGCTTAGGACCGGTCGGCGCCCGTGCTTTGCTGGGGGAGTCGCCCCCAGACTTATGTGCACTGGGGTCGGTCGGCGAGGGCCAAGCTCCTCGGCTTAGGACCGGTCAGCGTCCGCGTCTGCTGGGGGAATTGCCCCCAGACTTATGAGTGCCGGAGATAGTCGGTGAGGGCAAAGCTCCTCTTCCTCCTCCAGTGAGGCGGCGGTCCCCGACCTTTTGCGTTACTGGCGACATGTCAACTCCGTCGGAGTTTTAAATAAAGACAATAAAAAGAAGGCGTTTGTACTCTCATGGGTCCAGTTGGACCGGTACATTTGGAGGAAACGGAAAAGGGGAAATGAAGCTAAACAGAGGGATGTAAAACTAGATATCTCCCTCATACTTAGGCTGCCCCCGGGGGGAGGGACGTTGCCTGCTCACTCTATGATGCGGAGGGGGCCTTGGATGGTGTTGATCTTCTTCCCCTTGTCCGGCTGTGTGGAGGTCCCTTCTCCATGGGCCGGCTCGTCGGCCTGATTCCTGGCGTGCCCTTGGCTCATCAGCTTCTCAATGTCCTTCTTCAAATGCCAGCAATCTTCCGTGTCGTGACCGTCGTCCTTATGGTACTTACAGTACTTCTCCCTGTTCTTCCCGCCTCTTTTAGCCTTCGGCGGGGGCGATCAGCTCGCTCTTCCTTCTGTACTTGGGCGAGAATGGCGTCTGGGGTGGTGTCCCTCGCGCTTTCTCCCTGTTGCCTGTTCCTTTGTCTCTTTTCGGTCCGGTATCCTTCGGGGCTTGCTCGTCCGCCGTCGCCACGCTTGGTCCCTCGAGCGGTTTTTCCTGCATCCTCGGCCAAGGCCTCCTCGGTCAGCATAAAGCGTTCGGCCCTTGCCATGATCCCGGGGAGGTCCTTTGGGGGGTCGTTGTGCAGGGACTTCTTGAGGCCCCTGTGGCGAAGCCCTTTCTTAAGAGCCGTCTGGACCACCAGGTCGGGTGGGTTGTTCACGTTTAGCCTTTCCGCATTGAAGCGGCGCATGAACTGTCGGAGTGGTTCGGCCGGGCCTTGCACTATGTTGAACAGATGTTCAGCACCAGGTTTGATCAGCCTCCCCGCCATGAACTGTTTGCAGAACAACTGGGCGAGTTGCTCGAAACCGTCGATGGAGCGGCCGGGCAGGCTGTGGTACCAGATCCTTGCCGCTCCCCTGAGAGTAGAATAGAAGCCCCGGCAAAGCAGGTCATCGTCAGCTCCCTGGAAGGCCATGTCCCCCTCGTAGTCCATCACGTGGTGTGCCGGGTCTCCTATTCCGTCGTACTTTCCCAGCACCGGGATCCTGAATCGAGAGGGGACTCGGGCGTCGGTTATTCTCCGCGATAAGGGGCACCAGTCCCCATGGATGCCTCCGGGGATGCGGTATTCGCCTGCTTCCGGCTCGATCGGGGGTGGAGGTAGCACCGGCGCCGGCGGGGCTGGCTCCGCAGCCTTCGCCACGCTGGGGGTCGGGCTGACCCGACGCTCCCGACTCCTCCAGCGGGAGCTCCTGCTCCGCCGTGACCGGTCTCTTGAGTGGTGTCGTTCGCTTCTCCTGCGGCGGGACGACCGTGATCGACGGGACGATGCCGTCATCGATTCGCCGTTCGTCCCTTCGGTCTCTCTTCGGCTTCTTTCACGATAGGGCGAGGAGGCTCGTGACCTCGCCTGACGGGAGCCGGACCGCGTGAACCGACGCTCTGCGTTCGGTTTCCGGGTCCCGTGGTCGTCGACCACCGCGGACCGCAAGTGCGGGGGACCCCCCGCCCATCGGTGGCTATCGTTCAATGCGCCTCCGTCGGACGGCGCGGGGCCGACAAGCTGCTGCACCGTCGCGACCAACGTCTGGAGGCTCGCGTTGGTCTCCTGAGCCAGGGCACGGAGCTGTCCCTGTGTGGCTAGTTCTGAGCCGCCGGTCTCTTCGGTTGAGTGGGCGGGGTGGCCGTCGACGTGCGTGTCCTCGGGGTTGCCATTAGATGCGCCATTCCCCTCCTCCGGGATGGGGGTCATGCGCTTCCTTCCATTGCTAGCTCGCGCCATTGTAGGTGTGGTTTGCTTCTTCGTGGGACAGTCTTCGTTTCCCACAGACGGCGCCAGATGTTTCAGAGTGTTTTCTCACTACAAAGCGTTGACCGTGGAGAACCCGGTCAACGTGGTCAAGGGGCCCGCTTTGGGTCCCTCGGGGGCTTCGAATCGGTGCGGAAGGGGCGAGGGGTAGCCTCGGCCCTGGTTGAGACGCTTGGCCTCGGACAGGTGTGCTCGGCCTCGGCTGATAGGGGGACGAGGGATAGCCTCAGTCGCCCGGGTAGGTGCACGACCGGCGGGTGGCGAGGGAGAGTCTCGGACCCGATTAGGACGCTCGGCCTCGGCAGGACGTGCTCGGCCACGGCAGGCTGACGGTGAGGGGAAGCCTCACTGTCCGGTTGATCGAGTGGTCGGAGAGGGGCGAGGGGTAGCCTCGGCCCGTTGATCTTTTGTCCACCTGTGCAGACGAGAACGCTCGTCAGGGGGCCGGACCTTGGTTCCGGCCAAATCCCCTCCGATGCCTAAGTCAGATAGAGATCTGAGAAAGGAGGCCCGGCGGAGACGGTCCGACTCGTGAGGAGATCGTGACGGCGTCTCTCGGCGCGAGCGGGGGAGGAAGGAGATGAATTAGGGGAACGAGGTCGTTGATGGAGTACCTTAGGTTTTGTTACCTGAGATGCGGTCCCTTTCTTCTTCGTCTTCCTGGCCCTTTTGTAGAGCCCCGGCGTGATCGCCTCTGACCCACGTCCCACGTCCGCCATTGATCGTGCCCCATCAGTCCCCCCTCGCCGCCGCTCTCTCCGCCCTGCCAGCACCTCCCCATTATCGCTATTTAGTGGTCGCGAGTCCGGGGGAGTGGTTTTTCGCAGGAGTGGGCGAGCGACCAACGGGTTATTGGGGCCGGGTCGGATCGACGTTCGAGAAGGTCCCTTGTAGGGCCTTTGTCGAATGGGCTTTGAGGACGCAGATGGGCTTTTGACCAGTAGTCGGGCTCCTGGGCTCGTGTTTTACGGGTCTCGGCCAAATAGGCGTAACACACACCTAGAGAAGGATGTATCTTTAACACAAGCGTACGGTTAAGTGGTAAACAGGTATCAATCACACGGAGGACTAATGACGGTACTCTACTTTATCTACTAAGCTACTTGGTGGAAGATGGTTTATAAGTTGGTTGTGTCACAGTCGTTCAAAATAATGTTGATTTCAATTAATAAAAACATCTAGGGCTAGAGAATCCCCACTACGGATTTTCAAGTAATCAATGTGAGTTATGAATTACCATGCAATTAAACTCAGTTTAAGGTGAACTTGTCACAACTAATTGGGAACCGGCGCACACTGTCGTGCTACACAAGTCTGTAGCAATCTAAACTAGAGCATCGCTGTCGTGCAAGCCTAGTCCAAACCACTAGCATTAAGACCGACAATTGTGTCCAATCCGAACACAAGCTCGCTGTCGTGCAACTTGAGTTCAAATCTAGATCCTGACGGTTCATATCCATTTCACCGTCGTGCAAACTAATATAATTATAGGATCACAATAAAAATGCTAGCTTTGGTCGCTGTCGTGCACCAAATCTAGAGAATTTCGATTGTAAACCTAAATCGAATATCTAGGGCTTTCCAAGAATCAAGATCCTCTCTCGAGATCTTAAGATCCAAGAGGAATCCCTATCTATCCGTAGTAAATTAATCAAGATCTAACCTTTCTAACAAGTCTAATGTCATAGCAACCCAATATCACAAATCCTACTTTAGATCCATAAGGTTCATCCCTTTGCCCTAGAACAAAGGAACTACTCACAAATTATAATAGAAACAAGAATTAATGCAAGATCGATGATAGAATTCATAGCAAAACTCAGATCTAACAAAAGATATAGCATAAAAATTAAAGCTTGCAGGAGATCAAGACAAACCAATTTGTGTAGAAGCTTCAATAATAAAATCCAGATCTGAGTCTTCAATCTCTCCCAATACAAAAGCTTAACTAAAATTTAAAACTAATTAAAATTATACTAAGGAGTCTCTCCTTGGGCTGGAGATAAAACTGGGCTTAAATACATGCCTAAAAGCAAAAAAATCCAGACAGAACTGTTGAGTATTGATTTCCCAGATTTGGTTTTGATGATGAACAAACATAAATATCGTGTACTAATTCTCTTTGAGCGCAGTTATGGAGATCGTCGCCAATTTACTCTGTAGATCTCAAGCGACGTCTCAAGACTTCTTTAGAGCGCGTGATCGTTGTGCCTGAAGCTTCGTTGAAGCTCAAGGACTTGTTGATGTTGTCAATAGATTCAGACTCATCATGTTAGAGCTTTGAAGACGGTTTTTCTTGTTTATCTCTTTGTCTTCTAGCTCTACTTTATAAAATATTAAGCCTTGAGTCATACTTGCTTAGTATCCCTCTTAACTATCTTATCTATTTACTAGGAATGCCGTAGAAGCCATTAGATAGGGTCCCTTAGCCTATCGCTCTTCTACCTGGCTTCTGGTGCATCTTAGTTGGTTCAAGTTGAATAACTAATCAATTAAATGTCAATCTAATCGATTAGGAATTCTTCTTGAATTGACTAGCCATCCTTTGAATCTTAGACTAATCTCTGATGACCAACTAGTCGGTTCAAGAAGGTTCACCGACCGATTAGTTCTCAAACTAGTTGGTTAGTGTTTCTTCTCAGACCGACTAGATTATCTTTCTTCTTTCGCACAAATCTCTGTTTGCAACTAGTCGGTCCAAGAAGGTTCACCGACTGATTAGTTATCAAACTAGTCGGTTAGTGTTTCTTCTTAGACCGACTAGATTATCATGACTTCTTTACTAAAATCTCTGTTTCAAACCAGTCGGTCCAAGAAGGCTCACCGACCGACTAGTTCTCCATCTAATCGGTTAATGATCCTTCTTAGACCGATTAAGCTGCTTTAATTTTCCAGACGTTGGAGATTTTATTTCCACGATTTTGTGTGATCTGTTTCGATTCTTTCCATGTCTGTTTGATGCGATTCAAACATGAAAATTCTTCTATTATGAGAGAGATTTCAGATCTAGTTTTAGTGGAATCAATTATCAATTTCAAAGGAACAATTGCTCTCGAAAAAGAAGGCTCTCTCTCTCTCGCGTCGACCTAATCCTTTCTAGAGATCGTTTGATTCTCGTGCGTTTAATCTCTCGAAGGATTCAAGGATCACGATCATCATCCTAGCCATCTTCATCTGTTCATCTCAGTGGTGCTAGGTTTTTTCCATTCATCTTTCGTGATCTCTTCTCATCATCCTTCCTTGCCCTAATACTGTAAGTATCTCTCAAGGCATAGGAATTTGTGGTGAGTATTTCATATTTCAATATCTTTTTATTTGAGTTTTGCTCTCGGTTTGTGAAAGGTTCGTGATCCCGGTTTGTGGGAGTTACGGTTCAATCTTTGTATTGATTTGTATTGTAGTATTTTCTACAAGAGGGTTTTTAGTGAAAGCTTGAGTTAGTGGATTCTAACTCAAGGAGCTGGAAGGGATCCGGGTGTCTGGGACGTAGGATCACCGGAAACAAGTCGGGGAGACTTGGGTGGATCCGAACCCATTACATCACTTGTTTGTATTGTGATCTTCTTGTTGTTACTTCTATTCCGCATTCTTGTTTGTGTTTGCAAAATAATTAGGAATTATCCTCTTAGATATTTTAAAGTACTATTTACACCCCTCTAGTACTTGTGCAGTAGCTTCCAGGGTATTATTTGGTATCAGAGATTAGTTCATAGCTATGACAAACAACGATAACAAGGCCGTTCGACAACCTCCCGACTAATGCTCTTACAAGAATCGTGAAGGAGCCTCTTCAATGCTCGAAGGTCACTCCTCACACAGGCCTCCTCACTTCAACGGTACCAACTATGGGTACTGGAAATGTCGGATGAGAACCTTCCTCCAGAGTGCATCTCTTTGGAGAACCACATTAATGGAGTATGTTGAGCCCACTGAAGAAGACATCTCAAAATGGACTGCCACGGAGGTCGCCGCAGAGGTGAATAATGATAAGGCAATGAATGCTTTACAGTGTGCATTGGATCATGAAGACTTCAATAAGATATGCACATGTAAGAGTGCATATCAGATTTCGAATCAACTTCTCATCATGCACGAGGGAACGAGCAGGATAAAATACTCTAAACTCAATGTTGCTAATAAAGAGTTCGAGTTATTTCACATGGAACATGGTAAAAGAATTAAGGAATACTATGCTCGCTTCGTGGATCTAACCAACGAATTGGAAGCTCTTGTGAAGATCTATACCCAAGAAGAGAAAGTTGCAAAGATCATTGACGGACTTCCTTCGAGTTGGGAAAAGCGAACCTACGCTATCGAGAAAGGTTATGATAGGTCTAAGTATACTGTTGTTCAACTAATGGGTACATTAATGTCTTATCAGGCACGAAAGGACAACAAGATCAAGATGCATGACAAGATGAAGGCATTCTTAAAGCAAGAAGAGCAGAAGAAAAAGGCGATTGCTTTCAAGGCCGCCCCTACCACACCTACCGATAGTGAAGAATCGGAAGCTGAGTTGGACATGGAATCTTTGTCCCTCATGGCAAAGAAGCACAATCGGTTTTTCCGAAAAGGTAACTTCAAGAACAAATCCAAAGTTGGTTCTACTAATGCCTCTTCTTTTTTGTGTTTCAAATGCAATAAGCCAGGACACATCAAGGTCGATTGTCCCCTCAACAAACAAAAGGAGAAATGGAAGGCACCTAAGTACGACAAGTCAAGAAAGTACAAGGAGGAGTATAAGAAAGGGCTTGTTGGTACATTCACCGACTCTGAAGAGGACTCTGCAAGTGGTGAGTCAGATGAAGAACAAGTGGAGAAAGCACACATGTGTTACATGGCAAGAGAACAATATGATCAAGAGACCGATTCAGATGAAAGCGAGGATGAAGGTGAAGAGGTATGACCTTAGATTAGCTAATGAAGAAATTTGGTCTAAGTATTCTAAGTTAGTGAATAGATATACTAAAATCAAAGATGAGCTAACTAGTCTTCTAACCACACCTAAACTTGTCATCACCAACAACGACACCGTTGTTGAAGCCTTGAGAATTGAAATTGTAAATCTCAAATCTCAACTTGAGCATGTTAACATTGAGGATCCGGATGAACACGAGATAGTGGATTTGATTTCTCGAAACTCAACTTTGAGTATTGAGAATGAGAATCTCAAGTTACGTGTTTGTGAACTCATCACGCATTTGTCTACTTTGGATGTTAAAATACTTTCTCTCACCGAGAAATATGGGTTCACATTGGGCTGTGTTGAGAAATTCAACAAAGGCAAGGATCGTTTGGATAATATTCTGAATGAATTACTTTCGGCCAATCATCGCATTGGGTTGAGATATAATAATAAAAATTCATCCAAATCTTCCACCACCTTTGTGAGGCCATCCTCCGATGCCTCAACTAGTGGGAGTAAACACCCCATGGGTAGTTCATCTTCCAATGGTACTTCCACTAAGTCCACATCCCCTTTTGGAAAGAAACCCACTTTAGGTGGACCTCCAAAGAAGGGTCATGCATTTATGTACACAAATGCAATACCACGCAGGAACACACCTCCTACTCCACATGTTCATACTTATGATGATTTTTATGCTCCACGTCCACGAGCACGTGCACACCAAGTGAGACACACTCACATACGTGTTCCCCCACATGCATATGTTCACCCTCATCATTATTACATGAATGATTACCATCATGCACCGTATCATATGTTGTCACCACCATTTCATCTTGTGCCACATGCTAATCCACGTCATGCATACACTAGGCCACTTTCTCATAGAACACATGCACCACATAGAAATCAACAAAATGTGCATGTTCCCAATAGGAATAGGGCTCCCAAGACATTCTCTATTTGGGGCCTGAAGGACACTAGTATGCGTGAGAAATAAGCATATATAAACTTGTATTTTATGAATGTTGTGCACACTGATGATTATATTGGGAAGTCTAAGTCTAATTGGACTTGGCTTCCAAAGGTCTAATCTTTTAGGACCTAATGATCTTGGGTACCATGATACAATGTTTTTATCTTCAGGTACTCAAGAAAAATAAAAGGAGCAACAAATCTAAATTTGGCTCCAAGAACAGTTGGATACTTGATAGCGGGTGCTCAAAACACATGACTGGTAAAGCTCTGTTGCTATCCGAAGTGGTACCCATTGAAAATGGAAACCAAGTGGTCTTTGGAGGCAACGAGAGTGGAACCATCATAGGTGTTGGGAAAGTTGGTAACCCTTCTAAACCTCTTATAAATGATGTTTACCTTGTTAAAGGTTTAAATCACAATCTAATCTCTATAAGTCAACTTTCTGACAAGGATTACAAAGTTAGCATTGAGAAAGGAATGTGCCATATTTTAAGGACTGATAATAATAGTTTGTTGTTCTCTGGCACACGCCATAAGGACTTATATATCTTAGATATTCCAAATTCCCATGAACAATGTCTTATTGCCAACACAAGTGAGCAACACTTATGACATAGACGTTTTAGACATGCGAATTTCGGAAAACTTTTCAAACTATCCAAGCTAGATTCCATAAAAGGATTCCCTAAGCTTTCTTTTAACAAGAAAAGCTTTTGCGACTCGTGTCAACGAGGCAAACTTCCAAAATCGGCATTCAAACCTAAGAAAAGCATATCCTCTAAATGGCCTCTAGAGCTTTTACATCTAGATCTTTTTGGGCCAACTAAAGTTGCTTTATTAGGGAATGCACGATATGGACTTATCATCGTTGATGACTTTTCTAGGTTTACTTGGGTATTTACTTTAGTTAATAAAAATGATGCTTTTGAAAACTTCACAGTATTTGCTAAAAAAAGTACAAAATCTCATTGGAACCACCATTGTCACTATTCGTAGTGATCATGGCGGGGAATTTGAGAACGATTCTTTCTCAAACTTCTGTGATGAGGTTGGTATTACTCACACCTTTTCTTTTCCTTGTGCACCCCCTCAAATGGTGTTGTTGAGAGAAAGAATAGGACGCTAGTGGATTGTGCTCGCACTATGCTTGATGATAGCCACCTTGGCTATCAATTTTGGGCAGAAGCGGTACTTACAGCTTGCTATGTGTTTAATAGAATACTTTTGAGGTCTGGCACTAAACAAACTTGTTATGAATTTTTGTTTGGTAGGTTACCTCAAGTTAAATATTTTAGAGTTTTTGGTGCAAAGTGTTTTATCAAGAACACGTATGGTAGTTTGGACAAATTTGATCCAAGATCCAATGAGGGGATCTTTGTTGGATATTCCTCCCGTAGCAAAGCCTACCAGATATACAACAAGAGAACCTCAACGATCGAGGAATCACTTCATGTATCATTTAATGAAGACTTTGTCTCTCCTAGAACTATCGATGACGATGACTTTATGGAAGTAGTTTGTGATTCTGTTGATAAGTCTAATGCTATTGATTCTGTTGAAACTAACCCTACTAATGAATCCCTTGAGAATGTTCCTAGTTACCAGGGTGTTCCTAGAAAGCTTCCAACTGTTCGTGACCATCCTCATGAGCAAGTTATTGGTAACATGGAAGATGGTGTCAAAACAAGGTCTCAAATCAACTTCTTCGCTCATTGTGCCTTTGTCTCTTCCGTGGAGCCAAAGAATATCAACGAGGCGTGCGAAGATAGTTCTTGGATCGTAGCCATGGAAGAGGAGCTCATTCAGTTTGAGAGGAATGAGGTCTGGGAGCTCGTTCCGTTGACTTCGAAGAACCATAATGTTATAGGAACGAAGTGGATTTTCAAGAACAAGAAAGACGGGAACCAAAATGTCATCCAGAACAAAGCTCAGTTAGTTGCTCAAGGCTATAAGCAAGAGGAAGGTATCGATTTCGAGGAATCATTTGCACCTGCAGCTAGATTAGAATCTATTAGACTATTATTGTCATTTGCATGCCATAAAGATTTCAAACTTTTTCAAATGGACGTAAAGAGTACGTTCTTAAACGGAGATGTAATTGAGGAAGTATATGTTTCTCAACCTCCGGGTTTTATAAACGAAAGATTTCCGAATCACGTTTTCAAAATTAAGAAAGCACTTTATGGTTTAGGACAAGCTCCTAGAGCTTGGTATAACCGCTTAAAGAACTTTCTTTTGGATTTGGGTTTCAAAACGGGTGAGGTTAATTCAACGCTTTTTGTTAAGTATGCTAATCATGATATTATTTTAGTTCAAATTTACGTAAATGATATCATTTTCGGTGCTGCTAACTTCGCTCTCTGCGAAGAGTTTTCTAATGTTATGAAGGATCAGTTTGAGATGAGCCACATGGGTGAGCTCAAATACTTCCTAGGACTCCAAATTTGCCAAATGAACGATGTGATCTTCATCTACCAAACCAAGTACACGATGGAACTGCTAAAACAATTTGGAATGGAGAGTGCTTTTAACAAGAAGATTCCGATGAGCACCACAACACATCTTGAGAAAGATACGAGCGGCAAAGATGTAGACATTCATATATATCGAGGTATGATAGGTAGTCTATTATATCTTACTGCTAGTAGGCCAGATGTAATGTTTGCCGTATGTGTTTGTGCTAGGTATCAGTCACAACCTAAGGAATCACACTTAGTAGCAGTTAAACGTATTTTCTGTTATTTAAGTCACCACTAGACTACGGATTATTCTATCCAAAGTCAAGCACATATAAGTTAATCTCATATAGTGATGCAGATTATGCTGGATGTAAATCCGACAGGAAAAGTACTAGTGGCACTTGCCATTTTATAGGAAATTCCCTCGTCTCTTGGTTTTTCAAGAAGCAGAATTCCGTATCACTTTCTACCACTGAGGCGGAATATATCGCCGCCGGTGCTGCATGTGCACAGGTTCTTTGGATGAGACACACATTGAAAGACTTTGGTGTACACTGTGATACTTGGCCTATCATGGTGGACAACCTAAGTGCGATATGTCTCTCTAAAAATCCAGTATACCATTTCCGTACCAAACACATAGATGGCCGTCACCATTTTCTAGATGATCATGTAGCTAAAAAGGACATCATATTAGTGTACGTTGAAACCCAGAAGCAAATCACCGATATTTTCACGAAACCACTTAAGGAAGATTCCTTTGTGCGGTTACGTTGAGAATTGGGGATTATGGGTGAATCCGAGATTTAGGACTCATACTGTTTATAAAGTTTGCATGATAGTGATTGTCATAGACTCATGCATACATCTATTATGATATTCTCTATTCATGCTGGATTTATGAGTGGTTTTCGATTTGCGCGTTGTATTTATGGTTTTATGGTCTAATGTGATAATTAAGGTGATTAAGTGAGTGTTTAGATGTTTAGTCCAAGTGCTCGTAAGAAAGATCTCAAAATTTCTCTTTTATAAACTTGTTGGACTCATTTAGTCGGTTCAAGTTTATCTTTAGACCGACTAGTTTGACTTCTAGTCGGTTAGACATTGAACATAGACCGACTATTTTATGCCTTTTTTCTTGACTAACTTGCTGTTTGCCTCTTAATCGGTCCAAGCACAATCACTGAACGACTAGAATACGTTTTAGTCGGTCGGCTACTGAACTCAGATCGACTAGTTGGGTAAGGGCAAAGTTGTCTTTGGTTGATTTCAATCGTTTTTAAAACTCATCTCACCGACTCATTTTCATATTAATCGATGCATCTCTTTCTTCCTCTCTAAGCCATCGTCGTCCTACACCGTCCTTCGCCGTCTCCGGCCGCCTCAGTCGTCGTCGGCCATCCTCTTCCTCCTCTAGGGTATCTCCTCCTCTCCTCTCGTCTATTTTTGTGATCATTAGGGTTCACTCTTAAAATTCCTTTCGAATTTGCTGTGTCTCTCTTCTCGATTTCATGGCGAGAAGGAGAATTCCTATCCCCTCTTCCGGTCCCTCTGAGATGACCGTCGAGCCTCCCTTTAACCCTAATCCATCCAAACGTCGATCAAAATCAACTCGTTCGCCTCCTTCGTCGCCGGTTTCGTCATCGTCTTCTTTGCCTCCACTCAAAAAGAAGAAGGCGACATTCCCTCGACCTAAGCCAACATCTCAACCCCAGTCCCAGCCAAAATTCAAAAAGATGTTGACCTCTGGACCATATGTTGCTTCTTCAGTGCACTTTGACTCTGACGAGGATTATATCCCGGAGTCTGAGGCTGTCGAGAAAGGACCTATCCCGACTGCTCGCATTACCCTGCGACAGTCCAAGGGGAAGGGTCCTATGCCCTCTGGAGGGGTCGATATTTCTATGTGTCGCAATGATCCGTTATGTCTTGCCGCTTATAATCGTATTGAGCATTGCCCCTTGATTCTCGAACACTACATCAAGTTTGCTGATTTCCCAGATGTTGTATTGATATGTGTTCCTGCACTTTATGCTACTCCCTGCTGTTGTTAGATATTTTTTGTTGCCTGGATGTATGCCTTTTGCTGGTTATATATATATACATCATGTTACAGTTTGTATCATTGTGCATGATGTGATGTGTCTCTGCTGATTCTTTATGTCGCTCGTCGACTATGTTGTTCTCTTGCTTTGGATGTATGAAAACATGAATCGTTTTCCATGCACTCAATTCGCTAAAATGTTGATATTGGAGAAATTGTTCATTTACTCAACCATATGATTTAATATTGGTTTTGCTGTTTTCGCTTTCCGTTTTTAGACTATAGTCTAGTTGACACACCTTATTTTGACTTTGATGTTTTCATTGGTGTCATTTGGACCGTCGTCATGTTTTTCGACTCTCGTGTTTGAACTTCTATTAGCCATTATTGTATGTTGTTGTTTTTTTACTCCCGCTCTTTTTGGATAATGCCAAAGGGGGAGAGAACATATAAGGACTTCGTACTAAATGATAATTTAAACATTACCGTGAATTTAATTTCATATACTAAATTTAGGGGGAGTGAAGATATAAAAATCTATGGATTTCGATCCTATATTTCGATAGTTGGATCATGTTTTATTCTTTTCTCTGCTGCTTGATGCTTCTGTTCATTATTTAATATGGAACTAACGTGTCATCAATGCAGGGGGAGTAAGTAAATTTCATTTATTTCATTATTATTGATTTATATTTATGTTGGTTTGTCATCACCAAAAAGGGGGAGAATGTTGAGTATTGATTCCCCAGATTTGGTTTTGATGATGAACAAACATAAATATCGTGTACTAATTCTCTTTGAGCGTAGTTATGGATATCATCGCCAATTTACTCTGTAGATCTCAAGCGACGTCTCAAGACTTCTTTAGAGCGTGTGATTGTTGTGCCTGAAGCTTCGTTGAAGCTCAAGGACTTGTTGATGTTGTTAAGAGATTCAGACTAATCATGTTAGAGCTTTGAAGACGGTTTTTCTTGTTTATCTCTTTGTCTTCTAGCTCTACTTTATAGAATGTTAAGCCTTGAGTCATACTTGCTTAATATCCCTCTTAACTATCTTATATATTTACTAGGAATGCCATAGAAGCCATTAGATAGGGTCCCTTAGCCTATCGCTCTTCTACCTACCTTCTGGTGCATCTTAGTTGGTTCAAGTTGAAGAACTAATCAATTAAATGTCAATCTAATCGATTACGAATTCTTCTTGAATTGACTAGCCTTCCTTTGAATCTTAGACTAATCTCTGATGACCAACTAGTCGGTCCAAGAAGGTTCACCGATCGATTAGTTCTGAAACTAGTCGGTTAGTGTTTCTTCTCAGACCGACTAGATTATCTTTCTTCTTTCACACAAATCTCTGTCTGCAACTAGTCGGTCCAAGAAGGTTCACCGACCGATTAGTTATCAAACTAGTCGTTTGTGTTTCTTCTTAGACCGACTAGATTATCGTGACTTCTTTAATAAAATCTCTGTTTCAAACCAGTCGGTCCAAGAAGGCTCACCGATTGACTAGTTCTCCATCTAATCGGTTAATGATCCTTCTTAGACCGATTAAGATGCTTTAATTTTCCAGACGTTGGAGATTTTATTTCCACGATTTTGTGTGATCTGTTTCGATTCTTTCCATATCTGTTTGATGCGATTCAAACATGGAAATTCTTCTATTATGAGAGAGATTTCAGATCTAGTTTTAGTGGAATCGTTTATCAATTTCAAAGGAACAATTGCTCTCGAAAAAGAAGGCTCTCTCTCTCTCTCTCTCTCTCTCTCTCTTGTCGACCTAATCCTTTCTAGAGATCGTTTGATTCTCGTGTGTTTAATCTCTCGAAGGATTCAAGGATCACGATCATCATCCTAGCCATCTCCATCTGTTCATCTCAGTGGTGCTAGGTTTTTTTCATTCATCTTTCGTGATCTCTTCTCATCATCCTTCATTGCCCTAATACTGTTAGTATCTCTCAAGGCATAGGAATTCATGGTGAGTATTTCATATTTCAGTAATCTTGTTATTTGAGTTTTGCTCTCGGTTTGTGAGAGGTTCGTGATCCCGGTTTAATCTTTGTATTGATTTGTCTTGTAGTATTTTCTACAAGAGGGTTTTTAGTGAAAGCTTGAGTTAGTGGATTCTAACTCAAGTAGCCAGAAGGGATCCGGGTGTCTGGGACGTAGGATCACCAGGAACAAGTCAGAGAGACTTGGGTGGATCCGAACCCATTACATCACTTGTTTGCATTGTAATCTTCTTGTTGTTACTTCTATTCCACATTCTTGTTTGTGTATGCAAAATAATTAGGAATTATCCTCTTAGTTATTTTAAAGTACTATTCACCCCCTAGTACTTGTGCAGTAGCTTCCAGGGTATTAAAAGAACTGCCCCTGCGCGGCTCAAAACCCTAATTTTCAAAGCAAGCTGTCGGCGCTACTCTGCCGAGTGAGATCTCACTCAGCTGAGTGCCAAATATGCAGAACAGACAGAGAATTCGGTGTTCTGGAGCTCATGCCACTCGGCCAAGTAGAATTTCTCACTCGGTCGAGTGGACTTCCTACTCGGCTGAGTAGGATCCACTGCATATCTTCAAAAAGTCAGAGAATTGGCTTTGATTTCTTCAGAATTTCTGACTCCACTCGAGCGAGTAGAGTTCTTACTCAGCCAAGTGGAAATTACCACTCAGCCGAGTACATTATGGCACTCAGGCTGGCAGATGTCGTCGTATCAACTTTACTCGGCCAAGTAAGCCGCTTCACTCGCGCGAGTGAGCTGTGTCACTCGAGCGAGTGAGCCGTGTCACTCGGCCAAGTGGGTTGTTTCTGAACTCTGTTCTTCTCTTCCTCGCTTCCTCATCGATCCTTTCGACTTTCTTCTTCTTTCACTCATCCTCCAGCGTAGTTAGCTCTCCGATACGATTATGGGCGGTGCTTCGGCACACGTGCAACTACTCTAGGCTCTAGATTTCTCCATATCTCCTGAATCAGACGAAAACCAAGAAATAGTGAAAAGTATCAAAATATCGTCGTATAATCATGAAAAGCGTGATATGAGTAATTGAAATGGCATGCAAATATGCAGAAATAAAATGTAAAATATGATCCTATCAAAATCCCCCCAAGCTTGCCTCTTATTCGTCCTCGATGAAGATGAGTAAAAAGACGAACTTGGCGAATAAAGACAAAGAAAAAGGAATGAAGGAAAAAGAAGGTGAAGAGGTGAAGGTGCTAGATCATTCTCTCAGAACTTAGAGTTGCATACTCAAGTGGCATGAACAATGAATATAAACATGCTAAAGCTTTTTACTTTGATATTATTTCATATAGGTGCATTTGATAGAAGAACTAGGAACACCGAAAAGCATATGAAATCATTTTAGAGTCAACATCATCTAAGGCATATAAAACGATATACATAATCATAGATTACACACTTTTCAATTGATCGCTTTCTACTTGGAGTATAGGAGATACCACATATTTCAAGGCAATAAGAATAGAAAAAGATGGGTTTTCATGAATTTCATGCCAATTTTCAATTCTTAGACGTCGTTATACTTTAAGTAATCTCCCTAAGTATCAAAAATTACCTAGCTTAGGTTGTCATGCACATATAGGGAGTCACTCTATCACACGTCATTGGATCCCCTCCCCCAAGCTTATCTATAAGCATGGTGGCATCAAATATAAAATTAAGAATTTTTCCCATATTTTTGTTGCTCAAAATGAATAAGAGGAAAATGAGGAAGAAAGAGGAAAGAATGGATTGTGTATATACAGACGGACTTCCTTATATATATATATATATATATATATATATATATATATATATATATATATATATATATATATATATATATATGGCAATCTTCGGGTGCGAAAAATCCCGTGCGAAAGCCGTGCGAAAACTTTTTTTTTATTTTTTTGAAATTTTTTTTTTCAAAAATTCTTTTTTTGATGTTTAATCCATACAATTATATACCCCAGGGAAAATAATGGGTGAACCCGTTGGGCATTAGAGCTCCCATCCACCCGTTACAAATTTAACGGTCTCAAAACGTGCGAATTTGATGAAATGGCTTGATGGAAGGCCAAATGACATTATTTCTCAACCATTATTTTTTGAAGGGGGTATAACAACATATAATGAGGGTGGAAAAAAGAAGTTTTGAAAAAAAAATTTCAAAAAAAAGATAAAAACATTTTCGCACGGTGCGAAATGTTCTCATTTGAAAATTTTCCTATATATATATTTTTTTGCAAAGTAAGTTAGTATTAATATTGATATGAAACAATTGTACAAAGAGTTAGGCAACTGAATACCAGCCTCTATGACTAGGGGAGAGGACACAAGCGTCGTCACCGTAGATCATTTCTTCTGGCATCAGAAGCGTAACCAAAAAGAATCTCAAATTACAAAGATACAAGACATGAGAGATATACGTAAAGTCTCGACACAGACAACATTCATCTGAAGCAAAATACAGGACCAAAGGGATCCGCCCAGAAAGTGGGACACAGGCAGCCTACCGCATTCCTCAAACACACCAAAGAGAGGGTCAAAAGCCGCAATGAGAAACTCCGCAGAACACGCAATGAGAAACTCCTCAAAATTACCCAGCATCCGCAAGTGCTCAGCTTAGCTCACACAGGTGATCAAATATGGATGCCGGAAAATTGCCCAGCACCGACCCCTTCAACTAGAATAAACTCCACGCAACTAAAAACCTGTGCTGAAAAAGGATGATGTACTATTGCGTCAAATTAACTGCACAGACCAGAACACAAACCAAATTGAGCACTCCACAGAATCCCTTCAATCGCGCTACACAAGAACCCGCCTATAGCCTTCAACCTCAGCCCCGAATAGATAAGAACCGCCCCGAATCTAAGCCCAAACACCAGGCATCAACCTGTGTCCCATATACCTTAGTTATCGAAGGCAGTAGAAGCTCCATCCTCAACCTCATCCTCTTCAATATTACGAAGGGCCAAGCGTACATCCTCCGCGATCATTTCAAAGAGCACTGTCTTCTCCTTCCTGCACTGCTCGAAGACACGCCTATTGCGCTCACGCCAAATGTGGTAAACAACAGCAGCTAGGATAGTTTTTGCAAGCAATCCAATGGCCCCCTTCCTATCATATTTTCCCTGGTAGAAGGACCCTACAGCCGGCAAAGTTAAGGCAACAGGACCTGAAACTCCCAATTTGAGGAGAGACCTACGCATGATATAGTTAGAGTAGGGGCATTCGAAAAATAGATGAGTAATAGTCTCAGGACTGCCATCCGAGCATAGTTCACAACAATTAGAACTGAGGTCGGACCATTTTTCCATGCGTACCTTCGTTAGGAGTTTATCTTTGAAAGCACGAAGAAGAGTAAGCGACATTTTGGGAATGTACTTACTATACCAAATCAGTTTTGAGAAAGGGAACAGGGCACCTCTCTCCCGAACGATGTCCCAAGCATCCTTGAACTTGAATGATGAACCTTGTTTCCAATCCCAAGTATCAACTCCGTTGGATAGCGAAAAATGTTGAATCAAATGTTTAAGGCTATGAATTTCAGGAGAATCAATCCAGGAAGAACCATCCCAATAATCACTGACACGCTTCCTGCTAGCACCATCAGGGATGCTGTAATGATTTTTCAGGGGGCCGCTAGGGAGCCAATTGTCATGCCAGAAGAGGATGTCTTTACCATCCCGTACCTTTCTCATTATTATTCGCTGCGAAAGATTCCGACAATGTAGAAGGAACTTCCAAGTTCCAGAATGAGAGGCCTCCCCTTTTGCAACATAGAATTTAGCAGAATCCTTATATTTCTTACGCATAAATTCAGCCCAAAGTCCTCTGGAATGTAAGAATCTCCAGGTTAATTTAATCCCTGCAGCAAAATTTAGGTCAGATAGTAATCTTAACCCAACCCCACCTTCCTCCTTGGGTCTACAGGAATCTCTCCAAGCCCAGGCCTTAGAAGGTCCCCAGATAAATTTCCTACACATGGAGGTAAGTAGGCGCAGAACAGTGGATGGAACCTTATAAACCTGCACCCAAAAAGCAATCATGCCGTATATTACACTACGTACCAACTCAATACGCCCAGATATGGATAAAGAGGAAGAAGTCCATCCACTCAAGCGCTTTCTACACTTATCAATCAGCCGGCTATACGTGATGGTTTTCGGGTACTTGGTTGACAATGGCAGTCCCAAATAAGTAGAGATAGTACACGCCCGCTTAGCCCCTAGCAAATCCGCAAGCTCACCAGGATTTTTAACTCCCTTGCTGAACATGGAGAGGCTCTTATCCCAGTTGATTTCCAAACCTGTGAAATTCCTGAAATCCTCCAGTAAAGTTTGAAGCCCCATTAAAGATTTCCAATTACCACGACAGAATACCAGGAGATCATCGGCAAATAACAGATGTGATATTGCTCTTGTTCGTTTCATAGGTTGGATGGAGCCTTTTGTAATGGCCTTGGCAAGCAATAGGGAGAAAGCTTCCATAATAATGACAAAGAGGAGGGGGGAAATTGGGTCACCTTGCCTGATTCCACGAGTTCCCCCAAAGAAGCCCACCGGAGATCCATTCACCATAACAGAAAAAGAGGCAGTAGAAATGCATTCCTTAATCCAGCAGATAAATTTATATCCAAACCCCATCTGATGCAAGATAAAATACACGAACTCTCTGTTGACACTATCAAAGGCTTTTCTAAGGTCCAATTTCAGGCAAGCTCTGGAACCCATAGGGTTGCTAAATTCTCTGATTTGCTCATGAGCTAGAAGAGTACAATCAGATAGCAGACGCCCATGAATGAAAGCCGATTGGTTGGGGGAAACCAAATCACTCATGATCCTTTTAAGCCTGTTGCATATTATCTTACTAATAATTTTATAAATAAAATTGCAACAAGCAATGGGCCTGTAATCACCAAGAGACGAGGCATTAGAATTTTTTGGGACAAGAGTAAGGAAGGTGTGATTCACCTGTTTAAGCAAGGAGCCCGATTTGAAAAATGATTGCACCGCTTCAATAATATCTGGACCAATAAGATACCAAAAATGCTGGAAAAAAAAACCATTATACCCATCAGGGCCAGGGGCCTTTGATGGCCCAACCTGGAAGACCGCCTCTTTTATTTCTTCAGCAGAAACCCTTCTTTCAAGCCACCTAGCAGTTTCTTCTTTGAGCTTCTTTTTAGGAACCAGGTTAGGAAAAACATTCCAGTAGTGGTTTTGTTTGTACAGCTTCTCATAGAAATTAACAGCCTCTGATTTAATATCCTCATAAGATTTACTCCTCACTCCATGCACATCAACCAGGTGGGATAAATTATTCTTACTTTGCCTTACCCTCATGGAATTGTAGAAATAACTAGTATTTCTATCACCCAGATCCAACCAATCTTGTCTACTCTTCTGACGAAGCATTTCCTCTTCCATATCCAGTAAATTAGCAAGCTCATTAGAATACTGTCGTTCTTTCTCCTGAATCTCCTGGCTGTAGTGTATAGTGGAATGGTTTCTTATAGC
This sequence comes from Scilla litardierei, assembly GCA_030789695.1. Taxonomy (NCBI): domain Eukaryota; kingdom Viridiplantae; phylum Streptophyta; class Magnoliopsida; order Asparagales; family Asparagaceae; genus Scilla; species Scilla litardierei. The sequence continues at coordinate 107,347,629 of CM061140.1, forward strand.
CTCCAGATTACGCCTGCAAGTTAGGATGGAATCCATAGATTGATGTTGCCTGGCCCAGGATCTAAGCTCATATTTCAACTGCCGCAATTTCATGACCAGACGAAACATAGGGGTTCCACTATAGAAAGTAGGCCATATTGAATCCAGGATATTCATAAAACCTGGTAAATGAATCCAGTGATTGAAAAATTTGAATGGCTTTGGATCAGCAATTACCTGAGGGTGGAGATTGATGACCATAGGAGAGTGATCACTGGTATGTGGGTCCAAATATTCAACGAAAGAGTCAGGAAGTTTGTCAATCCAGTCTCCATTGCATAGCACTCGATCCAATTGTGCCGCAATGCGTGCCTTGCCCAGACGCTTATTGCACCAACTCAGCCGATTCCCCGTACATTTAAGTTCACACAACCTACAGTCAGTGAGGGTGTTGCTGAAATCCGAAAGTTTGCCAGTTTCCACCTTGCGACCACCAATTTTATCCTTAGCATATAAGATTGAATTAAAGTCTCCACCCACAAGCCAAGCCCTAGAGCCTAAACTTGCCGCATCCCCCTTTAGCATATCCCAGAGATTCTTCCTTTCCTGAAAAAGATTACTGCCATACACTGCCGTGAGGGCGAACTCAAACCCCCCAACATTCTGACAACTCAAAGTAATGTGCTGCATTGACGAAGAGATGACTCCCGCTTGCCACACAACAGGATCAAATCCAGTAATAATACGCCCTCCTGGATGAATGTGAAAATTATCAATAATATTCCACCCCCTAGGAATGCAAGATTTGGACTTTACTGTTGATGAATTTAATTTAGTCTCCAAAAGAATAATATATATATATATATATGTGTGTGTGTGTGAAATGTGTTCTGGCGATCAAGGTTCTGGCGATCAGCCGCCAGATGATGGAGGCTGCGGGACTGGGGAAAAGGATGATAAGAATCCTTCCTCTGGCGATGCAGCTGAATGGCGCTGTGTCACTTACGGAAAAGGTAAAGCAAATCGGTTTTCTTTTGATAGGGGTCCATTCAAGGGAGGGTTTGATCGCCCTTTATCTGTGAGAAATCAAGGAGGCTTCATGAAACGAAGAATTGATGATATAAGGCAGGTAATATCTCGAGATCCCAGGCGTGATGCGATAATGCATCCATCTTCGCAGTTGACAGGTAATAACAAAAAGACTTTGAAGCATAAGGCGTTTGAAAGAATGCCTGTGAGACCCCATGCCACTTTTAATATTAACCCAACAGTAGGCAAGAGGTCATGGGTGGATATTTGTTCTACTCGCAGGAAATATGCAGATCAGTTGGTGATGACCCATTTCCCCCCATCATAAATGAGGCAGGAGATGTGAAGGTTAGGGTTGCGGATTCCTTGGTTGAAGTAGGTGCTTCCCGTTGGCAAAACACGTTAGTTGGGTATGTTCTGGGCGATGTTCCATATCATGGGCAGATCAAAGCTTGGACGGAACGTTTGTGGAGGATCAAAGGAGGCCTTCGCATCTTTTCTAGAGAAAATGGATATTTCTATTTCAGATTCGAAAATGGTGAGGACTGTGATGCTGTGCTCCACGGGGGTCCATGGCTCTTTGATGGCCGTCTGGTTGTTCTACAGAAATGGACATCAAACACACAGCACGATCATGATATCTTAACAGCAGTACCCGTATGGATTCAATTGCATAACCATCCTTTATCGCTTTGGACATTGGATATATTGAATATGGTGGCAAGTGCTGTAGGTAATCCTATATGTCTTGATAAGGCCACGACAAATTTAGACAGAATTTCCTATGCCAGATGCTTGGTAGAAGTAGATGCCAAAAATCCTCTACATCGTAGTGTTTTGATTGAGAGGGATGACCTATCTACTCTGTTGATAGGGGTAAAATATGAGGGGGAGCCTCCTAGGTGCGAAGGATGTGCTTGTTTTGGTCACTTGGATAAACAATGTCCATTGAGAGATAAAGTGCATGAGCCCTCTTCAATCCAAACACAGGGTCAAGCTGCAGTTGTCTCCCCTACTTCTGTGGAGACTTGCCCTAAGCCTAATAATATAATACCTGATATCAATGTTGCGGAAGCTGGGAATCAACGTGTTGACTCTGTGGAGAATGAGACTCAAAATCTTGAGCCAATTCAATGTTGTTACGAGGTGGAACTCGTACACAATGAATTTGTATTGAGGGAAACCAAGGGCACGGTGGTTCTGTTGACAAGAGGGTTTAGGTGGGCAATTTAACAAGTGATTAATGGGGTGAAGAGGCTGGACTTGCCGCCGGGGGTGGCCACGGAGTCCAATCTCACCGGACACGGCGGAGGAAGATCGGGTGGCGGGAGGCTGGAGCTGATGTCGACCAAGGGACGAGCTTTCCTGCAGCACGAGCAACTCGTCAGAAGGGCGGGGTTGGGATCCAACCCTTAGCCCCTCCGATGCCTAAGTCAGTAATAGGACTTAAAATGGGGGCTAGGCACGCCGGTCGGACTGAGGGTGTGTCGACCGTGCGTGGCGAGCTATAAGTGGGAGAACAAAGATATGGACGACCTTTGCTCTCGTGTGTGAATGATAGATTGAGAGAGAGAATTTGCCAACCCCCCCTCGTAAGAAGTAAGGGGGTATTTATACCTGATGAGAGATGACTAGGTGGGGCTGACCTGGCATGCTGACTCGACGTGCTGAGTTGGCTCGGTTGTCAGTGGAAGCTTCGGATGAGGATGTCAGGAACAGGAGTGCCTGACCTGCTTTTGTCAGACGGCGCAACGGCCAGGGGCACTTTTGTCAGGATGTCAGGGCCGAAAGCATTAAGTGTCAGGGGGCTCAGCTGCCAAGGGGTGCTTTGTCAGATGGTCGGGCGGCGTTGGTGTCAGTCGTGTTCTTATCCTAGGTTGTTTGTCATTGGTGACGAACTAAAGGTCAGGCTATGCTATCCCTGGCACCGCGGTTCATGGGAACCGGTCGGGTCGACCGGATCGGGGGTAGTCCGGCCCGGCCGCGCCCCCTTTTCGGTCGTGGGTTGTGGGTCGCGGGCACAGAAGGATACACACATGCCTATGTCAGCATACCCGGCGGTACTGTCCGGGCACTCCCCAAGTGCCCTACCCCTGGTGGGCCGAGCAACTGCGGTTGTATGCCTCGGCCGGGTGGGGGGAGTGCTGCGAGGTGCACCCGTTCCCGTGTAGCTTCGGTCTTCTGGGGTGGCGGCCCTTTCGTGAAGGGGAGAGTTAATGGGGTATGTCAGCGGATCCGGGTGGGAGTCGGACTCCTACGATCTTTAGGTCGTAACAATTGCCCCCGGCATTCGAGTGTGAGGCAGTAGCCCGGCTCGGCTCGGATGGCGTAACACTACCTTCTAACCTGACTCGGACTTGGATCCAAGCTCAGGGGTGGCGACGCTGCTCCTGCGGGGTATTGCCCACTGCTGCGGGATCGCGAGGTCTCATCCCGAGTGGGAACTAAGTGGGGCGTTGCCCCATAATGACGTGCCGTTGTATGTGGCGGCTGGGTCGGATTTTGGGGGAGCCCGACTTTTTGAGAAGGTTATGGTTTTTGCTGAGATGTGTTTACCGGACGTGCTTGTAATTTTCGCGGGGCTTCAGCCGCACTGTGCCTGGTGGACCTCCCAGCTGTTGTGCGCTTGGGCTCTGGGGGAGGAATCCGTAAGGCGGAATATTATTCCTCAACCTTTACCGGAGATCTAGATGATATTTACAACAATAGGGCAGGTGTGACCAAACCTGTGGTCGGGACGAGAGGTTGTTTACACTCGTCGCCCGCTACATCGGGGTGAACAGATCCCCGTTGCGGGGCGGTCTTCCTTTTTACTGACCGATGAATTCCTTCTGCCTCATTGTCCGGGGATGAGCTGACACGCCGTGAATCACCGTTTGGTTTAATCAGGGATGCCGCCCCGTGGTGGTCCCCCCTTCGGGGGGGGGGCTGACCCTCGTTTGTCGGGTGGACCTTCTTCCTTCCCCTCTCCTCGCTTCCTCACGTTCTGCCTTGCCGTCGCCGTGCTGGAGGGTTGCCCGGCCTCGCAAGGGATCCCGCACACTGAGGGGGAACCCCGGGGAGGCGGAGGACGAGGTAGCGGTGGTGGCGTCGCCCTCCCCGGGGGAGTCCGGTGGGCCGGCATCGCGGGGAAGGTTGGGGGCAGGCAGGCAGGTGGGTCGCTGTGAGACTCGTTGGGGGTTTTCGCCCTCCCGCCCGGTAGGGATCGCCGTAGGGTGGGCGTTAATTGGGGTGTGGCGGCCCGCGGATAGTCTTCCGGACCTGCCGTTTAATCCGGTAATGAGCAAGAGGAAGGCTGGCGGACGGGGCCTCCCATGTGTAAGGGGAATATCCTATCAGGGGTCGCGGAGTGAAGGCAGTCACCGTCGGGGGAAGTGAGGCCCGTCGGTGGTCATCGGCCTTCTTCGTAGCTCGGTGGGGGCGTTCGGGGCCGTTTCATATCCGGTGTGAGGGGATGCGAATCCCTTTCGTCTATCTCCCCTCCCCCCTAACTCCTGAAGGGGGGGGGGTACTTATAGTGGGATTCTACGGTAGGGTTTTCCGTGGATAATGTGAGGGACTAGTGCCATTAATGAGCTCCGCGGAATCACGCGCTTTGGGAACCGCTTTTTCCTGGCGGTACCCGACATGGGTTGTCTGTTCTGGCCTCTCGGGGGGCGTGTTGCTGCTGATGGCGTGTTGTCCAAGCGTCCTTTCGTTACGTCAAGTCGCATCGTGGCACTTGTTGGATCCTGCCAAAACAGAGTTAGGATCGATAAATGAAGTTGAGACTTACGCTTGCGTATGCGGCACGGTAGTCTACGAACTTCGCCTTCGGATTCGCCACGACGGATCGAGTCTTCTCACGAACGGAGTAAGGCTACTAAATCCACAATCTAAATCTCTACTTTTAGATTAAGAACTTGGATAAAGGGAGAGGAAGTATTTCGGCAGAGCTTCGCTAGAATGAAAATGCATGCAAGAATGCCATGCAAAAAAGTGTAAGGAAATGGCTAACCCTTGGGTCTTATTTATAGCCCCCAAGGTAGTTATTTTAGGAGTAATTGTTCCTTTGGAACAATTTAACTAAGGTGTACCATCGTACATGGCATATTATAAGCTTAAGTTGTACCATATGCATGGTACAATATAAGCTTAAGATATTACCCCTTTATTAGCCATATGTCGCATGCACTTATGCATATATAATGCGACTTTCCCATCAATCTAGAGATCCTCTCCGTAAGGGAACATATTCCCTTTGCACACGACTTCGTGTACGCGACGTTCGAGGTCCGTATTCCCTCATACATCCCCTACAAGGGTGTACTAACGTCTTCCATATCCAACATCTCCCACTCACACTTGAGGGGATTGTAAGAGAACATCTTTCTCTTAGTTCTTTCATCTATCATACCGAGAAATAGACCGTGCGACCGTCATGCGCGTAGAGTCTGTTGTTGTGCACTTGTTAGAGATACACAACGACCTCGAAGGTGCAAAGTTGAGTAGTTCAACGCATGCTTTACCCTAGATTATTTATTCACATTTCTTATACTTTATATTCAACAATTGAATCCCATCTGGATCACAATTGGCTGGCCAGCTTTGAATCATTAAAGTCCAAATGTGAATATGAAATCAATCTTCCTCTTCTTGTGAACCTTCTGATCTTGACTAGACTCGCTTTTCTAATGTGCCCCGCCGAGCCGAATTATCATAGCCCATAAGTAACACGCTAAGATAGCGATCATCTCGTCAAATCTAAAGGAACCAATTGGAGTCCTTGAGGGTATGAGTTAAGGCCCATATGGCCTTTGAGTCTCACATAATAGCAAACACTATTGCTACTAACTCAGTGGTCGAAATGCATACGTGGTATGAACACGTATTACAACATCGCTCCTTTCCCAGGGAGTGTATGTCTCAATGATGTTGTAAGGATGATGATCAGACACCACAATGTCTGACTTTGAGTCCCTTATTCTACTCAAATAATCCTTTGGACTCACATCCCGCATTTAGACAGATAGGATTTCAAAAAATCCTCTTAGATCTTTTCTAAGCATCCATATGATGCAGATCTTTCATGCGACCATTTTGTTTAAGTCATTACTCTTAAATCATCCGTCTGATGATTTTGACTTCAAACAAGTCTCATCTCTATTCCATCCGTCTGATAGAATAAGGCGGTTGCTCATGTGAGAGAGCCAACCTCAATCTGTCCGACATTCTAGAATTCAGCTGAGATTTCAAAAAATGTACACAAACATTTCTTAAGAAATTCATATGCAATGTTTGAAAAAAAAAGAACTTATTCTTTTATCTAATTTGATCTTTCTCAGACATGGGAATATATTTTGGTACAACTCAGCTCTTTACGCAATCCTTGGGATGATAAGTGTTTATAAAACACATTTCTGGGGATCGCTTTCGTAAGCGGATCCTCTATCATCTCATGCGTAGATATGTACCTTATGTCTACCTTCTTGGTTTTATCATAGTCTTTTGCAAATTCGTGTCGGATATCAATGTGTTTGATCTTACAAGACACATTATCCTCTTAACCGCTTTCCAGTGTACTTGCCCTGTATTGGATTGGTAACAGCTTACCATTTCCAACAGCAAAACAGATGTCTGGTCTCGTACACACCATAGCGTACATAAAACTATCAACTGCACTGGAATATGGAACTTTTTCCATAATTTCCTTTTCCTTTTGGTTCTTTGGACACGATTCCAGATATAAATTATCGCATATGCTTATATGAATATCAATGGACTTGTAGTCCTGCATATTAAATCGTTCTAGAACCTTCTTTATATAAGTCTCCTGTGAAAGAGAAAGAAGTTTCTTCGAACGATTCCTTGAAATCTTAACTCCAAGGATATATGCGGCTTTTCCTATGCCTTTCATCTCAAATACTGATGAAAGCCAAGCCTTGATACTCATCACAAAGCCCTTGTCATTTCTGGCTATTAAAATGTCATCAACATATAGAGACATGATAATATACTTGCTTTTAATCCTCTTGATATATACTCAGTTATCTTCATCAAGCATGGTAAAACCATTTGATAACTTTATGAAATCGTATATACCATTGCCTCGAGGATTGTTTAAGATCATATATGGACTTATGAAGTTTACAAACCTTATGTTCGTTTTCTTCTTTTACAAACCCTGTTGGTTGTTCCATATAGATCTCCTCGTCCAATTCTCCATTGAGAAAGGCAGTCTTTACATCCATTTGATGTAATTCGAGGTCTAAGCAAGCTACCATTGCCAGAATCAGGCGAATTGTGGTAAAACGAACAACAGGTGAGAAGGTCTCTTCGTAGTCTATCCCTTCCTGTTGTGTAAAACCTTTCGCGACAAGGCGAGCTTTATATCTGTCAATAGAGCCATCAGCCTTATGCTTGATCTTGAGAACCCATTTTGTTCCCAATAGCTCTACGTCCTCTGGGTAAGTCAACTAAGTCCCACACTTGGTTAACTTTCATGGATTCTAACTCCTCTTGCATCGCTTCCATCCATTTGTCTTTCGCAGGGCAAGATATGGCCTGTTTGAAAGTAGCAGGCTCGTCATCTTCTTGTAGTAAGTCATAAAGGTTTGCGGAAATTCATCCTCAAATCTTAGAGGAGCCAACCTTGTATAATTACTACGTCGTATTTGAGATTCTTCAAGTCCTTGTTGACTCGAATTTAGAATTGGATCAATTCTAATATCACTCCCACTTGGAATGTCGTTAGAATTTCTCCCACTTGGATCATTATTCCCTTATGGAATAGGATAATCGTCATTCGTATAATCCATTGGTGAAGGTTACAACGTATTTTCGTTTTCACCAAGAATTCTCCCACTCGAATGAGGTAATCCTTCTTGATCATAAATCTCAAATAGAGATAAGTCCTGACTTATCTCGCCATGTCTTGGAAACTCATTTTCCAAGAAAGTGACATCCCTCGACTCAAACTCAATTAGCCCACCATTGTCTTCCTGACTAACAAAACATAACCTTTGGAGTTTTTCTGCGTATCGTATAAAGATACATTTCCTTCCCCTTGGCCCAAGTTTGCCATACTTATGGGAGGAAATATGTGCGTAGGATGCACAACCCCAAGGTTTCAAAATGTTTAAGTCAAGAGACCTTTGGTTTCACAACTCATAAGGAGTGGAGCTAACTGATTTCGAGGGTACGCGGTTTAAAATGAAAGCGGCCGTCAATAATGCATCACCCCAAAAGGTGATTGGCATGTTAGCTTGTGCCATCATTGAACGGACCATTTCCATTAAAGTCCTATTTCTCCTTTCTGCAACACCGTTTTGTTGAGGAGTATAAGGCATAGTTACCTGATGTACTATGCCTTTTTCATCACAAAGTTCCTTAAAACTTGTTGATTGATATTCACCGCCCCTATCGGTTCGCAAGACCTTAATCTTGCGATCTAATTGAATCTCCACTAAACTCATATAGTTTTTAAAGCAAGCCAAAGCTTCACTTTTGTGGGATATCAAATAGATATGTCCGAATCGGGTGAAATCATCAATAAAAGTGATGAAATAGGACTTTCCGCGTCTTGTCTTGACATTCATCGGACCACATATGTCCGAATGGATAAGCTGTAATGGAACCTCGACCCTTGTGCCGGTTCCAAACGGCTTGCGACAAGATTTCCCCACAAGGCAATGTTCGCAGGTTGACATTTCAACCTTTGAAACATTGGATAGAAGGCCACGTTTGGCAAGTCTATCCATACGCGTTGGTCCAATATGACCAAGCCTTGTGTGCCAACAAATTATATTAGACTCATTAGTCAAAGAATTTGTCACAAGGAAATTTTCATTACATGAGGAACCATACATTGTACTTATTACAATAAATCCTTTGAAATACAAACCCAGTACCAAAAAAAAGGAATTATTACAAAATAGGTCCATATTACAATCATGAAGGAACCAACTATAACCAAGACCCATTAAATTGACCACAGTTTTAATATTCCTTTGAATATATGGAATGAAGAGAACATCATGAAGTAGGAGAGTGCGGCCGTTGTCCAAGACTAGCTTGCGAGTCCCAACGCCTTTCACTTCAACACGTGTGTTGTTTCCTATATTGATCCACTTCATTCCTTGTGGTATCCGGTGATACTCCACGAAGGACAGTCTGTCCCTTGTTATGTGATCGGTGGCACCTGAATCAATTATCCCAAAATGGATTAGATTCCACAAGAAATATTGAACTAGAAACACATATATAACTAGTATTACAAGTTACCTCATCACTTCCACTCGTACACGAACGAGCATAGTGACCGAGCTTGTTGCACTTGAAGCACTTGATCCTTTTCAAGTCTTTCTTCTTGTGCCATTTCTTGTGCCCACCCTTATGTTTGGGTTCCTTGGTAGACTCAGGTTGCTTATTACGTTCATTAGAAGACTTCGAACGATCTTTACGTTTCTTTCCCCCGTGTGAGGAACTAGCAACCATGTGCACTTCTGCATTTGGCTTGGCAGACGCAAGCCGCTCTTCCTCTAATTCGAGGTGCTTGGAAACATCGTTGAAGGTCTTGATGCTCTCATTATGAGTGAGATGCATCTTCATTTGATCCCACCCATTTGGTAGGGAACGTATGACTGCTTGGATTTGTTGCTCATCTGTGAGCACATGACCTGCATCCTTTAACTCTGAGATTAGATTCGCCATATGTCGCAGATGTTTCCCCATGGAATGATCTGGACGTTTCTTATATGAATCGAACCTTATAGTTAAGGAGCGAAGTTTGGACACCGATGTGCCACCAAACTTCTCCTCAAGCTTGGACCATATGTCCATGGCTAAGTCATGCTCCCGGAAGATGCACATTATGTCATCAGCCATACTGCTTAATAACGTAATGCGCGCTATCTTATTCTTCCGAGACCAAGCATCAAAAGCTTCCTTGTCTCGTCTGTGTTGGGCCGTAGTGCCCAACTCAGGTTCAATCATTACGTTCTTTAGAGTTTCGAGCACTTCTTGCTCCTCTAAAACGTATTGTATCTTAATGGACCAAAGTTTGTAATTATCGCCGTTTGAGTTTTTCACCTCTGTTTAACTCAGCGACGATATTCTTTGAAGCGGAAGACATTTTACTTTTAAAATGCTGCAAAAAGACACAAAACCGAAGGTTTGATCAAAACATTGCATAAAAATTCTTAAAATATAACTCCCACTTGAAATGATAATAGAATATCCCATTTGGATAGTTCTAAAAATTCAAATCCCACTTGGAATTATATTATATTTGATAAGTTACTTTCGAAAAATATTGAAGATGTTGTTCTAGAATCAAAAAGGTCTCTATGATTCCAATCACCATCTAGAACAACCTTCAATATTCCCCCATCACTTATCAAACAATCGTACTCTTATAGTACTTCGCAGCAGAAAATTACTTTTGAAAAACATATCTTTCAAAATGGAATAGGTGAAAGTTTGCGCAAAGAATTTTAGCGCAACAATTGCCAAGCCACGAGACCTGTTCTACACACCCATGGGTTAGATAACCATGGCCGGATCGTGGTAGGACTTGGAATTCTAAATTGCGCTATCCCGATTAAGGACGGGACATAACCTATTTGAAAATATCTTTTTCAAAAAAAATTTAAAATACATTGGCTAATCTCCGTAGAGTAGAGCACAACGTCATAAGTACATTGGCTAATCTCCGTAGAGTAGAGCACAATGACATGGCTAATCTCGCATGAAGTAGAGCACTATGGCTAATCTTCAAGGAGTAGAGCCCAAGGAAAAAACTTCATTAAAATGTTAGCCCCGTATGGGCTAGTCGGCACTGTGGTTAGCCCCGTATGGGCTAATCGGCACATTCGAGTTTGACCAAGGCCTTTTGTCACCCCATATGGGTCAGTCGGCAAGTTTGCGATCGACCAAGACCTTCTGCCGGATTGGTCGACCAAAACAACCAAATTGGTCGACCAATTATTTGGTCTGCAACTTCTCCCGGCCAGGGCCTCTGCCCTGGCCGAGACTTGGCCAAGGGCCGGCCAGGGCCTCTGCCCTGGCCGAGGCCGGCCAGGGCCGGCCAGGCCCTGGCAGTGTCCAGGGCGCCGGCCCTGGCCACTGCCAGGGCCGGCCAGGCCGGCCCCTGGCCATGGCCGGGGCCGGCCACTGCCAGCCTGGCCATGGCCGGTCATGGCCAAGGCCATTTTTGCCTTGGCCGGCCATGGCCCTTTGGCCATGGCCGGCCTCCCCTTGTGTGGGGTGGCCGCACACCCCCGTCGGTGGGGGTTGCCGCGGTGGTTATTGGCCGTAGCCAACCCCCTCCACATGGGGAGGGGGGGTGCATGGCCTTCATAGCCCATTTGGCCATGGTGCACATGCACTAAAATTCATCTTCCCCGATGGGAATAACCACCACCTTCTTCCTCGATGAAGCACCCGTTCGTCGATGAAGCACCCGTTCGTCGAGAAAGTGGTTATTTTCTAATGGCCGTGTGCCAAAAATGAAAAATAACATACTACGTGAACGGTCGGTTCTTCCCGTCACGAAGAGTTCCTACCATATCCGTAATGATAGGAGACCCTAACGTGAAAAGAACAACCGCTGTGTTCTCTCCGTCACGAAGCGTTCCTACCATATCCGTAATGGTAGGATACCCATTCGTGAAAAAGACAACGACTCGTTCATAGTTTCGACGGGGCGGCGGTTTGACCGGGGCGAACCCGTATGGCTCTGATACCAATGTTGGATCCTGCCAAAACAGAGTTAGGATCGATAAATGAAGTTGAGACTTACGCTTGCGTATGCGGCACGGTAGTCTACGAACTTCGCCTTCGGATTCGCCACGACGGATCGAGTCTTCTCACGAACGGAGTAAGGCTACTAAATCCACAATCTAAATCTCTACTTTTAGATTAAGAACTTGGATAAAGGGAGAGGAAGTATTTCGGCAGAGCTTCGCTAGAATGAAAATGCATGCAAGAATGCCATGCAAAAAAGTGTAAGGAAATGGCTAACCCTTGGGTCTTATTTATAGCCCCCAAGGTAGTTATTTTAGGAGTAATTGTTCCTTTGGAACAATTTAACTAAGGTGTACCATCGTACATGGCATATTATAAGCTTAAGTTGTACCATATGCATGGTACAATATAAGCTTAAGATATTACCCCTTTATTAGCCATATGTCGCATGCACTTATGCACATATAATGCGACTTTCCCATCAATCTAGAGATCCTCTTCGCAAGGGAACATATTCCCTTTGCACACGACTTCGTGTACGCGACGTTCGAGGTCCGTATTCCCTCATACATCCCCTACAAGGGTGTACTAACGTCTTCCATATCCAACAGCACTGCCTTGTCAAGACTAGGCCGCTGCCTTGTCGAGACTAGGCGTATATTCGACATGTATTGTTTCACGGTTTCTGGCTTGCAACCGGTCCGTCCCGGGTCACGTGTCCTTGTCCTTGTCCCCCGGGCTGAGTTTTTGAGGATGTTGGGCCTAATCTGGTGGAATCCAGATGTGGTTTGGGGGGCCAGCCCTGGGTAGTTGGTCGCTGTGCGGTCTGAACTGAGGCGTTACGGGAACGTCGGTCTTCGCCGTGTTTTACCGCTGAGGTTGCCTATTTTGGTTTCTTGCGTGAGTTACACAATTACTAATTATGCCCCCAACATTCCCTTGTCCGAGAGCGCGAGGTCTGGGGGAAGGGGATGTTGATGGTTTGTGTTGTCTTTGGGCGGGGCGGGGAATCGCCGAATAGGTTCAGGATGAGACATGCTGCCCTATCATGATTTGGCCTTGGGCGGAAGTGGTACCGCAGGGCGGGCCTCAGTTCACCTCTTTCCCCTTTGACCGAAAGTTGTCGTTGACTTTAGTTGGCGAGGGGTCTTGGTTCGAAGCGTAGTATCGGGGGGTTCGAACTGCGGGTGTAAGCTTACTGGGCGTCCTAAGCTAGTCCGGGGAGTGCGTTGCGCCGTTCCTACTTTCCACGCCGCGAGGGGTGGAGAGCTCGCCCGGCACTTGGCAGGGGGATCGCTTCACGCTATGGCATTCTCAGAAAATCAAAGCGAATCTGACAAGGATGAATGTTTTCATTTAAATTTACATGAACTGATCTATGGCTTGTATACGAGTACTTAGATTATCGCCCGTTGTGGGGTAAGATCCGGCCCTGGGGTGGGTTATAGAGCTGTCCCCGCCTGCGGTGAACGACCTCCGGAGCTAGGGGTCACCTTCTGCCGGGTGGGCCTTTTTAACTCGAGTTGTTCTTGGCGCATAGGTAAGCGACCGCCCTCTGTGCTGAAGTGTTGCAAGGTCTCCTCAGTCGGGTAGAAGCACTGGGGGGGCTCACCAGGGAAGCCGTCTTGCTGTGGTTTTTGTCCTGGTAGCGGGGGTTCCGATGATCGGGCCGCCTTCACTCCATAGCTTTGTCCTCTCCCTCCAAGCCTCGCGGTTTGGGTTTGAGGGTAGGGGGAATCCTGACGATCGGGCCGCCTCCCCTCCAAGCCTCGCTGTTTGGGTTTGTGGGCGGGGTTCAGGGCCCGATTGTGTCGGGGCAGGCTGAAACGCCATGACTTTCCGTTTGGGCTCGTCGGGGATGCAGCCTTGCCGAGGTCCCCATCCGGAGGTCGACGGCAAGCAGGTGTTGGCTTGCAAGCCCAGGGGGCTGTTGCTTTTCCTGTCGGCGGGGGTCAGATGCCTACCTTTCTCCGACTCATCCTTGTTTAGAGCAGACGGAGGCGCGAAAGGTGGATTTCCCTTGTGTAAGTGGAACATCCTGTTGGCGATCCGTTTGTAAGAGGAATATCCTGTCGGAGGTGGTGGAGATGCGGGTACCGCCGCCCTGGGTGGAGGGAACCACTGATGGCCAGTGACCTCTCTTTTGTTAGGGCATTGTATCTCGGCCCGTTTCCCAGCGGGTGGGGGGATAAGTGCCGATTTCTAATGTCTTCCGACTCGTTGTTCTCTTTCTTTTGTAAGGGTTAGTGGTGTCTTTATAGGGGGATCTTGCTGACGGTTTCCACCATATTTATTGCGATGAGTTGGCGTTATTAATGGGCTCCTCGGATTCACGCCCGTGGGAAACCGCTTTTGCCAGGTGGCTCTTACGGAACCTCTTTTGGAGTGTACCATTAATGGTGGCGTATTTCTCGAGCGTCCTTTCGTTTCGTCGAGTCACATCGGGGCCGCCTCTTCGGGAACTGACGCCATTTCGTCCCGGTTTATGTGCCCTTGTCTTCTTTCGATTTTTCGAGGATCACGGGCGCGTAGCCCTTTTTGGTTTAGGTGGCTAGGGTTGGCCCTGCCCCAGAGGTCTTGAGGGGGGGGGAGCGGGCGTGTGGCCCTTCTCTGGTTTGGGTGGCTAGGGTTGGCCCTGCCCCAGAGGTCTTGAGGGGGGGAGCGGGCGCGTGGCCCGGCCCGTGCCCTTCTCTGGTTTGGGTGGCTAGGGTTGATCCTGCCCCAGAGGTCTTGAGGGGGGGAGCGGGCGCGTGGCCCATCCCGTGCCATTCTCTGGTTTGGGTGGCTAGGGTTGGCCCTGCCCCAGAGGTCTTGAGGGGGGGGGGGGGAGCGGGCGCGTGGCCCTTCTCTGGTTTGGGTGGCTAGGGTTGGCCCTACCCCAGAGGTCTTGAGGGGGGTAGCGGGCGCATGGCCCGGCCCGTGCCCTTCTCTGGTTTGGGTGGCTAGGGTTGGCCCTGCCCAGAGGTCTTGAGGGGGGAGCAGGCGCGTGGCCCGGCCCGTGCCCTTCTCTGGTTTGGGTGGCTAGGGTTAGCCCTGCCCCAGAGGTCTTAAGGGGGGGGGATCGGGCGCGTGGCCCGGCCCGTGCCCTTCTCTGGTTTGGGTGGCTAGGGTTGGCCCTGCCCCAGAGGTCTTGAGGGGGGGAGCGGGCGCGTGGCCCGGCCCGTGCCCTTCTCTGGTTTAGGTGGCTAGGGTTGGCCCTGCCCCAGAGGTTTTGAGGGGGGGAGCGGGCGCGTGGCCCGGCCCGTGCCCTTCTCTGGTTTGGGTGGCTAGGGTTGGCCCTGTCCTAGAGGTCTTGAGGGGGGGAGCGGGCGCGTGGCCCGGCCCGTGCCCTTCTCTGGTTTGGGTGGCTAGGGTTGGCCTTGCCCCAGAGGTCTTGAGGGGGGGAGCGGGCGCGTGGCCTGGCCCGTGCCCTTCTCTGGTTTGCGTGGCTAGGGTTGGCCCTGTCCCAGAGGTCTTGAGTGGGGGAGCGGGCGCGTGGCCCGGCCCATACCCTTCTCTGGTTTGGGTGGCTAGGGTTGGCCCTGCCCCAGAGGTCTTGAGGGGGGGAGGGGGCGCGTGGCCCGGCCCGTGCCCTTCTCTGGTTTGGGTGGCTAGGGTTGGCCCTGCCCCAGAGGTCTTGAGGGTGGGAGCGGGCGCGTGGCCCGCCCCGTGCCCTTCTCTGGTTTGGGTGGCTAGGGTTGGCCCTGCCCCAGAGGTCTTGAGGGGGGAGCGGCCGCGTGGCCCGACCCGTGCCCTTCTCTGGTTTGGGTGGCTAGGGTTGGCCCTGCCCCAGAGGTCTTGAGGGGGGGAGCAAGCGCGTGGCCCGGCCCGTGCCCTTCTCTGGTTTGGGTGGCTAGGGTTGGCCCTGCCCCAGCGGTCTTGAGAGGGGGAGCAGGCGCGTGGCCCGGCCTGTGCCCTTCTCTGGTTTGGGTGGCTAGGGTTGGCCCTGCCCCAGAGGTCTTGAGGGGGGAGCGGGCACGTGGCCCGGCCCGTGCCCTTCTCTGGTTTGGGTGGCTAGGGTTGGCCCTGCCCCAGAGGTCTTAGGGGGGGCGCGGGCGCGTGGCCCGGCCCGTGCCCTTCTCTGGTTTGGGTGGCTAGGGTTGGCCCTGCCCCAGAGGTCTTGAGGCGGGGAGCAGGCGCATGGCCCGGCCCGTGCCCTTCTCTGGTTTGGGTGGCTAGGGTTGGCCCTGCCCCAGAGGTCTTGACGGGGGGAGCGGGCGCGTGGCCCGGCCCATGCCCTTCTCTGGTTTAGGTGGCTAGGGTTGGCTCTGCCCCAGAGGTCTTGAGGGGGGGAGCGGGCGCGTGGCCCGGCCCGTGCCCTTCTCTGGTTTGGGTGGCTAGGGTTGGCCCTGCCCCAGAGGTCTTGAGGAGGGGAGCAGGCGCGTGGCCCGGCCCGTGTCCTTCTCTGGTTTGGGTGGCTAGGGTTGGCCCTGCCCCAGAGGTCTTGAGGGGGGGGGGGAGCGGGCGCGTGACCCGGCCCGTGCCCTTCTCTGGTTTAGGTGGCTAGGCTTGGCCATACCCCAGAGGTCTTGAGGGGGGGGGGAGCGGGTGCCTGGCCCAGCACGTGCCCTTCTCTGGTTTGGGTGGCTAGGGTTGGCCCTGCCCCAGATGTCTTGAGGGGGGGGGGGGGGGGGGGGAGCGGGCACGTGGCCCGGCCCGTGCCCTTCTCTGGTTTGGGTGGCTAGGGTTGGCCCTGCCCCAGAGGTCTTGAGGGGGGAGCGGGCGCGTGGCCCGGCCCGTGCCCTTCTCTGGTTTGGGTGGCTAGGGTTGGCCCTGCCCCAGAGGTCTTGGGGGGGGGGGGGGAGCGGGCGCGTGGCCCGGCCCGTGCCCTTCTCTGGTTTGGGTGGCTAGGGTTGGCCCTGCCCCAGAGGTCTTAGGGGGGAGTGGGCGCGTGGCCCGGCCCGTGCCCATCTCTGGTTTGGGTGGCTAGGGTTGGCCCTGCCCCAGAGGTCTTGAGGCGGGGAGCAGGCGCATGGCCCGGCCCGTGCCCTTCTCTGGTTTGGGTGGCTAGGGTTGGCCCTGCCCCAGAGGTCTTGACAGGGGGAGCGGGTGCGTGGCCCGGCCCATGCCCTTCTTTGGTTTGGGTGGCTAGGGTTGGCCCTGCCCCAGAGGTCTTGAGGGGGGAGCGGGCGCGTGGCCCGGCCCGTGCCCTTCTCTGGTTTGGGTGGCTAGGGTTGACCCTGCCCCAGAGGTCTTGAGGGGGGGAGCAGGCGCGTGGCCCGGCCCGTGCCCTTCTCTGGTTTGGGTGGCTAGGGTTGGCCCTGCCCCAGAGGTCTTGAGGGGGGGGGGGGGAGCGGGCGCGTGGCCCGGCCCGTGCCCTTCTCTGGTTTGGGTGGCTAGGGTTGGCCCTGCCCCAGAGGTCGTGAGGGTGGGAGCGGGTGCCTGGCCCGGCCCGTGCCCTTCTCTGGTTTGGGTGGCTAGGTTTGGCCCTGCCCCAGAGGTCTTGAGGGGGGGAGCGGGCGCGTGGCCCGGCCCGTGCCCTTCTCTGGTTTGGGTGGCTAGGGTTGGCCCTGCCCCAGAGGTCTTGAGGGGGGGAGCGGGCGCGTTGCCCGGCCCGTGCCCTTCTCTGGTTTGGGTGGCTAGGGTTGGCCATGCCCCATAGGTCTTAAGGGGGGGAGCGGGCGCGTGGCCCGGCCCGTGCCCTTCTCTGGTTTGGGTGGCTAGGGTTGGCCCTGCCCTAGAGGTCTTGAGGGGGGGAGCGGGCGCGTGGCCCAGCCCGTGCCCTTCTCTGGTTTAGGTGGCTAGGGTTGGCCCTGCCCCAGAGGTCTTGAGGGGGGAGCGGACGCGTGGCCTGGCCCGTGCCCTTCTCTGGTTTAGGTGGCTAGGGTTGGCCCTGCCCCAGAGGTCTTGAGGGGGGGAGCGGGCGCGTGGCCCGGTCCGTGCCCTTCTCTGGTTTGGGTGGCTAGGGTTGGCCCCGCCCCAGAGGTCTTGAGGGGGGGAGCGGGCGCGTGGCCCGGCCCGTGCCCTTCTCTGGTTTGGGTGGCTAGGGTTGGCCCTGCCCCAGAGGTTCGGAGGTTTGTGCTGAAAAACTTATGTTGGAACAACAATGTTGGGGAAAGCGGGTAGATGTGTATTTCGTATGCATGAAAAGAAAAACTCACAACTATTGGCAGAATTTTAGTAGATGCTTTGCGTTCCAAGGATGTGCCAGCTCATTCCCTTCGGGGGTTGCCAAGATGTATGTGGCTGGTCCGACGATAACGATGACCTTGTAGGGCCCTTCCCATTTGGCGGCCAGCTTTCCCCGCTGGGCGGTCTCGGGGCGGAAGGTGGCGTCTCTGAGGACCAAGTCGTCGATCCTGAAAGTCCGCGGCTTCACCCGGGAGTCGTAGTGTCGCGCCATCCTCTGGCTGTGTTTGACGTGGCTCGTCAGGGCCCGGTCTCTTACCTCGTCTATCAATTCAAGACTAAGGCCGAATCCCTCCCCATTGATCTCTTCGTCGAAGTGCTTCAGTCAGAGCGTCTCTTCGCCAATCTCCACGGGAACGACCGCCTCCGATCCGTATGCTAGCATGAACGGGATTTCTCCTGTCGAGGCCTTGTGGGTGGTGGGATAGGACCATAGGATTCCCGGCAGCTCGTCGACCCATGCCCCCAGGGCAGCGTCCACTTTTTTCTTCATTGGGTTCAAGATGCATTTATTCGCGGCCTCCGCCATTCCGTTGCACTGTGGGTGGGCGACTGACGCGAACTGGAGTTTGATACCCCAGCCCGAAAAGAAGTCACGGAAGCCTTCGCAATCGAACCGCCTTCCGTTATCCGTGACTATAGAGCGGGGAATCCCGAAGCGACATATAACGGATTGCCAGATAAAGCCCTTCATGTCCGTCCACGTGATACGCGCTAGCGGCTCCGCTTCCACCCACTTCGTGAAGTAGTCCACGGCGACGACTAGATATTTCCTTCCTCCGGAGGCCTTTGGGAAAGGCCCAAGGATGTCGGGTCCCCATTTGGCGAAGGGGATCGGGCTCACGATGGGCATCAGGTTGGCCGGTGGTGCAGTCGTCCGTCGGTAGAATTTCTGGCATGCCTCGCACCTCTTGACGTATTGTACCGCATCCCGGATCATTGTGGGCCAATAGTACCCCTGGCGCATTATTTTGTGGGCGATGGTGCGACCGCCATGGTGGTTTCCGCAAAAGCCTTCGTGCACTTCGCGGATGACTTGCTTAGCCTGCTTCGGGCCCAAGCATTTCAGATAGGGCAGGACGTCGAAATTGGCGCGGCGGCGGCGGTACATCACTCCGTCGAGGAGTACGAATGACAGGGCCCGCCTCTCCACCTGTTTAGCCAGCATCCGCTCCTCGGGCAGCTCCCCCGTCTCCAAGTACTTCATAATGGGGGTCATCCACGTCGTCACCGTGCCCGCACACATCAGTTCTTCTTCGTCAATGGTTGGGGTCAATAGGCTTTCGACGTAGATGGCCTTCCCGATCTCGGCCGCGGAGGAGGAAGCCAGCTTAGACATGGCGTCCGCCCGGAGGTTGTTGGAGCGGGGCAGGTGCTGGACGTCCGCCTTCTTGAACTTGCGGAGTTCGATCTGGATGCGCTTAAGGTAACGCTTCATTGTTTCTTCTCGAGCCTCGAAGCTCCCTAGGATCTGTTAGACGACGAGCCGTGAGTCACTTAGGAGCAACACGTTCGTCGCCCCCACCGCCCTAGCGAGTTTCAACCCGTTAACCACGGCCTCGTATTCCGCGACATTGTTAGTTGCCGGGAAGTTGAAGCGTAGGGTGTATTCCAATGAGCACCCGTCGGGGGTCTTAATGACGATACCCGCCCCTGTCCCGGATCCCGTCACTGAGCCGTTGACGTGGATGGTCCACAATTCGTCCCCGTCCATCTGGGAGGGCTTTGAGGGTTCGCCCACCCCGGTCCCCCGTGGGGACGCGGTCGCCGATGGGGGCTCTGGCCGTTCCCCCGGTGTGCCCCCTGCGGTGCATTCCACCACGAAGTCAGCCAGCGCCTGGCCCTTGATCGCCGTCCGGGCCTTGTACGTTATGTCGAACTCGCTGAGCTCGACACTCCAGTTGAGCATCCTCCCCGACTGCTCCAGTCTTTTCAGGTTTTTCTCGAGGGGCATGTCGGTGTGGACGGCTATGTGATGGGCCTGGAAGTATGGTCCAGCTTTCGGGCTGTGGTGACTAGGCAGTAGGCGGCTCTCTCGATGGGACTGTAACGAGTCTCCGCCTCCCAGAGGATCCGGCTGGCGTAGTAAACAGGGCGTTGCACCCCCCTTCCTCCTTGATTAGGACGGAGCTAACGGCCTCCTCGTTGGTTGCCAAGTATAACCCTAGGGGTTCGCCTTTTTCCGGCCGTGCGAGGAGCGGTGGACTCTGTAGGTAAGCCCTCAGCTCCGCGAACGCCTACACACAGTCGTCATCCCACGGGATCACCTTTCTCTTGTCCTTAGCTTCGCCAAAGGCTGTGCGCAAGACCCTGAAGAAGGGGAGCGAGCTCTCCGCAGATTTCGACAGGAATCGCCCCAGAGCAGCGATCCAGCCGTTCAATCACTGCAAGTCCCGGATCGTCCGGGGTTCCGCCATACTGATGAGGGCCGTCACCTTGTCAGGGTTCACCTCGATCCCCTGCTTCGTTATCATGAAGCCCAGGAATTTTCCCGACTGCACGTCGAAGATACACTTCGCGGGGTTCAGTCTTAGGTTGTATCGGCAGACCCTTTGGAAAGTTTCCTGTAAGTCGGCGAGGTAGTCTGGGGCCCTCCTACTCTTTACCAGCATGTCGTCGATGTAGACCTCCAAGTTTTGCCTCACCTGAGGGCCGAATATTCGGTCTACCATCCGCTGATAGGTCGCCCCGGTGTTCTTTAGTCCAAAGGGCATCTTGGTGTAACAGAAGGTGCTCTTGTCGGTGACAAAAGACATCTTTTCCTCGTCCTCCTCCGCCATCGGTATCTGGTTGTACCCCGAGAAGGCGTCCATAAAGCTTAACAACTCGTAGCCGGACGCCTGGTCCACCAAGCGGTCGATCCGGGGTAGGGGGAAACTGTCCTTTGGGCATACCTTGTTGAGGTCGGTGAAGTCGACGCACATGCGCCACTTTCCACTGGGCTTCTTCATCAAAACTACATTGGCGAGCCAGTCCGGGTAATCCACCGGCTGGACAAACTTGGCTTCGAGGAGCCGCTCTACTTCTTCCTCGGCCGCCCTCTTCTTTTCGCCCCCCGCGCTTCTCTTCTTCTGTCGGACCGGTCGGGCTTCTGGGTCCGTGTTCAACCTGTGGGAGATCACCGTCGGGTCAACCCCCGGCATGTCGGTGGGCGACCATGCGAATATATCCGCATTTTCCCGGAGCAAGGCGACGGAGGCCACCCTCAGGGTGGCCGGGAGTTTCGTCCCGATGGAGACGGTTCTCTCTTCATCCGCGGCTACGGGAACCTCCTCGACCTCCTCGACCGGGGTCGACCGCTGGTCGCAGAAGTCCTCCCTTTCGTCGGGGATGAGAACCGTCAGGGCCCGCCTCGGGCTCCCACGCTGGGCTGGCCCCTTGTCGCGGCCCCCAGGCACCTCCCGGTCTCCTCGCACCAGTCCCACCCCCTGCGGGGTCCGGAACTTCATCATCTGGTGTAGCAGGCTGGGGAGCGCCTCTATGGCCGTCATGTATGGACGCCCTATGATTCCGTTGTACGCCGATGCGACGTCGACGATGACGAAACGTGTCCCCTGGTGACGACCCTCGGTTCGTCCCCCAGAGTCATCGGCAGGGTGATCGTCCCCACTATGGGGATCATATGGCCGGTGAAGCCGACAATTATGCCCACGCAGGGCTCTAGGTCTGCACGCCCCCACCCCATTCTTTCGACCGTTGACAGGAACAGGATGTCGCAGGAGCTACCGGTGTCAATCAGCAGCCGGCCGACGACGACCGCCCTGATCCGAGCCTCGACGACGAGGGCGTCATCGCTCTGGCTCCCAACCTCCTGCTGATCTCCCTCGATAAAGGTGATAGGGGGTCGGTGTGTCCTTCTCCGCTTCGGCCGGCTACTGGCGCCCACCACCGTCACCTGTCGGACACCGGCCTCCGAGATCGTGGGCGACGTCCCCCCGGGGACGGCCCCCCGCTTACCATCTCAATGCGCATGATCGCCCCGGGGGGGGGGGGGGGGGGGGGGGGGGGGGGGGGGCGTGGCTCCCCCCGATCGCGGTCCGCTGGCGGTTCTGGCCCCCGCGCCTCCGGGGGGGCTCTCTCTCCTTCTACTGCCCACCTGCCCGCCACGAAGTTTCCCAAGTGGCCCGCCTGGATCAGCCGCTCGATCTCTCTCTTAAGAGTGTAGCAACGATCGGTATCGTGACCGTGGTCACGGTGATATCGGCAATACCTCTGGAGATCCCGCTTCACCGGATCCGTCCTCATCTCCCGGGGAGGCTCCAGCAGTAATCCGTCCCTCGTCGCCGCGGCCAGAACCTCCAACATGGGGGCGTTGAGCCGCGTGTAGTGCGCCCACAGGGGACCTTCCTGTCTCGGGAGGGCTCGGGTGGCGCCTTGGGCCGGGGCGAACTCGCGCGCCGGGCCAGGGCGGTCTTGCGGGTGTCGCAACATCGGTTCGCACCTTGGTTGGGTCAACTGGTCGCGACCTTGGCGCCCCTCTTCTTGCCTCGGCCGAGGGTGTGACCGGGGCTCGCCCTGGAGTGGCTTCACCGAGGGAAATAGGGCCTTTGTGCCGAGAGTCTCTTCGGCCAACGCATGCCTCTCCGCCATAGCAACCAACGCCTCATAGTCGGTCGACGGATCTCGGAGCATGGATTTGTGGAGGCTCCGAGTCCGCAACCCTGTCTTGAAGGCCAGCATAAGCACCTCGTCGCCGCATGTCACCACCGCCCGTCTCTCATCTTGAAAGCGGCGGAGGTATCTGCCCGTTGTCTCCCCTTCTCCTTGGACTATCGTGCTGAGGTAGTCTAAGGGTTTCTTCTTCGTCCGCCCAGCCCGAAACTCTTGGTAGAACTTGTGGGATAGCTCGCCAAAGCTCCCAACGGATCTCGCGGGTAGGCCGTGTTGGATATGGAAGACGTTTGTACACCCTTGTGGGGGATGTACGAGGGAATACGGACCTCGAACGTCGCGTACACGAAGTCGTGTACAAAGGGAATCTGTTCCCTTGCGGAGAGGATCTCTGGATGAGTGGGAAAGTCGCATTATATATGCATAAGTGCATGCGACATATGGCTTATAAAGGGGGAATATCTTAAGCTTATGTTGTACCATGCATATGGTACAACTTAAGCTTATAATGTGCCATGTATCATGGTACACCTTAATTAAGTTTTTCCAAAGGAACAACTTACCCTAAAATAACTACCTTGGGGGCTATAAATAAGACCCAAGGGTAGGCCATTTCTTACACCATTTGCATGAAATTCATGCATGCATCTTCATCCTAGCGAAGCTCTGCAGAAATCCTTTCTCTTCCTCTTTCCAAGTTCTTAATCTAAAATAGAGATTTAGATTGTGGATTAGTAGCCTTACTCTGTTCGTGAGAAGACTCGATCCGTCGTGGCGAATCCGAAGGCAAAGTTCCGAGACTACCGTTCCGCATACGCAAGCGTAAGTCTCAACTTTAATTATCGATCCTAACTCTGTTTTGGCAGGATCCTACATTGGTATCGGAGCCATATGGGTTCGCCCCGGTCAAACCACCACCCCGTCGAAACTATGAACGAGTCGTTGTCTTTTTCACGAATGGGTCTCCTACTATTACGGATATAGTAGGAACGCTTCGTGACGGAGAGAACGCAGCGGTTGTTCTTTTCACGTTAGGGTCTCCTATCATTACGGATATGGTAGGAACTCTCCGTGACGGGAAGAACCGACCGTTCACATAGTAAGTTATTTTTCATTTTTGGCACACGGCCATTAGGAAATAACTAATTTCTCGACGAACGGGTGCTTCATCGACGAACGGGTGCTTCATCGAGGAAGATGATGGTAGTTACTTCCATCGGGTAAGAGGAAATTTGGTGCATGTGCACCATGGCCAAATGGGCTATGAAGGCCATGCACCCCCCCTCCTCAAGCGGAGGGGGTTGGCTACGGCCAATAACCACCGGCGACCAGCCCATCAAGGGGGAGGAATAAGTGCGGCAACCCCATTCAAAGGGGGTGGCCGGCCATGGCCAAAGGGGCCATGGCCGGCCAACGCCGAATGGCCTTGGCCATGACCGGCCATGGCCAAGCCATGGCCGGCCAAGGCCAGGCCGGCAGTGGCCGGCCAAGGCCAGGCCGGCAGTGGCCGGCCAAGGCCAAGGCCTGCCGGCCAAGGCCAAGGCCTGCCGGCCAGGCCGGCCCTGGCAGAGGCCAGGGCCGGCGCCCTGGCCTCAGGCCAGGGCCTGGCCGAGGCCAGGGCAGGAGCCCTGGCCCCGGCCAGCGGCCAGGCCGCCCTGGCAGAGGCCAGGGGCATGGCCGCCCTGGCAGAGGCCAGGGCAGCGCCCTGGCCTCAGGCCAGGGCAGCGCCCTGGCCTCAGGCCAGGGCCTGGCAGAGGCCAGGGCAGGAGCCCTGGCCCCGGCCAGTGGCCTGGCCGGCCGGCCCTGGCAGAGGCCAGGGCCTGGCCTGCCCTGGCCGAGGGGGCCAGGGCCCTCTGGCCGGCCAGGGCAGAGGCCCTGGCCGGCCCTTGGCCAAGCCCCGGCCAGGGCAGAGGCCCTGGCCGGGAAGAAGTTGCTTTCGAAAATTGGTCGACCAATTTTGTGTTTTTGGTCGACCAATCTGGCAGAAGGTCTGAGTCGACTGCAAACTTGCCTACTGACCCATACGGGGTGACAAAAGGCATTGGCCAAACTCGAATGTGCCGATTAGCCCATACGGGGCTAACCACAGTGCCGACTAGTTCATACGGAACTAACGTTTTTAATGAAGTTTTTTTTAATTGGGCTCTACTCCTTGAAGATTAGCCATAGTGCTCTACTTCATGCGAGATTAGCCATGTCATTGTGCTCTACTCTACGGAGATTAGCCAATGTACTTGTGACGTTGTGCTCTACTCTACGGAGACTAGCCAACGTGCTTTCAAATTTTTGGAAAAAGATGTTTTTCAAATAGGTTATGTCCCGTCCTTAAATCGGGATAGCGCAATTTAGAATTCCAAGTCCTACCACGATCCGGCCATGGTTATCTAACCCATGGGTGTGTAGAACAGGTCTCGTGGCTTGGCAATTGTTGCGTTAAAATTCTTTGCGCTAATTCTCACCTATTCTATTTTGAAAGATATGTTTTTCAAAGTAATTTTCCGCTGCTAATACCATACGGGTATTATTTCTGATTTCTTTTTACTTAAGATAAGTAAGATGGATACTTTGAAAGTTACTTCTAGATGGTAGTTGGGAACGTAGTGAACTTCTCGATTCTAGAGTAACATTTCAACGCATCCAAGGAACTTATCAAGTGTTTAAAGAATCGAAACTTTATGCATTGAATTTTGATCGTGTTTTTTCATTTTCTTTGCAGTTTTTTGAATCGAATATGTCTACCGCTTCTAAGAATATTGTCGCAGAGCTTAACAAAGGTGAAAAGCTCAACGGCGACAATTATAAACTTTGGTCAATTAAAATCCAATATGTTTTGGAGGAGCAAGATGTGCTCGAAACACTCCAAAACATAATGGTAGAACCTGAGTTGGGCAATACGGCCCAACACAAGAGGGACCGGGAAGCTTATGACACTTGGACCCGAAAGAACAAAATAGCACGCATTACGTTACTGTCCGCGATGGACAATGACATAATGCGTCTATTTCGGGAATTCGATCTAGCCAAAGACATATGGTCTGAGCTAGAAGTAAAGTTTGGTGGAACTTCGGTTACCAAACTCCGCTCCTTGAATATTCAATTTGATTCGTACAAAATGCGGCGAGATCATTCTATGAAAAAGCATCTCCGCCACATGGCGAATCTAATATCTGAATTAAAGGATGCGGGTGTTACGCTGTCTGACGAACATCAGATCCAAGCAGTCATTCGTTCACTCCCAGATAGCTGGGATAACATGAAAATGCACCTCACTCATAATGAGTGCATTAAAACTTTAAGCGATGTTTCGAAACACCTCGAACTCGAGGAAGAGCGGATTCAAGCCGCAAAACCAAGTGCAGAAGTGCACTTGGCCGCTAGTTCCTCACATGGAGGAAATAAGCGGAAACGCTTAAGGTTTGTGAACGAACGAAAGCAAGAACAGGAAACCTCAAAGAAGACTAAGAACAAAAAGTGGCAAAAGAATGTGCACTCAAAGAAGAAAAACTTGAAGAAGATCAAGTGCTTTAAGTGCAACAAGTACGGTCACTTCGCCCGTAAGTGTACGGATGGAAGTGATAAGGTAACTTGTAGGGCTAGTTACATATGTGTTTCTAGTTCCATGTTTCTTGCTGAATCTAACTATTTTTGGTTGATTGATTCAGGGGCCACAGACCACGTTGCGAAGGACAGAAGGTTCTTCGTAGAGTATCGAAGGATAACTCAAGGAACAAAGTGGATATACGTCGGCAACAACACTCGTGTTGAAGTCAAAGGCGTCGGAACATGTAAGCTAGTTCTCGACAACGGCCGGACATTATTATTGCACGACGTCCTCTTTGCTCCAGATATTAGAAGAAATATCGTATCCGTGGTCATGTTAATGTCTTTAGATTATGAGTGGAGGTTCTATAAACAATCTGTTGACATTGTTTGTAATAATTCTTTGATTGGTTCTGGTAATGTTTGTAATGGATTAATTGTATTAAACACAATGTATGATGATTCTTCTTCCATTAATGAAAGTTTTCATTTGACAAATGCTTCTAACTCTAATTCTGAGATCATTTGTTTGCATGCAAGACTTGGTCATATTGGACCAACTAGAATGGATAGACTTGCCAAAAGTGGCTTGCTATCTAATGTTTCAAAAGTTGAAATGTCGACTTGCGAACATTGTCTTGTAGGGAAAACTTGTCGCAAGCCGTTTGGAACTGGCACAAGGGCCGAAGTTCCATTACAGCTTATCCATTCGGACATTTGCGGTCCAATGAATGTTAAGACAAGACGCGGGAAGTCCTATTTCATCACATTCATTGATGACTTCACCCGTTTCGGACATATCTATTTGATATCCCATAAAAGTGAAGCTTTGGCTTGCTTTAAAAACTATATGAGTTTAGTGGAGAATCAATTAGATCGCAAGATTAAGGTTTTGCGAACCGATAGGGGCGGTGAATATCAATCAATAAGTTTTAAGGAACTTTGTGATGAAAAAGGCATAGTTCATCAAATAACTATGCCTTATACTCCGCAACAAAACGGTGTTACGGAAAGAAGAAATAGGACATTGATGGAAATGGTCCGATCAATGATGTCTCAGGAAAATTTGCCTATCACCTTTTGGGGTGACGCATTATTGACGGCAGCATTCATCTTAAACCGTGTACCCTCGAAGTCGGTAAGTTCTACTCCTTATGAGTTGTGGAACAATAGAACTCCAGACTTAAACATTCTAAAACCTTAGGGTTGTGCCTCTTACGCACATTTATCCTCTCACAAATATGGCAAACTTGGGCCACGTGGGAGAAAGTGTATCTTCATCCGATACGCTGAAAACTCCAAAGGATATGTTTTCGTCGGTCAAGAGGACAATGGGGGTCTTATAGAATTCGAATCGAGGGATGTTGTCTTCTTGGAAAATGAGTTTCCAAGACAGGGTGAGATAAGTCAAGACTTATCCTTGTTTGAGACTTGGGATCAAGAAAGATCGGAACGTTCGAGTGGGAGAATTCTTGGTGAAGAAGAAAATACGTTTCAAACTTCACCAATGGATGATACGAATGATACCAATCCTATTCCGAGTGGGAGTGATATTATTCCAAGTGGGAGTGATGTCATTCCAAGTGGGAGTGATCAAACTCAAACAAGACGTAGTAATCGAACGAGGCTAACACCTCTGAGATTTGAGGATGAATTTCCTCAAACATTCATGACATTACTACAAGATGATGACGAACCTGCAAATTTCAAACAGGCCGTCACATGCCCTGCTGCCCGGCTAAACATAAATGGATAGCGGCAATGGA
This sequence comes from Scilla litardierei, assembly GCA_030789695.1. Lineage (NCBI taxonomy): Eukaryota > Viridiplantae > Streptophyta > Magnoliopsida > Asparagales > Asparagaceae > Scilla > Scilla litardierei. The sequence continues at coordinate 107,375,387 of CM061140.1, forward strand.
AGAAGAACTTCAATCCATGAAAACAAACCAAGTCTGGGACTTGGTTGATTTACCTAAGGGACGTAGAGCCATTGGGAACAAGTGGGTTCTCAAAATCAAGCATAAGGCTGATGGCTCCATCGAGAAATATAAAGCTCGCCTTGTTGCGAAAGGTTTCACGCAACAGGAAGGAATAGACTACGAAGAGACTTTCTCTCCTGTCGTGCGTTTTACCTCGATTCGCTTAATTCTGGCAATGGTGGCTTGTTTGGACCTCGAATTACATCAGATGGATGTAAAGACTGCCTTTCTAAACGGAGAACTAGATGAGGAGATCTACATGGAACAACCAAACGGGTTCGTACAAGAAGAAAACAAACATAAGGTTTGTAAACTTCGTAAATCCATATATGGTCTTAAACAATCCTCAAGGCAGTGGTATATGCGCTTTCAAGAAGTTGTTTTGTCGTATGGATTCTCCATGCTCGACGAAGACAACTGCGTATATATTAAGAGGATTAAAAACAAGTATGTAATTATGTCTCTTTATGTAGATGACATACTTATAGCCGGAAATGATAAGCGTCTTGTCGTGGATATCAAAGCTTGGCTTTCATCCGTCTTTGAGATGAAAGACATGGGTGAAGCTGCATATATCCTTGGGGTTAAGATCTCAAGGAATCGTTCCAAGAAACTTCTTTCTCTCTCTCAAGAGACATATATAAAGAAAGTTTTGGAACGGTTTAATATGCAGGACTGCAAGCCAATTGATACTCCAATAAGCAAAGGCGAGGGTCTATGTTTGGAAATGTGTCCCAAAGATCCAAAAGAAAGGAAAGCTATGGAAAAAGTTCCATACTCCAGTGCTGTCGGGAGTCTGATGTACGCTATGATGTGTACCAGACCAGACATTTGCTATGGTGTTGGTATGGTAAGCCGTTACCAATCCAACCCAGGACAGGCACACTGGAAAGCGGTGAAGAGGATATTAAGGTACCTCAAAGGGACTGCGGACTATGCGTTATGCTATCAAGGCAATACCTTGAGACTCGAAGGCTATACCGATGCTGATTGGGCGGGTGATCTCGACGAGCGAAGATCTACCTCAGGCTTTGTTTACTTGCTCGGGAATGGTGCAATATCCTGGAGCAGCAAGAAGCAAACCTGCATTGCCCTATCAACAATGGAAGCAGAATTCGTAGCATTCAGCATGGCGGTCCAAGAAGCTGTTTGGCTTAGGAAATTCTTAGACAGGCTGACGAATGCCACTGACTCAAGCACTGTTCCTATATACAGTGATAGTCAAGCTTCGATTGCCTACGTCAAAGATCCTAAATTTCATTGTAAGACCAAACACATTGACATTCGATTCAAGTTTGCAAAAGACTATGACAAACGGAAGGAAGTAGACATTGGATACATATCCACGCATGAGATGATAGCGGATCCCCTTACGAAGGCGATCCCCAGAGATGTGTTCTACAAACACTTATCATCTATGGGAATGCGTAGGTGCTGAGCTGTATCTTGTAATATTTCCCATGTCTATAGAAGATCAAAGTTTAATAAAAGAAAGAAGTTCTTTTATATATTGCATACAAGTTTCTTACAAATAATTTTATGTACATTTGTGTTTAAGTCTCAGCTATTTTATTGTGTGTATGTCGGACAGATTAAGGTTGGCTCTCTCACATGAGCAACCGCCTTATCTTATCAGATGGATAAGATAGAGATGAGACTAGTTTAAAGTCAAAATCATTAAATGATTTAGAGTCATGACTTAAACAAGATAGTCGAATAAAAGATCTGCATCATATGGATGCTTACAAAAGATCTGAGATCTGTATCACAAGGATATTTGAAAGAGATCTCGTAGGATTTTTTAAAATCCTATCTGTCTTATGCAGGATGAGAGTCCGTGAATATTTCACGAGTAGTAAGGGGACTCAAAAAGATAGGCACAGTGGTGTCTGATCTTTTCATCCGTACAACATCATTAAGACATACTCTCTCTGGGAAAGGAGTGATGTTGTAATACGTGTTCATACCACATATGCATTTCGACCACTGAGTTAGTAGCAATAGTGTTTGCTATTATGTGAGACTCAAAGGCCATACGGGTCTTAAATCTTACCCTCAAGGACTCCAATTGGTTCCTTTAGATTTGATGAGATGATCGCTATCTTAGCGTGTTACTAATGGGCTATGGTAATTCGGCTCGGCGGGGCACGTTAGAAAAGCGAATCAAGTCAAGATCAGAAGGTTCGCAAGAAGAGGAAGATTGATTTCATATTCGCATTTGGACTTTAGTGATTCAAAGCTGGCCAGCCAATTGTAATCCAGATGGGATTCAATTGTTGAATATAAAGTACAAGAAATGTGAAGAAATAATCTAGGGTAAAGCATGCGTTGAACTACTCAACTTTGCACCTTCGAGGTCGTTGTGTATCTCTAACAAGTGCATAACAACAGACTCTACGCGCATGACGGTCGCACGGTCTATTTCTCGGTATGATAGATGAAAGAACTAAGGGAAAGATGTTCTCTTACAATCCCCTCAAGTGTGAGTGGGAGATGTTGGATATGGAAGACGTTTGTACACCCTTGTGGGGGATGTACGAGGGAATACGGACCTCGAACGTCGCGTACACGAAGTCGTGTACAAAGGGAATCTGTTCCCTTGCGGAGAGGATCTCTGGATGAGTGGGAAAGTCGCATTATATATGCATAAGTGCATGCGACATATGGCTTATAAAGGGGGAATATCTTAAGCTTATGTTGTACCATGCATATGGTACAACTTAAGCTTATAATGTGCCATGTATCATGGTACACCTTAATTAAGTTGTTCCAAAGGAACAACTTACCCTAAAATAACTACCTTGGGGGCTATAAATAAGACCCAAGGGTAGGCCATTTCTTACACCATTTGCATGAAATTCATGCATGCATCTTCATCCTAGCGAAGCTCTGCAGAAATCCTTTCTCTTCCTCTTTCCAAGTTCTTAATCTAAAATAGAGATTTAGATTGTGGATTAGTAGCCTTACTCCGTTCGTGAGAAGACTCGATCCGTCGTGGCGAATCCGAAGGCAAAGTTCCGAGACTACCGTTCCGCATACGCAAGCGTAAGTCTCAACTTTAATTATCGATCCTAACTCTGTTTTGGCAGGATCCTACAGGCCGAAGTACCAGTCCAACACGGTGTCCCTCAGGCTTTGGGAGAAATGCCGGCATAGGAACGCCTCATCCACATCCTGCGCCTCCATTGCCCCCCGGTACTGCTGCACGTGCGTGAGGGGGTCGCCTCTCCTGTTGTACGTGGCCAAGTGGGGGGGGGGGGTTTGAACCTTATGGGCCTCGGGGCAGACGTGATCCATCGTGCAAGTGGCGTGGCCTCCTCCGGATAGGTAGGGCGATCGGACGTATCCCCTCTCCGCCATTCGGGGGTCGGGCTCCGGTCGCGCCTTTGCCGCCGACGGTCCTCCCGCCCCGGGGCGTAGCCTGACGGTCGCCTGGTGTGGCTCCCTCCCCGGGTCGAGGATTCGACGGGTTGCGGGCTACGGTTCTCCCAGTACCATCGCCTCCCGGCCGCCTCCCCTCGGGCCTCCATCCGCTCCTGATTCTCCCGCAGAAGCCTTTCGCGCTCGGGGGTGAGGAAGCGTAGTTGTCGACAAACGACTTCCTCGTGCAGGCAATCGGAGTGGTGGTGCAGGCGAGGTGGACTGCCTTCTCCCAGTGGGGACCTGGCCAACAACGGGCCCCGCCCGCCCCCGAGCCGCCGACCCGTCGCCGTCACCTCCAGGATTTCTCGGTAGCTTTCGTTCTCCCTCCTTAGCCTTTCGCGCTCCACGATGATGAAGCGGAGCTGGTGACGGGTGGTTTCTTCGTCCTGGTAGGCCCTCCGGGTGGTCTCGGCCGCTTCGTCCAAATGCCTTTGCGCGGCGACCGCCTCCTCCCGGTGCCTCCACAGCTGCGCGACCTCCATTTCCTCTTCCAGGAGCTTCTGCTGGGCCGCAACCTCCTTGGCGAGCCCCATGTCTTCCCCCTCCTCCTCGAACCGAGGGTGGAGATTCCGTCTCACATTCTGGGGCTCCGAGGGGCCGGGCGGTGGCTCCGCCCCCGCCACCGTGTAGCTTCCCATCGCCTGAGTAATGGCCTCGAAGCTCTTCAGGACTGCGCGGTCCGTAGTATGGTCTGTCTCGGTGCCCATCCCCGGAGGGGGGTCGGGCGCCGGGGTGATTAGTAAAGAGAGTGGCTCCTGACCCACGGGATCCTTCCCGTGGTCAGGGTTTCGAGTGATCGACATGGAGTCTAACATGGGTGTGACCCTTCGTTCCCACAGACGGTGCCAATTGTTACGAGGTGGAACTCGTACACAATGAATTTGTATTGAGGGAAACCAAGGGCACGGTGGTTCTGTTGACAAGAGGGTTTAGGTGGGCAATTTAACAAGTGATTAATGGGGTGAAGAGGCTGGACTTGCCGCCGGGGGTGGCCACGGAGTCCAATCTCACCGGACACGGCGGAGGAAGATCGGGTGGCGGGAGGAGGGAGCTGATGTCGACCAAGGGACGAGCTTTCCTGCAGCACGAGCAACTCTTCAGAAGGGCGGGGTTGGGGTCCAACCCTTAGCCCCTCCGATGCCTAAGTCAGTAATAGGACTTAAAATGGGGGCTAGGCACGCCAGTCGGACTGAGGGTGTGTCAACCGTGCGTGGCGAGCTATAAGTGGGAGAACAAAGATATGGACGACCTTTGCTCTCGTGTGTGAATGATAGATTGAGAGAGAGAATTTTCCAACCCCCCTCTCGTAAGAAGTAAGGGGGTATTTATACCTGATGGGAGATGGCTAGGTGGGGCTGACCTGGCATGCTGACTCGACGTGCTGAGTTGGCTCGGTTGTCAGTGGAAGCTTCGGACGAGGATGTCAGGAACAGGAGTGCCTGACCTACTTTTTTCAGACGGCGCAACGGCCAGGGGCACTTTTGTCAGGATTTCAGGGCCGAAAGCATTAAGTGTCAGGGGGCTCAGCTGCCAGGGGGTGTTTTGTCAGATGGTCGGGTGGCGTTGGTGTCAGTCGTGTTCTTATCCTATGTTGTTTATCGTTGGTGACGAACTAAAGGTCAGGCTATGCTATCCCTGGCGCTGTGGTTCATGGGAACCGGTCGGGTCGACCGGATCGGGGGTAGTCCGGCCCGGCCGCGCCCCCTTTTCGGTCGTGGGTTGTGGGTCGCGGGCACGGAAGGTGTCACGACCCGCTTCCCTAAAATGGAGGCGAGACGTGAAAAGGTCCGCACGAGAGTGGAGCTGTGAAGCCCCAAACCCGATAAGCGTCCACAATACATAAACAGGTCCCTGTAACCACGACAGAATAACAATAATAACACAAGGGGAGACTGAAATAAAATTCCACATCTCACAAATCGTCCAACATCAACAAAAGTCCAACATCCAGAAAAGCCACCAGGCTAAAAGAAAAGAGACTAAAGGGCCCAGAACAAGGCCAACAAAAGAAACGACAACAACAAAGCAAAGTATAGGTGCCACGCACCGATAACAAAACAACTGTCTAACAAAAGTAAAACACACGAAGACACTAGGACTGGTCCCCAGTGTCCACGTACTCCCCGTCGAACACAAGCTCGGGCTCGGCGTCAGCAAACACCTTGTCCTCAACGAGGTACTCGGGCTCAGGATCTAACATGTGTCACCCAAAAGAGTAAAGGGGGCACATGTCAGCAAGTCTAAAAGACTTGGGCAAGGAAACTGAAAGTGAGGCATCTAGCAACCTAGCAGTTATAGTATTAAGTAATGACATGGCAGTCAAGCATGATGCAACAGTTTTAAAAAGAGAGGTAAGCATGCACAATGTAGCAAAAGCTACCAAATCACTAATCACTTATCATTTAACACTTATCACTTATCACTTATCACTTATCACTTATCACTTATCACTTATCACTTAGTGCATAGAGAGTCCACCTGCTGGCCAGCTCGTGGCTCAGGCCGCTTATCTCTACCACTATTAATCACTTGTCACTGGTAAACACTTAGTGCATAGAGAGTCCACCTGCTGGCCAGCTCGTGGCTCAGGCCGCTTATCTCTATCACTATTAATCACTTGTGCACTAGAGAGTCCACCTGCTGGCCGGAGTGGCGGATCAGGCCAACTCGGGGCTCAGGCCGCTTATCTCTTACCCCACCCATATGTGTCGAGCGTTGGGGTTTCCAACTCACTAAGCTCGCTTCTGGAACACGAGCCAGGAATATAATATTGTAGCGTGCGCTACGCAATCAAGATGAATAATCACTATGCAAAGACATGAACAGATATTTGCGTACCGTTAGTTTAAATTAAACGTGACAGGCAAAATGCAATGACATGGCAATTAAATTGCGTACCGTTAATGGAAGGTAAACATGACATGGTAATTGTGCAACATGCTAAATGTCGGAACTAGCTTCGTTGTCAAGCTAGTTCCCCAATTTGCGCCTAGGCGAGTATCATTTCGTCGCCTAGCCTCTTTTACGCCTACAACATGCAAATGGCCTAAAACATGGCCTAAACCCTAAGTGGCAAGTTTCACTTGCCTAGCACCGGGGATCGACGATCACTTCGTCACTCGGATGCTATCTACGGGGGTAATCGCTGTTTTGGGGGACAATCAACAAACAACATGAAATTAATTAGGGTTTCACCAAAATTATCAATAAGTTATGAAAACAACGGTAGAACGATTTCTTACCGAGAGAAGACGGAAGGAACACTCCGGGGAACCCTAGGATCAGATCTGGAAGAGATTGGAGAAGTTTGGGGAAACTAGGGTTTTGGGGGATTTGGGGATTTTGATGGGTTTTGATGGAGATTTGGGGAAGATGAGGGGTAGATGGAGTGAATGGATGGATTGGGTGATGATTCTAGGGCTTGGAATGGAGAAATGGAGCTTGGAGGAAGATGGGGGCTGAAGGGGGAAGTTTTTAGGGTTTTGGGTCGTGTTGGAGAAGAAGAAGTCGAATGGGTTGGGTTTAAATAGGCTAGGCTGGCGGCTGCCCAGAAATTAGGGTTTTAACACTGGTTAGTCGGTCAAAGAGCAACCACTGACCGACTAGTTTGGCAACTAGTCGGTCGGTCGACCAACGCAGACCGACTAAGTGCAAACAGTAACTCCTGAACGAAAATAGGATTCTAGAGTTAGTCGGTCCATGAACTAGTACTGACCGACTAGTTTAGAATCTAGTCGGTCGATGAGCGTTCTTAGACCGACTAAGAGTGAACAATAACTGATACAAAAATAATATGATGAGTTAGTCGGTTCAAGAAGCATTGCTGACCGACTAGTTTGCAACCTAGTCGGTCAACCAACGTTCTTAGACCGACTAACGATAAACAGTAACTCCTGAGAAAATTTAGAAAGCTAACTAGTCGGTCCAAGAAGGATTGCCGACCGACTGGATCGTCATCTAGTCGGTCGGTGGCCCTTCTTACACCGGCTAAAGAGCACAGAAAGTACCGATACGGAGCGCGAGACCCCGGGATCGATTCCTAAGACTCCTAGGCTTGATCTAATAGTTAGATACGACCGTTATGAAGTCCGTCACGAGTGACACACTTCGAAATCGACAATCCTAAGGAAGAAGCGAGAAAATACGACGAATCGATCGAAAATGAAATCTACGGAGACGAAAACCACACAAGAGGAGAAAATCCACCAAAACATATATTATATTATATTAAAATCAGATACAAGAAAAGCAGTCGTTACATCCTCCCCAACTTAAGAAAAATTCCGTCCTCGGAATTTCCAAAAACTAACGAGTCCGGAAACAAAAGTGGGAAACGCTCTCGCATCTCATCTTCATTCTCCCAAGTAGACTCTCCAGGTGAACCGTGTCGCCACATCACCCTTACAAGATTGACAATCTTGTTCCGAAGCGATTTCTGACGCCTGTCCAGAATCTGCACTGGATGCTGGTCATACGTCATATCGGGGCGAACGGTAATCTCCGAAAAATCCACCGCATGAGACGGATCGCTAATGTATCGACGAAGCTGTGACACATGGAAAACATTGTGAACTCCTTCCAAAGATGGCGGCAAGGCCAAGCGATAAGCTACCTCGCCAACCCTCTCCAAAATGTCAAATGGTCCAATGTATCGCGGGCTCAACTTTCCGCGCTTCCCGAAACGAATCACACCGCGATTCGGGGAAATCTTCAAGAACACATGGTCGCCCGGCTGAAACTCCAAAGGACGACGTTTAGCATCCGCCCAATGCTTAAAACGGTCCTGAGCAATTCTCAACCTCTCCCGAATATTCCTGACGATATCCACGGCCTCCACGATCATCTCAGGTCCCAACAACTCCCGATCACCAACGTCATCCCAACTCAATGGCGATCGACATTTCCTCCCATAAAGAGCGGCGAAAGGCGCCATGCCAATACTCGCCTGGAAGCTGTTGTTGTAGGAAAACTCCACCAAATGCAGATGGTCCTCCCACGAACCCTTGAAATCCAACATGCACGCCCTCAGCATGTCTTCCAAAATCTGAATCGTCCTCTCGGACTGGCCATCCGTCTGCGGATGGTACGCCGTGCTGAAACTCAGACGCGTACCCAAACTCTTCTGCAAACTCTGCCAAAACTGAGATGTGAACCTCGTGTCTCTGTCAGACACGATACTCACGGGGACTCCATGAAGTCGCACAACTTCCTCCATATATCTCCTTGCTAGCGCCTCAGTGGACTGTCCCACTCGGAACGGAATAAAATGCGCAGATTTGGTCAATCGATCTATGATCACCCAAATCGCGTCATTCTGCTTCGGACTCCGAGGTAGTCCAGTCACGAAATCCATAGTGATGTGCTGTCACTTCCACTCCGGAATCGGAAGCGGTTGTAGCAACCCGGCCGAACGCTGATGCTCCGCCTTCACTTGCTGGCAAACCAAGCACTTTGCTACACTCCGAGCCACGCTCCTCTTCATACCATGCCACCAATAATTCAGACGAAGATCCTGGTACATCTTGGTGCCACCATGATGCACAGAATACGGCGAACTGTGTGCCTCCACCATCAGCTCCTCTCTGATATCCCCAGCTGGCACACACAACCTGGCTCCAAACCTCAGCGAGCCATCCTCATGGATCAAAAAGTCAGTCCGCAGACCGGCTTCCACCTGCTCCCGAATCCTCACCAGCTTCGGATCCTCGGCCTGGCCAGCCCTAATCCGATCCACGATCGTCGACTGTACCTGCATGTACATCAACGACGAAGCCTCTCCAGGAAGAACAATCTCCACACCAGACTCGCAAAAATCCTGCTGCAATCTCCACTGCGAGGTCAAAATCATCACCGCTGGCAGCCTACTCAAAGCATCCGGAACCACATTCACCTTGCCAGGGTGAAACTGCAAATCAATATCATAATCCGCCATAAGCTCCAACCATCGACGCTGTCGCATGTTGAGCTCCTTCTGAGTGAAAATATACTTCAAGCTTTTGTGATCGGTGAAAATCTTCACTTTCTCACTCAGCAAGAAGTGCCTCCAAATCTTAAGAGCAAACACCACGGCAGCCAACTCCAAATCATGCGTCGGATAATTCTTCTCATGAACCTTAAGCTGACGAGACGCATACGCCACAACATGCCCGTGCTGATGCAACACACAACCGAGACCCTTGCCAGAAGCATCGCAAAAGATCTCAAATCCACCGCTGCGATCAGGCACAACAAGAATAGGGGCAGTCGTCAACCTCTCCTTCAGAATACCAAAAGCACTCCCACAATCACCCGACCAAACATAAGCAACATCCTTCTGCGTCAACCTGGTCATCGGCTCATCAATACGAGAAAAGTCCTTAATGAATCGCCGATAATAACCAGCAAGTCCAAGAAAACTCCGAATCTCAGACGCAGACGACGGAACAGGCCACTCCCTGATGGCCCGAATCTTCTCGGGATCCACTGAAATACCATCTCCAGTCACCACATGCCCGAGAAAAGCAACTCTATCCAGCCAAAACTCGCACTTCGAAAACTTAGCATACAAACGATGCTTCCTCAAGATCTCCAACACCGTCCTTAAGTGCGAGGCATGCTCTTCCTCCGACTTCGAATAGATCAGAATGTCGTCAATAAAGATAACGACAAACTTATCCAAAAAGTCGTAGAAAATCAGGTTCATCAGATTCATGAAAACTGCGGGCGCGTTAGTTACGCCGAAAGGCATAACCACAAACTCATAGTGTCCATACTTCGTCCTGAACGCTGTCTTCGGAACATCTCCCTTCTTCACCTTCAACTGATGGTAACCACTCCTCAAATCCAATTTAGAAAACACCCTCGAACCTCCAAGCTGATCAAAAATATCATCAATGCGAGGCAACGGGTATTTATTCTTAATGGTTACCGCATTCAACTCCCGATAGTCCACGCACATGCGACGCGAACCATCCTTCTTTTTAACCAGCAACACCGGTGCTCCCCACGGAGACACGCTAGGATTAATATAACCCTTCTGCAAAAGCTCATCCAACTGCTTCCGCAACTCTTCCAACTCTGCAGGTGCCATACGATACGGCGCCTTTGAAATCGGCTGCGCACCTGGAACAAGATCGATAGAAAATTCCAAAGCCCGATCAGGTGGCAAACCAGACATCTCCTCGGGGAAGACGTCGCCAAAATCTCGCACCACAGCTGGCCACTCCAGCTCCATCTGCATAGCCACAGCCTCCACCGGCCTGGCCCGAAATCTGACAGGACCAAGCGAACTGCTACCACGACTGAACTCAAATACTGGATGTCCGGGAATCTCGAACACCACCTTCTTCCTCCGACAGTCGATCGTAGCATAGAAGCTCGCAAGCCAGTCCATCCCAAGAACTGCATCATAGTTGATGATGTCGTGGACAATGAAATCAGCGAAAAGATCATGTCCACAGACCACCAACGAGCAAGAATTGCAACCACGATGCACCGAGACCACACCATTCCCTGTGACGATATTCCAACTCTTGGGGAGAGGGGACGTCGACAAGGAATGCCTCTCCACGAAGCTCCGAGAAATAATACACATCGATGCACCAGAGTCAAAGAGGACTCGTGCAGGAAATGTGCACACCAAAATCACACCTAATCAAGCAATTAACAATCAAACCCTAGTCTAGCAAACAAGCAAGTTCAAGCAAACAACATAATCTAGCAATCAAGACCAGATAGGAAAGTAATAGCTAGAATGAGGATTACCTGCGATAACCTCATCCACAGCCTCGCTCTCCGCAGCGGTCATCAGAAAAGCCTGCCTCCTCGACGGAGCAGCCTGCTGAAAAGCCTGCCTCTGCGGAACAAGAGCTGCTCCACGTCCAGCAGGAACAGACGCTCGCTGCTGCAACGGCTGGGCAGCAATAGGTGCCTTCCAAGGCTGCCTCAACCTCGGGCACTCCCTGAGAGCATGGGCGGGATCTCCGCAGGCGATACATTGCCCCAAGAACCTCCTACACGATTCCTTGACATGGCCCTCCTTGCCACAAAAATGGCAAGTCCTCCGAGCAGGCCCTACTGGCCTCTTAAACTGAACAGGCTGGTTCGGCCTGAATCCAGGCCTAACCACAGCTCTCGCCTGTTCCACAGGCCTCTTCCCAGCACCAACCACAGACCCTCTCCTCTGGTTCACGAGCAGCTCCTGCCTCTTGGCAGCTACCAGAACCTTCTGATAAGATTCCCGGTCAGAGGAGGTCACAAAACTCTGGAGCTCCGAAGCAAGCCCCTGCAGGAACCTCTGAGCTCTCTCCTCAGCGTCCTGCACCATCTTTGGTGCAAACCGACTCAGCCTCATGAACTCTTGGTGATACATGTCCACCGATAAGTTCCCTTGCTTCAGATCGATAAAACGCTGCAACATCTCCTCCTTGGCAGCCTTCGGGAAGAACTCACCCTCAAATCTGGCCTTGAAGGTAGCCCAAGCTATCGGCTCCACCAACAACTTCTCTTCAGCATCCCACCAATTCCTGGCGTTATCCTTCAGCTGCCTCTTCGCCAAATCAACCCATCCAGCCGGGGTGATCTTGGCCATCTTCAGATTGTCCTCGATATTCCTCATCCACTCATCGGCAGCCAGAGGACCCTCAGAACCATCAAAATATGCGGGACCCAGCTCCCGAAATTGCTTCGCTCCTGGCTCAGAGCGAGGAACATCCGGAAGAGCCCGGGCAGCTCGAGCAGGTGGAGCATTCTGGACTTGCAGAAGCACGCCCTACTGCACTTGCATCATCTGCAGCATCATCCGCATCATCTCACCGCTGGTGGGTTCCCGCTCAGGCTCCTCATCATGAGGGAGCGCACCACTGCCCCCCACCACGGGTGAAACGCCTTCCTGCCATCTAATGACACGGAAAACAAATCAGATTAGACTCATAGCTTAAGACTCGGACGTCGAACTTAATCTATTGGACATTCTAATATTATTATCGCTATTCCAAAGATCGCAGTTACAGAAGGGGACCTGCATGGGCCACCACTAAAACCTGTCACGACCCGCTTCCCTAAAATGGAGGCGAGACGTGAAAAGGTCCGCACGAGAGTGGAGCTGTGAAGCCCCAAACCCGATAAGCGTCCACAATACATAAACAGGTCCCTGTAACCACGACAGAATAACAATAATAACACAAGGGGAGACTGAAATAAAATTCCACATCTCACAAATCGTCCAACATCAACAAAAGTCCAACATCCAGAAAAGCCACCAGGCTAAAAGAAAAGAGACTAAAGGGCCCAGAACAAGGCCAACAAAAGAAACGACAACAACAAAGCAAAGTATAGGTGCCACGCACCGATAACAAAACAACTGTCTAACAAAAGTAAAACACACGAAGACACTAGGACTGGTCCCCAGTGTCCACGTACTCCTCATCGAACACAAGCTCGGGCTCGGCGTCAGCAAACACCTCGTCCTCAACGAGGTACTCAGGCTCAGGATCTAACATGTGTCACCCAAAAGAGTAAAGGGGGCACATGTCAGCAAGTCTAAAAGACTTGGGCAAGGAAACTGAAAGTGAGGCATCTAGCAACCTAGCAGTTATAGTATTAAGTAATGACATGGCAGTCAAGCATGATGCAACAGTTTTAAAAAGAGAGGCAAGCATGCACAATGTAGCAAAAGCTACCAAATCACTAATCACTTATCATTTAACACTTATCACTTATCACTTATCACTTATCACTTATCACTTATCACTTATCACTTAGTGCATAGAGAGTCCACCTGCTGGCCAGCTCGTGGCTCAGGCCGCTTATCTCTACCACTATTAATCACTTGTCACTGGTAAACACTTAGTGCATAGAGAGTCCACCTGCTGGCCAGCTCGTGGCTCAGGCCGCTTATCTCTATCACTATTAATCACTTGTGCACTAGAGAGTCCACCTGCTGGCCGGAGTGGCGGATCAGGCCAACTCGGGGCTCAGGCCGCTTATCTCTTACCCCACCCATATGTGTCGAGCGTTGGGGTTTCCAACTCACTAAGCTCGCTTCTGGAACACGAGCCAGGAATATAATATTGTAGCGTGCGCTACGCAATCACGATGAATAATCACTATGCAAAGACATGAACAGATATTTGCGTACCGTTAGTTTAAATTAAACGTGACAGGCAAAATGCAATGACATGGCAATTAAATTGCGTACCGTTAATGGAAGGTAAACATGACATGGTAATTGTGCAACATGCTAAATGTCGGAACTAGCTTCGTTGTCAAGCTAGTTCCCCAATTTGCGCCTAGGCGAGTATCATTTCGTCGCCTAGCCTCTTTTACGCCTACAACATGCAAATGGCCTAAAACATGGCCTAAACCCTAAGTGGCAAGTTTCACTTGCCTAGCACCGGGGATCGATGATCACTTCGTCACTCGGATGCTATCTACGGGGGTAATCGCTGTTTTGGGGGACAATCAACAAACAACATGAAATTAATTAGGGTTTCACCAAAATTATCAATAAGTTATGAAAACAACGGTAGAACGATTTCTTACCGAGAGAAGACGGAAGGAACACTCCGGGGAACCCTAGGATCAGATCTGGAAGAGATTGGAGAAGTTTGGGGAAACTAAGGTTTTGGGGGATTTGGGGATTTTGATGGGTTTTGATGGAGATTTGGGGAAGATGAGGGGTAGATGGAGTGAATGGATGGATTGGGTGATGATTCTAGGTCTTGGAATGGAGAAATGGAGCTTGGAGGAAGATGGGGGCTGAAGGGGGAAGTTTTTAGGGTTTTGGGTCGTGTTGGAGAAGAAGAAGTCGAATGGGTTGGGTTTAAATAGGCTAGGCTGGCGGCTGCCCAGAAATTAGGGTTTTAACACTGGTTAGTCGGTCAAAGAGCAACCACTGACCGACTAGTTTGGCAACTAGTCGGTCGGTCGACCAACGCAGACCGACTAAGTGCAAACAGTAACTCCTGAACGAAAATAGGATTCTAGAGTTAGTCGGTCCATGAACTAGTACTGACCGACTAGTTTAGAATCTAGTCGGTCGATGAGCGTTCTTAGACCGACTAAGAGTGAACAGTAACTGATACAAAAATAATATGATGAGTTAGTCGGTTCAAGAAGCATTGCTGACCGACTAGTTTGCAACCTAGTCGGTCAACCAACGTTCTTAGACCGACTAACGATAAACAGTAACTCCTGAGAAAATTTAGAAAGCTAACTAGTCGGTCCAAGAAGGATTGCCGACCGACTGGATCGTCATCTAGTCGGTCGGTGGCCCTTCTTACACCGGCTAAAGAGCACAGAAAGTACCGATACGGAGCGCGAGACCCCAGGATCGATTCCTAAGACTCCTAGGCTTGATCTAATAGTTAGATACGACCGTTATGAAGTCCGTCACGAGTGACACACTTCGAAATCGACAATCCTAAGGAAGAAGCGAGAAAATACGACGAATCGATCGAAAATGAAATCTACGGAGACGAAAACCACACAAGAGGAGAAAATCCACCAAAACATATATTATATTATATTAAAATCAGATACAAGAAAAGCAGTCGTTACAGAAGGATACGCACATGCCTATGTCAGCATACCCGGCGGTACTGTCCGGGCGCTCCCCAAGCGCCCTGCCCCTGGTGGGCCGAGCAACTGCGATTGTATGCCTCGGCCGGGTGGGGGGAGTGCTGCGAGGTGCGCCCGTTCCCGTGTAGCTTCGGACTTCCGGGGTGGCGGCCCTTTCGTGAAGGGGAGAGTTAATGGGGTATGTCAGCGGATCCGGGTGGGAGTCGGACTCCTACGATCTTTAGGAGTCCGACTCCCACCCGGATCCGCTGACATACCCCATTAACTCTCCCCTTCACGAAAGGGCCGCCACCCCGAAAGACCGAAGCTACACGGGAACGGGCGCACCTCGCAGCACTCCCCCCACCCGGCCGAGGCATACAACCGCAGTTGCTCGACCCACCAGGGGCAAGGCGCTTGGGGAGCGCCCGGACAGTACCGCCGGGTATGCTGACATAGGCATGTGCGTATCCTTCCGTGCCCGCGATCCACAACCCATGACCGAAAAGGGGGCGCGGCCGGGCCGGACTACCCCCGATCCGGTCGACCCGACCGGTTCCCATGAACCGCAGCACCAGGGATAGCATAGCCTGACCTTTAGTTCATCACCAACGACAAACAACCTAGGATAAGAACACGACTGACACCAACGTCGTCCGACCATCTGACAAAGCACCCCCCTGGCAGCTGAGCCCCCTGACACTTAATGCTTTCGGCCCTGACATCCTGACAAAAGTGCCCCTGGCCGTTGCGCCGTCTGACAAAAGCAGGTCAGGCACTCCTGTTCCTGACATCCTCGTCCGAAGCTTCCACTGACAACCGAGCCAACTCAGCACGTCGAGTCAGCATGCCAGGTCAGCCCCACCTAGTCATCTCCCATCAGGTATAAATACCCCCTTACTTCTTACGAGGGGGGGTGGCAAATTCTCTCTCTCAATCTATCATTCACACA
Organism: Scilla litardierei; assembly: GCA_030789695.1. NCBI lineage: Eukaryota > Viridiplantae > Streptophyta > Magnoliopsida > Asparagales > Asparagaceae > Scilla > Scilla litardierei. The sequence continues at coordinate 107,391,360 of CM061140.1, forward strand.
CGAGAGCAAAGGTCGTCCATATCTTTGTTCTCCCACTTATAGCTCTCCACGCACGGTCGACACACCCTCAGTCCGACCGGCGTGCCTAGCCCCCATTTTAAGTCCTATTACTGACTTAGGCATCGGAGGGGCTAAGGGTTGGACCCCAACCCCGCCCTTCTGACGAGTTGCTCGTACTGCAGGAAAGCTCGTCCCTTGGTCGACATCAGCTCCAGCCTCCCGCCACCCGATCTTCCTCCGCCGTGTCCGGTGAGATTGGACTCCGTGGCCACCCACGACGGCAAGTCCAGCCTCTTCACCCCATTAATCACTTGTTAAATTGCCCACCTAAACCCTCTTGTCAAAAGAACCACCGTGCCCTTGGTTTCCCTCAATAAAAATTCATTATGTGCGAGTTCCACCTCGTAACACTCCTGCTACAGACGGATGCTGAAGATCAAGATCCTCCCTCTAACCCAACGTATCCTAACCCTTCTTGGGTTGCAGAGCATTCGGAGCTTCGAGCTTCCTTGGTACAGAAAAGTTGCAAATGTACTCATCTGTCCCCCTCTGTGGTAAGGCGCATCACAAGATTGTCTGGCTCCTCTATTGCCCAGACTCATTCTCAACCATCTTTATAATGTCTATATATTTCTGGAATGCTCGGGGGCTCAATAACTCTTCACGTCGATCTGAACTGAAATATAGAATTCGTAAGCATTCCCCCTCTATTGTTTGTTTACTTGAAACAAAAGTTGATGCGCTCAATGCATCTAGGATTGCTAAATGTTTTGCTGAATCTTGGGGGTGTATAGACAACAGAACTCATCACAGCGAGGGACGCATTGTGATTTATTTTAATACTTCGGTTTGGAGTTGCTCTACTATATCGGCCCCATCTCAACATATTTCGGCTATCTACACTAATACTGCTGGGTTGGTTCTGGCTCTAACCTCAGTATATGGCTTCAATCTTGCTACGGAAAGAGTTCCTCTTTGGAGTGATCTACTTGCTGATTCTAATACTTTCAATAATGTGCCTTGGCTAGTGGGGGGATATTTTAATTGCATTCGCTATTCCAATGAGAAGATAGGTGGTCGTTTGGTAGATGCCAGAGCAATGGATGCTTTTAACTCTTGCATTGGGAGTTCTCATCTTATTGAGCTGAAAAGTATCGGTTGCAGCTATTCCTGGAATAATAGGCGTATGGGTGCTTCTCGCATAACTGCCCGATTAGACCGTGTGCTATGTAATACTAACTGGATAAACTTGCTGCCCCAGGCTTATGTTGAATATACTTCTAGTGGTATTAGTGATCATGCAGCTATGATGGTTTTTCTCCATCCTAAGGTAATCTCCTATCCAAAGCCATTTAAATTCTATAATTCTTGGGCTTCATTTCCTGGATTCCATGAATTTGTGCAAACAAATTGGGGAAAGCAGGCAGGCAAAACTCCAATGATTCGACTTTCCAATAATCTCAAATTCATGAAGGGGATTCTAAAACCTTTGGCGGCCAAGTTTAGGGACAATTTATTTGTCAATTCTTCCCGTGATCTATTGGAAGAAATCCAAAATGACCCTAATCTTCATATTGACCAAGCTATCCAACATCTTGAGAAACTGGCCTCATTCCGCCTTGCTAAGGCTTTGGATATTGAGGAAGAGGATTTGAGACAAAAGAGCAGGCAAAATTGGTTAACTTTGGGGGACATGAATTCAAAATTTTTCTATACTGCTATGAAGTCTAGATATTGTCATAATAATCTTAGCCATCTTATAAATGGGAGTGGTGTGCGCAATAATAACTCTGATATCCTGAGGAAGGAAGCCCCTCTTTTCTACAATAACTTATATCAGCAAACTGATTATTGGAATGTCTTCCCTAAGCTTACCCCTAAGCGAAAGCTTACTACAGAGGCCTCTAGTTGGATGGATAGGCCTGTTTCTTCTGCTGAGATCAAAATGGCTGCTTTCCAAATTGGAAAGGATAAAGCAACAGGCCCTGATAGCTACAATGCTTTTTCATCCAACATGAATGGGATATTATTGGAAATGATGTCATCTCAGGTGTCTCCTCATTCTTCAGCTCTGGTATCATGCATCCCCCTATTAATCATACTTTCCTTACTCTAGTACCCAAAAATTCTAATGCTATGGGCCTTGGAGATTACATGCCAATAGCTTGTTGCAATGTCATCTATAAAAACATCAGCAAGATTTTATGTAATAGATTACAGCCAGTTATTTGTGATCTTATCTCCCCTAACCAAGCGGCTTTCCTAAAGGGGAGACTTCTTGCTGATTGCACCCTCATTGCCCATGAACAGATTCGTGATTTCAGCAATCCTATGGGCTCCAGAACTTTCATCAAGCTTGATCTCCGTAAAGCTTTTGATAGTGTTAACAGATATTTCATATTTTTCCTTCTTCATCAGATGGGTTTCGGGAGCAGATTCATTACCTGGATTGCGGAATGCATATCTACCCCTATGTTCTCTGTATTTATCGATGGCTCTCCTGAGGGTTATTTTTCTTCTAACAGGGGTTTACATTAAGGTGACCCTTTGTCACTATATCTCTTTGTCCTTGTCATGGAGGCTTTCTCGCTACTTATGGCTATTGCAGATTCTACTTTCTCTATCCAACCTATGCGACGGTCAGGAGCTATTTCTCATCTCCAGTTTGCAGATGATTTGCTAGTGTTTTGCCGTGCTAATCCACGATCTATAAAGCGGCTTAAAGAGTTACTGCAAAACTTCAATCTATACTCTGGCCTACATATCAATTGGGACAAGAGCTCTACTATCTTCAGTAAAGGAGTTCGAAATCCCAGGGGACTGGCTGACAACCTTGGCATTAACATAGTCTCTTCTTTCACTACTTATTTTGGGCTACCTCTGTTGGATCCTGTGGATGGAAAACAACAATAAAAGGGGGGTTGAATAGTGTTGTGCAAATAGTAAACTTTTTCGATTGTTAATAAACGTCCTTCTAATGTTGCCTAAGAAACCAAGTAGAGCGATCTACGCTTGGTTCTTAATCAACAAAGTAATCTAAAAAATCACAGAGTAATTTCACAGCAGGTAGTCGACTCCCTATGAACAGTAGTCGACTCCCAGAGTATTTATAAGCACAGTTAAGATAGATAAGATTACAAGTAATAAATATTATATCTTTATTCACTGCAGATAAAAGTAAGTTAATCTTTGCAATAGATGAACAACAATTAGGAAATAATAAAGTAAGAGCAAAGATAAACAAACACAGATAAACAATCACTGACACAAGGATTTTTATCCTGGTTCCCCACAACTTTTGGGTACGTCCAGTCCCCGACCAATCCGGCACGAGATTTTCTGTAGGAACTCGTCGCGCGAGGACAGAGGATCGAAAGAGAACTTACGTTAGCGTACTGATCGGTCTATATTTTACACCTTTTTTCTGCACATTTGCATGCCATTTCGGTTGCTCATATTGCGATTTTCACGATTATTCGATGATATTGTGTTACTTTTCACTATTTCTTGTTTTTGTCGGATTTCAGGAAATATGAGCAATTGGGAGCAGAAATGAGCTCAAAGGACTTGCACGCATAACGGAGCATCGCTCATGGACTTATTGAGGACCTATCAGCGATAGAAGACGAGTGGAAGAAGAAAGAACGTCGTAGGAGCGACGAGGAAGCGAAATGATGAAGATTGGGCATTTTCAGCATGCCACTCGGTCGAGTGAAGGAGTAACTCAACCGAGCAAAGAAGCCCGCTCGGCCGGCCAGATCGGATACGCAATTACTTGAAGATTAGCGTGCACTCGGCCGAGTGACGACATCCCACTCAGCCGAGTATGGAAACACCACTCGCCCGAGTGGCACACGAACGACGGCATCCAAAAGAGCCGACTTACTGGAATTTTACAGTCGATCTCAGGGATCCTTTGGAGACCGACTCGGCCGAGTAGAGAAGCCCACTCGATCGAGTGGAGAAGTCCGCTCGGCCGAGTGATGCCAAGGACACGCAGCGCCCAGATTTTCAGACAGCCTCCCACTCTTTTGAAATCTGCTATCATTTCAGCAATCAAAGTATTTTTTCATATTTTTTATGGATAGTAGACTTCTTGAAGATTTCAACGCCACCAAGAACGTGCAAATCGGAGGTCGGATGAAATCTGAGGAATTTCTGCAAGTTGATGCTGCAGTGCTGGAATTTCCACTTGGCCGGGTCACATTTTCCACTCGGCCGAGTGCGGCCTGGGCCCAGATTTTAAGTTGCGGTTTGGGCTGTTTTTGGGCACGAATTTGAGGGGTTTTCTAGGGTTATTTGCTAGGGTTTTGGGGAGACTATTTAAGGGGTTTGTAGCCACCATTAGAGGGGGTTCCCATTATGTTTTCTTAGAGTTATTTTTAGAGGTTAGGCCATGCCCTAGGCCCCCTCTTGGATCAAAAAGCTTGTATTTGGATTGGAATTCTTCATCAAAGCTAAGTATTTCTATTCTTATTATTTGAATCTTTGATTTGCTATCTTTTTACATGCAAGCAATTGTGTTTATTGATTCCTATATCGTTGTTGCTACGCTTGAGTAGATTTGATGTTCTATGGCATGGGGATGAACCCTATGGATCTAATTTCATATTTGTGATGAATGAATTTCTAAATTGCTAGAATTGCTAGGAGGTTACGTTGTGATTGATTTATTACGGATAGCTAGGGATTTCCATCGATCTAGGGTTTGCAAGAGATTGGATTCTAATCGATGGGAAGGCCTATATATTCGATTTTGGTTTATAATCGAGATTCTTTAGACTTGGTTTGCAAGAGATTGAACCAAAGCTAGGATTTTTATTATAAATCTATACCCATATTCGTTTACAAGAGATTGGACGAATAAGAACTATCACAACCTAGATCGTAACTCGAGTTTGCACGAGAGTGGGCTCGAGGGGCGATTGAACGATGATGTCGATCCTAATGCTAGTGGCTTAGGTTGGGGTTTGCAAGAGATTGGGCCCTATCCTAGGTTGCTATAGACCGGCAATAGCGCGAGAGCATGAGCTTGGTTCTCTATTCAGTTACGACTAGTTCACCTCAATTCAAGTCTAGTAATATTGAGATTCACAATTTACAAGGATGTATGATGATCCGTAGTGGGGATTCCCTAGCTCTAGACACTTCTATTATATTATATTTGAATCGATATTTTACCCAACATCTTTATCACCGACACCGACATCCATCACCATTGTCATTACACCATACCATAACCATCTCCACCAATAATACATTCGTAGTCAAACCAACCTAGGATAGATTGGAGCCAACACCACCTCCTCGTGTTCGATACCCGCTCGCCACTTGACCGTGCGCTTGCGGTAAAACTACACTCGTTCTCCGGGTGTATATCCAGGGCCGATCAAGTTTTTGGCGCCGTTGCCGGGGAGGTAATAGTGTTTGATTCTTATAACCTAGCTATTTTTCTTTTTGTTCTATTATTTCTATTTTTATTTTACCCTTCTGTTGTGCTAACTATTTCTTTGAAACTCTGTTTTCCCTTGCATGTACATGAGATCCTTGGCGAACCCCGAAGAGATACTATACGATCCGGAGAACGAGCGTACATTGAGGAGGATCCGAGCGGAGAGGAGACCCGATACGGAAGGAAATTTTATGACCCATCCTGAGACCCCAGAAGAATTAGCGGCGCGAATGGCGAGGATTATTTCCATAAGAGATAGGCTTCGGCCTAAGACTTCTTCCACGACCTCGTCCATATCCATGCCGGAGTTGGCGGCCGACAAGAATTTTGAGTTGAAGACCGGATTGGTGGTCCTTATGCAACAAGATCCTTTTCATGGGAACTCCCATGAAAACCCTCACTAGCACATCCAGCTCTTCCTATCAAAGTGCGCCACCTTCCAAATGCCGGGCGTCTCTGTGGATGCTATCAGACTGTGCCTCTTCCCTTTCACACTAAAGGACAAGGCATTATATTGGTTGAGGACGCAAGCTGAAGGAATCTTCACCACTTGGGATGAGTTGGCGAGTGCCTTCGTCGACAAATTTTACCCGCCCTCCAAGACGGTGAAGGTTAGAAGTGCTCTCATGTCCTTCAAGAAAGGACCTCAAGAGACTCTCTACGAAGCATGGGAGCGCTTCAAGGACTTGCAACATCAGTGCCCTCATCATAGCATTGAGGATTGGGAGCTTGTCCATAGCTTTTACAATGGACTCCAACCGGGGACGAAGCAGATTATTGATGCCACGGCAAATTGAGCCATTTTGTCGAAGACTCCCGATGAAGCTACGGCCTTGCTTGAGGAGATGGCCTCGAACAACCAACAATGGGGGGACGAGCGAGGACATTCTTCATCCTCCTTGAAGCCCACAAGTATCTATGAGGCCAAGGCCGTGGTGGAGCTTTCTAGAAAGTTTGATTCTCTCCACAAGGTTGTGGAGAGATTGGAGAAATTCATTACGGAGCCTCAAGGAGCCCCTTCTACATCCATGCCGGCAAATCATATGAGCGATTGGCAAGACCAATCCCAATCCATATATGTAGGAGGAGAGCAAGGAGAAGGAGCTTTGGAGCAAGTTCAATAGGTCGCGGGGAATTCTGGATATTGGGCCAATCCGGCCGCTAGAAACCATCCGGGTTTCTCATATGCCAATAATGATGGAGCATTGAACCCCCCGCCACAACAACCTCCTCAAGCTCGGGCTCCACCACCACCACAACCAAATTATCCACAAAGGGGGCCACCGCAACAAAATTTCCCACCGAGGCAACAAGTGGGACCTTATAGGCCACCCGGGTATAATCAAGGGTGGAGAAATCCCAACCCACCGCAAGCTCAACCACGTCCGAATTTTGAAGCTAAGGTGGATGAGTTTATGGCGGAACAACGAAAGATCAATGTCACATTGAAGGCGGGACAAGATTCGCTCGCCACCGTCGTCGCTCAAATTGGGGAGCAACTTGCGTTGCTCAATAAAAACAATCAACAATTGCCGGCTCAACCCGAGCCGAATCCACGGGGCAACACCGGCCATATCAATGCGGTCGTTGCAGTTACTACAAGAGGAGGGAAGGATACCACTCCCCCCATGACTCGAGTCAAGGAGCCCGTGGTGGAGAATCTACAAGAGAGCGAGCCGACAATTGAAGTTGAAAAGGAGAAGGAGCCGCAAGAAGGAGAAAAATCTAGAACGGAGGAGCTTATCGATGAGCTCCGATTTATTCCACCGGTGCCCTTCCCTCAACGGCTAGCTAGAGCCAAGATGGAGAAACGGCTAGCCAAGTTTCTCGAGTAGTTGAGAGGGGTGAGCCTTAATATCCCCTTCCTCGACGCTTTAGTGGAAATCCCATCTTATGCCAAGTTCTTAAAAGACTTGATCACGGGAAGGAAGAGGAAGGAGAAGATAATGCTAGCAGAGGAAGGGACTTGGTTCACAAAGAGAGAGAAGGAGCCCGCCAAATTTAAAGATCCGGGGAGTTTCCGAATTCCTTGCACTCTAGGCGGCGTCCCCCTACAAAAAGCATTGGTGGACTTGGGGGCTAGTGTTAGCCTCATGCCTCTCTCCATGTTCCGAAAGTTGAATACCGACACGGATTTAAAGCCTACCGACATGCGGATTCAACTAGCGGACGGGAGGAGTACAAGACCGGTCGGGATCGCGGAGGACATCCCACTCCAAGTTCTGGGGGGGCATATGTTTGCCATGCGATTTCGTGATAATGGACATCAAGGAGGAGGGCGATACATCACTCATACTCGGACGCCCATTCCTCGCCACCACCGGTGTCATTGTCGATGTTCGGGAGGGGACCCTTACCTTGAACGTCGGCAACATCGAAGTAGAGCTTCATATATCGAAGGCAATGAAGCACATGCCGTGTCACGAGGAGCTTGATTACATGGACCTCCTTGATGAGGTCATTGAAGAGGCGATCCCCCATTCCATCGGCACACCCCACGAAGATAGCTCCGAAGAAGGCCTAGATTTGGCCGAGGAAGAAAAGATGGAGCACTCCCCCGATATCTCCATGGCAATTGATGATGGCGACGCTGATGTCGCTAGGATACGGGAGCTCTGCAAGCTCTCGAAGTTGAGGACTCCGAAGAAAGCTCCACCGATACGAAGATCGGTGTCACCGGCAAAGAGGAAGACCGGAGCAAGCTCTAGCTTGGGGGAGCCACCCCCCAACATTGCCCATGACGAAGGGGGGCTGAGGAAGACCTAATACCACCATGATCCAAATCCGAGTGGTCTTCCAAGCAAGTTCGACGGGTGCATTTCGTATGCACCCAACATCAAGCGTTAATTAAAAATCAAAAGGGGTCGAGCTCAAGACCTTAAACGAGCGCTTGTCGGGAGGCAACTCGACGGTTATTGCAATTTTTCTATTTTGGTTTTTATTTTCATTTTAGACTTTATTAGTGTTTTTGAGTCTTTTGCCCGAAAAATTTAGACAACGGGTCCTATTTTCTTTGACAGGAGAGGAGAACGGGATATCTATCATATGGAGGATGACTAATGCGAAGAAGAGCGCTCCAGGAGCACGCTCGAAGCTTAGGAGAAGGAAGAAATCAGTTGGAGGAAGAAAAACAGAGATTAGAGCCAATCGGAGCATCACAGCAGAAAACAGAGTCTCACTCGGCCGAGTACCATATTCACTCGGCCGAGCCACTAACGTCGTCCGCCCGAGTGGCGCACCAACGAGGGAAGTCTGCTGCACCCAACTCTCTGTTCTTTTTTTGATTTCAGTATAAATTGCAACTCGGCCGAGTATATATATTCACTCGGCCGAGTGAAACTGATACGCTCCTAGGGCAAAAATTGCCGAGTAAGTTGTGCCACTCGGCCGAATGGACTTCTTCCACTCGGCCGAGGGTGGCAAATCCACTCGGCCGAGTCGTAAGCGGAGGGAGAAATTTTATAAATATTTTCGTTACGATCACTCGGCCGAGTGACTTAGTCACTCGGTCGAGTCGTAACTTCACTTATATAAGGCGCAGCGGTTCGGCGCAGAATTTGAAACGTCAAAATCCCCCAAAAATCGCCCGAACCGCTTGCGACCGCTGCTCCCTCGCCCGCTGCGACCTCCCACTCGCCCGACCGCCGCCTGACCGCCGGCGGCCGAGTGCCGACCGCCGACCGCCGACCGCCGACCGCCGACCATTCTCACCGCCGGCGACTCCCTCGCCGTCGGCCAACCTCCGGTAACCCCAATTTCGCCCGTTTTCTCCATTTTCTCCTATTTTTTGATGATCCGTGCACCTATCGAGCCCCTACCCCAAGTTAATTTCATTATCTATCTATTATACCCCTAACCCCCCATGTATTTTGAATTTTACACGCTGATATCGTTTTTTGATGTGTAGCCAATCTTGGGGAGCTTAGGGGAGCTTCCGGGGCATGCTTTTGGCCTTGTGGAGTAGGCGTCTTCGCACGCATCCGCTGTTTTGCTCTCGCGGCGTGTTCAGGTACCATCGTTCCATTTATTTTAGCACGCCGCACGTTTTACTTGTTGGGTGATCACTCGGGGCACACATGCCGTCCCGAACATGGCCACGCACTAGGAGAGCTTCCGCCAAGCGGAAGCGGCCGGATGAGCCCGGCCCCTCCCACGAGATGGAGGACTCTCCTCCGCCTACACCACCTCACCCCACACAGCCACAGCCTGCCGATCCAGTCCACCCACAGCCACTTCCAGCCGAGCCCCCACACCCACAGCCACCACCGGCTCCTATCGTCAGGCCGCTGGGTATTACGTTCCGAGACGACGCACATCGCGTCGCTTTTAAGCGTATCGCCCAGTGCTCGATAGTGCCCTCCAGGTTCGCACACCTTGCTGACCTAGACCACCTGGGGGTACTCGAGGAGATGCTCACGTTGTACGACAACGTGGGTTGGCGAGACTTTCTTTCTGTGTCAGCGGACACCTACGTCCGTCCGACACTCGAGGTGCTCAGCTCGATCGCCCGGACCGCTGAGGGATGCTCCTTCCGACTTATGGATCGAGAGTGTCAGATCACTCTCGATATGCTTCGAGCGTTCTTTCAGTGGCCCGCAGTCCCCACACCCGACCGAGCCTACGCCCACACACACATCCCTCCCCCATCCTTCGATTCACACGCCTTCTGGGCCAGGATCACAGGTTTGCCTCAGGCCTTTGACCCTAGTAGGGCCAAGGCCTCGGCCATAGTCCACCCCTGCCTCCGCCTAGCACAGCGCCTTATGGCGACTACCTTTCTTGCGAGGTACGAGCCTGGGACGATGTCGACGCCTGAGCTCTATATGCTCTACACGATGACTCGCCCCAGAGTTCTTGATAGGGATGGTGTTACGATGGTCCCCGCCGTTGAGATTGACGTCGCTAGCTGGTTTTTGGACCGCATCATTGTATCGGTGGGCGCTCGCTCCCTGATATGTTGCGACAGCCTGATCACCCTGCTAGTTCTGATGACCGGCGAGGACCTACCGACCGACCTGCGTCGACCTTCGGGCCCCTCTGCATTATCGATAGACGTCATGGCCCGGATGAAGATGCTTCGTCTGCACGGCCAGCGGCACTGGGTATGGTTGCACGATCCGTACGGTGCTGACTACATGATCCTTCCGAGCCCCGCTTGGACACACATAGGACCATCACACGACGACTGTCTTCCGGCGATAGATCTCCTGATCCCCGCCGCCTACGTACTAGAGGTCGAGGGAGCTGAGCGTGCACCACCTGCACACCCTGCACCGCCAGTTGACCATGTGTTCCCTCAGCCTGAGCCTGCACTTCCTACCGCTCCCGACACTTCTGTCCCCACTTCTACCAGTGTTGGGAGTACACTTGCTGAGCCTATGCCCACCACATCTACCACTACCACCACCACTGCTGTGCCCTTGTCGGTTGAGCCACTCACCTCTCTGTTACCCAAGCGTCCACCCACCATACTTGAGAGTAGCGAGCCTTCTTTCGCTGCTGTCGTGGAGATCATGGACAGTATGATCTCCGCTGGGGTTTCACCTTTTGGACCCTACACTTCCTCCCCAGCGGTTGACCTTTCTGTGTCCACGGCTGTCGTCCTATCTGAGAGTGTCGTGACGTCTGTTCCCACGTCTGTGTCACTGACCTCTCTCGCTGCCTCGTCACTGATTTTGTCTTCCACTCCCACTGCTGCTGCTTCCACCTCACACCAGCCTGCGTCCCAGCCTCGCACTGAGGCTGGGCATCCACTAGTGAGCACAGCACCCTTTCGACCCATGCCTGCTATCCCGATCACCTACACTGCACGTATTAGATAGCCCCGACCAGCTTAGCCTAGACCTGTCCGTCCCTCCGCTCCACCACCCACTGACGCCTTAGTTCAGAGCGTTCGCACTCTTGAGGGGGCGATGAGTGGACTGCGGGGCGATTTTAGGGCTCTGTCTTCCACAGTCACCGCCATGCAGCACCGCCTCGAGCTACTTCCCGGCATTCACTTTTGCCTGACCCAAATCCTCGAGCGACTGCCACGACCACCACCCACCCAGCAGACTGTGCCACGCCCACCACCCCCACCACCACCCACCCAGCAGACTGTCACCCAGCCACCACCACCCCCACCTCCGCCTCAGGACGGAGATGGCACATCACCACCAGCTTAGGCATACCCTTGATGCCATCGATATTTTTTGTCGTTATACTGCCCATTCTCTGCTTGGTCCTGCTGATTTTTGCCCACCCCCTCCTCCCATCACTATTTTGTCCACATTTTGATCATATCATTCTATATCTTTTTTTTCGGGAGTGAGGGAGAGTATTTTTGGTGACACACACATATCTGCATCACTCTTATCCTTGTGTGCATCACATTCACATCATATTTTTCATTTTTTTTGTTTTTATTTCTTTTTCTCATGCATGCATCCCCACCCCCTCCCATTACACGTCTCTCGGTGTGCCACACTTCGCACATTGAGGACACTGTGCCCTTTAGCTTGGGGGAGTGAGTTCTCACACTTTTTGCTTTTGTCACCTTTATTTTTAGTTTTCCCACGTTTTTCCACTTTATCACTCACTTTTTCATCACTTTTTCATTTTTTTACCATGAATCACATTTTTCTTATTTTTCTTGTGGGTTTCATTGTAAATAGTTTTATTTTCGTTTATCTTTATTCCTTTAATCTTTTGCTAGAGATGACTTTTCTGTGATGATGATGACGTGGTGTTAGCTTTTCTCTATATGCATGCTATACTTGTCATGTCATAGCCTCTTATTTCTGATATCATATGCTATGTTCTGCTTTGCATTTAGAAATAGTAACCCACTCTCTTTTGCTGTATGAAAATGGATGAAATTCTATTATTAGCTGATGTCTGATAATTCATATGTATGCTATCGTAGAAAACACACCAAGATTCACACATTGATGCTTATATCTGGAGTACTGATTTCCTTTCTCACATCACTTCTATTTGCATGATTTGTATGCTTCACTTCAGGTTGATTCAAATGTTTGCTAGCTTTGATAAATCTGGATTAGTTTACTTTTTGAGATTAAACTGAGTGGATTATATTGCCCTGCTGAAGTTGTCATGCATGTCCTATAGAGTGAACTGAGAGATACATTTATTTCTTTCTCCTCATATCTTGAACATTAATTCTCTATTTTAAATTCATTGGTGAATCTCCCCTTAGCGATTCTATTATTGGCATTCCCCCGTTATTAAAATCACATGCTCCAAATTCCCCAAAATCCAAAGAAAAAAATACTTGTATATCCTTCTCTTTGATTTGGGATCATTGTGTATATATGCTATTGAAAAAAAAGAGAAAAAGATTTGAGAATAAGAAAAGAAAAGAGAAAAGTAGTTCGAAAACGATTCCATCTCATATACTTTGTCTCTTTCTTCCCTCTTTTGTTTTATTTTTGACTTTGGGAGCTTCTTAAAAATGGGAATGTAAATATCGTTTTATATATGCCACCACGCTTATAGATAAGCTTGGGGGAGAGAATCCAATGATGTGTGAGAGAGTGACTACTTGACGGTGCATGATGACCTAGGCTAAGTAATATTTTACACTCGGTGAGATTGCTAAAGTTTCATGAAATCCAGAAATCTACTGTCACGTCCTGCTTCCCAAAACATGGAGGCGAAGCGTGAGAAGGTCCGCACGGACTTGAAGCTGCAAAGTCGCAAGTCCGATAAGCGTCAAATAAAACGAAGTAGCAGGTCCCTGTAATGTGACTCAGAACAACAATAACAATAATAGGAAAAGGGAGACAATAATATAACATTATTCCAACTCATAGTCCAACAAAAAGTCCAACAACCAGAAATGCCACCAGGTAACAAAATAGTCAAAAGCAAAAGGCCTAGCATGGCCAACAGAATCTAACAAAACGGTGCTACTCACCGACAACTATAGTTAACAAAAGAAGAGTACGGAAAATCTCTAAGATTGATCACCGGTGTCCTCGTACTCCACGTCACCAACAGGTTCGGGCACGAACTCCCCGAACTCGTCACTCTCCACAGCAGTCTCCGGCTCCGCAACTAACATGCGTCACCCAAAGAGAAGGGGCACATGTCATCAAGTCTAAAAAGACTTGTGCAAGGAAACTATAAAAAGTAAAGCAACCTAGCAGTTCTAAAGTAAAGTATGACATGGATAAAAATGACAAATGACATGGCATGGCAAGTAAACAAGTAAAGGCAAGTACTGGAATTGTAATCACATTGTGCACAGAGATTCCGCCCTTTGGCAAGAGTGGCTGTACGGGCCAACTCTTACACTCAAGTGACCGTTTATCCCTACCCCTCCACGTGTGTCGAGCCAGGGCATTACCCCCGAACACGGAATGCTTGCTTCTGGATCACGAGCCAGGAAGTGTTTTAACTTGGATGGCATAGGGTTATGCCCGCATAACGGGTGCCTAGCCGGTAACACGGAATCATGGATTTGGTACAAGTAGGGTAGCGTGTGCTACGATGCAAGTTTAACTAGGATGACATGTAAGATGCAATGCATGGCAGTTAACAATTCAAATGCGTACAGTTAAAGAATTTAAACATGGCAGATATCAATGCATGAACGATATGGCAAGGTGTCAGATCTAGCTTCGTTGTCAAGCTAGATCTCAAAGTTGCGCCTAGATCGCTATCATTTCACGATCTAGTCTCTTTCACGCTAGTACAAGAATTGGCCTAAAAACATGGCCTAAAGAAAAGTTGGCAAGTTTCACTTGCCTGGTACCGAGTTATTGCACGACGTGAGTAACGAGAACGGTATCCTACGGTAGGTGAGTTCGCTGTTATGGCAAAATAAAAGATTAGATGGAAGTTCTAAATCGTTTTGCATTGGAATCCTATGTCTAGTAATCCATTTTTAATTTAGGGTTTCTAATTTACGGTGTGGGTTATAAAGCGATTAAGAGATTAAAGTTACTAACCGTAGAGTAGCGAATGGAAGACACCAAAACAGATCGTGTTTTGGCGACGAAGAACAATCCCGGGAAGCTACGGCCGAAAAACGAGATCTCGGCGACCTAGATCGGTATTCGGTGCAAGATACGGCGAGAAATAACCTCCGAGGATTAAAGAAATGTTTTGGGGAAGATTAGGGATGATTTGTGAATGATCTTGGCTTAGAAAGAATGAATGAAGAATGAAGGAATCGACGGATTAAATAGAAATAAAAACGGCGGCTAAAAATAGATCTTGGGTTTCGGGGTTAACTAGTCGGTCAAAGAAGAGTGGTTGACCGACTAGTTTAGGAACTAGTCGGTCGGTCGTCTAACGTAGACCGACTAAATGGCAAACCGAGAATAGGGTTTTGGTACATGTCGACTACATTAGTCGGTCAAAGAACAACTGGTGACCGACTAGTTTAAAAACTAGTCGGTCGGTCGACCAACATTGACCGACTAAAAGATCAACCCAAAAACTTTCGAAGAAAAAACTGAACATAGAACTAGTCGGTTGAAGAGCAACTCTTAACCGACTAAAAAGAAAGATTATACAAGAATTAGTCGGTTGAAGAACAATAGCTGACCGACTAGTTTGCAACCTAGTCGGTCGGAAATCGTTCTTAGACCGACTAACGACAAACAGTAACTCTACTGTACAGTGAAACTCAGAATTAGTCGGTCTGAGTACAATGCTTGACCGACTAGCTCGAGAACTAGTCGGTCGAAGGATGAACTTAGACCGACTAACGACAAACAGTAACCCAGCTATTATTAATATGTTGAACTAGTCGGTTCCTGAAGGATGGCCGACCGACTAGATCTCATTCTAGTCGGTTGGTTCTCCTTCGTGAACCAACTAAGATGCACCAGAAGTGCCGAAACGAAGCGCGAAGCTTCGGGAAATATTCTATCGCTTCTAGGATCGTTCTAACTCAAAAATTACGGCGTTAATAAGCTAAAACGTGAGGATTCAATCGAGAAAACATACAATGAGGGGAAATTCAATATCATTCATATAAAATAGTCATTATAAACACCGGTCGTTACATCCTCCCCACCTTAAGAAAAATTTCGCCCTCGGAATTTCCTAACACTCACATGTCAGGGAACAAAAGTGGGTAGCGCTCACGCATCTCATCTTCCCTCTCCCAAGTAGACTCTCCTGGCGAGCCGTGTCGCCACATCACCCTCACAAGATTTACGGTCTTGTTCCGAAGTGACTTCTGACGTCTGTCCAAAATCTGAACTGGTAGCTAGTCATACATCAGATCAGGGCAAACGGTGATCTCCGAGAAATCCACAGCGTGAGACGGATCGCTAACATAACGACGAAGCTGTGACACATGGAAGACGTCGTGAACTCCAACCAAAGATGGCGGCAAGGCTAAGTGGTAGGCTACCTCGCCAACCCTCTCCAGAACGTCAAACGGTCCAATGTATCTCAGGCTTAGCTTCACACGCTTCCCAAAGCAAATCACTCCTCGATTCGGGGAGATCTTCATAAACACGTGGTCGCCAGGCTGAAACTCCAACGGACGCCATTTAGCATCAGCCCAATGCTTAAAACGGTTCTGGGCAATCCTCAAGCGCTCCCGAATATTTCTGACAACATCCACAGCCTCTACGATCATCTAAGGTCCCAACAGCTCCCGATCTCCAATGTCATCCCAATCAGTGGCGAACGACATTTCCTTCCATATAGCGCAGCGAATGGTGCCATGCCAATACTCGCCTGGAAGCTGTTATTATAAGAGAACTCTACCAGGTGTAGATGGTCCTCCCACGAACCCTTAAAATCCAACATACACGTCCTCAGCATGTCCTCCAAGATCTGAATCGTCCTCTCGGACTGGCCATCCGTCTGCGGATGGTACGCCGTGCTGAAACTCAGACTCGTACCCAAACTCCTCTGCAGACTCTACCAGAACTGAGACGTGAATCTTGTGTCTCTGTCCGACACGATACTCACAGGGACTCCGTGCAGTCGAACGATCTCCTGCACGAACACGTTACATCACTAACTATTCTAAGGAAAGGAAATGAAAATGGAAAGTAAAAGAGTTTACCTCCATATATCTCCTCGCCAGTGCCTTAGTGGACTGTCCTACTCGGAACGGAATAAAGTGCACGGATTTGGTCAATCGGTCTACGATCACCCAAATCGTGTCATTCTGCTTCGGACTCCGAGGTAGTCCAGTCACGAAGTCCATAGTGATGTGTTGCCACTTCCACTCCGGAATCGGAAGCGGTTGTAGCAATCCCGCCGTACGCTGATGCTCCGCTTTCACCTGCTGGCAAACCAAGCACTTGGCCACACTCCGAGCCACGCTCCTCTTCATCCCATGCCAAATTCAAACGAAGATCCTTGTACATCTTGGTCCCACCAGGATGCACAGAATACGGCGAACTGTGTGCCTCCACCAACAGCTCCTCTCTGACATCTCCCACAGGCACACACAACCTGGCTCCAAACCTCAGCGAGCCATCCTCGTGAATTACAAAATCAGTCCGCAGAACCGCTTCCACCATCTCTCGAATCTTTACCAACTTCGGATCACCACTCTGCCCAGCCTTGATCCGATCCACGATCGTCGACTGTATCTGCATACACATCAACGAAGAAGTCTCTCCAGGCGGAACCACCTCAACTCCAGACTCGCAAAAATCCTGCTGCAATCTCCACTGCGAAGTCAACAACATCACCGCCGGAAGCCTACTCAACGCATCAGGAACCACATTCACTTTACCCGGGTGATACTGCAACTCGATCTCATAATCTGCCATGAGCTCCAACCACCGACGCTGTCGCATGTTGAGCTCCTTCTGCGTGAAAATGTACTTCAATCTTTTGTGATCAGTGAAAATCTTCACTTTCTCACTCAGCAGGAAGTGCCTCTAAATCTTCAGCGCAAACACGACAACAGCCAACTCCAAATCGTGCGTCGGGTAATTCTTCTCGTGAGCCTTAAGCTGACGAGAGGCATACGCAACCACGTGCCCATGCTGATGCAACACACACCCAAGACCTTTGCCAGAAGCATCGCAAAAGATCTCGAATCCTCCACTCCGGTCGGGCACTGCAAGAACAGGGGCAGGCGTCAACCACTCCTTCAGAACACCAAAAGCTTCCTCACAACCAACGGACCAATCAAAAGATACATCCTTCCGCGTCAATCTGGTCATCGGCTCGGTAATACGGGAGAAATCCTTGATGAATCGCCGGTAATAACCTGCAAGTCCAAGGAAACTCCGGATCTCAGACGCTGACTGCGGAACATGCCATTCTCTGATAGCCCTAATCTTTTCAGGATCCACCGAAATCCCATCACCAGTCACCACATGCCCAAGAAAAGCCACTCTATCCAGCCAGAACTCGCACTTCGAATACTTGGCATACAACCGATGCCTCCTCAGAATCTCCAATACCGTCCTCAAGTGCGACACATGCTCCTCCTATGACTTAGAATAGACCAGAATGTCGTCAATGAAGATAACGACAAACTTATCTAAATAGTCATAGAAGATCAAATTCATCAGGTTCATAAATACTGAGGGCACGTTGGTCACACCAAAAGGCATAACCACGAACTCGTAGTGACCATACTTCGTCCTGAACGCCGTCTTCGAAATGTCCTCCTTCCTCACCTTCAGCTGGTGATATCCACTCCTTAGGTCCAATTTGGAGAATACCCTCGATCCTCCGAGCTGATCAAAAATATCATCAATCCGTGGCAATGAGTAATTATTCTTTACAGTCACTGCATTCAGCCCTCGATAATCCACGCACATGCGACGCGAACCGTCCTTCTTCTTCACTAGCAGGACCGGTGCTCCCCACGGAGACACACTGGGATTTATGTAACCCTTCTGTAAGAGTTCATCCAGCTGCTTCCGCAACTCCTCCAATTTCCCCGGAGCCATACGATAAGGTGCCTTTGAAATGGGCTGCGCTCCCGGAATCAGATCGATAGAAAATTCCAGAGCTCGATCGGGCGGTAGACCAGACACCTCCTCGGGGAAGACGTCATCAAATTCACGCACCACAGCAGGCCTACCCTACTCCATCAGCATAGCCACAGCCTCCACCGGCTTGGCCCGAAACCTGACCGGACCAAGCGAACTGCTACCACGGCTGAACTCAAACACTGGATGTCCGGGAATCTCGAACACCACCTTCTTCCTCCGACAGTCGATCGTAGCATAGAAGTTCGCAAGCCAATCCATCCCAAGCACTGCATCGTAGTTGATGATGTCATGGACAATAAAGTCAGCATACAGCTCGTGTCCACAGACCACCAACGGGCAAGAATTGCACCCACGATGCACCGAGATCACACCATTCCCTGTGACGATGTTCCAACTCTGGGGAAGAGAGGAAGTCGACAAGGAATACCTCTCCACGAAGCTCCGAGAAATGATGCACATGGATGCACCAGAGTCAAAGAGAACTCGTGCAGAAAAAGCGCAAACCAAGATCACACCTAACAGACAGTCTAACAATCAAATTCTATTCCAGCAAACAAACATTTGCAAATAATTAATCATATCTAACAACCAAACTAACTAAGAAAGGAATACCTAGATAGAAAGTTACCTGCGATAACCTCATCCAGCGTCTCGGTCTCAGTAGCAGTCACCAAGAATTCCCCCACTCGAATGAGGTAATCCTTCTTGATCATAAATCTCAAATAGAGATAAGTCCTGACTTATCTCGCCCTGTCTTGGAAACTCGTTTTCCAAGAAAGTGATATCCCTCGACTCAAATTCAATTAGTCCTCCGTTGTCTTCCTGACCAATGAAAACATAACCTTTGGAGTTTTCTGCGTATCGTATAAAGATACATTTCCTTCCCCTTGGCCCAAGTTTGCCATACTTATGGGAGGAAATATGTGCATAGGATGCACATCCCCATGGTTTTAAAATGCTTAAGTCAGGAGACCTTTGGTTCCACAACTCATAAGGAGTGGATCTAACTGATTTCGAGGGTACACGGTTTAAAATGAAAGCGGCCGTCAATAATGCATCACCCCAAAAGGTGATTGGCAAGTTGGCTTGCGCCATCATTAAACGGACCATTTCCATTAAAGTCCTATTCCTCCTTTCTGCAACACCATTTTGTTGCGGAGTATAAGGCATAGTTACCTGATGAACTATGCCTTTTTCATCACAAAGTTCCCTAAAACTTGTTGATTGGTATTCACAGCCTCTATCGGTTCGCAAGACCTTAATCTTGCGATCTAATTGATTTTCCACCAAACTCATATAGTTTTTGAAGCAGGTTAATGCTTCACTTTTGTGGGATATCAAATAGATATGACCGAATCGGGTGAAGTCATCAATAAAAGTGATGAAATAGGACTTCCTGCGTCTTGTCTTGACATTCATCGGACCACATATATCCGAATGGATGAGCTGTAATGGAACCTCGGCCCTTGTACCGGTTCCAAACGGCTTGCGACAAGATTTCCCTACAAGGCAATGTTCACAAGTCGACATTTCGACCTTTGAAACATTGGATAGAAGGCCATGTTTGGCAAGTCTATCCATTCGTGTTGGTCCAATGTGACCAAGCCTTGCATGCCAACAAATTACATCTGACTCATAATTTGATGAATTTGCAACAAGGAAATTTTCATTATAAAATGAGGAATCATACATTGTATTTAATACAACAAATCCTTTGAAAACATACCCAGAACCAATTAAAGAATTATTACATGACAAGTCCACTTTACAACGATGAAAGAACCAACTATAACCAAGACCCATTAAAACGACCACAGATATAATATTCCTTCGAATATCCGGAGCGAAGAGAACATCATGATGTATGATAGTGCGGCCGTTGTCCAAGACGAGCTTGCATGTCCCAACGCCTTTCACTTCAACACGTGTGTTGTTTCCTACATAGATCCACTTCGTTCCTTGGGGTATCTGGTGATACTCCATGAAGAACCGTCTATCCCTTACTATGTGGTCGGTGGCACTTGAATCAATTATCCAAAATGGATTAGATTCTACAAGAAATATTGAACTAGAAACACATATGTAACTAGCATTACAAGTTACCTTGTCACCTTCATCCGTACAAGAACGGGCATAGTGACCTAACTTGTTGCACTTGAAGCACTTGATCCTCTTCAAGTCTTTCTTCTTGTGCCATTTCTTGTTCCCACCCTTATGTTTGGGTTTCTTGGTAGACTCTGGTTGCTTATTATGTTCATTAGTAAACTTCGAACGATTTTTCCTTTTTTCCCCCCGTGTGAGGAGCTAGCAACCTTGTGCACTTCTGCACTTGGCTTGGCGGCCGCAAGCCGCTCTTTCTCTAACTCGAGGTGCTTAGAAACATCGCTGAAGTTCTTGATGCTCTCATTATGAGTGAGATGCATCTTCATTTGGTCCCACCCATTTGGTAGGGAACGCATGACTGCTTGGATTTGTTGCTCATCAGTGAGCACATGACCTGCATCCTTTAACTCTGAGATGAGATTCGCCATATGTCGCAGATGCTTCCCCATGGAATGATCTGGACGTTTCTTGTATGAATCGAATCTTATAGTTAAAGAACGAAGTTTGGACACCGAGGTGCCACCAAACTTCTCCTCTAGCTTGGACCATATGTCCATGGCTAGGTCATGCTCTCGGAAGATCCGTATTATGTCACCTGCCATACTTGATAGCAACGTAATGAGAGCAATCTTGTTCTTCCGAGACCAAGCATCGAAAGCTTCCTTGTCTCTTCTGTGTTGGGCCGTAGTGCCCAACTCAGGTTCAATCATTATGTTCTTTAGAGTTTCGAGCACATCTTGCTCCTCTAGAACATATTGTATCTTTATGGACCATAGTTTGTAATTATCGTCGTTGAGTTTTTCACCTTTGTTCAACTCAGCGACGATGTTCTTAGCGGCAGAAGACATTTCAGCTTTAAAATGGTGCAAAAGACATAAAACGAAGGTTCGATCAAAAACATTGCATAAATTTCATATTTATAGTCATTATTTTAGACATTTTCATAATTTAGCAGTCTCGGCTAGCGGACCGACCAAGGGAATGGCTAGTCCATGGTTAACTACCCCCAGACAGAGCCGAGGTGTCCCACAAACTAGTCCAAAAGACCACTGGCCGAATCATGATCCAATGAGACGCTGAATCAATCGAATGTGGAAATTTCAGACTAGTTTAATATCACACCCACTTGGAAAAATCCCACTTGGAATGATATTATTATATTTGATAAGTTACTTTCGAAAAATATTGAAGATGTTGTTCTAGAATCGGAAAAGTCATTACGATCCCAATCACCATCTAGAACAACTTTCAATATTTTCCCATCACTTTATCAAATAACAGTACTCTTATAGTACTTTGCAGCGGAAAAGCGTTTTTGAAAAAACGTATCTTGAAAACGTATTTTTCAAACGTATTTTGCAAACGTATTTTGCAGCGGGAGGTGTTGGCCTGCACTGGCTATTGCCGGGGTCAAGTTGTGGCCGCGCCAAGGCCTGATTCCCCGTATCGTGGGGTTTTGCCGTATGCAATTACCGCCGGTCCCGTATGGGCCGGCCATACAGGTGGCCGGGGCCGAATCCGCCGGCACCGTAGGGCTTCTCGGCCTGGCCTGGCCCTGGCCGATTCCAGGACCGGCCTCGGCTGGCCGAAGGCCAGGGCTCCCTCTGGCCGGCCCTATGGTCGGCCAGGCCCTGGCCTCGGCCAGGGCTCCCTCTGGCCGGCCCCCAGGACGGGGTCGGCCAGCCTGGCCTCGGCCAGGGTTGGCCGGGGCCGGCCTCATGGCCGGCCCTGGCCCTGGCCTCGCCAGGGCTGGCCGAGGCCAGGACCGGCCCCCAGGGCCAGCCTCCTGGCCGGCCCTGGCACTGGCCGTGGCAAGGGCCCCTTGGCCCTTGTCGGCCGGCCTTGGCCTCTTAGCCATGGCCGACCTCCCCCCTTGAGGGGTCCGGTTGCACACCCCCTCGAAGGGGTGGTGGCTTTGGTGGTCATTGGCTGAAGCCAACCCCCTCTGCATGGGGAGGGGGGTGCATAGCCTCCATGGCCCATATGGCCATGGCGATCATGCACCAAAGAGGTCATCTTCTCCGTTGAGAATAACTACCATCTTCTTCGATGAGACACCCGTTCGTCGAGAAAGTAGTTATGTTTCAATGGCCATTTGCCAAAAATAAAAAAATAACATACCTTCACGACCGCAAACTTCACGCTCCACATGAAGAGAGTTCACATTCCCTATTGAATGGAGACTCAGCATCCATGAAGAGTGCGAGTTTGGAGAGATGAACGGTCAGCTCTTTCCGTCACGGAGAGTTCCTGCTATATCCGTAATGACAGAAGACCCTAACGTGAAAAGAACAACTGCTGTGATTATCTCCGTCACGATGCGCTCCTACCATATCCATAATGGTAGGAAACTCATTCGTGAAAAAGACAACGCCTCGTTCATCGGTAAGACCGGAGCGAACCCGTATGGCTTCGATACCAATGTAGGAACTCGTCGCACGAGGACGGAGGATCGAAAGAGAACATACGTTAGCCTACGCTGCGCTGTAGTCTCTGAACTTTGCCCTCGGATTCGCCACAACGGTCAGTACTTCGTCATAGAGGATCGAAGCAGCGTTTCCACCATCTAAATCTCTATTTAGAAGAAGAACAAAATGGAAGGGAGAAGATGAAAAGTTTTGCCTTATGCAAACTTATGGCATGAAGAATTACCCTTAAAAGCCTTACCCTTGGGTCCTATTTATCGGCTTTAGGGGTAGTTATTGTAGGAAATAACCATATATAAGCTTATTAGCCTATATTAGCACATTTCCTTATCCTCTTCATTATGCACTTATCAAGTGCCTTTTTGCACTTATAAAGTGACTTTTACCACTTATCGAGTGGTCCTTTTCACACATGAAAAGGTTCCCTCTGCATATGCTTTCATGCACGCGACATCTGAGGTCCGTATACCCTCATACATCCCCTCATGGGTGTATACATGTCGTCCATATCCAACATTTTCCACTATCTGCCTTGGTAAATACAAGTACCTAACTCCACTCTTTAGGATTTCCAACGACCTAGTCTTGACCAGGATCTCCAACTGGCAACACCTAGACTTGTCTAGTGTTCAAACAACAACACAATAAAATTGATATCCAATTCACCACAATAAATTGATGGAGATTGGTTTTACACCAAGATTCTATAGCCAAATAATAATAGACAAAATTGCGAGTAGTGGCTTGATAGAATGAGATTCTAGATCACACAAAGATACGAATGAATTCTTTGTGATCTAGATCTAATGTTTTTCAAAAAATCATTTAAACAAAAATCAAGAGAAAAGTAATACGGATTTGAAAAACAGTTAGCCAATAAAACGAGATTATGATCTTTAAAAATAATAACAGAATTTGCAAGATCACAAATAAAACAGAATTGGCTAAAGAGAGAATCAGAGCTTAGAACTTTAGAGCGTTTGCACGAGAGAATTTGAATTCAATAGTTGTTGTAATTTTCTCAATGAAAATGGTCCTCTATTTATAGGAGAAATCTGATAATTCGAAATTCAAATTACTTTGACTTTTGTCCCAAAAATCATGGGAGAAAATCGCTCAACAATATTTCAAAATTCAAGTCAAAACGTCAAACTTCGACAGCTGGTAGTCGACTCCCTAGGGTGGTAGTCGACTCCCAGTGTGTTTCAGGAAATATTGATTCTCAGCTGGTAGTCGACTCCCTACCTTTGGTAGTCGACTCCCAGAGGAGTTTTTCCTGCGACACAGCTAGTCAAACAAGTAGCTAACTCCAGGGTGTGTGGAGTTTCACTACGGAATTTATAAAACGACTAGAGAAAGCTCTCAAAATCATTTTTGAATATGATTTAAAAGATATTCAAAACATTTAAAAATCATTCGTGTGTGTGTGATTGTCTATATGATTTGGCTTTAACAATACCCTAAAAAGACACAACACACTCACTATAGACTAGGACACGTCTTCGGAAGCTTGGTCAATTTGATGGAGTAGATGTGAGCTTCACTTGAGCTTCTTGTTCTATTTGAGCTTCATAATTTGATCTTAGCCACGTTCGTCCTTGTCTTTGAGCGTCGATTGTGCTTCTTTGAGTATGAGCAAAGCTTTTCATTTGTCGCATATCCTGCTGACGCCCCCCAACTTTGTGCGTGTTTGATGTGTGCAATAATATGATCGGGGGCGTGAGATTTAAATATCTGTAACCACAAGCGCACGGTGTTGTAGTGTGGCTTGGGGGTCGAACTCAGGGAGGCGTGGATGTGCTTGTGTTAAGAAGGATCAAATTCAACCCATGGGCGAGCTAGCCCGAATCAGATGAGGGGTTGTCACGGTAAATGGAATGCAAGGGATAAACAATATAAAGGAAAAACCCGGGACTTTGTTTCCACCCTATCGTGCGATTCTCGCCGATACGGCCAACGGGTAGGATAGCGATCGGAATTAGGGTCTAATGGTGAGACGTTGCCTCTAAAAGTGGTACCAGCGTCCCATGGGCCCGATATTCCGGTCGGTGCCCAGGATGATACGTCGGACTTCCCGGGTTCGGTCAGTGGGCACTCCCGTGTCCATTAACACTGACCGACTCCGGGAGCAC
The DNA here is from genome assembly GCA_030789695.1 of Scilla litardierei. Classification (NCBI taxonomy): domain Eukaryota; kingdom Viridiplantae; phylum Streptophyta; class Magnoliopsida; order Asparagales; family Asparagaceae; genus Scilla; species Scilla litardierei. Next base: position 107,416,411 of record CM061140.1, read on the forward strand.
TAAGCTCGCAACGATAACTCCCAACGTCTCATCCTGCCGCTCCCGTGCGCTAGGATTCGACGTCTACGCTAAAGGCGTGAGCTATGGCAAGGGTGTCAACCGCCAAGTTTATTCCCCCTTGGCCCAACGGTCAAAGGCGGTCTTTTTCCCGCCGATGACAATAAAACACCCCACGTAAACATTAGATTCCTAATCCCTATCGATTTCCTAGTCCTATGGACGCATCGGGGAGAGCCCACGAAGGGGTTTCCACCAAAATCCCAGATTTAGGAACTAATCACACATATTTAGTAAAAAGCGATCTAAATAGAAATCGACCGTAAAAATCATGATCAAGCAATTGAAAAGCAGTAAGAGCAATGCTAATAACACTATATTAAAGTTTGACAAAGATCGGAAAACTTACAAGTAACTGAAAAATTACAGTCGTTAAGAGAGAGAAAAAACAGCAAAAAATAACAACTCCCGTTTCTGGAAAACCTAGGGGGTCCTATATATAGAATACGATATCACCCGATTGGGTGAAAGGTCACCCGATCGGGTGACCTGCTTCGTTTCTTCGGCAGTTCAGCACGGGACTTCACCCGGTCACCACGGCACGGTCGATTGAGGGTTGAAGCAGATCGGTTGGATCTTCGTGCCGTCGGGTGAACCGGTCGGTTGATCTCTCCGTGTCTTGGCTTCGGAGAATCGGCTACAGGTGAACCGATCGGGTGAAAGTCACCCGATCGGTTGGCATTCAGCATCAGAATTCCAGAAAGTTGGGGCGTTTGAACCGGTCACTGAACCGACCGGGTGACTTCTTGGCCGCTCCAACTTGTGTTCGGGTGGTGCACGCGTGCATCACCCGATCGGTTGGAAATGACCAACCGGTCGGGTGAGGGGCTGAAAGATGCGATCCTCGTCGTTTGACCCCCTGGATCATGCGTGACTCCTCCCGTTGCTCCGGGGACTCATGATATCGTCATTTTATGTCCCATATGCCAGTAAACTCCTACAAAATACGAAAAACACGGAAAAGTGAAAGAAAACAAGAAAACACGAGAAAACGAAAATAAGACGGCGGTAAATAACGGAAAACACGGAAGAAAACGTGCGCAAATATATGAAATATAAACGCACGTCAAAATCCCCCAAGCTGAACTCGTCCTCGTCCTCGAGGAAGACGAGTGAGAGTAGGAGCTCGGAGAGAGAAAGAGAGAGAAAAAAGAAAACTCTATATCCTAGATCGCCCGTCAGGGCCAACAAAATCAAAAACGACACACCAAGCAAGCAAACGCCAAATCACGTCACTAAACCAAGGAATACGAGTCCAGACAAGTGCCGTGGGCCCACGCGGTGAAGCGCGAGTGAGTGTGGTCATGTGCTAGCTGCCGGTGTCACCATCTACGATGTGCAATAAAGCTCGATATACTCAAATCCAAGAAATGACCCAAATATCGATTCGATTCGAATTAAGCGGTGAATATATAATTCAAGCATGCATGAGAATAGAGAGAGAATCGAAACATATCATGCGTCAGTGACTCCACAACTAGGGTTAAGGAAATCACCACACTATAGCCCAGATAATAGCTCAAAAGTTCCTAAGACAAGTGTCTTCGAAAACGATGGGGGTTGAGATGATGTGGAGTAGAACACTCGGTGCAAATTCTCGCCTTCCCTTTATTCTCGACAAGTAGGAAAATATTCACACGGGAATTTTTTGGGTTTTGGTTATTTGTATTTTTTTCTGGATTTTTGGCTATACAAAATTTTCTTTTCTTTTCTTTTCGGGTTTTTCTTTTCTTTTCTCTTTTTTTGGATTTTTGGGTTTTTGGCTATACACACGTGTACTCTCCCAAGTGGGAGAACGGTACACGACGAGGGGACTTGCACCAAGTAAAACAAAAAAGAAATCGGAATCTAAACACTTGGGCAAAGGAAACTATTTTCGCTAATTAGAGCATGGGCTAAATGGGTTATCCTAGTCCTTAATTGTGGAATCCCGACACATGCGAAATGAAGTATACGATATATATATAGCATGCAGAAACAGACAGGAGAAATAAATACCGCATATTCAAATCGAAGCATGATAATCTAAGGGTCATTCTTGGACAGGTACATAAAACAAAATCACAGAGTAGAAGCACACTAAACAGCTAGGCACGACGCACGACGCACGACTCACAAAAAGCTAAGTGGACCCACGATGCATGAAATGCAAGAGGACTCGATATCCTAGGGTTAGTGAATGTGATTATCGATGCCATGCTAGGTGTGTGTGCTTTTGTGGCAATTCATCATAGGGTTCATCTCTAGGAGAAAGAGATAAAAAGAAGAAAAGAAAGAGAAAAAGAAAAAGAAAAGCACTGAGAAAAACGACTCAAATAACAAAGAAAAATAGACAAATGATGCACGAAGTGCGACTCCCCCAAGCTGAAACTTGCATTGCCCCCAATGCAATAGAATTTATTACGGGAGGGCAATAAATGTGGGGGGGATACGCACAGACACAAAAAGACACGAAAAACATGAAAATCACACAAACGAGACAGTAAATACGAATAAAAATAAAAATCACACCACACGACATATAAACAGAAAATAAGAATAAATAAGAGAAAGAAAATCACACGACACAACAAATAAACAAACACACAAAGAAAAACGAAACACGACAGCACACTCAAAAATTTGACTTCCCCCAAGCTAGACATGACAATGCTAGCAAGATGATGTGATCATGAATATGCAGAGATAAGCAAGGGGGATGTCAATAAACGAAAAGAATGGAAATAAAAAATAAAATAAAAAATAAAAAAGAAGGGACTCGAGACGTGACTGGGTCCTCCCCCTAGCAGTGGAAAAGCAGGGCCCCGCAAAGACAGATGGGCACTAAAAATAGGGGGCAAAAGCTGGATGGGAAAGTATCAAGCAGAGGCACCACCCTCTGGGGGTGGTGATGGGGGCCTGTGCTGAGGACGAGGAGTGGTGGGGGGTGGGATGTGAAGCTCGGAGACATCGGGTGGGTCAGTGCGAATGTGACGAATGAGGCTTTGAAGGACGGACAGGTCACGCTCGATGGATTCCTGAGTTGCCCAACCACCATCCCCAGCTAGGAGGAGTATGGCCATGAACCGGTTGGATTGGTCGTCGTCCTGGAATGACACCTCGAATTCAGCATCGCCAATGTAAACGGGGGTAGTGGTGCGTGGGGTGGTAGATGAATTGGTGCTGGTGGATTGAGTGGGGGGTTGTATGCGATGAACACGACGGGTGGGCCTAGGGTTGGAAGAGCTGGCATCGGTGGGCTTAGCACGACGAGGAGGCATTGTGCGGGAGTCGTGTGTATGTGTGTGTGTATGCAAAATACGATGAATACACACTAACAAGGCAAACGAGCAAAATGAAATTCTAGGGCAAAATAAAAATTGAGCGAAGGAGCAAGGTTACCCAATTGAGATGAAGATCGTTGCTCGTAGAGGCCCCACGCAACGCAACATGAGCACATGTGAAGCTGCGGCGAATCCTTCCAGCAAATTTCAAAAATGGGGGGGGGGGGAATGGGCGAGAATTAGGGCTTGAAGTGGGTGAGATCGAAGAGGAAGGGGAAGAAATCGATGGAGAGATGGAAAAGGAGAGTGGAGAGATCGATTAGGGTTGGCTGAGAGGAAGAACGAGGTCGGGCGAAGGTGGAGGAGTCGAAACGGCAATCGGAATTTCGAAATTGGGCGAGGGCGGAACGAACGGGGGGAGGGCGCTATATATAGGATTGTAAGTTGAACCGATCGGGTGAAATGTCACCCGATCGGTTGACTTTTAGGTCGAAATTATAGCTGGAAGTTGGCTACAGGCGACCTGATCGGGTGAATGTCACCCGATCGGTTCGCCGCTTCACAGTTTTTTCCTGAGAGTTTGGTGTTGTTCACCCGGTCTTCTACCCGGTCAGGCTTCTCATCACACGATCGGTTGACAAACCCTGAAAATTTCCCGAGACTTCAGCCTCAGTTCACCCGGTCTTCCAACAGGTCTCGCATATCTTCACCCGATTGGTTGACCAATTCCCCAAAATTCCCGAGACTTCTGTACAGATTACATGGTCTGTCACCCGGTCTCGGCCGGCTTCACCCGATCGGTTCGTTGAGTGGCTGATACGGCCGTCAGCTGATACATCCCAACCGATCGGTTGAGTTATCACCCGATCGGTTGGGGCCTTGTTTTCTGCAAAAGTGCACAAACGGCCTAAGTCCCTCAACCGAAGTTCTTGACGGCTGGATTTATTTATTAAAATAGATAAAATAAAGCTAAAAAATAGTCCTAAAAGTGAAAACAAAGGTTTAGACATGGGTTGCCTCCCATGAAGCGCTTTTGTTTAACGTCGTTAGCTCGACGCCCGTTGATGATGTTCAAGGTGGGCGATACGGGTGATGCCCAAAGTCTGGCATCGCTTCATCTTCTCCTTTTGTTGTAGCCGGTGGCGACAAGAAAACTTGTTTGACTACCCTCCCTCTGTTGACGGGGTCCGGGGGCTTCTCCTTCATATTGGCGTCCTCCGCCACTCGTTTAAGGACCCGGATCTCATCCCCGGTGAGCCCGATGGGCTCTTTACCTTTTCTCCTCGTAGGAGGAGCTTTTGGGAATCCGGGAGGGATCACATGTCGGGCGATCGCCTCGTTAGCAACATCATTCTTCTTCGGGCCGACTGGTTCTTCTGAATCCCCCAAGCCATCGGGGGGATTTCTCGAGAGAATTTCCCAGGAGCTCGCCTCCACTGCTCTCCCTTCTTCCAATTCCAGCGCATTGATACTAGGATCATCCGGAGGATCGGGGTGCTTCATTGACAACCCCAGGTCGAACTCGACTTTTTCTTGTCCGACGTTGAGGGAAAGCTTCTCGTTCTTCACGTCTATTAGCACACCGACGGTTGCCATAAAGGGCCATCCAAGGATAATATGGGTGTGCTTGTCTTCCGGCATGTCCATCACCACAAAATCCACCGGTACTTGTACTCCACTCACATCAACGGGGAGGTCATCTACTACTCCCACCGGGTATTTCATCGAACGGTCGGCAAGCTGTAATGTCATGCCAGTGGGCTCCAAGTCTCCCATCCCTATTCTCCTGTATAGCGATAGGGGCATCAAGCTGACTCTCGCTCCTAGATCGACGAGCGGCCTCTGGATTCACACTTCCCTGATAGAACAAGGGATGGAGAAACTTCCTGGGTCTTTGAGTTTGGGTGGATTTGCACGCTGAATGAGGGCGCTGCACTCCGCCGTTAATACGACCTTCTCCTTTCGGGATCCTCTTGTCACCAAGTCCTTTAGAAATTTGGCATATGAGGGAATCGTCTTGATAGCTTCGAGAAAGGGGATTTGCAAGCTTTGCCATACTTCTCTTCAATCTTGGCTTGTGCAAGCCGTTGTGGAAAAGGCACAACGGGCTTGAACACTCTGAGGTTCCCTTCCTCGTCCTTTTTCTTCTCCTCTCCATGGACTCCCTCTGGAGTAGTTGGCTTTGGCGACGAAGCACCGTCGTCATTTAATTTTTCAATTGGTCGTTCCACGACCAACGGTGCTTCCGGTCCTTTGGGGGGCACTCTTGTGGGGATTTGCGTTCCGCTCCTCAAGACGATGGCGGACACGTTCTCATGCTCATGCATGAGTGCCAAGGTCCGATTTACCCCCCTTGGGTTCACTTCAGGCTGTGGCGGTAATAGATTCTGCGGCCTCTGAAGGTTTGCCACTTGTAACCCCAGCTGGGTCACCTGATCAGTGAGAACTCTTTGTCCCATCTTCCGCTTCAGGTTTATCTTCTCATGATTGGCGATGTATTGAGTCAAAAGGGACTCAACCGGAGAGATGGCCCTCTGCTGGCCATATTGCTGCTAGATGGGCTGTTGATTCCTTGGAGCATACTGCTGGTACTGTTGTGGAGGTTGTTGCTGCTGAAATTGCTGCTGCTGAAACTGCTGCTGAGGCCTAGCCGGCTGATATATCTGCTGTTGTTGCTGCTGAGTCGGCTGTTGATAGGGCGCCCGGTAGCTAAGGTTGGGATGATTCCGGTTGTTTGGAGAGTAGGCCGGGTTGGAGTTGGTTCGTGGTGGAAAAGGCGCATTCCCCGTAGGATTGTAGAATAATGCGCTCGCCTGATCCAATGGTGGTGAAATGTCACCACCGTCGAATTTTCCAAAGACTTCGGATTTCACCGCAGTAATTTGTTGTGTACCGGCGCCACCGGCGCCTACAATCAATGCGGAGATCTGGGTCGACAGCAAGTCAAACTTGCTGGATAATTTGTCGACGTCCTCGACCCTGTGGATTCCTCCAGATCTAGGTGTGGCTCTCTTGTCACACCACCGCTCATTGTTGGATGCCATATTTTCAAGAATGTTCCCGGCATCTTCTTCACTTCTTGACATGAAAGACCCTCCAGCTGCGGCGTCCATAGAAGATTTCAAATCGTCCCTCAACCCATTATAGAACAGATTTATGATCTGCCACTTGGGAAGCTCATGGTGGGGACATCTTCGCTTCATCTCCTTGTATCTGGTTCAGGCTTCGTGCAGGTACTCGTGGCTGGCCTGGGAGAAGGAGGAGATCTCACTCCTCAGCTTCATGGTCTTCCCGGAGGAAAGAACTTTGTCAGGAAAGCATTTGAGAGCTTCTCCCAGGTGTTGAATGTATTCGGGTCCTTCCCCCTAAGCCACAGCTTGGCTTTATCTCGCAGAGAGAAGGGGAATAGCTTCAGTCGGATCGCCTCAGTTGTGACACGTTTATCCGGAAGGTGTCACATTTCTCCAAAAAGGAGTCCAAATGTTCAATGGGGCTCTCCATGGGTGCACCCGAAAATTGATCGTGCTGGATCCACGTCACCAAAGACGGCTTAAGCTCAAAGCTTTGCGCCGTAATAGCAGGAGGGCAGATGGCAGAGGTGGACTCGATAGATGGCATCGAGTACTCCAGCAGGGACTTGTGAGGTGGGGTGTTCTCCCCCATGGCTTCAGGATCCTCTCTTCTTCGCTTCTCGGCGGCCAAACGCCTTAGGGTGGCGTTTATCTCTGGATCAATGGGAATCAAGTCGTCGAGACTTCTTGAACTCATGCGCATGAAAAACAACAAACACCCGTGAAGCGAAAAGTGGGAAAGAAATAGATAAGATAAAAAATAAAAACAAAAATAAGAAAATAAAAAGAAAAAAGTAGAATGCGAAAATTATCGCGAGGTAGGGATGAGAGCTAGACACAAGGGTTCATGAAATCCTAAAATAACAAGCACGTTGCATCCCCGGCAATGGCGCCATAAAGCTTGACGCCCCCCAACTTTGTGCGTGTTTGATGTGTGCAATAATATGATCGGGGGCGTGAGATTTAAATATTTGTAACCGCAAGCGCACGGTGCTGTAGTGTGGCTTGGGGGTCGAACTCAGGGAGGCGTGGATGTGCTTGTGTCAAGAAGGATCAAATTCAACCCATGGGTGAGCTAGCCCGAATTGGATGAGGGGTTGTCACGGTAAATGGAATGCAAGGGATAAACAATATAAAGGAAAAACCTGGGACTTTGGTTTCCACCCTATCGGGCGATTCTCGCCGATACGGCCAACGGGTAGGATAGCGATCAGAATTAGGGTCTAATGGTGAGACGTTGCCTCTAAAAGTGGTACCAGTATCCCATGGGCCCGATATTCCAGTTGGTGCCCAGGATGATACGCCGGACTTCCCGGGTTCGGTCAGTGGGCACTCCCGTGTCCATTAACACTGACCGACTCCGGGAGCACTAAGCTCGCAACGATAACTCCCAACGTCTCATCATGCCGCTCCCGTGCGCTAGGATTCGACGTCTATACTAAAGGCGTGAGCTATGGTTAGGGAGTCAACCGCCAAGTTTATTCCCCCTTGGCCTAATGGTCAAAGGTGGTCTTTTTCCTGCCGATGACAATAAAACACCCTGCGTAACCGTTAGATTCCTAATCCCTATCGATTTCCTAGTCCTATGGACGCATGGAGGAGAGCCCACGAAGGGGTTTCCACCAAAATCCCAGATTTGGGAACTACTCACACATATTTAGTAAAAAGCGATCTAAATAGAAATCAACCGTAAAAATCATGATCAGGCAATTGAAAAGCAGTAAGAGCAATGCTAATAACACAATATTAATGTTTGACCAAGATCGAAAAACTTACAAGTAACTGAAAAATTACAGCCGTCAAGAGAGAGAAAAAACGGCAAAAAATAACAACTCCCGTTTCTGGAAAACCTAGGGGTCATATATATAGAATACGATATCACCCGATCGGGTGAAAAGTCACCCGATCGGGTGACCTGCTTCGTTTCTTCGGTAGTTCAGCACGGGACTTCACCCGGTCACCATGGCACGGTCGATTGAGGGTTGAAGCTGATCGGTTGGATCTTCGTGCCGTCGGGTGAACCGGTCGGTTGATCTCTCCGTGTCTTGGCTTCGGAGAATCGGCTACAGGTGAACCGATCGGGTGAAAGTCACCCGATCGGTTGGCATTCAGCATCAGAATTCCTGAGAGTTGGGGCATTTGAACCGGTCACTGAACCGACCGGGTGACTTCTTGGCCGCTCCAACTTGTGT